>LR738713.1:383528148-383614267 GCA_902687465.1 Secale cereale | reverse complement strand
GGGGGGGTTCGACGCAGGAGCTCACAGGGAGGCAGATGAGATGCTCAGCGAGCTCGAGGAAGTGTCGGGACGGGCGCACGGTCGCCGGCGATCTCCGCGGCCGTAGGTTGAAGACGATGACAGTGAAGATGAAGCGGGGCTTCTGGTGTCATGTAGCTCGGTGCGGAGGACGAGGAGGACAAGGCAGAGCTCCTGGGCAAAATGGGTGGGCAAGAGGAGCACGGTGGCTACGGCGAACAGCGTCGAGGTCGACGGTGGCGCTCGGCCATGAGGCGCGGAGCGAGAGAGACGAGGCACGGAGAGAGGGGAGCGGTCGAGGGGGTCGAGGGGGTCTGCGTGGCGACGTCCAAAGCCGTCCAGGGCGTCGGAGGGAGTAGCCAGACAGGCAGGACATGGCCGGCGTGTCGTCGGCGCTCGCCACCGAGCTGCTTCGTGCGCTGGCACGGGGATGAAGACGAGTGTGCCCCTGGTGGGCTGGGCCGTGCTGGGCCAGGCAGGTAAGTGGGCCTCAGGTAAGTCTCTGCTTCCTCTTTTGTTTTATTTGTTTTCTGTTTTCTATTTCTTTTGTAACTTTGTGGGTTTTCTAAAAATGCTTAGGCACTTTCAAAAATCACCAAACTACTCATGCCAACTGTTTAGCATATAACCAACATGGAACATTTCAGTTTTGGATTATTTGGGCACATAAAATATTTTATAGCATTTAGATGCCCAAATGCAATTACAATATGAATTAATCCAGAGACCTTTGGATGTCCTAGAAAATTGTGCACCATTTTTGGCAGAGGTTTAAGACCAATGCAAAGATGATGAACATTTTTGAAGGGCATTTTGGGTACATTGGAGAAGATTTTATTAAACCCTAGTTGTTAGAAGAGGGGTGCTGGGGTTTCTGTCATTCCCATTTCAAGTTTCTGTGGAAAGTAAACATGACGCACACTCTAGCTAGTCCTGATGCAAGCACTGACTAGGGATGTGACAACTCACTCCCACTCAAAAGAATCGTGTCCCGAGATTCGGGTTCCTCCGGAAAGAGGGTGCGGTAGTCAAGTCGAAGACGATCCTCCCTTTCCCAAGTAGCTTCACTCTCGGAGCGATGTGACCATTGAACCTTGAGAAACTTGATATTATGACGTCGAGTGGAACGCTCGGTTTGATCAAGAATACGGACGGGGTATTCTTGATATGTGAGATTGTCCTGGAGATCAAGCGTTTCGTGGTCCACTCCGCGTATAGGATCCGAGAAGCAACGCCCGAGTTGAGAAACATGGAAGACATCATGAACTCTGGATAGGTGCAGAGGTAGTTCCAATTGGTAGGCAACTTCTCCTCGTTTGGCAAGAATGCGAAAAGGACCGATGTAACAAGGAGCCAATTTGCCTTTGATACCGAAGCGATGGGTTCCCTTAAGAGGAGTAACCCGAAGGTAAGCCTTATCGCCGACTTCAAAAGTCACAGCCTTATGATGACTATCATATTGGCTCTTCTGGCGAGACTGGGCTGTTTTCAATTTCTCACAAACGATGCGGACTTGCTCTTCTGCTTCCTGGATCATATCCGGACCAAAGAATTGGCTTTCCCCGGTTTCTGACCAGTTAAGAGGTGTTCGACACCTTCGTCCATATAGAACTTCGAAGGGAGCCTTGCCCAAGCTGGCTTGATAACTATTGTTATAAGCAAATTCGGCGAATGGAAGACACTTCTCCCAATCCATACCGAAAGAGATGACAGAGGCTCGAAGCATATCTTCCAGAATTTGATTGACTCGTTCCACTTGACCAGTTGACTGTGGATGAAAGGCGGTGCTAAAAGAGAGATGAGTCCCCATAGCATTCTGGAAACTTTCCCAAAATCGTGAAGTGAAAAGACTTCCACGGTCTGAGTTAATCTCCAACGGCACACCATGAAGTGATACTATCTGAGAGATATACAAGTCTGCTAGCTGGCTAGCGGTTATACTCTCTCGAACAGGTAGGAAGTGGGCTACTCTGGAGAGGCGGTCGATAACGATGAAGATAGCATTATTCCCTTTCCTGGTCCTGGGAAACCCGGTAATGAAGTCCATACCGATCTTGTCCCATTTCCATTCAGGAATAGCTAAAGGTTGAAGGGTGCCAGCAGGCCGTTGATGCTCTGCTTTAACTCGATGACAAATGTCGCAATTAGCAATGAACTGAGCGATTTCTCTCTTCATCCTAGTCCACCAGAACCTCTGGCGTAGGTACTGATACATTTTGGTACTACCGGGATGAATCGTGAGAGGAGATTCATGAGCCTCCTTAAGAATCAGCTGCCGTAGATGTTGGTTCTTGAGAACCACTAAGTGGTTCTCGAAGAAAACAACACCTCCATTATATATGGAGAAACAACCTGCAACTCCTTTGTGAATGTTTCTCTTAATTCGAGAAATCCATGTATCTTGCTTCTAGGCAGCTATGATTTGATCTGCAAGGGTAGGTTTCGCCACCAAGGTGGAAAGGAATCCTCGAGGAACAATGTGAAGGTTAAGCTTACGAAATTCCTCGTGGAGAAGTGGTTGCCCTTGTTGTAACATCAGGTTGTTACAATAAGACGTATGACTCAGTGCGTCAGCCATGACATTGGCCTTCCCAAGGGTGTAGGTGATTCCTAAGTCGTAATCTGTGAGCAACTCAACCCAACGTCTTTGCCTGAGATTCAAATCCGGTTGGGTGAAGATGTATTTCAGACTTTGGTGATCGGTGAAGATTTAACAGCGATTTCCAAGAAGGTAATGTCGCCATGTTTTGAGTGCGTGGACTACAGCTGCAAGCTCTATATCATGTGTAGGATAGTTATCCTCATGTGGACGCAATTGTCGAGATGCGTATGCGATCACTTGACGATCTCGCATGAGTATGCAACCTAGTCCTTGTCGCGAGGCGTCGCAGTAGATAATAAAATCCTTGGAAAAGTCTGGTGGTACCAGTACGGGTGCAGATGTCAGACGTCTTTTCAGTTCCTGAAAGCTGGACTCGCACTGTGGGGTCCACTCAAACTTTTTATCATTCTTGAGGAGTTCAGTTAGAGGTTTAGCAACCTTGGAGAAATTCTCGACGAAGCATCGACAATAGCTAGCTAAGCCAAGGAAACTCCAAACTTGCTTGACCGATTCAGGGGGAGTCCAATCAAGGACGGCTTGAACTCGCTCGGGATTAATGACAATACCCTTACCAGAGATCACATGGCCTAGATAGGTCACTTCTGGCAACCAGAATTCACATTTAGAGAATTTGGCATAATGGCAGTGCTCTTGAAGTTTCGTCAATAGCAGCCTTAGATGCTCGGCATGATCTTTCTTGTTCTTGGAGTAAATGAGTATATCATCGAGGTATACCACGACGAATTTATCCAAATACTCCATGAATATAGAGTTCATTAGCCGGGAGAAGGTGGCTGGGGCATTGGTTAACCCGAAGGACATGACGGTGTACTCGTATTGGCCATAACGAGTAACAAAAGCCGTTTTGGGAATGTCCCCGTTCTTGATTTTGATTTGACGGTAACCCAACCTCAAATCCATTTTGGAAAAGACTGAGGATCCAGCGAGCTGATCATACAGGCCGTTGATCCTGGGGAGCGGATACTTGTTCTTTATGGTGACCAGATTGACAGGTCGATAATCTACAACCATCCGTTCCGTTCCATCCTTCTTCTTGACGAAGAGGACGGGACAAGCCCAAGGGGAAGAACTAGGACGGATGAAACCCTTTTTCAAGGACTCATCGAGTTGTTTCTTAAGCTCAGTTAATTCTAGGGGTGTCATCTGATACGTCCAAAACGTATCTATAATTTCTGCTTGCTCCATGCCTTTTTTGTGTGATATTGCTATGATATTTATGCACTTCCATACACTTTTGATCATATTTGGACTAACCTGTTAACTCAGTGCACCCCGGTGCCAGTTTCTGTTTTCTGCTGTTTTTATATTTCAGGTTTTCCCATTACTTAAATTGCCAGAAAAATTCCGGGAAAAATATATAAAAAATCAGCGCTCCGGAAGCTTCCACGTGCCAGAAGTGGGGCCAGAGGGGAGCGAGGGGCAGCCCAGGCGGCCCCCCTCCTGGCCGCGCCGGGGGGGCGCCTGGGCCCCCCTTACCTCCTCTGGTGACCCCCTTTGGCATATATTTACACCGCGTCCCGAAACCCTCGAGGACGGAACCCTTTTTCGCGATCTCATCTCTGTTCCGCCACCGCCACGCTTCCAAGATCGGGAGCACCAGGAGAACTCTTCCCGGCACCCTGCCGGAGGGGAGAACCACCACCGGGAGCCTCTCCACCACCATGGACGCCTCCCGGATGAGTTGTGAGTAGTCCCCCTTGGACCATGGGTCCATGACCAGTAGCTATGTGATGTTCTCCTCCCCTCTTTGTTCTTAATCGATTAGACCTCGTGAGCTGCCCTACATGATCGATGCACATATGTAATCCTTATGCTGTTGCTATGATGAGTTTGCTGGGCTCCGATGGATTATGAGATTATGTTCAGATTGTGTGTGAGTAATATATTTGATTCACCTCTTTTATATTTATGTTCTTGAGTAATTCTTGCATGTTCTCCGTTGATGTTTATTGCTTTGGCCAAGTAGTAGGTAGTAACTCCAAGAGGGAACGTTATGCTTGATTGTGGGTTCATGCCCCTCGATGACTAGCTTGAGTGACAGAAACATGAGTCTAGGGGATGTGCTGTTGCCACAAGGGGGAAAACAACGGTGCTTGTACTTGCGGGTGCAAGGATTGTTTACTTTACGCAAAGTTCTTTTAATGCAGTTGTCTGTTGCTTGGAGTTTACACTATGGGTGGGACTCCCAACTTAATACCAGCGAGATGTTCTGGATATATATCTCAAGGTGGATGATTACTAGTAGATGCAGATGGATTTCAGTCTACTTGCCTTGGCGTACGGCCCATGCTTTTGAGCCTCTACCTTTCTTGCAGCATAGTTAGCATTGGTTTGCGCACATAATCCTGTCAATTGCCCAGCTGTAATTCGTTTACCTTGCTTAGCTGTTTTATCGTCTTTTGGGAGAGAGACATCACTAGTGAACATCATGGGACCCCGGTCCATATTACCATCACTGATCACACCCGTTATTTACTTCCTGTTCTTATTTACTAGTTGCAGTCATACCTATCAATATTATCTCTTGCGTTTGATCCTTTGTAAACGACAAGGCCGGAGGGATTGACAACCTGTCTGTACTCGTTGGGAGCAAAGTTATTTGTATCTGTGTGCAGGTCCTGTCAAGCAAAAGTCTCTGGCACTATTGACACCTTCTTGTCGACCCTCGGAGTCTCACGGGATTCGATCCTTGGTATCTTTGCCAAGGGAAAACTACCGCTACGCTACATCTCAAACCTTCCACTTGGGGTAACCAACGAGGGGCGAGAAGCCATCAAGCAAAGTTTTCTGGCGCCGTTGCCGGGGACTCCACTCTTCAAGATAGGGGAGTTGCACGCTATCTTTTACCTTTGCTTTTTAGTCTTGTTAGTTTACCTTTCAGTTTCTGCTTTAGTGTCTTCTATCAAAAATCACAAAAATAGTTATCTCGCTTTTTATTTGGCATTATGTCTGGTCCTTTTGCTTTTGGTGAGGCAGAAGTGCTCACCTTTAAACAAAGAAGTGGGGAAAGTCTAAAAGATGCTTGGTATAGAATTAATGATTCTCATAAAAGAGCCACCAAGAAGCAATCTACTACTATCCTGCTTAGAAATTTTTATGTTGGAATTACTTCTTGGAATAGGTTTATTCTAGATTCTGTTATCAATGGAAATTTCCTAGACGCCCCAATTTGGGAATCTCTTAGTATTATTTAAAATCTTCTTGGAAATCCCCCTCTTGTTAGCATTCAAGAGGACATTACCCTAGCTCACATTATGAAAAAACTTGAAAAGATAGAGCTAGAGATGCCAAACATTAATAAGATAAATGAGTTGGACCGTAAGATCCAAGGGAATTTGAATAGGCTTGATAGCTCCATGCATAAAATTCTCAAAACTTTGGAGACCATCAAATCCCATGACTTGGATTATTCTTGGATAGACAAGATTGAGGAAATCTTTGATACTTTAGGAACTACTTTCTCCTCAATCAAAACCAAAAAGGTAGAAACTCCGGCAAAGAAGGAGCCTAAGTTCGTTTACGTTCCAAAGGCTTTCCGCTCCAAAAGTAATCCATCTATTGCCAAAGGGGTTGAAACTGTGAAGACTTTGGAAGAAACACCTCTCTTTGATAAATTTATAAATGAATCTTCCCTTCACTTTTTTTCCTTTTGGTCTTCTCCCTAGAAGTATCTCTATTAGACCTTTACTTGAAAATCCTCTTAAGACTAGTTGTACTATTGAAGAGCTTTTTGATGATCTTGATGATGGTTCAATTGATACAACTTGATCTTTTTGCATCATGCCTAGCTTAAAGGCATAAAAGAAAGCGCTTTTGGGAGGCAGCCCACAATGAATAAAGTTTTATTTTGCTTTTGTTGTGTCTTGATGTTTGTTACTACAATAGCATCATCATTGTATCTTTACTTTTCAGCTTTGTGCCAAGTTTAGCCTCTGATTGCAAGAAAGTTCAAAAGTTGTGACGTGCTGTCCAGGAAACAGATTCTGTCCTTAGACAGAAAAAATCGTATAAAATCACCAGATCATCTTTTTGGTCTGAATTTTTTCGACAGCGTGCTCTATACAATTGGCTTTCCGGCGTCTGTTCTGAGTTTTTTGATTTGAGTTGCAGAAGTGCCCCGAAAAAATTATTTACTACCTGCTGGTATGTTTTTCACAGATTCTGTCCTGTTTTGCCTTTTCTTCGTTTTGCAAACCTTGAGCTTGCTTTTTCTTTCCAAAAACCTTTTGGAAATCTTGAGAAACAGTAGATCTTCAAGATTATCCTTATTTCCAGCAAGGAAAAATTATTTTATTATGGGTACTAACCTCGCTAATCAGATTATGATGAGTTATGTATGAAGGGAGTTTTCAAGTGTGCGAGGGAAGATGATAAAAAGATTCAGGAGGGTCAAACGCTCAAGCTTGGGGATGCCCCCGTGCACCCCCAAGAAATATTCAAGAAGACTCAAGCCTCTAAGCTTGGGGATGCCCTCGTGCATCCCCTTCTCCATCAACAATTATCAGTTCGTCTTTCGTTCCACTATATTTTAATCACTTCATGCGTTATGTGCTATGCTTGGAGCGTCTTGCTTTTAGTTTCCTTTTTTGTTTTCTTTAGCTTTGCTTGCTGTTCATAACGAGTTAGAACCTAGCTTTCTTTGTGTGGGAGAGAAACACGCTCCACTTCAACCTAGAACACAACATAGGATTTTTCATGTTTATCTTTGCTGTGTATGTTCTTTATCTTTCAATAGCTACTGTCATGTTTAGCTCTTAGTTTTCATGCTTTACTTTTTAAAGAGCTTTTGTTTAGTTGGTTGCTTCTGTAAATCTCTTGATTTATCATGCTTATCTTGTTAAGAGAGTTGGCTTCTATGGCACTGGTTGATATGTTTATGATAAAAATGCTATGTGCATAATGGTGCTTAGTAGTTCATGTTTTCTTATGGTTAGTCTCAAATAGCTGGGGGTTCTTAATGTGTTATTGAAGTACCAGCATGATTTGTTTGCATATGATGTGGTATGGTTTAGTGATATCTTCCTCCAAGAATTTATTTTGATTGACTTGGCATATGCTCACGCATATTTAAGACTGTAAAGAAAGTCAATCAAGCCTTGATGATCTTTAATTTCTGAGTAGCGATATAACTTCCATGTCCGATTCAATGTTGCTTTGTCGCTCTGCATGATTATGGCCGTCATTGCTCTCTTAGTTGGTCGCTCCCAGTCTTTTGCTAGCCTTCGCCAGTACTAAGCGGACTGACTGCTTGTGCATCCAAAATCCTTGAAACCAGTTATGCCATATGAGTCCACCATAACTTCCTATACATGGTATTTACTTGCCATTCCTAACGAAGACTTTCGTGCACCATCTCAAAATTATTCAAAAGCATTTCTCTTTTGTGCCTCTGTTTTAGCTCATGAGGAAGTAGTAGTTAATTCATGATCTTTTTAAGTTGGACAAGTTTCACCCCGGGATTGCATGTATAATCTGCAAACCCCTAATACGAGAAGGAACTGGCATGAGTGCGCCCGGCTCATAAAAAAATACAACAAACAAACCCTCCTTCACGCTTTGTTCATGAGAAATCAGAAAACTTTTGGCAGTGATAAACAAAGGAGATTAAGGGGATGTGATCGTCCCCGTGCGGGAGCCGTTCCTCAAAACTTGTCCAGCTCGAGAAGTAATTGAGTTATCTACTAGCATTCATTGACGAAATATGCATCTCCCAAAAATAATTTTTACCTCTGTTTTTAAAAACCAAGAGCTCTGGTACATGTTTAGTCTTTGCTTCCAACCACGGGTTTTCAACCTAGCCATCAAAAGCCACGGTTCGAGAGTCTCCACCTTCTTTCTTCAAAGCACCAACTATTGAGAGCATGATTGTCATTCTGAGTGTAATGTGCATTGTCCCAAAGTACCATTGTCTTCTGCATGATTATGATATCGTTTATTCTGAAATCATTGTATCTAGTCGTCACTTAAACTTCGGAGGTGCTACTGCATTTATGTTTTGCTTCACTAAAGGGGGCAAGCGAGGTATCACTTTGTCATGTTTGCACACCATGCTCACTACAAATCTATTGGGTGTTTTCAGTATCATATTGTAAAACTTTCAGTTCTTTGTGATATTCTCATGAGGCAACGTAATTACTAAAGATTTATCTCAGTAAGCATTTGTCATGTGACTGTGAAAAGTTCTTATATGGTTGGTAGCATGTCACCACAGAAATTATGCTTGTTATCATTTACCTACTCGAGGACGAGCAGGAATTAAGCTTGGGGATGTTGATACGTCCAAAACGTATCTATAATTTCTGCTTGCTCCATGCCTCTTTTGTGTGATATTGCTATGATATTTATGCACTTCCATACACTTTTGATCATATTTGGACTAACCTATTAACTCAGTGCACCCCAGTGCCAGTTTCTGTTTTCTGCTGTTTTTGTATTTCATGTTTTCCCATTACTTAAATTGCCAGAAAAATTCCGGGAATAATATATAAAAAGTCAGCGCTCCAGAAGCTTCCACGCGCCAGAAGTGGGGCCAGAGGGGAGCCAGGGGCAGCCCAGGCAGCCTGACCAGGCGGCCCCCCTCCTGGCCGCGCCGGGGGGCGCCTGGGCCCCCCTTACCTCCTCTGGTGACCCCCTTTGGCATATATTTACACCGCGTCCCGAAACCCTCGAGGACGGAACCCTTTTTCGCGATCTCATCGCTGTTCCGCCGCCGCCACGCTTCCAAAATCGGGAGCACAAGGAGAACTCTTCCCGGCACCCTGCCGGAGGGGAGAGCCACCACCGGGAGCCTCTCCACCACCATGGACGCCTCCCGGATGAGTTGTGAGTAGTCCCCCTTGGACCATGGGTCCATGACCAGTAGCTATGTGATGTTCTCCTCCCCTCTTTGTTCTTCATCGATTCGACCTCGTGAGCTGCCCTACATGATCGAGGCACATATGTAATCCTTATGTTGTTGCTATGATGAGTTTGCTGGGATCCACTGGATTATGAGATTATGTTCAGATTGTGTGTGAGTAATATATTTGATTCATCTCTTTTATATTTATGTTCTTGAGTAATTCTTGCATGTTCTCCGTTGCTGTTTATTGCTTTGGCCAAGTAGTAGGTAGTAACTCCTAGAGGGAACGTTATGCTTGATTGTGGGTTCATGCCCCTCGATGACTAGCTTGAGTGACAGAAACATGAGTCTAGGGGATGTGCTGTTGCCACAAGGGGGAAAACAATGGTGCTTGTACTTGCGGGTGCAAGGATTGTTTACTTTATGCAAAGTTCTTTTAATGCAGTTGTCTGTTGCTTTGAGTTTACACTATGGGTGGGACTCGCAACTTAATACCAGCGAGATGTTCTGGATAGATATCTCAAGGTGGATGATTAGTAGTAGATGCAGATGGATTTCGGTCTACTTGCCTTGGCGTACCGCCCATGCTTTTGAGCCTCTACCTTTCTTGCAGCATAGTTAGCATTGGTTTGCGCACATAATCCTGTCAATTGCCCAGCTGTAATTCGTTTACCTCGCTTAGCTATTTTATCGTCTTTTGGGAGAGAGACATCACTAGTGAACATCATGGGACCCCGGTCCATATTACCATCACTGATCCCACCCGTTATTTACTTCTTGTTCTTATTTACTAGTTGCAGTCATACCTATCACTATTATCTCTTGCGTTTGATCCTTTGTAAACGACAAGGCCAGAGGGATTGACAACCTCTGTGTACTCGTTGGGAGCAAAGTTATTTGTATCTGTGTGTAGGTCCTATCAAGCAAAAGTCTCTAGCGCTGTTGATACCTTCTTGTCGACCCTCGGAGTCTCACGGGATTCGATCCTTGGTATCTTTGCCAAGGGAAAACTACCGCTACGCTACATCTCAAACCATCCACTTGGGGTAACCAACGAGGGGCGAGAAGCCATCACCATCTTATAGGATCTCCTAGAGATTGGGACAGTTCCTGGAATAAGATCTATCAAGAACTCGACATCTCTGTCAGGTGGAACACCTGGCAGTTCTTCTGGAAAAACATCCGGAAAATCACGGACTACCGGGATATCTTCGAGTTCTGGTAGAGGGCTGGCATTAAGAGAGTAGAGTTGACGCTCAGCCATTCGGGTCAAAACATTGACTGTCTTGCCGAATGGGTGTGTAAGTTGAACGGTCCTAGTGTAGCAATCAATCTTGGCGTAATGAGCTGTCATGCAGTCCATACCCAAAATGATGTTTATGTCCGAGGACTTGAGAGCGATTAGTGATGCAAGGAAAATAAGTCTATCGACAAGAATTTCATTCCCATGGCTTACCCTAGAGGTTTGCCACTTTGAACCAGGAGTTTGAATAACCATGGAAGTGGGCATGTCACAAAAAGTCATGTTGTGCATTCGAGCATAACTCTCAGATATGAACGAATGAGACGCTCCAGTATCGAAAAGAACAGATGCCGGATGGCAGTTAATGAGAAGCGTACCAAGGACGGCGTTATGATCCTCATAAGCTTCCTCAGCAGAGACATAGTTGACATGACCACGTGCAGTGGGGATTGGCTTGACATAGTTCACCTTGCATGTTGGCTTACCACGGCCAACAGGCTTTCCTGGCTGGTTCTGAGGACACTCACGCATGTAGTGCCCTGTTTCTCCACACTTGAAGCATGTCACAGTGCTAGTGCGTGGAGCAAAGTTAGCAGGTGGTCCTCCATAAGTCTTGGCAGGTGCATACTGTTGGGTTGGGCGAGGCGCCTCATAGGATGGCCTCGGAGTGTACTTGGGTGGCAGAGCAGTGTTAGCAACCCTCACACGGCGCTTGTGAGAGCCAGAGCCGGATGAGGAACCAAAGTCACGAGGATGCTTGCGTGTGGCTTCGAAATCAGTCTGGCCCGTCTCAGCACTGATAGCTTTGTTCACCAACTTTTGGAAGGAGGTGCACTCGTGTAGACGTAGATCTCGGCGAAGTTCAGGGCTAAGTCCCTTGCGGAACCTTGCCTGTTTCTTGGCATCGGTGGATACTTCCTGAGGTGCATAGCGTGCCAAGTTGCCAAACTCGCGACTATAACCATCCACGGTTAACCGGCCCTGGGTGAAATTATAGAATTCCTCCCGCTTGCGATCCATGAGACCTTCCGGAATGTGATGTTCACGGAATGCCTCACTGAACTCAGCCCAAGTAGTGATTTGGCTAGCGGGACGCATAGCCTCAAAGTTTTCCCACCAGAGACTGGGAGGGCCCTCAAGATGGTAGGCGGCGTAGGTAACCTTGTCAGCTTCGGCCACACGGGCAGAGTGTAGTTTGTGGGTGATACTGCGAAGCCAGCCATCCGCATCTAGAGATTCAGCGAAGTGATGGAACTTCGGTGGGCACATCTTGATGAAGTCATTGATTGACACCACGTCATTCCTCTGACGGAACCCAGTGTTCTGCTCTATGCGTTCCAGCAGACGGTTGGTCTCTCTCTCTTGTTCCGTTCTCCCTCGAGCATAACTTCAGCCAAGGAGGGTGGCTGGGGCAGATTCTCATCTCTAGCCCTACTAGCCTCACCCTGCTCTTGAGCAGCAGGAGTGCTGCGAGTGTTGATCATCCTAGGAAAACAAAACAACGGTTTAGACAAGGATGGAAAAAACATGACATAGGAGTGCAGAATGTAATTGATGACACGGAATGCAGAGATGTTCATCCGTACGAGATGGTAATATAGAAACTGCCATATATACACCAGTGGTCATACACACCATACATAGTTTACTACAAGCCAAGGCTAAAGTACAACTGCGATGAAAGACGGTACATCTCATCAGAGGCATTCCAAGCTCCTATACATTATTTAACTACACCTCTGGAACTCAGTACAAACTAAGTCATATTCCACAAGACGCGCAGGATTGTGGAAATATGACTACTACGATACTACTACTGCCACGGCCTAGCTCAGACATTCCCATAGTAATCTTCGTAAAGATTACCACCGTAGCCTAGAAGTGGAACAGATGGATCTTAAAACTCTCGAGCACTCGAAGGCTGTGGACCATAGGGACATGGATGTGGCCTCGGTCCCGATGCTGGTGGCAACCGACGCCCACGTGGAGCTGTAATACCCCAACGTCACGCCAATCCATACAATCAGGCAGACAAGTCCGCACAGGGTACAAATCCCGCATATCCAGATATCCGGCGTGCACGGCGGGTGCAAGCCGTGTCAAAGTAGTCCAGTGGGCGGCTCAAGTGTTATACAGCTCCATCCGGAAGGCATGGAACTCACGGTCCCTATCCTCCAGCATATGGATAGTAGTCTGAAGAAGTGGCTCCTCATGAGCAGCATCAGTATACAGACCAGTGTAGTAGTCTTCCTCTCCAGGAAGTGAGGCTGGCATGTAACAGAACTCAGTGTTCAGCAGCAGGGCATGCCTAGCCCGGTGATGGTCATCATCGAATAAGCGGCATCCTGCACTGCCATCTCGATGGTAACCCCAAGTCCATAAGACCAATGGATGGGGTCATTAGCTCCGGGATACGAGGGGTATATCCGAACGGTGCAAAAATACTGACTCTGGTTGAAATCCGGGTACTGTTCCTCCACGGTGTACTCAGGATACCAACGGTAGCCGGTCAAAGTCAACACATGGACTAGCATGGCCGTGTGACCGGGCACATTAATGCACCGAGTCAAATGGACCACCTGGTGAGGTGTGCGACCAGACATCTGAAACACGAAATAATGCAAATGCATTAGAATTTTTGGAAGAAATCGGGCAGCATAACAACTTTAAATGCTCAAAAAAGATTTGAGACATCCTACAAATGATAGCATAGCCACTCAACAATAACATATCAAGGTTCTGGTCCAACTAATCACCATACTAGAAGGGTAGAAACTGAAATGAGGCTTGGAACCAACAATCCTAAGAGTCTACGGATTAGTAACACGTGATCCTAGTAAGGATGAGAGGCCTAGTCCTAAACCCACGTAGAAAGAATAGACTGACTCAGATCAGAAGGGCATAAGGTAAAGAAGTAAAAAGAGCCTTATGTTCCCATCCACAAACAATTCCCCTACTTATAACTAAGAATTTTCTAGACTCAACATCGACCAGTTTGGCTTCAGAAACCTACAGGCAGTCCGGCTCTGATGCCAACGCTGTCAGGACCCCGATCCTAAGTCACACTGATCTAGCTTGTAACACGCCATATCACTTTGCGGCCTCACGCATGGTATCCCCACGGGTGCCACCTTACCTGGTCCGGGACCGTTTGCGCATTTTGGCACGCGTATATGACAGTGTCGCTAGCATCCATATGACAAAGAACCCGGGCCGACATGGCTAGTTATAAACCAAAAGTGGCACTAAATTACAGACACAGGCATCCATGACCCAGCAACGAATGTGTCGGTAATCAACGTATGAACCCAAGTCTTAGCAAGCTACATGGACTTAAAGGAACAACGTGTGACCTTTCCCCTAAGGGATAGACACAGGAACGAAGAAGAACACATGCCAGCCAGCCTACGTGTTTCGAGCAGTAGCAAGCTACCAAGGCTCAGTGGAAGCACTAGGAGGCATTTCCCTGTAAGATAGGCTACCAAAGGAAAACAACTAGGTGTCGAATCCCACACATACCAAGCATTTCAATCATACACACAATATGCTCAATATGTGCAAATACAACATTGCATCACAACAAAACTCTATGACTCAAAGTACTTTATTTAAGAGGCTCTGAAGAGCCATACATAACATATCCATACAGGTAGGGGTCACATGACCCAACACTCAAGTCATACAATCATACAAGCACAAGCGGAAGATAACATGTCTGAGTACAGACAACTTGGGAAATAAAACAGGCTTGGTGTAGCCTGACTATCTACAAGGCCCTTCACAAGCTCAGGATCTCCGTCTGGGTAGCAAGCTACTCGTAGACGTCAACGTCTATGTAGAACCCATCAGAAAGGGCAGGGTTCTCCTCTGCAACAGTTATTAAGCAAACATGAGTACAAAGGTACTCAGCAACTCTTACAACAGAACATATCATACATGCAACATTATCAACAAGGGTAGTGGAGTTCATAGCAGCAGGCCAGCTTTGACTCTTGGCTAACCTAGACTACGACTCTCAACAGATTCCAAGATAAGACTACGTACACGAGTCCTCTACTCTCAACAACAATACACCACCATGTATCCTCTTCCGTCTTCCTACGGAAGGGCCATCCACGGCACTCACACTTGTCTTGAGGCTTTTAGTGGTATCCATCAACTTGTCTATGAAATGTAAGAGTAATCAAGTAGTCCGTACCGCGAAAAACGGCTATTCGAATAGATTGGTAACCCTGCAGGGGTGTACTTCTTCACACATGCTTCCACCACTTATCGTCGTTTACTCGACATATACTCGGTAACCTTCAAGCGGAAGCCCAGCGTGGGTGTCGGCCACGACCTGACTAACCACACAAGTCTCTGGTCCAGGTTTATCGCCTATTTGGGTTCCATCCGTGGGGAGGTCCGGCCGGGGTGTCGCTCACGGCCCCAAACGATGTGTACAGGGTTCCCGAGTCACCAAACGGGCGACCGGTACACCGTGCCACGTACCTGCCGCATCACAGCCCACCCCGAGTGTCAGCGCTGTGCACGACCACCAGTAGGCTATAAACACGAGAAACTAATTGCAACTCCTGGACAGAGGACAAAGGCAGTTAATAAGTCGAGAGGGCTTGGAGCGCCCGGAGCCCAATGCATGGTAGTAACTGTAACTTGTATCACACATACAGATCTCGGGTCCTATGGACGGTTCCAATGAAACAACCCACCACGTACTCTACATGGCCTTTCATCGATACCTTTACCAAATAGGTTTCACACTTCTCTCTCTTTATCGAGTATGATCATTTCACTCTGATCCATCTCCCAGATGAACCAAACCTGACAAAACTCTAAGCATAGCACGCAACATAAACAAATAGCATGGTGGATCACACATCACATGGCTCAAACAACTCCTACACAAGCTAATGGGTTTCAACTATTTACTGTGGCAATGATAGGTCATGCAAAGGAATAGGGTTCAACTACCGCAACAAGTAGCAGTTCACACGCTGTTGCCTTAATGCACCAAAGGAGAGCAGGAGCGAGAAGATGGGTTTGTATCGAAATGATCAATGGGTTGATTGCCTGACGGAGTGGTTGTCGGGTACTGCTCTTCAGCTGGATACGTGGAAGTATCCTCGGGAGCAGGACCTACCACGGAGAACATGGACGATACAATCAATAAGCAAACAAATGCAACAATATGATGCATGCTCATGATATGGCAAGATGCACGTGTTTTGGGCTAATGCATCTATAAACAGAAGGGTTTGAGCCCATTTGAATCAAAGATTCAAATTGAAACCCAAACTATTATTTATTAAAGTGTATTATCATGTTTTAATATGAACAACAAGGTTAACTTGCTCAAACATGCATGAAACTAGTGCCATTGGAAATATTGGATTTTTCTGATCAATTTTCATATATAAATTATTTTCATTGGAGTTATAGATTATTTTCTGTGATTTTTAGAAGTTTTAGCTATTTTCTGAAATAAATAAATCATTTAAGATTTATTTTAAATTCCAGAAAACACTTACTGCGTCAGCATGACGTCACTGTGATGTCAGCAGTCAACAGGGGCTGGTCCAGGTCAAACCTGACCAGTGCGACCCACTGGTCAGTGTCACAATACTAACTAATTAAGTTTAACACTAAACTAAAAGTTAACAGGGGCTGGGCCCCACGTGTCAGTGACTCATTAAACCAATGACAACAATTAGTACTTAATTAAAAACCTAAAATAAAACTAGTCAACGGTCGGCCCCACATGTCATGGACATAGGGGGGGTCCAGGCGTGGTCAAAGCGGGTCAACCCCACCGGCGACTCGCCGATGGCGAGAGCCAGGACGGCGGCGCGGCTCGGAAACAGCGTTCCGATGATACGGAGCCTCGTCGGCGATGGGCTTGTGCGGCAGCGTGCTACGGCAAGCAACGGGGCGGCGTCTACAGCGAGCAAACGAAGCGGGGAGGAGGGGGGTTCGACGCAGGAGCTCACAGGGAGGCGGATGAGATGCTCAGCGCGCTCGGGGAAGCATCGGGGCGGGTGCACGGTTGCCGGTGATCTCCGCGGCCGTAGGTTGAAGACGAAGATAGTGAAGATGAAGCGGGGCTTCTGGTGTCGTGTAGCTTGGTGCGGAGGACGAGGAGGACGAGGCGGAGCTCCTGGGCAAAACATGTGGGCGAAAGGAGCACGGTGGCTACGGCGAACGGCGTCGGTGGCGACGGTGGCGCTCGGCCACGAGGCGCGGAGCTAGAGAGACGAGGCAGGGAGAGAGGGGAGCGGTTGAGGAGGTCGAGGGGGTCTGCGTGGTGACGTCCAAAGCCGTCCAGTGCGTCGGAGGGAGTAGCCAGGCAGGCAGGAGGTTTAAGACCATAAAATATTTGTAACTTCCTCTTTTGTTTTATTTGTTTTCTGTTTTCTATTTCTTTTGTAACTTTGTGGCTTTTCTAAAAATGCTTAGGCACTTTCAAAAATCACCAAACTGCTCATGCCCACTATTTAGCATATAACCAACATGGAACATTTCAGTTTAGGATTATTTGGGCACATAAAATATTTTATAGCATTTAGATGCCCAAATGCAATTACAATATGAATTAATCTAGAGACCTTTGGATGTCCTAGAAAATTGTGCACCATTTTTGGCAGAGGTTTAAGACCAAGGCAATGATGATGAACATTTTTGAAGGGCATTTTGGGTACATTGAAAAGATTTTATTAAACCCTAGTTGTTAGAAGAGGGGTGCCGGGGTTTCTGTCATTCCCATTTCAAGTTTCTGTGGAAAGTAAACATGATGCACACTCTAGCTAGTCCTGATGCAAGCACTGACTAGGGATGTGACAAAATCACCTTTACTTTTTACATTTTCTCCTTTGTGAAGCACATTGTGTTGGAAAGATCCTGACATACATACCCACTTGGATGTAAGTTATCATGGTCTATTACTGTTGACATTACCCTTGAGGTAAAAGGTTGGGAGGCAATACCGTAAGCCCCTATCTTTCTCTGTGTCTGATTAAAACTCCATACCCATAAGTATTGCATGAGTGTGAGCACTTGTGAAAGACTAGATGATAGTTGAGTATGTGGACTTGCTGAAAAGCTCTTACAAATACTCTTTCCGATGTTATAATAAATTGCAATAGCTTCAATGACTGAGATCATAGTTTGTTGGTTTTCAATGAAGTTTCTGATTCATACTTGACATTGTGAATAAATTGTTACTTTAGCATAAGAATCATATGACAGTATATGTGTGTTGATGTTATCAGAATGATCATGATGCCCTCATGTCCGTATTTTATTATTATCGACACCTCTATCTCTAAACATGTGGACATATTTTTCGTTATCGGCTTCTGCTTGAGGACAAGCGAGGTCTAAGCTTGGGTGAGTTGATACGTCCATTTTGCATCATGCTTTTATGTTGATATTTAGTGCACTATGGGCTGTTATTACACGTTATGTCACAATACTTATGTCTTTTCTCTCTTGTTTTACAAGGTTTACATGAAGAGGGAGAATGCCGGCAGCTGGAATTCTGGGCTGGAAAAGGAGCAAACATTGGAAACCTATTCTGCACAAATCAAAAAGCTCTGAAACTCCACAAAACACCGTTTCAGAAAATATAAAAAATATCTGGCGAAAGAGATTCACCAAGGGGGCCACCACCTGTCCACGAGGGTGGGGGCGCCCCCCCCCCCCATCTAGGCACGCCCCCGTGCCTCGTGGGCCACCAGGTGACCCCCCGATGCCCATCTTCTCCTATATGGTGTGTTTTGACCTGGAAAAAAAATAATAAGGAGGCTTTCGGGACCAAACACCGCCATCTCGAGGAGGAACCTTGGCGGAAACCAATGTAGGGCTCCGGCGGAGCTGTTCTGCTCGGGATACTTCCCTTCGGGAGGGGGAAATCGTCACCTCCGTCATCACCAACAACTCTCCCATCTTGGGGAGGGTTATCTTCATAAACATCTTCACCAGCACCATCTCCTCTCAAACCCTAGTTCATCTCTTGTATCCAATCTTTGTACCCAAACCTCATATTGGTACCTGTGGGTTTCTAGTAGTGTTGATTACTCCTTGTAGTTGATGCTAGTTGGTTTACTTGGTGGAAGATCATATGTTCAGATCCATTATGCATATTAATACCCCTCTGATCATGAACCATATTATTTCTTGTGAGTAGTTACTTTTGTTCTTGAGGACATGGGAGAAGTCTTGCTATAAGTAGTCATGTGAATTGGGTATTCTTTCGATATTTTGATGAGATGTATGTTGTCTCTCCTCTAGTGGTGTCATGTGAACGTCGACTACATGACACTTCACCATTATTTGGGCCTAGAGGAAGGCATTGGGAAGAAATAAGTAGATGATGGGTTGCTAGAGTGACAGAAGCTTAAACCCTAGTTTATGTGTTGCTTCGTAAGGGGCTGATTTGGATCCACTTATTTCATGCTATGGTTAGGTTTACCTTATACTTCTTTTGTAGTTGCGGATGCTTACAATAGTGGTTAATCATAAGTCGGAGGCTTGTCCAAGTAAGGACAGCACCGAAGCACCGGTCCACCCACATCCCAAATTATCAAAGTATCGAACGCGAATTAGATGATCGTGATGAAAACTAGCTTGACGGTAATTCCCATATGTCCTCGGGAGCATTTTCCTTCATATAAGAGTTTATCCAAGCTTTTCCTTTTCTACAAAAAGGATTGGGCCATCTTGCTGCACCTTATTTACTTTTACTATTTGTCACATGCTACCAATTACCTTATCAAAAAACTATTTGTTACCGATAATTTCAGTGCTTGCAGAAAATACCTTACTGAAAACTGCCTATCATTTCCTTCTGCTCCTCGTTGGGTTCGACACTCTTACTTATCGAAAGGACTACGATAGATCCCCTACACTTGTGGGTCATCAAATATTCCTTCTGAATTCAATAGCTTTCTTCATAAAAGATCCAGTTGAAGAAGAATCAAGCATATTTTGATTATCATGAGAAAGCTGAGCATAAAAATTTTGTAAGATAATTTCTTTTGGAAGCTCATGATTGGGGCATGTATACATCATGTATTTAAGCCTCCCCCAAGTTTGAGGGATACTTTATCCTTCATGAGGCAAAAAGTTATATATATAATTCCGAGCACAATGAACTAGATGCATATGATATTTCATTCCAATTTCAATCGATTCCCATCCTAGGATCCAATATCATCACATAGCCTATACCATGTCAATGCCTTTCCGTTTGAAAACAAAGGGAAGACCTTCTTATTAGGTTCATCTCTGGGTAAATCTGCACGCTTAAATAATCCACAAACTTCATCCACATAGATGAGGTGCATATCGGGATGAAGTGTTCCATCTCCTGCATAAGGATTAGCTAGCAGTATTTCTATCATACCTGAAGAAATCTCATAATAAATATATTCAGTACTGTAGTAGGCTGAGGAGCCACTCTTTGTGCTTCCGGGCGAGGTGAAGATACGCCGAACAAACCCTCAAAGGATTGTTTTCCATAGTAATGATCACCCACATGTATAGGGGTCAATCGTAGTCCTTTCGATAAGTAAGAGTGTCGAACCCAACAAGGAGCAGAAGGAAAATGACAAGTGGTTTTCAACAAGGAAATGTCTGCATGCACTGAAATTGTTGGTGACAAATACTTTGATAGTAAGATAATGTGTAATGAGCAAGTAACGGTAACGGTAAATAGTATGCAGCAAGGTAGCCCAATACTTTTGTGGCAAAGGACAGGCCAAAACGGTTTCTTATAATAAGCAAAGAGTTCCTGAGGGTACACGAGAATTTCATATAGTCGCTTTCACCATGTTGGTTTGATTTGTGTTTTTTACTTTGATAATTTGATATGTGGGTGGACCGGTGCTTAGGTGATGTTCTTACTTGAACAAACCTCCTACTTGTGATTAACCCCCTCACAAGCATCCACAACTATGAGAAAAGTATTAATATAAAATTTAACCATAGAATTAAACATTTGGGTCCAAACCGGTCCCTTATGAAGTAGCACATAAACTAGAGTTTAAGCTTCTGTCACTCTAGCAGCCCATCATCTAATAACTACTCCACAATGCATTCCCTTAGGCTGTAACGACCTGATCCCAATGGATCGAAGTCTCTGTGCTTAATTATCATCCCTAGATCGGTATGGTGACACACATAGTACACGAGGATTTATAATAGAGTTTCAATCACACACCTATTACACCGAGGTCTTCTGCTACCTCTTGAGCTTGCGTTGTATTCCCTCGAAGAGGAAAGGGAGATGCAGCACAATAGCGTAAGTATTTCCCTCAGTTTTTGAGAACCAAGGTATCAATCCAGTAGGAGACCACGCATGAGTCCCTCGCACCTGCACAAACAAATAAGAACTTCGCAGCCAACGCGATAAGGGGTTGTCAATCCCGTTACGGTCACTTACGAAAGTGAGATCTGATAGATCTGATAGTTGATATTTTTGGTATTTTTACTTTATAAGAACAACAAATAAAAGCGGTAAAAGTAAAGTAGATGTAGGTTGATATGTTGAAAATAGACCCGGGGGCTATTGTTTTCTCCAGTGGCTTCTCTCATGATAGCGATATTCTACAGTGGGTAAACAAATTACTGTCGAGCAATTGATAGAAAAGCAAATAATTATGAGACTATCAAGGCATGATCATTGTATATAGGCATCACGTCCGAGACAAGTAGACTGACTCCTGCGTGCATCTACTACTATTACTCCACACATCGACCGCTATCCAGCATGCATCTAGTGTATTGAGTTCATAAGAACAGAGTAACGCCTTAAGCAAGATGAAATGATGTAGAGGGATAAACTAAAGCAATATGATATAAACCCCATCTTTTTATCCTCAATGGTAATAATACAATACGTGCCTTGCTGCCCCTACTGTCATTGGGAAAGGACACCGCAAGATTGAACCCAAAGCCAAGCACTTCTCCCATTGCAAGAACTATAGATCTAGTAGGCAAACCAAACCAATAATTCGAAGAGGCTTGCAAGGATATTATGAGCACACATAAAAATTTCAGAGAAGAACCAAATATCTTTCATAGATAACCTTGATCATAAACTCACAATTCATCGGATCCCGACAAACACACCGCAAAAAGAGATTACATCGAATAGATCTCCTCGAAGACCGAGGAGAACTTTGTATTGAGATCCACAGAGAGAGAAGAAGCCATCTAGATAATAGATATGGACCCAAAGGTCTATGGTAAACTACTCACAACTCATGGTGAGGGTGATGATGATGATGATGAAGGCCTCCGTGATAGATCCCCCTCCGGTGGAGCTCCAGAACAGGCTCCAAGATGGGATCTCCACGGGAACAGAAGGTACGGCGGTGGAATTAGGGTTTTCTCTCTGTTCAAAGAGTGTCTGGGGTACGTAGACTTATATAGGAAGAAGGAGGGCACCGGGGGAGTCACGGGTGCCCCACGAGGCAGGGGGCGCGCCCCCACCCTCATGGGCCCCTCGTGGCTCTTCTGACGTGGTTCTCAAGTTCTTCGTGCATGATTTTCTCCAGAAATATCTCTCGCGAAGGTTTCATTCCATTTGGACTCCATTTGATATTCTTTTTCTGCAAAACCGTGAAACAGGCAAAAAACAGCAATCTGGACTGGGCCTTGGGTTAGTAGGTTAGTCCCAAAAATGATATAAAAGTGAATGATAAAGCCCATTAAACGTCCAATACTTCATAAATAATAGCATGGAACAATCAAAAATTATAGATACGTTGGAGACGTATCAAGCAACCCCAAGCTTAATTCTTGCTCGTCCTCGAGTACGTAAATTATAAATAAAGAATTTTTGATGTGGAATGCTAACCAATATAGTTTTTCAATGTAATTCTCTTAATTGTGGCATGAATGTTCAGATCTGAAAGATTCAAGATAAAAGTCTATATTTACGTAAGAAATAACAATACTTCAAGCATACTAACAAAGCAATCATGTCTTCTCAAAATACTATGGCTAAAGAAAGTTATCCCTACAAAATCATATAGTGTTGGCTATGCTCCCTTGTTATCACACAAAAATATTCATATCATGCACGACCCCGATTTCAGCCAAGCAATTGTTTTCGTACTCTATCTTTTCAAACCTTTTAACTTTCATGCAATACATGAGCGTGAGCCATGGATATAGCACTATGGGTGGAATAGAGGTGGTTGTGGAAAAGACAAAAAGGAGGGAGATAGTCTCACATCTACAAGGCGTATCAACGGGCTATGGAGATGCCCATCAATAGATATCAATGTGAGTGAGTAGGGATTGCCATGCAATGGATGCACTAGAGCTAAATATGAATAAAAGCTCAACAAAAGAAGCTAGTGGGTGTGCATCCAACTTGCTTGCTCACGAAGACCTAGGGCATTTGAGGAAGCGCATCGTTGGAATATACAAGCCAAGTTCTATAATGAAAATTCCCACTAGTATATGAAAGTGACTAAGCATGAGACTCTCTATAATGAAGAACATGGTTCTACTTTGAAGCACAAGTGTGGAAAAAAGATAGTAGCAATTGTACCTTTTTCTTTTCTTTTTCTCCTTTTTTTTTCTTTTTTTGGGCCTTTCTTTTTTTTCTTTGGCCTTTATTTTTTTCTTTTTTTGGCGGAGGGGATTTATAGATTTAGGCTTTCCTACCATGGGACAATGCTCTAATAATGATGATCATCACACTTTCATTACAACACGATATTACAACTCGATACTACAACAACAAAGTATGACTCTATATGAATGCCTCCAGCGGTGTACCGGTATGTGCAATGAAACAAGAGTGACATGTATAAAAAATTATGCATGGTGGCCTTGCCACAAATACGATGTCAACTACATGATCATGCAATGGCAATATGGCAATATGACAATATGATGCGTGTCATATAAACGGAACGGTGGAAAGTTGCATGGCAATATATCTCGGAATGGCTATGTAAATGCCATGATAGGTAGGTATGGTGGCTATTTTGAGGATCAATATGGAGGCTGTTTTGAGGAAGGATATATAGTGGGTTTATGGCACCGGCGAAAGTTGTGCGGTACAAGAGAGGCTAGCGATGGTGGAAGGGTGAGAGTGCGTATAATCCATGGACTCAACATTAGTCATAAGAAATCGTATACTTATTGCAAAAATCTAGGATTCATCAAAACAAAGCAATCAACACATGCCCCTAGGGGGGAGGTTGGTAGGAGTTAACCATCGCGCGCCCCCGACCTCCACACAAAGGTTGGCACTCTACAAATACCTCATGCTCTAACTTCGTCACATAGTGGTTCACCATACGTGCATGATACGGAAATCACTAATCTTAACACAAGTATTTCTCAATTTCATAATAACTCCACTAGCATTACTCTAATATCACTATCCTCATGTCTCAAAACAATTATCAAGCATCCAACATCTCATTCCATTCAATGCACTTAGTGTGAATTTTTTTACTACATTGACATTGGATGTTTATCATGTGAAGACTAGTTTCTTTAGCCTAAACATATTACCATGCTGTTTTAATAGAATCTCAAATAGATATAAGTGAAGCATGAGAGTTCAACAATTTCTACATAATATTACCACCACCGTGCTATAAAAGATATAAATGAAGCACTAGAGCAAAAAACTATTCAACTCAAAAGATATAAGTGAAGCACATAGAGTGTTCTCATAATTTCTAAGCCATATTTTACTCTCTCAAATAGGTGTGTCCAGCAAGGATGATTGTGGCAAACTAACAAGCAAAGACTCAAATTATACAAGACGCTCCAAGCAAAACACATAACATGTTGCAAATAAAAATATAGCTTCAAGTATAGTTACCGATGGATGAAGACGAAAGAGGGGATGCCTTCCCGGGGCATCCCCAAGCTTAGGCTTTTGATTATATTGAATTTACTTGGGGTGCCATGGGCATCCCCAAGCTTAGGCCTTTGCTACTCCTTGTTCCATAGTCCATCAAAGCAATACTCAAAACTTGAAAACTTCACAACACAAAACTTAGACAAAAAACTTCGTGAGCTCCGTTAGTATAAGAAAGCAAACCACTACTCGAAGGTGCAGCAATGAATTCATTCTTTGTTTATATTGGTGTTAAACCTACTGTATTCCAACTTCTCTATGGTTCATATCCACCAATACTACTCATAGATGCATCGGAATAAGCAAACAACACATGAAAGACAGAATCTGTCAAAAATAGAACAGTCTGTAGTAATCTGCAGGTTTCGCCTACTTCGGGAACTCCAAAAAATTCAAAATAAATTGGTACATTTGCGGAATTTGTATACCAATAATCTGAAAAAAGAATCAAGTAAAAAGAATGCTCCAGTAAAATCTGAAGACTACTTTAACCAGCGCTAATGATTCTGTTTTTCACTGCAAGATCACATAAACTTCACACAAGTCTTCCCAAAGGTTCTACTTGGCACAAACGCTAAACAAAACATGAAAACACATCTAATCAAAGGCTATATGCAATATTTATTCCCTAACAGCAACAAAAACAAAAAATATAAAATTGGGTTGCCTCCCAACAAGCGCTATCGTTTTACGCCCATAGCTGGTCTTTGGAAGGCAATTCTTTGATTAAGCACTTTTGATTCTTGGGCACTTCTTTGTCCCCATAAATAATCAAACTCTTGGGCAAGAAATCAAGAAATTCTAAAGTGTCAAAAGGGTCTCTTGCAAAAGTAAGAAAATTAGGGTGAACACTTATGGACTTGAGATCCGCAATTCAAGATGTTTCACCCTTGTCTTTAGGGACATACATGAACTTAGATAATTTAGTAGAGGTATTTGGAGTAGTTTTTATGGTGGAAAGAGTAGAACCCACATTAGTGATAACATCTTCAAGCTTATTGATTCTAGTAGAATCCTGATCTAGCTTTTCTTTAACTATGGGCTCCTTTTCCTTAAGATTTTTAAGAACAACTCCTACCTTGGATCCATATTGGGTGATTTCATTTTGAATTTTTCTATCAAAGTTCTCTACCAGTTCTGCCGTAGCAACTTTGTTTTCAATGATTTCTAACCTTTGCATAACATGCTCCAAAGTTACAACGGTCCCATTAACCATAAGAGGTGGTGAGCCAAATAATTCAGCCAAAGCATTATAAGAATCAACGGAATGGCTACCCAAGAAATTCCCTCCAGTAATGGTATCTAAGATAAATCTATTTCACGGAGTTATGCCAACATAAAAATTGCGAAGAAGCACGGAAGTGGAAAGCTTCCTATTAGATCTATTTTGAGCATTGCAACTTCTATACCTGGCATCTTTTAAGTTTTCTTCCTCCCTTTGTTTAAAGTTGATGACCTCACTATCGGGAGTGGTGATAAAGATAGGTGTGCTAGACATGATTACAAGAAAGCAAGCAACAGACACAAGCAAACAAGAAGCAAGTGAACGATAAACACACAGAGGAAGAAGAGCAAAATAAATGGCAAGGGTGAAGTGGGGCAGAGGAAAACGAGAGGCAAATAAATGTAATGTGAAGGATAAGGGTTTCTGATAGGTACTTGGTATATTAATTTTGCGTAAGCCTCCCCGGCAACGGCGCCAGAAATTCTTCTTGCTACCTCTTGAGCTTGCGTTGTATTCCATGGAAGAGGAAAGGGAGATGCAGCACAGTAGCGTAAGTATTTCCCTCAGTTTTTGAGAACCAAGGTATCAATACAATAGGAGACCATGCGCGAGTCCCTCGCACCTGCACAAACAAATAAGAACTTCGCAGCCAATGCGATAAGGAGTTGTCAATCCCTTTACGGCACTTACGAAAGTGAGATCTGATAGAGATGATAGCTGATATTTTTGGTATTTTTAGTTTATAAGAACAACAAATAAAAGTGGTAAAAGTAAAGTAGATGTAGATTGATATGTTGAGAATAGACCCGGGGGGCCATAGTTTTCTCTAGTGGCTAGCGATATTCTACGGCGGGTAAACAAATTACTGTTGAGAAATTGATAGAAAAGCGAATAGTTATGAGACTATCTAGGCATGATCATTGTATATAGGCATCACATTCGAGATAAGTAGACCGACTCCTTCCTGCATCTACTACTATTACTCCACTCATCGACCGCTATCCAGCATGCATCTAGTGTATTGAGTTCATAAGAACAGAGTAACGCCTTAAGCAAGATGACATGATGTAGAGGGATAAACTCAAGCAATATGATATAAACCCCATCTTTTTATCCTCGATGGTAACAATACAATACATGCCTTGCTGCCCCTACTGTCACTGGGAAAGGACACCGCAAGATTAAACCCAAAGCCAAGAACTTCTCCCATTGCAAGAACTATAGATCTAGTAGGCCAAACAAAACCAATAATTCGAAGAGACTTGCAAGGATATTATGAGCACACATAAAAAGTTCAGAGAAGAACCAAATATCTTTCATAGATAACCTTGATCATAAACTCTCAATTCATCGGATCGCGACAAACACACCGCAAAAAGAGATTACATCGAATGGATCTCCTCGAAGACCGAGGAGAACTTTGTATTGAGATCCAGAGAGAGAGAAGAAGCCATCTAGATACTAGCTATGGACCCGAAGGTCTATGGTAAACTACTCACAACTCATGGGGAGGGCGATGATGAAGATGATGGAGGCCTCTGTGATAGATCCCCCTCCGGTGGAGCTCCGGAACAGGATCCAATATGGGATCTCCCCGGGAACAGAAGGTACGGCGTGCAATTAGGGTTTTCTCTCTGTTGACGGAGTTTTTGGGGTACGTAGACTTATATAGGAAGAAGGAGGGCACCGGGGGAGTCGCGGGGACCCCACGAGGCAGGGGGAGCGCCCTGGGAAGGGGGCGCTCCCCCACCCTCGTGGGCCCCTCGTGGCTCTTCTTACATGGTTCTCAAGTTCTTCGTGCGTTATTTTCTCCAAAAATATCTCTCGCGAAGTTTCATTCCGTTTGGACTCCGTTTGATATTCTTTTCTACAAAACCCTGAAACAGGCAAAAAACAGCAATCTTGACTGGGCCTTTGGGTTAGTAGGTTAGTCCCAAAAATGATATAAAAGTGAATGATAAAGCCTATTAAACATCCAAGACTTTATAAATAATAGCATGGAACAATAAAAAATTATAGATACGTTAGAGACGTATCATCCTCATAAAGGGTATTTGTTAGAAAAATATGGCTGAAGCCCAACTAAATAAGATACTTCGAAAGCTTCAATGATAAAATGAGTCCATCCAATTCCACGGCAAAACAGAGTGCATGACAATGACCTATCGCACCTTAATCCTCGTCTGAAAGCTCTATAGCATGAGACATTGCAGTCGTGTAGGCCAGCACATGGAATATGCTGGCAAAGTCACACTATAGCAGTAATGATGAGAAAAATATCTATCACTACATGCAAATTTGGCTGGTGGAGGCTCTAGTTTATTTTTACATAAAGCTAAGTTTTTGCTACAACAAAGGAATATGTTTTATTTACAACTAAGTTAAGTTACCAATATTAAGAAGGTTCCTCCAACTCAATCCCAAAATTACCAAGTCATCAATAACCCAACAATTTCATTAAATAGAGTGATGAGATCAACAAATAATTCACTTCTAGATACTCAAGTTGTCCATAACCGTGGACACGACTAATCATGATTAGTTTGTACACTCTACAGATGTTTGCGCACTTTTCCCCACAAGACACGACTGCATCCATGATCGGAAGATCGAGACATAGCCTTTCAGAAGCATTAACTCTTTACTCTGGGTAGACAGGTACACCTACTTTCCCCTACATCAGCTAGTCTACCACCGAAAGAGGTCACACAACTTACTCAACTATGCCAGAGCCCATAATGGCTTGTGGCTGCACAGGGAAGTTTCTAAGCATGAATAATCATATGATCCCGTTTAGCCTGGGCGGCATATCGTAGGATCATAACACGGGTCCTCCGGATCTCCTAGGACAACACCGAATTCTCTAGCTGCCCGCAACCAATCCACCCAGATGTGTATTAATGTTGCCTCCTTAAACTTTTCCCTTAGTTATTATTACTCTCGTAACTTTCATGAATCTCACATACCAAAGCCCATCTACGAGCATGGCTAAGCAACATGTAACAAAACATATATTCCCGGGGTGTACAAGGTCATAGGTTCCTACCACTTGATCTACATAGCATAACCACATGTACCCAAATCCTACTCATGCAAATCTTTGAGGAGTGAAACTAATGCAAGTAAAACTAGGTATAGGAAAAGTATGATCAAAGTATAACTTGCCTTGATGATGACCATTAAACCCTAGAGCCTCGTAGTAGCAAGCTTCGCACTCCAGAAAATCTATCGTAAACAAACAATAGCATACATAAGCACTCAAGCAAAAGATGCAAAGAAAATTGAAGAAAAAGATTCGGAAACTCAAAAAAAAGCAAATAGCTCTATTAAACAGAACACAATTTTTAACAGTACCAAAAGTATGTGAACTCGATCTTAACAGAAAGCTTATGTCAAGAGCTTCGATTCGCAACAAGAATCAACTAAAACAGAGTTACTAACTAAAGTTAGGATCAAAAGAAGTTCAAATTCAAATATTTTGGAATTCAAATGTTAAAACTTTAAAAATACTTTTATGTTGGTTTTCTGGATAGATGAGATCATGCTGAAGATTTTGGCGTTAGTTTCATCAAATTTGGACAAACGAGTAGAAAGTTGTGATAGATTGAAAAATAGGGACTAATCTGTAAGAAAACTATTTGCATTTGGGTCCCTGGCTACGAGACAGAAAACTAAAGGATGAATGTCCGCTACAAAAGCTTAAGTGACGAAATCTTTCGCTGCAAAAACCTAAATAGAGAACGTTCGCGAAATAAAAAAACGATTAGAAAAAAATAGAAGCAACTCTATCTGGATCGTCCGATCCAGATCGGACGGACGGGAAATCATGGTTACCACGATAGCTGCGGTGATCGACAGCGAGGACAGAACGACGGCGACGGCGACGGCTTTGGCGGGGACGGCAACTACGGCTGCGGGCGGCGGCGAGTGGAGCGGCGGCGGCTCGGCTGCGATGGCGGCGAGCGGCGGCGACGGCTGCAGTGGCGATGGGGAGGAGAGAGGGGGTCGAGGGGTAGCTATATATATGCGGGGGTGGGGCGGCTCGGCTTGGAGGAGGGGTCGGGATCGGCGCGGGAGTCCGGGAGCGGCACGACGGCGAACGGCGGCGTTTCCGGGGCGGACTCCGCCCGGAGTCGGAGGCGAGCGGGGCGCGCTAGCTGGGCCACGGCCTCGCGAGCTAGACTGACGCGGTTCGGTTGGTCCGATTTTTTTTTAAACTAACATTTTCATAAATAAGAAAAATACAAACACTATAATAAAAATATATCCAAAAATAACAGAAAAAATCACATATAATTAGTGCCTTATTATTGACCTTGTGAACATTTTTCAGTGCCTAAATGCCTAATTTGAAAATAAACTTTTTAGTACTAATAAAATTTGCATCAAATAAATGTTTTTGAAAATAAAATCTAATAAATATATTTTGACTCAAAATTCAATTTCCAACATTTCTTTTCTGTTTTTGAAGAAGTCATGTTATCTTCTCTCTTTATTTTATTTATATTGAAAATATTGGAATTGAAAATTGGCAAAATTTATATCTGATCCAAACCCCACTTGAAAAGAAATATGGGCTTTTTGGGACACTTCCACCTCTCTCATTTGGGTCCTTGAGTTGCTTAAAGTCCCTTGGATCAATTTCCAACAAAAACAAAATTCAAAAATGCACAAATTATGAATGCAGATGAATGAGCTAAATAATAACGTCCAAATTGAAAATTGGGATGTTACTAACCTACCCCCCTTAAGGTGAATCTCGCCCTCGAGATTCGGGTTGGCTAGCAAAAATGTATGGGTGGTCCTGTCGAAGGTCATCTTCTCGTTCCCGCGTGGCTTCGTCCTCTGTATGGTGATTCCACTGAACTTTGCAAAACTTGATGACCTTGCTGCTGGTAACTCGGTTGGCAAACTCGAGAAACTTGACATGCTTCTCCTCATAAGTCAGGTCACTATCTAACTGACTTGCTTCCAGGGGCACTGTATCTCATAGAGGAATATCGGCCATCTCTGCATGGCACTTCTTCAACTGGGAAACGTGAAACACATTACATATTTCAGACAAAGCTTCGGGTAATTCCGGCTGATAAGCAACTTATCCTCTGCATTCCAAAACTCTGTACGGTCCCACAAATCGTTTAACTCCAAAACGTTTAACTCCTCGAGGTGGAGACACACGGAGATATGCTCTATCTCCGATTTCGTAGGTTACCTCCTTGCGTTTAGCATCGCCATAACTCTTCTGCCTGAACTGGGCTATCTTGAGACTGTCACGGATCAACTTGACTTTCTCCTCTGAATCTCTAATTAAATCAGATCCAAATAATTTATGGTCTCCGACTTCATCCCACATCAATGGTGTCCTGCACCTCCTTCCGTACAAAGCCTCGAAAGGGGCCATCTGCAGACTGGATTGATAACTGTTGTTGTAAGAGAACTCTTCGTAAGGCAAATTATCATCCCAACTAGATCCATAATCTAGCGCACAAGCTCTCAACATGTCCTCTAGAATATGATTGACTTTATCTGTCTATCCATCTATCTGTGAATGAAAAGTTGTACTGAACTCAAGCCTGGTATCCAAAGTTTCGTGCAACTGCTTCCAAAATTTCTGAGGTAAACTGTGTTCCTCTATCTCATACGATGGTACTCGGAACTCCATGTAGACATACAACCCTGGTCATGTATATCTTGGCAAACTTAGCACTCGTGTAAGTGGTCTTCATGGGGATGAAGTGGGCTACCCTAGTCAAGCGATCAACTATAACCAAGATGGAATTGTACCATGAACGTGTCCTGGGTAATCCTATGATGAAGTCCATTCCGAGCTTATCCCACTTCCAATTGGGTATCGGCAACAGCTGAAGTAACACTGCTGGTTTCTAATGCTATGCTTTAAATCTCTGACAAACGTCGCATACTGCTACATACTCAGCAATGTCCTTCTTCATACCTGTCCACCAGAAGTTTTGCGTCAAATCGAAATACATCATGGTGTTGCCTAGGTGTATTGAGTAAGGCGAAACATGAGCCTCCTGAAGAATCAACTTCCTGATCTCCAGGTCATTGGGCACGTAAATATGCTCTTCGAACCTTAGTGTTCCGTATTCGTCCTCATGGAATCCTTCTGCCTTTCCTTGGTTCATTCTACCCTTTATCTCTGCAATTCCTTTGTCCGACTTCTGGGCTTCTCGAATCCTTCCCGGCAAAGTGGACTGAATCTCCAATGTGGCAACATAACCACATGGAACTATCTCCAACTGTAGGTCTCTGAGATCAACTGCTAACTCCCGGGGCAAACCTCCAGTTATGAGAGTCTTAAAATAACTCTTGCGGCTCAAAGCATCTGCCACGACATTGGCTTTCCCTGGGTGATAATGCAATCTCATGCCATAATATTTTATGAGCTCCAACCATCTCCTTTGTCTGAGATTTAACTCCTTTTGCATGAAGATGTATTTCAAACTCTTGTGATCCGTGTAGACATCGCAACGGTTTCCAATAAGAAAGTGCCTCCAGGTCTTGAGTGCGTGCACTACGGCTGCTGACTCCAAATCATGCGTGTCATAATTTAACTCATGTGGTAGAAGATGTTGTGAGGCATATTAAACAACTCTTCCTTCTTGCATGAGAATGCCTCCAAGTCCCCGACGAGAAGCGTCACAATATACTTGAAAATCCTTGCGTATATTCGGAAGAATCAACACTGGGGTTGTAACCAAACATTTCTTAAACTCCTATAAACTAGCCTCACAGTCCTCAGTCCAATTGTGCTTGGTTTCCTTCTTCAACAACTCCATCATGGGCTTCGCGATCTTGGAAAATTTCTCGATAAACCTCCGGTAATATCCCGCGAGTCTAAGAAAACTATGAATCTCTCCGACTGAGGTGGGTGCTTTCCACTCTGTGAGGGCCTAAACCTTGGAGGGGTCTACTGCTATTCCCTCTCCCGATGTCACATGTCCGAGAAATCCGACTTCCTTCAACCAAATCTCTCATTTGCTAAACTTGGCATATAACTACTGTTCCCTTAGCTTCTCGAGAACCAAGCGCAAATGTTCCTTGTGTTCTTCTTCATTCTTCTAGTAAATCAATATATCGTCAATGAATACCACCACAAACTTATCCAAGAGCTCCATGAACACTTTATTCATCATACTCATAAAGTAAACAGGGGCGTTAGTCAAACCAAAAGACAGGATCGTACACTCATAAAGCCCGTACCTTGTGGTAAAAGTTGTCTTAGGTATGTCCAGTTCTCGGATCTTCAATTGATGATATCCGGATCGTAGATTGATCTTAGAGAAAACTTTTACTCCCTGCAGTTGGTCAAACAAATTATTGACCATTGGCAGAGGGTACTTGTTCTTGATCGTCACCTCATTCAGTGCACGGTAATCCACAACCATAGTCAATGATCCATCTTTCTTCCCAACAAGGCGCACTGGGCTCCCCAAGGTGAAGAACATGATCGAATGTAACCTTTCTCCAACAACTCCTTAATCTTCTTCTTAATCTCCTCCAGTTCATTAGCGAGCATCCGACAGAGTCTCTTGGATCCGAAAGAGTCTCTTGGATATTAGTCCGGTGCCTGGTAACAACTCAATCAAAAACTCGATGTCTCGATCTGGTGGCATGCCTGGTAATTCCTCTGGGAACACATCGGGGTAATCCTTAACAATTCGTACTTCCTCGTGAACAACTCCCGAGAGGGCATTCACATGTGTCCTCCTTGGTGTATTTCTCTACATGTATTTGATCTTTTTTCCTTCTAGGGTGGTGAGGAGAATAGATTTACTGGCGCAATCAATGTTTCCCTCATACTTGGATAACCAATCCATACCTATGATTACGTCCAAACCCTAGGATTCCAGGACAATGAGGTCTGTGGGAAAAACTTGTCTCCCTATACTCAATGGCAACTGAAAACATCCTCGACTAGCCATATACTTTGCTCCCAGGGAACTCAGTAGCATAGGTGACTTAAGGGCTACGGTTGGAAACTTATACTTTTCCATGAACCCCCTTGATATGTATGAATGTGATGCACTAGTTTCAAAAAGAACAAGGACTGTAAATGCATTAACCAAAAACTTATCAACCACTGCGTAGGGCTGCTCGTCAATTTCCTCCACATTGACGTGATTCACCTGACCACTTGTGAAGGGATTGGGCTTCTTTACTGAGCTTTCATTGCCATTACCATTCTTTGCCTCAGGACACTCGGTGGCGTAGTGTCCGGTCTTCCCGCACATGAAACAAGTAATGTGACTCAGATCCTTCTTGGCGGGGGTTGCTGGGTTGGAACGGCTCCGACTGTTGTTTCCTCCATTCCGATTACCATTCATAGGGCCACTATGGTTGTGTGAATTTCCTCCATGGTGAGAATGGCCTCCATGGTTATGTCCTCCATGGGTGTGATGGGTGTGTCCTCCCGAGTACGGGGAATAGCAGGGCTTCTGCTGAGCTCCAGAGTTGTACTTCCCCTGTCCATACTTCCTCTTGCGGCTCTCTATCCGCTGCTGCTTGCCTTCAATCATGATGGCCCTGTCTACCAGCTCTTGGTAGTTGTTGAATATTGCCACCATCAGCTACATACTCAGTTCATCATTTAGTCCCTCAAGAAATTTTCCGTGCTTCACGGCATCTGTGGCCACGTCATCCGGGGCATAGCAAGCTAGCTGCCTGAAGTCATCCATGTACTGCCCCACAGTACGATTTCCCTAGCGTAAGTTGTGGAACACACGCTTCTTCAGGCTCATGGCTCCAGCTGAGACATGTGCAGTGTGGAAGGCCTGCTGAAACTAATCCCGAGTAACTGTGGCTAGGGGATATGTGGCGGTGTAGTTCTCCCACCAAGCGACTGTGGGTCCCTCAAGTTGATGTGCGACAAAGCACACTCTCTCCACATTCGTGTGTCCAGCAGTTGCCAACTCCCTTCCAATCTTGTGGAGCCAGTCATCAGCAATAATCGGCTTGGTGCTACTAGAGAACGCCAGCAGATTCAACCTTAGGAAGTGGGTCAGGTTGTCAACTGGGGGTGGGTTGTTTTTGTTGTTGCCTTGGTTCTGTACAAGTAGCTGCATCAAATTGTTCTGCTACTGGATAAACTGGGTGAGATCCGGTGGGAAAGTGAATTCGGGTTCACGTCTCGGAGGCATCTGATGGGTTAGAGGGATGAGAAACAGAATAGAATAAGGTCTAATGAGAGATTTCACTACCCATGTGCATATGAGACAAACATATTCAAATCACACCACTCAAATTCAAACAAGATTCACACAATCGATCTAAGCTACTATTACAAAATCTCACGAACGATTTCTAACTACTTGGAAGAATTCTAATAGTAATATGGTGGTCGTCTAGAAGTTTTGATAGGTAGAAGACTCCATGGGCTCGTAGTCATCATCACCACCATCCTCATCGTCACTGTCCTCATCATCATCACTGTGTTCATCATCATCATCATTGTCTTCATCTATGTCATCAAGTATGATGTAGTCGTCCTCCTGAATGTCCACTCCATGATCTGGTTTCACCTCGGGTACTCCTAGCCTCTTCTTTAGGTCTTCATTCTGCTCCAGTAGCACATCAATTTCCTCTTCATATCCATCGCGGGTTGCCTTGAGTTCATCCTCTAGCTCGATATTTCGGGTCATCACCTTCTTGGTCTTCTTCATGACAGCGCACATCTGATTCTCATATCGACGAATGTGCTAATCCATCTCATGTATGTATGCTGCAATATATCCATCCTTCCTGGTACGAATCATATCCATTTGCTCATCCCGGCGTCCACATATCTGGTAGACAGTGTCTTCAAGATTCTTGTTGTACACCTCGCAAATGCGTCCAAAGGTGATGCGGGCGGCCATACTCTGTCCTAAGCTCCAAGTTGGTGCATCCAAGGTAAACTCGATGGGCCCGGTAGTTGGTGCAAAAGTTCTTCTTGGAACACAAACTTTGATCCTCCAGTGCTCCTCTTCTGGTAAAGTTGTAGTGAAGGTTCCGGTGAAGCTTGGTAGGCCGATGTTCAGGTACTTCGTGACTTCCTTCAAGTGTCGTCCGAAAGGGGTGTTGTCATCATGCTGAGTAAACTTGTTCCTGGGGTCCAACATCAATAGTGTAGAAATAGAGAAGGATTATATATGAAATGAGAAGAGTATCCTAAGTCTTTTCCTAGTGGTCACGTCCTACAGTTAGCGTGTGCTCTGATACCATCTTGTAGTGACCCAATTCCAATGGATCGAAGTCTCTATGCTTAAGTGCCATCCCTGGATCTGTATGCTAACACACAGAATACTCGAGGATTTATAACAGAGTTTCAATCACACACCTATTACATCGAGGTCCACATAAAGAGTATTTATTACAAAAATATAACTGAAGGCCAACTAAATAAGATACTACGGAAGCTTCAACGATAAAATGAGTCCATCCAACTCCACGGCAAAACTGAGTGCATGACAACGGCCTATCGCACCTTAATCCTCGTCTAAAAACTCTGCAACATGAGACGTTGCAGCCGTGTAGATCAGCACATGGAATATGCTGGCAAAGTCACACTATAGAAATAATGATGAGAAAAATATCTATCATTACATGCATATTTGGCAGGTGGAGGCTCTAGTTTATTTTTGCACAAAGCTAAATTTTTCCTACAACAAAGGAATAAATTTTATTTACTACTAAGTTAAATTACCAATATTGAGAAGGTTCCTCCAACTCAATCCCAAAATCACCTAGTCATCAATAACCCAACAATTTCATTAAATAGAGTGATGAGATCAACAAATAATTCACTTCTAGATACTCAAATTGTCCATAACCGGGGACACATCTAATTATGATTAGTTTGCACACTCTACAGAGCTTTGTGCACTTTTCCCCACAAGACTCGATCGCATCCATGATCGGAAGATCTAGACATTGCCTTTCAGAAGCATTAACTCTTTACTCTGGGTAGACTGGTACACCTACTTTCCCCTACATCAGCTAGTCTACCACTGAAAGAGGTCACACAACTTACTCAACTATGCGAGAGCCCATAATGGCTTGTGGCTGCACATGGAAGTTTTTAGGCATGAATAATAATATGATCCCTTTGAGCCTGGGTGGCATACCCTAGGATGATCACACGGGTCCCCCAGTATCTCCTAGGACAACACTGGATTCTCCAGGTGCCCGCAACCAATCCACCCCGATATGTATTAATGTTGCCACATTAAACTTTTCCTTAGTTATTATTACTCTCATAACTTTCATGAATCTCAGATACCAATCCCCGTCTACGAGCATGGCTAAGCAACATGTAACAAAACGTATATTCCCGGGGTGTTCAAGGTCATAGGTTCCTACCACATGATCTACATAGCATAACGACATGTACCCAAATCCTACTCATGCAAATCTTTGAGGAGTGAAACTAATGCAAGTAAAACTGGGCATAGGAAAAGTATGATCAAAGTATAACTTGCCTTGCTGATGATCGTTAAACCCTAGAGACTCGTAGTAGCAAGCTTCGCACTCCAAAAAATCTGACGTAAACAAACAATAGCGTGCATAAGCACTTAAGCAAAAGATGCAAAGAAAATCGAAGAAAAAGATTTGGAAAACTCGAAAACAAGCAAATAGCTCTTTTAAACATAACACAATTTTTAACAGTACCAAAATTATGTGAACTAGATCTTAACAGAAAGCTTATGTCAAGAGCTTCAATTTGCAAAAAGAATCAACTAAAACGGTGTTTCGAAGCTCAAGTTACGACCAAAAGAAGTTCAAATTCAAATATGTTTTAATTCTAACGTTACAACTTTCAAATAATTTTAAGTTTGTTTTCTGGATAGATGAGATCATGTTGAAGATTTTGGCGTTGGTTTCATCGAATTTGGGCAAACGAGTAAAAAGTTGTGATAGATTGAAAAACAGGGAATGATTTGTAAGAAAACTATTTGCATTTGGGTCCCTGGCTACGAGACAGAAAACTAAAGGACGAACGTCTGCTACATAAGCTTAAGTGACGAAATCGTTCGCTGCAAAAACTTAAACACAGAACATTCGCGAAATAAATAAATAACATTTAGAAAAAAACAGAAGCAACTCAATCTGGATCGTCCGATCCAGATCAGACAGATGGGAAACGACGGTTACCACGACGGCGGCGGTGATCGACGGCGAGGGCGGAACGGCGGCGGCGGCGTCGGCTTCGGCGGGTGCGGCGGCTGCGGCTGCGGGCGGCAACGAGTGGAGCGGCGACTCGGCTGCGGTGGCGGCGAGCGGCGGCGACGGCTGTAGTGGCGATGGGGAGAAGAGAGGGGCCGGGGGGTCGCTATATATATGCGGGGGCGAGGCGGCTCGGCCTGGAGGAGGGGTCGGGGTCGGCGCGGGAGTCCGGGAGTGGCACGGCGCCAAACGGTGGCGTGTCCGGGGCGAACTCCGCCCGGAGTCGGAGGCGAGCGTGGCGCGCGGGCGCGCTAGCTGGGCCGCGGTCTGGCGACCTGGGCCGGCCCATTTCGGTTAGTCCAAATACTTTTTATTAAACTACAGAAATAAGAAAAAATACAAAAAATATAATAAAAATATATCCAAAAATAGCAGAAAAATTCACATATAATTAGGGCCTTATTATTGACATTATGAACATTTTTCTGTGCCTAAATGCCTAATTTAAAAATAAACTTTTTTGTACTAATAAAATTTTCATAAAATAAATATTTTTGCAAATAAAATCAAAGAAATATATTTAGACTCAAAATTCAATTTCCAACATTTCTTTTCTGTTTTTGAAGAAGTCGTGATATCTTCTCTCTTTATTTTGTTTATTTTGAAAATATTGGAATTGAAAATTGGCAAAATTTATATTTGATCCAAACCCCAGTTGAAAAGAAAATATGGGACTTTTGGGACACTTCCAACTCTCTCATTTTGGTCGTTGAGTTGCTTAAAGTCCCTTGGATCAATTTCCAACAAAAACAACATTCAAAAATGCACAAATTATGAATGCATATGAAGGATCTAAATAATAACATCCAAATTGACAATTGGGATGTTACATTGACACAAATATGGTGAAGTGTCATGTAGTCGACGTTCACAGGACACCACTAAGGGAATCACAACATACATATCATTGGAATATCAAATACATATCAAGTTCACCTAATTACTTGCAACATGAGTTCTCCCGTGACCTCAAGAACAAAAGTAACTACTCATAAGTGATAAACATTCTCATGATCAGAGGGGTATTGAATAGCATAATGGATCTGAACATATAATATTCCACCAAATAAACCATATAGTAATCAACTACAAAATGTAATCAACACTACTATTCACCCACATGTGCCAATCTGAGGTTCCGATACAAAGATAGAACATAAGAGATGAACTAGGGTTTGAGAGGAGATGGTGTTGTTGAAGATGTTGATGAAGATTGGCCTCCCAAAGACGAGAGAGTTGTTGGTGATGACGATGGCTTTGATTTCCCCCTCTGGGAGGGAAGTTCCCCCGGCGGAATCGCTCCGCCAGAGGGCAAAAGTGCTGCCGCCCAAGTTCCACCTCGAGACGGTGGCGCTCCATCCCGAAAATCCTCTCCTTATTTTTTCTAGGTAAAAATTACTTATATACCCTAATCTGGGCACCGAAGGTGGGCTGAGGAGCGCACAACCCACCAGGGCGCCTGGGCTCCCTAGCGCGCCCAGGTGGGTTGTGCCTACCTAGTGGGGCCTAGTTATTTGCTCCAAAAATTCTTAAATAATCCATAAAAAATCTCCGTGAAGTTTCATCTCATTTAGAGTTGTGTAGAATAGGTGGTCTGACGTTGCTTTTTCAGGTCCAGAATACCAGCTGCCGGTATTCTCCCTCTTGATGCAAACCTTGCAAATTATGAGAGAAAAGACATTATAATCACTCCAAAAAGCATTATTATGCATACTAACGTTATAAATAATAGCAAGAAAACATGATGAAAAATAGACGTATCAACTCCCCCAAGCTTAGACGTCGCTTGTTCTCAAGCGAAAACCGAAATCAAAAAACATGTCCACATGCTTAGAGAGAGAGAGAGAGAGAGGTGTCGATAAAAACAAAATATGGACATAGAAGCATCATGTAGATTATTATAACATCAACAAACTTTATAGTAGAACTTTTATCACATAACTTTTATCATAGAGTCTCATGAATAAGTAACAATTCATCACAACATCGAAGTATAAAGCATAAACTCTATTGAAAATCAATAAACTATGTTCTCAGTCAACTTTGCAACTACAATTCATCATATGTTTAGGAAGGGTCATGTATCGGAGCCTTTTGGAAAGTCCACACACTCAACCATCATATAATCTTGTATGATTGCTAACAGTCAGCGCATACACATGAGAAAAAAGTTACAACCGGACACATAGAAAGATAGGGGCTTATGGTTTCGCCTCCAGACATATTCACCTCAAGGGTGAGGTCAACAATAATAATTCATGCTCACCCATATCCAACTGGATATATGTGCCTAGATCTTTCCTCACCACATGATGCTTGTGAAAAGCAAAAAGTAAAAAGTAATAAAGAAATATACTTTGACTCTTCCATAAAAGTAAGTACATAAAAGTAAAAGTTAGGCCCTTCGCAGAGGGAAGCATAGGTTGCCATGCGCTTTTTGGTTGTATGCTCCATCTCTTAGTGCAAAAGAACGTCATGTTATATTGCCCCTTATGATAGCAACCTTTATTATGTAGTCTGCCACCTTTAATATTTATCCATCACAAGTTCGTCCAACGCTCAATTTTCTCTTACACTAAATGATCTAACACATTTAAAGCAATTTTTGTTACCTTATTGAACCGATGACAACTTACTTGAAGGATCTTACTCAATCCATAGGTAGGTATGGTGGACTCTCGAAATAAAATTTGGGTTGTGGGTTTTGGATGCACAAGTAGTATCTCTACTTAGTGCGGAATTTTTGGCTAGAAAAGATACTGAGCAAGCACTACATGTTAAAGGATCTATGACAATATAACTTCTATGTGAATATGAACAAACATAAGTCATTACGTTGTCTTCCTTGTCCAACATCAACCGTTCTGGCATATAATATTTTGATGGGGGCTCACAATCATAAAAGATGTCCAAGATAGTGTATTTCCATGTGAATATTCTCTTCCCTTATTAATTCCTTTATGAATTGCATCATTGACCAATTCTATGTTTGTCAATCTCCAATAAATTTTACTACTAATACTTTTCCTTATGTGATGTCATTACTTAACATAAGATTAGCATATGATCTTTTTCATTTATTTTTCTTTATTTTATTTGAGACAAAGAAGTAAAGAAATCAAAATTCAAACTAAACTTTATTATATTGCTCGCACACAATTATATAGATATATAGATAGATAGATCACTAAGCAAACTCACAAGGAAGGATCGAACTAAACTTTTGTTGAACTAATTCAAAAGGTAACTAAAGATCAAACGAAGTTAAATAAATGAAAAAGAGGTGGTGCGATACGATACCGGGGCACCTCCACCAAGCTTGGCTCAAGCCAAGGGAAGTGCCCATACTCAATTCTCCTTTGTTGGTGGACAAGGTGTTGGTGGTGATGATGAGGTAGCAGGTTTGTCCTTCCTCCTCAGCTTACGCTTGAGGATAGAATTTTTCCTCCCTAAAATCGTCAATATACTACTCCAGCGTTAATATCTTTTGGCATAATTCTTCCTTTCCTCCCTGCAGAAGACAAAAAGGGATAAACTGGGCCTTAAGTTTCTTTGCTTTGTCAGGGGTACTTGGCTTCTTGAATTCAACGTGCATGTCCCCAGGTTGGGACAATGGAACTTCATCTTCATCTGAGCATGTCTCTTCCTTCCCTTTCAAATCATAGTCTTCTTCTTCCTCCGTGGTCCAACCATAATGTTCCACATCCCCAAAGGCCTTAGGATTTGCAGTATAGTCAGCAACATAGCTCTCACCCTTAGAGTCTTAAGATGACATATTTTCAGATCTGCTAGAAAAAAATGAACAGAGGATTTCTCCGCGATACGATGGTCAATAGGTTCGGGGTGTATATAATATCTTGGGAAACAAGAAAACGGAAGAAAAACGGAGTCCGGAAGGTATTCGAGGTGGGCACAACCCACCTGGGCATGTCTGGCAAGCCAGGCACGCCTTGGTGTCTTGTGCCCACCAGGAGTGCCTTCATGGTTGCTTCTTATTTTCCTAATTTTTGTAAATTCCAAAACTGATAAAAAAAATTATTTTTATTTTTTGGAGTCCGTTTACATACCGTATCATGTACCCCCCTCTTTTCACTATTTTGGAGTGTTCTGGAAGGTTTCTTTTATGTGTTCTTCCGGTGTCATGGTTTGGATAATATTGCTTTCAACATTAATAGGCGTACCCAAGATATAATGTTTGATTCTTTGACCATTGACCATCTCCGGGTTAGTACCTTCAGCATTATTTATTTTGATTGCTCCAGAACAATAAACCTCTTCGATAACATATGGTCCTTCCCATTTAGAGAGAAGTTTTCCTGCAAAGAATCTACAACGAGAGTTGTACAATAGAACATATTCACCCACTTTGAATTCCTGCCTTTGGATTCTTTTATGTTGCCACCTTTTAACTTTCTCTTTAAAAAGTTTGGCATTTTCATAAGCTTGGGTTCTCCATTCATCTAGTGAGCTAATATCAAATAACCTCTTTATACCGGCAAGTTTGAAATCATAATAGAGTTCTTAAATCATAATAGAGTTCTTAACCACCATCAGTCACTAAATATCTAGGGACTCCAAACCTAGGGAAAATAACTTCTTTAAGCATTTTAATGGAAGTGTTGTGATCAGCACTACTAGTTGGAAGAGCTTCTACCCACTTAGTAATGTAATCAACAGCAACTAAAATGTGAGTATACCCATTAGAGGAAGGAAAAGGTCCCATATAATCAACTCCCCAAACATCAAATGGTTCAACAACAAGTTTTTTTAGAAAAGGAGAAGGATCCCCGGCCTCTGCATCTGGACGATGCATGCAGACACTTTATTAGTTATTCACACAAGACCTTGCAAAGTCATACAACAGTAAGACTAAAGCCACCATCTAGGCAACACCTGTCGCTACTCCTATCCAGTTGATGAAGGGATGCTAATAGTCTGGGCTTAATACCAAACAAACCTCACAGCCAAACCTAACATGTAAGACCTGAGGCCCCAACCAGGACTCCTGCCGGGTGTGGGGCATCCACCACTCCGGCGCACTGCACAATCAGGACGCCTGCCGGGTATGAGGCCGCCACAGCCACCTGCCACCAATCCATCTTCAATGTTGTACTGCTCCATTTACCTTGCCCGGTCTAGCTGCCATCGACACCACCACGACGCTAGACAATGCCACCATCCTGCGCTCGTCCAATATCACACGCCCACCAGCAAGACCCCGCTGCTCCATGCCACCGAGACCCGTCGTTGTCGACACGAGAGAAGGCACGCCACACCAGCTAACGCCTCTTCCATCCAACACCGCTCCACAAACGATGCCCCCAATAGGGACCACGACAGCGCAGCGCCACCATCGTCTGATCCGGTGATTTTAGGATTTCTCCTGGAGCGGCACGAGCAGGCTGATGATAGTTGCTCGAAAATGCCTTCATCAAGGTAACGACGTAGACGCTGCCATCGCTCGCCATGACCGGAGTCGGCTCGGTTTTCACCGGTGACTATGTCTCCCCAATTTGCCGCTGGTGCTAATAGTGGGATCCAAGATCCATCACTACCAGTCTGGCCAACCGCCTTCGGTGAAGAAGGCAGCCACCATCACCATGTGCGGGCCAAGAGACCCCGACATCCTTGTGCCGCGAAGATTACCTAGGGTGGGGTCTCCTCTTGCCGTTGTCAAGATGAGGCACAGCCGTAGTGGATCTTGATCTAAATCCCGCAGGACAAAATCCGATCTCATTGCAGCCATAATCTCATCCACCAAACGCCGTCGGAGTCTCCTGGCCATCGCCAACCCACTGCGCACTACCGTTGGAGGAGGAGGAACATGGACGCATTTGCCCCCATGCGTTACCACCGGCCCAGGACTACACTGACTCCGTCGCCTCACCACAGGGGCTTTGCCCCGTGGCATCCGTAGTGACGGTGGAGGAGGTGGGAGGTGATGGAGGGGTAGGGCTGAGGGTGGTGTGGATGGGGACTCTCTGGGGGCGGCGCGGCACCGCCGTCTCGAGGGAGAGAGGTTGGGCATGCATGGATGAATCTATAAAATTGGGGGAGAATTTCACTTCCCCGACCTCTGCACCAGCTAGGGATGTATACGGCCATTTAAGTATGAGTACTAGGATTTTTAATCTCGGTTACGCACCGAGTCTAGTCCTCAACGATAAATGCATGAGTACCAGGAGATCCCAATCCTCAAGAATAAATAGGAACCTAAATTCGCATCCATGAGGATTTGAACCTGGGTGTTGGGTTTGTACATCCACTCCCCCAACCAGTTGAGCTAGGCTCACTCCCCTTCAACAACAAGTGAATAATTCATAAGCATTTCTTGACGCTTACTGATATTACCAATTCTTTGACATTCATCACAAGATAAGACAAACTTACGAGCATCATTGAAGAGAGTAGGCCAATAAAAACCAGATTGTAATACCTTGTGAGCAGTTATGTTTCCGCATGATGTCCTCCATAAGCTTCAGAGTGACATTTCCGTGGGGTTTGTTCTTGTTCTTGCTCACGTACACAATTTCTAATGATATCATCTACTCCTTTTTATAAAGATGTGGGTCATCCCAAATGTAATGTCTTAAATCATAGAAGAATTATTTCTTTTGTTGGTATGTGAAACTAGGTGGTATACATTTGGCAACAATATAATTAACATAATCAGCATACCAAGATGTGCTACGAGAAACATTTACTATAGCCAATTGTTCATTAGTGGAACTATCATCAATAGGTAGTGGGTCATCAAGAATATTCTCCAACCAAGACAAGTTATCAGCTATGTGGTTCTTAGATCTTTTCCTATCAGTGATGTGTAAATCAAATTCTTGTAACAAGAGAACCCACCTAACGAGTCTACGTTTAGCATCTTTATTTTCCATAAGATATTTTGTCGCAGCATGATCGGTGTGAACAATAACTTTTAAGTCAACAATATAAAATCTAAATTTATCACAAGCAAACACAACTGCTAAAAATTATTTTTCAGTAGTAGCACAATTTCTTTGTGCACTATCTAGAGTTTTACTTGCATAGTGAATAACATTCAATTTCTTATCAACTCTTTGTCCTAGAACAGCAGCAACAACATAATCACTAGCATCACACATAATTTCAAAATGCAAGTTCCAATCAGGAGGTTGAACAGTAGGTGCAGTAGTCAAAGCTTTCTTAAGTGTATCAAAAGCTTCTACACAATCATCAAAAACAAAAGGAACATCCTTTTGTAAAAGATTTGTAAGAGGCCTAGAAATTTTAGAGAAATCCTAAATAAACCACCTATAGAAACCAGCATGACCAAGGAAACTACGAATACCTTTAAAATCTTTATGACATGGCATTTTCTCAATTGCATCAACCTTAGCATTGTCCACCTCAATACCTCTTTCAGAAATTTTATGGCCCAAGACAATACCTTCGTCAACCATAAAGTGTCACTTCTCCAAATTCAAGACAAGGTTAGTTTGCTTACATCTCTGCAAAACTCGATCAAGATTGCTTAAACAATCATCAAAAGACTTCTCATAAACAGAAAAGTTATCCATGAAAACCTCAACAATCTTTTCAGGAAAATCAGAGAATATAGCAGTCATACATCTTTGAAAGGTAGCAGGTGCATTGCATAAACCAAAAGGCATACGTCTATAAGCATAAGTTCCAAAAGGACAAGTAAAAGTGGTTTTTTCTTGATCAGGTTGTGAAACAGGTATTTTAGAGAAAGTAGAGTATCCATCAAGAAAACAGAAGTGTGTGTGCTTAGATAATCTCTCTATCATTTGATCAATAAAAGGCAGAGGGTAATGATCTTTCATAGTTGCTTTGTTTAATTTTCCGAAATCAATTACCGTTCTATAGCCAGTGACAATTCTTTGTGGAATAAGATCATTTTTTCATTGGGAACAATAGTAATACCTACCTTCTTAGGGACACAATGAACAAGACTTACCTATCTACTATCAGCTATGGGATAGATTATAACTGCTTCTAGAAGCTTTAATATTTCAGTTCTTACCAATTATTTCATCTTTGGATTCAAATGACGCTGGTGATCTACAACGGGTTTAGCATCAGGTTCCATATTAATCTTGTGTTGACATAGAGTGGGGCAATAATCTCTCTTCTTTGCTTTCTGAAAGGTTATCACTAATAATAACAAGATATATCTTTTTCTCATCAAGATAAGCATATTTCAAAGTGTCACGCAATTGTTTTAATTCAAACACAGGATCGCCTTTAGGTGGAGAAGGACCTCCTAGAGTTTCAATAGGTAAGTTGTGCTAAAGTAGAGGTTGTTGCTCAAGGAAAATTCTATCTATTCCATTCCTTTCATGCATATGCATATCATTTTCATGGTCTAGCAAATATTGCTCTAAAGGGTCAATAGGAGGCACAACAATAGAAGCAAGACCAATTATTTCATCTTTACTAGGTAATTATTTTTTATGAGGTTTTCTACTAAACTTGGAAAAATTAAACTCATGAGACTCATCACCAAATGTAACACTGACAATTTGTTTATGACAATCTATAGTGGCTTTGATCGTGTTCAAGAAAGGCCTACCAAATATAATGGGACAAAAGTCATCTTGTGGGGAACCAAGAACTAGACAATTAATAGGATATTTCGTTTTCCCACACAATACTTCCACATCTATAGCAATCCCAAGTGGTGGGATGGTGTCTCAATTGGCAAGTTTAATAGTAACATATATGTCTTCTATTTTAGCGGGTGCTACATCGTTCATAATTTCTTATAGACGGTAAAAGGGATAGGACTAACGCTAGCACCTAGATCACATAAACCGTGATAGCAATGATCTCCTATCTTAACTAAGACAACAAGCATGCCTACAACAGGTCCATGTTTGTCTTTTGCATCGGGTTTAGCAATTCTAGCAGCTTCACCAATGTAGTAAATAACATGCCTATCAATATTATCGACCAAGAGATCTTTAACCATAGCAACACTAGGTTGTACTTTAATTTGTTCGAGAGGTTTAGGTGATCTAATATCACTTTTGTGAACCACATATGTTACCTTAGCATGATCCTTTATCCTAACAAGGAAAGGTGGGTTTTCAATAAAAGGAGTAGGCACAACTGGATCAACATTGCAAATGATAGTTTCTTCTTAAGTAGCTACTAGTTCTTTAATTTCTTCTTTAGTAGGGGGATGCTATTTAAACCACTTCTCCTTAGGGAGAACAACATGAGTAGCAAAAGATTCAGAAAAAGAGGCTACTATCTCATAGTCAAGTCCATACTTAGTGCTAAACTTTTGAAAAGCATCGGTATTCATAAAAGATTAAACACAATTAAACTGATGATTAATGACTAACTATTTACCTTCGCCGAGTTCCAGATCTTCAGAGTTGTGTTTAATTCTTTCTAAGAGATCCCACCTAAATTCAACAGTCTTCTTCATAAAAGAACCGACACAAGAAGGATCAAGCATGGATCGATCATTATTAGAAAGTCGAGGATAGAAGTTCTGAATAATTATTTCTCTCGAGAGCTCATGATTGGGGCATGAATATGACATTGACTTAAGCCTCCCCAATCTAGATTGATACTTTCTCCTTCACAAGGCCAAAAATTATATATATAATTCCGATCACGATGAACTAGATGCATAGGATATTTTTTGGTGGAATTCCAATTCTAAAATCCAATATCATCGCATATCCTATACCATTCCAGTGCTTTTGCCTTCAAAGATAAAGGGAAAACCTTCTTCTTAACACCATCTCTAGGTAAACCTCCAAGCTTAAAAAAATCCACAAATTTCATCCACATATATCAAATGCATATCAGGATGTTCGGTTCCATCTCCTGCATAAGGATTAGCTAGCAGTTAATCTATTATACCCAAAGGAATTTCGTATTGAAAATTTTCAGTAGGTGCAGCAGGTTGAGGGGCAACTAATTATGCTTCCGCTCGAGGTGAAGATAGCCCAAATGAACCCATGAAAGAATTGTTCTCCATAGTAACAAGTAACAGTAAATTTCAGCACGTAGTAATAATTTTTTTCTTACCAAGAGCGCTTCAATCCCCAGCAACATCGCCACAAAAGAGTGTTGATGACCCACAAGTATAGTGGGTCAATCATAGTGCTTTCGATAAGTAAGAGTGTCAAACCTAACGAGGAGCAGAAGGAAATGACAAGTGGTTTTCAACAAGGTAATGTCTGCAAGCACTGAAATTGTCGATAACAGATAGTTTGATAGCAAGATAATTTGTAACGAGCAAGTAACAGTACTGGTAAATAGTATGTAGCAAGATAGCCTAATACTTTTGTGGCAAAGGATAGGACAAAATGATTTCTTATAATAAGCAAAGAGTTCTTGAGGGCACACGGGAATTTCATCTAGTCACTTTCACGATGTTGGTTTTATTTGTGTTTGTTACTTCGATAATTTGATATGTGGGTGGAACGGTGCTTAGGCGATGTTCTTACTTGAACAAAGCTCCTACTTATGATTAACCCCCTCGCAAGCATCCGCAACTACGAGAAAATTATTAAGATACAATCTAACCATAGCATTAAACATTTGGGTCCAAACATGTCCCTTACGAAGTAGCGCATGAACTAGCGTTTAAGATTCTATCACCCTAGCAACCCATCATGTTGCAAGGGAACGCGGACACCTATGGGGCCTTAGGCCCCTTTGTGGTTCAGCAAGGGGGGGGTGACACGTTGCACAATGAGCGGGGGGCATGCAGCAGCGCAGCGACGGTCGCACATGCAATTTTTACCCAGGTTCGGGCCGCCGCGAGGCGTAAAACCCTACTCCTGCTTTGGTGGATTGAGGTGGAAAGGACAACGCTCGTTCCTCGGAAGGGTTGCCTACGGGCGAGAGCTACTATGCACATTCATGGGTACAAAGGTCCAGGTTCAACACCCTTCTCTAGTCGCCATGGGCCTCCTTTTATAGATTAAGGGGTCACCACAGTGGCTAATCAATCATTGTGTACTGATTAGATCGCAAACAGTGCTATCAAACCTAACTCTGTAGACAGGACAAGGCGCATTAAACGCGCCACTTAGTGTCTTGTCAAGGAGCCGCCCGGCAAGCCTTGTCGGGCCAATATTGCCACCTCCTTGCATGTCTGCTTGACACGTCGCTGGATGGGTGTAATTTGTGGGTTATTTACTCGAGAAAGGGCCGCCACGTACCGAATTACGGCCACTTAGTCATTTGGGGGGTTGATACCGCACCGATCGATGACTTGTGTTGCTGCGAGGTGGCGCGGTGATGCTTTGTTGGGATAATCTATCCCTCGCGTCCCCGCCATGCTTGCCGGGGGATTTCTGGGGCTTGCCTTTGGGGTAGCCTCGCCCTTGCCAGGCTTGCCTACCCGACAAGGGAGGCCTTCTCCTTAGTGGTGTTTTCATCCTTTGCCTTGGTTTGGTCCTCTTGATCCGCCCCTTGATTTCTCAAAGGGCTATCTTCTTATGCTTGGTCTTGGTCTTGGACGTCGCCAGCTGCCGGGTCAGTGGCCCGTGGTCCGTGCACAAGTCAGGGGAAAACATACACCCCCATTTGTGTACCCCGACAAAAGCCTCCGAGGCTGAGCCATACATGTCGCTGGGCATGTTGGGTTAGGCCCCAACAGTGCACGGACACGCGGCTAGAGAATGCGACACGTGCATCGGTTTGTCCATGATGATCGGTTAATCTGATGTCCACTTCGTGTAATTGCTGCTAGTCGTGGGGTCGTGGGACTGTAGCAGTTAATGTAAAATAGTAACTTCTGAAGAGTCGAGCCCTTCCTCCACATCCTTCCCCCTTAAAGGAGAGAGAAAAATGTGAAGGGGCTTTGCTCATTCATCGTCTGTTTCTCTCTCCGTCCATCATCTTCCTCAGCAAGCCAAGCAACCGTCCCTTCCTTGGTTTCTCCTCCCTTTCTGCCACAACCCGAAGAGATGGGGAAGAAGGTCATTTCCTCCAAGGGAAAACGGGTGCCTACTGCGCAGGAGACGGTCGCCGGAGGAAGCAAGAAGAGGGCGGCGGAGCTAGACAAGGAACGATGGGGAGATGTGGTCTTCTTCCCGTCAAACTTGGACAGCGATGTGCTGCAAGCAAGGTATGGATATCTATAGGGGAGAGAAGTCCCGGGTGGGCATGGCACGCCCAAAGTCTTGGCGGAGGGAGAGGTGGACCCGCCAGATTCATATTGGTTCTTCTGTGTGTATTTCATCTGTCACCTCTGTCCCCCTTCTCGGATTTCTTAGAGGCTATGATGGTGATCTATGGATTTCACCTTCTTGATTCCACGCCTAATGCAATGGTGTGTATGGCGATTTTTACACATCTGTGAGAGAATTTCATCGGAGTTGCTCCCAATGTTGATCTATTCTGGCACTACTTCATTCCAAGAGTGGAGAACAAGGCGCACTACTCCGGGAACATTAGTTGGATGCCTCGTGTGGCGAGGGAGAATTGGGTTTACCTCGCCGGACAGCAGCGCAATAGATGGGAGGAATGGAGGGCTGACTGGTGTTGGATCCAAGATGAGGAGGCCCCGGATTTCTACCAAGCTCGGACAGAATGAACCGAGTACGGCAATGATTGGAGGGAAGTCGGCCTCTCCGATGGCCGGCTCCGGCCGGCAATAAACAGGATTACCTGCTTGGAAGCTGTCGGGCTTACTATCGAGCATGTGGGAGCTGATTTCCTCCTTCGTCGCATCGCGCCCCTGCAGAAGAGGGACAGGTTCGCCTGGGAGTACATGAATGCATCAGATATGATGAGATTGCTCCTTGGTCTGGCTAATAACCTGTCAGTTTATGGCCATGCCTGGCTGTGCGATCAACTTTTTTGCAGCTTTGGATTGTTTAAGCTGCCGACAAGTGTTATCCCACTGCATATCAACTCTGCCAGGGACCAGATCTTGAAATGGATGCCAGACTGCAATGCCCAAGGGGTTTCAGGAGATTGGTGTCTTCCCACACTCGACAAAGAGCTGGCATGGTCCTCCACTCTGGTGGAAAAGGCGACCAGAGTGGAGACCCACATGTACAATCGCACCTCCATGGTGGAGGAGGCGTACATCAGGAAGAGGCTCGGGGAGGGCAGGGTGTTTTCAGCTGCCGCGAAGGTGAAGGCCGAGAAGGCAGCGGATGAGAAGGGGGAGATTGCGGACAAAGGCTCCACCGGCGGCAGAAGTGAGGCGTAGACCATGGAGAGGGTTGCCGGGGAGGAGCCTGTCAGGAGCGAGTCTACCGAGAACAAACCTGCCGGGGATAATCCTACCGGGGACGACCCTTCTGAGATCAAGGTTCTGTGTACCGCGGCAGCAGAGGTCCAGGAGGAAGAGGTGACCGAGGTGGAAGAGATTGATGAAGAATGGCTTGCGGCAGGCCCGCAAGCCCCCGAGCCGGTCTTGAATCAATGTCCTCGCAGGCGGGTTGCTAACCGGTGGGCGACGGCCCCCGATCCCACGCCCGCTGCCAACAAGGTGAAGAAAATCGCCTCTAAGGGCGTCTAGCCGGACGTGGTGTGCCGGCAGTCTCCCCGCCTTGCCGGGGCTAAACCTTCTCCCTCCAAGCCATCTGAGGTCGCGGGGGTCGACTCCAGTTCCCAGTCCAGCTTGAGCTCCTCGCAGAGCACGTCTTCACAGGAGCCGCCTGTTCCTCGGCAAATTTTAAGGGTGTCGGGGTCTTCCGCCCCCCTCCTCAGAAGAGAGGTCGGGCGCCTTCGCCGCATGTCAAGTTTGAGCTAGCCTCCATGCTCAACGATGAAGAGTAAGAGAGAACAATTCCTTCCTTTCATGGTAGTTTAATGCCTGCTTGCTTCTTTCTAACTGATCTTATGCATGTCTCTGCTATCAGGGAGAAGGAGGAGGAGACCCTCATTCATCGGTCCAAACAGCTCAAGCGCAAGGAGCCACCGAGGACGACGGAGGGCACGGGCTTGGTGGTAAGCAACTCGAACGACCCACCACCGAGCCCCTAGCTCAGCCCCCGGCGCGGAGGCCAAGGGCCGGCCCCTCCCACGGGGACCGATGGCGGAGAGTTCCCAATCTCCCCGGCTGGGGGTGGAGGAGAGATGACCCAGGATGAGCCCCTCCAGGAAGGGCCTACTCCTTTCACCGATCGGGTCAAGGTGCCCCTGACGGTGGCAACAGGAGAGCTTGCCCAGGACGATGACACGGTCGTCACTTGAGAAGACAGAGGCCATGGCCCAGCAACTGATGCTGCTGGGCACACTGAGGCTATCACCTGGCAGGCTCCTCCAAGTGATTCATGTGTTTTCTTCTCCCTCCCCGTTCCTCTTTTGCAACTCAGCATGCTTTGGGATTCCTTGTTATTTTCGCCTCTTGACATCTGTTTGTTGCCTTTGTCAACAACTCCTCAGGACGAGGAGCCTGAATTGTTGCAAGAAGTGGCCGACATAGGTAGGGACGCGGCGGAGGAGGCCGCCAAGGTTGCTGCCGCAGAGGGGCAGGAGCATGCTGCCGGGGAAATCCAAGAGCCCCCGAAGGAACCGGAGAGAACCCCCGGCAGCACATCGAAGGTGGGAGCAGTGGTAGAAGAGAAAACTCCTCTCCAAACCATCCCCCTCCTCATTTTGTGCCTCTGTGCAGGTTCTGCCATCGGCTCCCGATCATCTGGCACCGGCGTTGTCGCAGCCTGGACTTGGAGCCCCCAACTCGTCAATGACGACAAGCATGGAACTTGACAATGAGCTGCAACATATTCTAGTGTCACTGCACCGAAGGGTCGACGAGGCGGAATATTCCGATGCTATCGTAATGGACTTGTCCTTCCTGGAGTCATTGGTGGTAGGCATTAAGGAAATACAGGGCCGGCATAGCCAAAAGTGGCAGATGCTCAAGGAGAAGCGCAGGTCTGCCAACAAGGTGCACCAGCAACCGAAGGACAAGGGCAATGAGCTGCGTGACTGGCATGGCAGGAAATTCCAGTACCTGACAAGGCAGCATGAGACAATCTCGATGGCGAGAGAAGATGTCATTGCCCCGGGGGTTCGCTTGGCGGAGCGCAAGGCGCTTTTGGATGCCAAGGAACGGGATATTTCTTTCCGGGAGGGGCTCAAGGCCATCCAACATGCTAAGGATGAGGAACTGGAAGTCCTCATGCAATAGTGAACCAAAGAGCAAGAAGACAAGCACCAAGCTGCACTGGACGTCCTCTCCGCTGACTCTGCTGCCGAGCTGAAGAAGCTAGCTGATGATCTCGCTGTTGCATCCACTGCCAAGGTTGACCTTGATCAGCAGGTGGCCAGGCTGAGTGATGAGCTTGCCGGGAGCGCCAAGGAGGTCGCGACCCTCAAGGAGGAGGCGTAGAATGCAGGGACCCTTGTGGCGGATATCCAATCACAGCTCACCTCCAAGAGCCAAGACCTCGAGACCGCCAACGGCACCATCAAATACCCGAGGGCCATGATTGGAACCTTGGAGAGCTTGGCAGAGTCTAGTGGGGTCCGTGAGCATCAACTGACAAAGGACCTAGACATCGCAAGGCGCCTCCGGAAGGACGCAAAGAACAAGCTGGTGAATCACTTGAAGCAGGTTGATATCTAGATCAAGAGCTTGATCGGCGTCGCCAAGCGTCTTGGCGACCAGGCTACGGCGATGGGCATGGAGGGGCTGATCTTCTCGGCCAACAAGCAGGAGGTGCCCAATGTCAAGTTGGGGATCTTATTCAACAAGCTAATCGACAAGCTGAAGGTGCATGAGGAGGAAAGGGTCAGTCGCTTCATGACTGAATCCTGGAAGCTCGCCCACAACACCCACCTCATGGTTTTGAGCAATATCGCCTGCCGTTACCCAAATCTCGATCTTGCTAATGGCTTCGTGAAGCCGCCGGCAGATGCGAACGTCCCAGCTGCCGAAGGGAAAGCCGCCCCTCTTGCTGCCATGGTCCTTTCTGTCCCAAGAGCTCCTCATGGTCGCTAGGCCCGGCGCTGAAATCTTCTGGCCAGTGTGTCGTCCTGTAACAAAATCTGGTGCATGTTCAGTGTTTAGACTTTATGTTGTGTAGGTTTGTGTGGAACTGAGGCTTTCAATCAATCTTATCTACGTGTTTATCAATTCTAAGTTTACTGTTGGTGTTTGTACGATTAGTCTCTGTGCGCATAAGGTTGCCTGCTGGTATTGTACTACCGCGGTAGTCGTAAGGGTCGGGCCCTTAGCGGTTACCTTGGCGAGGATACATCTTGACAGGTTTTTCCTTGGTAGTTTTGTTATTGCGACCCATTCTGCGAGAGGGCTTGGGACAGAGTAAGTGTGCGAACAAGAACTAATAAGGTGCCGTTTACATGAAAGCTGTCCTCGCACATACACCTGGGTGCTCAACGGACAAACAGATGCAAACTGTAAATTGATAGCTGTGCAATGATAGTGTAAACTTACCTTTTATTTTTGTTCTCTTTCCGCCGTGAACACTTGCCGGGTTCACACGCTTCGGAAGGAATGACGGCAAGCGCACTACTCTCCACCCCCATCTGGGACTGGCAAAATTCACATGTGCCCTGCATGCGGCAGGACGCGATGCGATGCACAATCAGTTTATCTCTATCTTTCAAAAAGCCCTTCGAACAATCTGACGACAGATGGCGTAGAAGTCACACTATTGCGGACGGCCTTGCCGGAGCGCACTTGTCGGGGCGTCGATTAGTGGATTAGCACCAGCGCTCCACTCAGGATTTCCCTAAGCAGGGTAAATGCTGAACCGAGTTTCAAGCGGTGCTCATCGACAATGACGCTGTTGAAACCCGGAGTGGCTTGATTGTCGTTAAGTGATGGTGGAAAGGGAGAGGAACCTTGTAATCGCGCACCTTGTTCTTTTCATCTGGTCAGGACTTTCATGGCGATCATGCTGCCTAACCCACTGAGGTTGGCCCATTGCTGTCATTACTAGCTATTACCATCGCTGCGGCTATGACGAAAGGAGTCGGTGGAGGCCGGACAAGGGGAGGCGGAGAAGCGACCCCGCCCCCCTCACCGTCTCGCCATTCCTCTTCCCCTTATTGGGCGGTGTGGATGACGAAGCCATGGATGAAAAAGATGATGATGAAAATGACGCGTTGCGCACATGCTTGGGTTCACACAAACGCTCCCCCTACCTGGCGCACCAAACATTTTGCGGGGGAACACAGACACCTAAGGGGCCTTCGGCCCCTTTGTGGTTCGGCAAGGGGGAGTGGCATGTTGCATAAAGAGCAGAGGGCATGCAGCAACGCGGTGACCGTCACACATGCAATTTTTTTACCCAGGTTCATGCCGCCGCAAGGCATAGAACCCTACTCCTACTTTGGTGGATTGATGGGTGGATGGAGGTGGAAAGCACAAAACTCGTACCCGGCAAGGGTTGCCTAGGGGCAAGAGCTACTACGCGCGTACATGGGTACAAAGGTCCAGGGTCCAAATCCCTTCTCTTGTCACCATGGGCCCCCTTTTATAGATTAAGGGGTCACCACAGTGGCAAATCAGTCATTGTGTACTGATTAGATATCAAATAGTGCTATCATACCTAATTCTGCAGATAGGACAAGGCACATTAAATGCATCGCTTGGTGTCTTGTCAAGGAGCCACCCGGCAAGCCTTGTTGTGCTAATATTGCCAGCTCCTTGCCTGTCTGCTTGACACGTTGCTGGACAGATGTCATTTGCGGGTTATTTCCCTAGGAAAGGGCCGCCACGTACCGAATTACAACCACTTAGTCATTTGGGGGGTTGACACCACGCCGATCGATGACTTGAGTCGTTGCGAGGTCGCGCGGTGATGCCTTGTTGGGATAATATACCCCTTGCGTCCCAGCAGGCTTGCCGAGGGATTCTTGGGGCTTGCCTTCGGGGTAGCCTCGCCCTTGCCAGGCTCGCCTTCCCGGCAAGGGTGGTCTTCTCCTTAGTGGTGTTTTACTCCTCTGCCTTGGTTTGGTCCTCTTGATCCGCCCCTTGATTTCTCAAAGGGCTATCTTCTTCTGTTTGGTCATGGTCTTGGATGTCACCAGCTGCCAGGTCGGTGGCCCGCGGTCCGTGCACAAGCCAGGGGAAAACATACAGCCCTGTTTGTGTACCCCGACACATCATCTAATAACTACTCCATAATGCATTCCCTTAGGCCCAAATATGATGAAGTTTCATGTAGTCGATGTTCACATGACACCGCTAAGGGAATCACACCATACATATCATGGGAATATCAAACACATATCAAGGTCACATGATTACATGCAACATGATTTCTCCCGTGACCTCAAGAACAAAAGTAACTACTCACAAGTGATAAACATGCTCAATATAAGAGGGGTAGTGAATAGCATAATGGATCTAAACATGTAATCTTCCACCAAATAAACCATATAGTAATCCACTACAAGATGTAATCAACACTACTAGTCACCCACAAGTACCAATCTGAGGTTCCGGTACAAAGATTGAACACAAGAGATGAACTTGGGTTTGAGAGGAGATGGTGTTGTTGAAGATGTTGATGAAGATTGGCCTCCTAAAGTGTCACACCCTGATTTTCATGTCACATTGCTTAAGCTAATTGTCATGTTAAAAATGTGGATTTGCAAAAACTTTTGAGTGTTTTTGACTTTGCTTGATTTGACTTTTGTCTGCTGTTTGCTAGTGCTCTAAAAATCAAATAAATCCTCCAACTCTTATACTTCATCTCCTTGACCCAAAACCTTTTCCCAATGATCATGCCATGTGTATAGACCAGTATAAAATTTTCTTATAAAAATATTTTGGCCAAATGGTATTTTCTAAAATTAGTTTTCCAAAAACCCCTGAATTGAGGTTTGCAGTGCAAGTACCTTATTTAGGGTGTGAAAAATCTTTCAAAAAGTTTATTTGAATCCTATTAGATATAGGACTCCCAGAAACCACAAAAGTATAATTTTAAAAGTTATTTTTATATTTTATTTAAAAGCTTTTTCTTAAGGCCAGAAATGGTCTTTAATAGGGAAAAATTATTTAATCATTTCAAAAATATTTTCCAAAATTCAGGGAGACTCATAAGACATATATTGTCCATATATAAGAGTTTCAGCACATGGTCATGTTCAAAATATTGGGCAAATCCTTCCAAAACCCTTTCTGGATATTTCAAGCTTTTGAAATATTTACAAAGGAAATATTCTCCAAAAATTCCAGGGAAATTCTATCATGTAATATATGACATATTTGATGATCTTGGAAGGCCTCATGCCTTGAAGATCAAGGGAACATCCTCTAATCCCCTCAAAACCATTCTGTCCATATTTGAAGTTTGAGCAACTCTACATTGCCAAACTTGTCCAAATGCTCTCAAATTTGGTGCACATGCTAGAATGGCCTAATAAGGCATCTAGACCAAATGGCACAAGATTTGGAATAGAGCAACTTGATCAGATCACCCCAAAACCACTTCTGTTCAAATTCAAATTTGAACAACTTTACATTACCACTTTTTATCTGGGGCCTCAAACCTTGTGGGCATGATCATAACCCCAGATGATGATGCTACACCAAGTGGTGGATCAAGGGGAGATGATTTGCTTAACTGAAACATGGTGAAACCATTTCTGTTGATTTCTAGGGTTCACCAAAGTTACATTGGCCACTTTGCCCAAATGAGCTCAAATTTGGTGTAGGGGCCTAATTATATGTGACATTTGATCCTATGAAGTCTCATGCCAATTGGAAGTCATTTGTTTCCCCAAAACCTGATCAAACACCTTCTGCCATTTTTCTTAAACCAGTGTCTTGATCACTTTTACTATTTCCCTCTACCTCAAATTCTTACCACAGCTTCCCCTAGTCCTATTCTACCTCCAATAACTCTCCTCTGCCTTAGCTCAATTATTGGAAGGGGGCTCCTCTGGACAGCAACAATCTTCTCCTCTTTCACCTCTCTCCTCACTCCAGTGGCTCCCAGAGCATCCAAGACCACCCCTCTATAGTTTACTACTCCCTCTACCCTCTGGACACCTTTGGACACGCCCTGGACGTCAGGCAATGCCAATGGCAGCCAAAAGCACGCTCTGGAGCGCGCTACAGTGCTCTGGAGCACTGTAGCCGCCCCCCATCCCAATGCCCCGACAGCCTCGGGCCTCTCCAGCTTGTCCTAGAGGTTGCCTCAACGTCTGGGACACGGAACATCGCCGGTCCCCGCCTAGCCCTCTCTCCTCTCCCCTCTGTGAAGCTTGCCCGTACGCGCCCTGGACCGCGCCCACGGTGCACCGAATGTGCGCACTATATATAGCCCCATTGGGATCTCTCTCGACTCCTTTCGCTCTCTCACTTCTCCAGCAACCTCCCAGACATCTTCCCTCTCCCCCTCGTTTCCTCCTTGCCCCTTCATGGCCGGAGTGCCGCCGCCGGTCACCGCTCAGATTCGCGTCGTTGGAAGCCCTCCCTTCCCCCTCTTTGCTCCAGAGCAACACCAGGACCTCCGCCAGTACTCCCCGCGCATCCTTCTCTCCTCCCCGAGCCTGTCTTGCCGTACCCACTCGTCGCCCGAAGCTCTGTCCGCTGGCGTCAAGGCCACTAACGGCTCGGCCCTCCCCAGCCAGCGTGAGACCCCTGGTTGGGCTCGGCTCGGTCCCCCAGAGCCGATGGTGTGCTGGACGCCGCCGGGGAAGAACGGGATCGCCGGGAAGGGCGCCGGCACCCTGCTCGGCCGGCCTCCCCTGCCCCTCCTCTGTTTTGAGCGGGAGGTAGGAGGAGGGCCTGCCAGTGGGACCCGCCTGTAAGAGGCTAAGGCCCCGGGCCCCTGGGGTAAGTGGAGACGGCCTTCGGGGGAAGGCGCCTACCAGGGTCGAAGGCGTACTCACGGAGTACGCCAACAACGTCACCGGTGCCAGCCCGCGCGGCTGGTGCCACTGGGCCGGCCCACGACCACATCCCGCCTGTGCGCAGTAAAAGGGTATAACCCCCTATTCCCTTTTACTTTCTTTTTCCAGTCAAATTCAATAATCTCCCAAATATTCATATGAACTCCAAATTGCATGATTCAAATTTCTGGTAGCTTCTAAAATCATACTCTATCACATGATGCAACATGCACACTTTTCCAGAAACATTTCTTTCACAAATAATTATCAAATGCCCATATTCCATTTTCTGTGATGAACTTTAGAAAATCACAGAGAGCTCAATCTTGATCCAAATGCAGTGATTCAAATTCCTAGATGTTTGTCATGTCCAAACCTAGTTTTGGAACATTTTTATTAGTACATTCTGTACCCCACCAAATATTGAGCCATTTCTTCATATTTATCAGCTTTGCAAAATCCTAGGAAATTCATTTCAAATCCAAATCCAGAGAAACCAACTCCTAAATGCTTCTAAAATCATGACTTGATGATGGGTACCTTTGCTCATCATTCAAGGAAATATTTCTGTATACTTCTTCCAAATCCATAAAACCCTTGATTCCATCATAATGAAATGTTCCAAACTACCTATTGATCCAACACCCATGAAACCACCTTGGTTATTTTTCATATGACTAGAGGTATCCTAGAAAAGTCCAACTCCTATTTTTAGAGCACTTTTATTGTTGCTTTGATTGTGTTGCTTATTATGATTGTTTCCATCGTTAGTTGACGTAATAATCGGAGTATTCGGAGATGGACCAGAAGATTTGAAGACTCGGAAGAATAAGGCAAGCAGCCCGTTGACCATGTTCAAGAAACCTTTTTATGCATGTCTCATAGCACCTTATTATTCAATGCATCGGAATCATGTTGAGGTGGAGACCACTTTGGCTGCTACCTTTGTTGCTTACTATTGATACTTGCATCAAATATGACCCTACCTTCCTGTGAGGGTTATGTGGGTGGGAATTGATAGATGTATGCTATAGTAGTTGGCTACGCGAATGGGTCGGGGTTATACATTGAGTGAAACAAGTGTGGTCTGACATACTTGCAAATGACCCAGTGGGTGCCACTAATGCCTCTGGGAGTTGATGAGGAGCTAGGACACTACTTGGTGAAGAAGTAGTGTGCCGAGGCTCGACGAAAGTGTTGTTTACAGAGATGGATTAAATTTATGTGTGATTACCGTCCCAACCAAACATGTGCAACCACTCTACCCTTATATGGGAAAGGGCATTATTGATTACCTAGGTCGATACTAGCATGGTGCCCGCATTACTAGTGACGGGAGTGACATGAGGTCACTCTTGGGACGGGGTCGCGCTTGGATAGGCGGCCATGACTGTCTTTACAGGGCACCGGACACACCGTTGGTACCCCGTGCTTGTGATATGTGATGAACACGGAGCGAGTCTCCACAAACCTTGAGATGTGAAATGTTTGGCACGGGGCTGTTACCAATCGAGTGGACTCCATATTAGTGTCGCCTAGGGAAAGATAGTGATCGGGTGCTTACCCCGGGTACTTGAGGTACCGCGGGTCGTGGATGACACGGAAGTTCCCCGGATCTTGTGGGTAAAGTGTGCAACCTCTGCAGAGTGTCAAACTATTCGAATAGCCGTGTCCGCGGTCAAGGACAGTTGGGTGGTGCTACTTAGACTATGTCCATAAGTTTCTGAGAAAAAACACGATCCAGAGATATTGTTGATGTGATTGTGAGAAAGTCACTATGAGCTTGTGCATGAGTTGATTACAACTCTTTCTCGCTATTGATGTCTGTGACCTCCTGATACTTGTTGCAGACTCTTGCATATCCATGTTATATGTTGATCATACTTGCATATGAAAAACTAGCTTTCCGCAAAACTGCCAACCTAGCAGTAGTGCCTTGCATAATTATTCTGTTATCACACTTGGGTTGCTTGCGAGTACATTCAATGTACTCATTGGCTTGCCACTGGTTATTTTATTGGCCAGGCAGGAGAGAACCTGTTATGATGAAGATTTCTTGGTGACGAGCATGCGAGCTAGGACGCTTCCCAGTCAGAATGCCTGTAGAGTTGAGGCAGATGGCATGGGTCCAAGTTGTCATTGAAGATTTCCGCTGCGATGTTATACTCAAGACTTGACCATTATGGTCCTATTTGTGTAATACGGTATGTATGGATGTAAGACTCTTGTTATTCAGCTTCTGTGTGTTCAGTGAGCATTGATCTCTGGGATCACTGTACACGTGCATTCGGTGATCACGTCTTATGAGTCAGGGTCCCCACACAAAGATGAGAGGGTTGTTGGTGATGATGATGGCTTCGATTTCCCCCTCCGTGTGGGAAGTTCCCCCGGAGGAATCGCTCCACCGGAGGGCAGAAGTGCTCCTGCCAAAGTCCGCCTCGAGACGGTGGCGCTCCATCCCTAAAATATTCTCCTCATTTTTTCTAGGTCAAAATGACTTATATACCAGAAGATGGGCACCAGAGGTGGGCCGAGGAGGGCACAACCCACCAGGGCACGCCTGGGCTCCCAGGCTCGTCCGATAATGTTGGAGACGAAAGAGGGTATGCCTTCCGGGGCATCCCCAAGCTTAGTTGCTTGGATATTCCTTGAATATTTCCTTGGGGTGCCTTGGTAATCCCCAAGCTTAGGGTCTTTCCACTCCTTATTCTCCTCATATCGTTATCTCAACCAAAACTTGAAGACTTCAATCACACAAAACTTAACAAAACTTCGTGAGATGGGTTAGTATGATAAAACAAATCATTCACTTTGGGTACTGTCAAAGACAAGATTCATAATTGATCTCACACAATGATTACTGTAGCATATCATTTCTACAATTTATATTGATCAATATAAGCCATAGAAACTAGAAAACAAGCAAACTATGCATTGGAAACAGAATCTCTCAAAAACAGAACAGTCTGTACTGATCTGAAAATTCACCATACTTATGCAACTCTAAAAATATTGAAAAACATATGACCACGTGGGAAATTTATATATTAAACTTTTGCAAAAAAAAAATCAACTTAAAAGCTCTCTTCTGTTAAAAATGAAAATTTTTCTCGTGAGCGCAAACATTTCTGTTTTTCAGCAAGATCAAATCTACTAACACCCAACATTAACCTAAGGCTTTGCTTGGCACTTTATTGAAACCAAAGCTATAAAACATGATTACTACATTAGCATAATCATGTAAACTCACAAAAAAAGTAGGTGTAATATTTGGGTTGTCTCCCAACAAGCGCTTTTCTTTAATGCCTTTTAGCTAGGCATGATGATTTCAATGATGCTCACATGAAAGATATGAATTGAAACATAAAGAGAGCTTCATGAAGAATATAACTAGCACATTTAAGTCTAACCCACTTCCTATGCATAGGGATTTTGTGAGAAAACATCTTTTGGGAGCAAGGAGTCTGCCTCTAGCATCAATACATGTCCTAGTTACGAACAAAGAAGCGATGCTATCTCCTTAGCGTTAGCGGCCTTATGGCTATTTCAGTATACGTCCGTGTCAATATGTCTAGACTTACCTATACCCATGCTTCCTTCTTCTTTGACTAGCTTGATTCCCCAAGATTTTCAACACATAGAGAGGAAACTTGATATTATTGCAATACCTACAAGCATATGTTCCTCTCTCATAGTAATTTACAGTAGCATCATGAATGAATTCAACAATATAATCGTCACATAAAGCATTCTTTTCATGATGCACAAGCATAGAAATTTTGCCACTCTCCACATAAGCAAATTTATTCTCATGAATAGTGGTGGGAGCAAACTCAACAAAATAACTATTATAAGATTGAAAATTAAAGTCATGATGACAAGTTTCATGGTTATCATTATTCAATATAGCATACTTGTCATCACCATAATCATCATAGATAGAAACTTTGTTATCATTGTCAATTCAAACATCCTCCAAAGTAGTGGATTCATCACTAAATAAAGTCATGACCTCTCCAAATCCACTTTTATCAATATAATCATGGGAGCCCTATAATCATCATAAATAGGAGGCATGTTATCATGATAACATATTTTCTCATCAAAACTTGGGGGACAAAAAATATAATCTTCATCAAACATAGCATCCCCAAGATTATGGCTTTGCATATCATTAGCATCATGGATATTCATAGAATTCATACTAACAACATTGCAACATGCTCATCATTCAAACATTTTGTGCCAAACATTTTATTGACTTCTTCTTCTAGCAATTGAGCACAATTTTCTGATCCATCATTTTCAAGGAAGATATTATAAAGATGATCAATAATATGATGCAACCTCAATTCCATTTTTATGTAGTTTTCTTTTATAAGCCAAACTAGTGATAAAACAAGAAACTAAAATATTTGATTGCAAGATCTAAAGATATACCTTCAAGCACTCACCTCCCCGGAAACGGTGCCAGAAAAGAGCTTGATGTCTACTACGCAACTTTATTCTTGTAGACACGTGTTGGGCCTCCAAGCGCAGAGTTTTGTAGGATAATTTTCCCTCAAGTTGATGACCTAAGGTTTATCAATCCATAGGAGGTGTAGGATGAAGATGGTCTCTCTCAAACAACCCTGCAACTAAATAATAAAAGTCTCTTGTGTCTCCAACACACCAAATACAATGGGAAATTGTATAGGTGCACTAGCTCAGCGAAGAGATGGTGATACAAGTGTAAGATTGATAGTAGATATTGATTTTTGTAGTGCGAACAATAAAAAACAGCAAGGTAGCAAGTAACAAAAGTGAGCACCAACGGTACTGCAATGATGGAAAACAAGGCCTAGGGTTCGTACTTTCTCTAGTGCAATCTCTCAACAATGCTAATATAATTGGATCACATAACCACCCCTCAAAAAATCACCTCAAAGTTATTCTTTCAGTTCAATCTATCAAGAGATCATACTAAAACAACATAAAGTTATCATTTCCGATCTATCTATAGAGAATCCATACTAGAATAACACAAGGTTATCTTTTACGATCGATCTTTCAAGAGTTCGTACTAAGATAACACAAAGTTATCCTTCCCGATCGATCTATCAAAAGTTCGTACTAAGATAACACCAAAACATATTCAAAGAGTGCCCCAAGATTTCCACCGGCGAAACAAAGGCAAGAATGTGCATCAACCCCTATGCATAGATTACCCCAATGTCACTTCGAGAATCCGCAAGTTGAGTGCCAAAATATATATCAAGTGGATCAATATGATACCCCATTGTCACCACGAGTATTCCATTGCAAGACATATATCAAGTGTTCTCAAATCCATAAAAGTGTTCAATCCAAAGAAATCTCAAAGGGAAAACTCAATTCATCAGAAGATAGAGAGGGCATATGATCTGACTATATTAACAAAGTCCCCAATACATCAAGATCGTGCCATCAAGAACATGAGAGAGAGATAGAAATACAACACATAGCTACTAGTAAATACCCTCATCCCAGAGGGTGGACTACTCCCTCCTCATCATGCTGGCCGTCGGGATGACGAAGATGGCCACCGGTGATGATTTGCCCCCTGTGGCGGAGTGCCGGAATGGGCTCTATATTGGATCTCGTGGACTACAGAGCATTGCAGTGATGGAACTTCTGATCTAGGTATTCCTCAAAGGGTTTCGAGATATTTGGGAATTTATAGGGTAAAGAGGCGGTGCGGGAGGCCACCAAGGTGGGCACAACACACCTAATGCACATCATAATAATCCTTGCAAGCAAATGACTAATGATTTTTTTAATAGAAAGACTGTAAGGGAATCCCCTACAGTATAATTAGTGCAACAAACCCGATTTGCAAGTATCATGCCTTGAACCTAGGTGGGTGGGAAAGCATTTGTCACATCCCTAGTCAGTGCTTGCATTGGGACTAGCTAGAGTGTGCATCATGTTTACTTTCTCCAGAAACTTGAAATGGGAATGACAGAAACCCCAGCACCCCTCTTCTAACAACTAGGGTTTAATAAAATCTTTTCCAATGTACCCAAAATGCCCTTCAAAAATGTTCATCATCTTTGCCTTGGTCTTAAACCTCTGACAAAAATGGTGCACAATTTTCTAGGACATCCAAAGGTCTCTGGACTAATTCATATTGTATTTGCATTTGGGCATTTAAATACTATAAAATATTTTAGGTACCCAAATAATCATAGACTAAAATGTTCCATGCTATTCATATTATATACAGTGGGCATGCCTAGTTTCATGATTTATAAAAATGTTCTAGCATTTTTATTAATTCAACAAAGTTGAAAAGGAAATCAAACAGAAACAAATTAGAAAAGGAGAGGAGAGAGAGGGACTTACCAGACCGGCCCACCTGGCCGGCCCAGCCCAGCAGCCGCTCCACGCAGCTGCTTCCTCTGGCCAGGCAGGCACAGAGGAGCACGCCGGCGAGCCTGCGGTCGCCACGCAGCTGCCCGCCGCCCTGCTTGAATCCCCTGCCTCTAGGACGCCTGGTTCGCCTCCACGGCATCGCCCGAACGCCCTGGACGTCTCACTTCTCCCCCTGCCTCTCTCCCTCGCCCTCTCCTCGCCATGGCCGACACGTCCGCGAGCTCCCCGCCATATTAGCCGCAGCCACTGTCGCCCCACCATCGTCTCGCCGTGTCAAGGAGCTTCGCCGTCGTCCGCTTCGTCGAGTAGGCCGAGCCCCGAGCGCTCGCTCACCCCTCAGCCACCGCCACGAGCATGCCCCCGACCGCCACCGCCGGAGATACCCTTCGCTGTCGCCACCGCACTAGTTTGTCCCCGAGCTCGCCGACCGACTCGTCGTCTCCGCCCTGAGCTCCTGCCCATTCCCAGCCTCTCTGTTCTCTCTCTCGTGCACCGTAGCGAGTGCACCTTGCTCGCCCGCACGCGCCGCCGCACACGCTCGCCGCCGACGTGCCTCCGGCCACCTAACGGCCCGGCCATCGTGCCCACTAGCTTCACCGTCTGGCATAGATGATGTAGGATCACTCCACGCGCCTCCAAGAGCACTACACCGATGAGTTCGTCCTCGCCCGAACTCCGGCAGCCGCTGGACTCGTCGCCGGCATCGTTTCCGGCGACCCCGAGCACCAAGACATGCACCACTCGACGCGGCTCACTCCCAGCTACCCGTAGACGTGCTCCGCCGTCCTTTTGGTCACCGGAGGGCGAAACCCGCAGCCTCCGCCGCGTCTAGACGTCGCCGACGGCTAAACGCCGGTGAGTCAACCTAGTTTGACCAGGGGTTTGACTCCCCTAGGTCACTGACATGTGGGCCATGCCTGTTAGTCAAACCTAAGTTAGTGTCTAAACTAATCCTATTTAGTTAGTTAACTAACTATGACACTGACCAGTGGGTCCAACTGGTCAGGTTTGACCTGGGCCGCCCTGTTGACTTGCTGACGTCACACAGACGTCATGCTGACACAGTAAAACCTTTTCTGGAATTTATATAAATCTAAATGATTTATTTATTTTCAGAAAATGCTTTAAACTTCAAAAAATCATATAAAATCAAGAGTAGCTCAGATGGAAAAGATTTATATATGAAAATTGATCAGAAAAATCCAATCTTTCCAATGGCACTGGTTTCATGCATGTTTGAGCAAGTTAACCTTGTTGTTCACTTTAATAAATAATAGTTTGGGTATAAATTTGAATCTTTGATTCAAATGGGCTCAAACCTTTCCGTTTATAGTTGCATTAGCTCAAAACACATTCATCTTGCCATGTCATGAGCATGCATCGTATTGTTGCATTTGTTTGTATATTGATTGTATCATTGGTGTTCTCCGTGGTAGGTCCTGCTCCCGAGGATACATCTGTGTATCCAACTGAAGAGCAGTACCCGACAACCAATCTGTCAGGCAAGCAACCCATTGATCATTCCGATACAAACCCATCTTCTTGCTCCTGCTCTCTTTTACTACATTAAGGCAACAGCGTGTGAACTGCTACTTGTTGCGGTAGTTGAACCCTATTCCTTTGCATGATCTGTCATTGCCACAGTAAATAGTTGAAACCCACTAGCATGTGTAGGAGTTGATTGAGCCATGTGATGTGTGTTCTACCATGCTATTTGTTTATGTTGCCTGCTATGCTTAGAATTGTGTCAGGTCTGGTTCATCTGGGTGATGGATCAGAGTGAAATGATCGTGCTCGATAAAGAGAGTGAAGTGTGGAACAAGCTTGGTAAAGGTATCGATGAAAGGCCATGTAGGAGTACATGGTGGGTTGTTTCATTGGAACCGTCCATAGGACCTGAGATCTGTATGTGTGGTTCAAGTTACAGCTACTACCACACATTGGGCCCTGAAATATGACCCCGCTCGACTTATTGACTACCCTTGTTCTCTGTCCAGGAGTTGCAACTAGTTTCTGGTGTTTGTAGTTTACTGGTGGTTGTGCACAACGCTGACCCTCGGGGTGGGCTGTGATGCGGCAGGTACGTGGCACGGTGTACCGGTCGCCCGTTTGGTGACTCGGGAACCCTGTACACATCGTTTGGGGCCGTGAGCGACACCCCGGCCGGATCTCCCCACGGATGGAACCCAAATAGGCGATAAACCTATACGAGAGACTTGAGTGGTTGGTTAGGTCGTGGTCTACACCCACGTCGGCTTTCGCTTGAAGTCTGCCGAGCACATGTCGTGTGCAGACGGTAAGTGGTGGAAACATGTGTGAAGAAGTACACCCCTGCAGGGTTACCAATCTATTCGAATAGCCGTTGTTCGCGGTACGGACCACTTGGTTACTTATACAGTTCATAGACAAGTTGATGGATACTACTAAAAGCCTCAAGACAAGTGTGAGTGCCGGGGATGGCCCTTCCGTAGGATGACGGGAGAGGATCCACGGTGGTGTATTGTTGTGGTGAGTAGAGGACTCGTGTACGTAGTCTTATCTTGCAATCTGCTGAGAGTTGTATTATAGGTTAGCCAAGAGTCAAAGCTAGCTTGCTGCAATGAACTCCACTATCTCCTGTTGATAATGTTGCATGTATGACATGTTCTGTTGTAAGTCTTGTTGAGTACCTTTGTACTCATGTTTGCTTAATAACTGTTGCAGAGGAGAACCCTGCCCCTTCTGATGGGTTTTACATAGACGTTGACGTCGACGAGTAGCTTGCTACCCAGATGGAGATCCTGAGCGTGTGAAGGGCCTTGTAGATAGTCAGGCTACACCAAGCTTGTTTTATTTCCAAGTTGTATGTACTCTGACATGTTAGCTTCCGCTTATGCTTGTATGATTGTATGCCTTGAGTGTTGGGTCATGTGACCCCTACCTGTATGGATATGTTATGTATGGCTCTTCGGAGCCTCTTAAATAAAGTACTTTGAGTCATAGAGTTCTGTTGTGATGCAATGTTGTATTTGCACATATTAAGCATATTGTGTGTATGTTTTAAATGCTTGGTATGTGTGGGATCTGACACCTAGTTTTTTACCTTTGGTAGCCTATCTTACAAGGAAATGTGTCAGGACCGGTCCTTCAGTAAAATAATTACTAGGTGTGGGATCTGACACCTAGTTTATTTCTTGCTGGCAGACAATTCCTTGATACAGAATTCCAGTACACTGAATATTATACAAGGTTGAGCTGGGGTTGCTCAACAATTTTATTACAAGTGCGCCAATATAGTACATAAAGGCGGATATGACACAAAGGCAAGGTGGCATACTACTAACTCGTAATAAAAGGTGGTGGTTATGTCACAATGAAGTGGGTGACGTGACTCCATTATATTACAGTTCATCGAGTGTCGGAGTGAGACCCGATGAATTTATTTGGTGGTAGGCGAAAGCGGTTATAAAACAGTGATCAACTCCAGGATCGCAAGGGACTGACTGGGACTCCACTAGACGTCGGACTTGCTATCGAACTATTCATCCATGAGATCGCCTTCATCCACATCTGGCCAAATCAACAAGCCAGGTGAGTACTTTGAATGTACTCGCAAGACAGTTCGGACTTAAGATATAACAAATGCCAACATGATGCATATGAGTATTCCAGCAAAAATGCGACCGGAATAAAATATCAATGTGATGTATGCAACGATAGAAGTCGAGCGGTAATACTCCTGAAATCCATAAGATAAAAAGAAGGAGACCAAACGAGTGTCTAAGTGACGCCTCGTGTGAAAATGTAAAAGGAAACATGCCTCAGTCGGGCGTCTGTGCGACACCACATAAAGGCTTATAGCAAAAATGAAGAACAAGAATGTCTTAGTCGGACGTCTGAGCGACATCGCATAAAGGGCTTATAAATAAAAGAATGCCACAGTCAGACGTCTGAGCGACATCACATAAAGGGCTTATAAATAAAAAGAATGCCGCAGTCGGACGTCTGAGCGACATCACATAAAGGGCTTATAAATAAAAAGAATGGCATAGTCGGACGTCTGAGCGACATCTCATAAAGGGCTTATAAATAAAAGAATGCCACAGTCGGACGTCTGAGCGACATCACATAAAGGGCTTATAAATAAATAGAATGCCACAGTCGGACGTCTGAGCGACATCACATAAAGGGCTTATAAATAACAATAGTATAATGATGAAATACTTCTGGAAGTAAATCAATACAAAGCTAGTTGGTGAGTTCATCTACCAAATGAACTTGACGAAAACACTACTCTTGTTACCAACAAGAATTTACTAGAGACGGTCACCGGGTTGACATGAAGATTGACCCTAGGCCATAAACATGGCTACTGGAGGAATTTAACTCTGCAGAGCTTGTACTATTAACTCATAGCCGGCCCGAGGCGGTTGACGTGAACGGGATAAGTCCGGCGAGTGATTACGGCGATGCAGTGGCTGGACGGCGGGTTTAGGAGCTTGAGCATCGGCTAGGAGGTGTAGTGGTTCCATTCCCGTGCCTAACTCAGCAGGGGAGAGAAGATTACGGGCTGTCCTCGACGGAACGGCCGTGCGGCACGTCAGCGGCAGAAAACGCGCTCTACGCGCGCTAGGCCACAGCGACGGTGCGACAGGCGTGTGCTGGCACTGGAGGTGGCCACACGGAGCGCTGGGGTGACTTGGGCGGCGCCAAACGACGTTGAGCCGTGGGGTGACTTGTGCCAGCCGCCACGGGAGGTTCTGTTGCCGTGGCAGTCGCCGGCGTGGTCGGGCTAGGGCGCCACCAATGCCCAGAAGCAGCCAAGCAAGCGTGCGGTGCTCTGGATAAGAAGAAGGTGGAGTGCAGCATCGAGCCAAGGTGGGTACTGGCGAGATTGACGCTGTGTCTAACGAACTGACGAACTGTCGAACTGTCTGTCGACAGTTTCGGTTAACAGTTTCTGAACCTGACAGCACAGTGCATGCCATGTGTTCGATGAAATGATTCTGGCATGTGTGAAATGAAGGAAATATGCCCTAGAGGCAATAATAAAGTTGTTATTTATATTTCCTTATATCATGATAAATGTCTTTTATTCATGCTAGAATTGTATTAACTGGAAACTTAGTACATGTGTGAATACATAGACAAAACAGAGTGTCCCTAGTATGCCTCTACTAGACTAGCTCATTGATCAAAGATGGTTATGTTTCCTAACCATAGACATGAGTTGTCATTTGATCAATGGGATCACATCATTAAGAGAATGATGTGATGGACAAGACCCATCCGTTAGCATAGCACTTTGATCGTTTTGTTTTACTGCTATTGCTTTCTTCATGACTTATACATGTTCCTATGACTATGAGATTATGCAACTCCCGAATACCGTAGGAACACCTTGTGTGCTATCAAACGTCACAACGTAACTAGGTGATCATAAAGATGCTCTACAGGTGTCTCCAAAAGTATTCGTGGTGTTGGCATAGATCAAGATTAGGATTTGTCACTCCGAGTGTCGGAGAGGTATCTCTGGGCCCTCTCGGTAACACACATCATAATAAGCCTTGCAAGCAAAAGACTAATGAGTTATTCACGAGATGATGTGTTACGGAACGAGTAAAGAGACTTGCCGGTAACGAGATTGAACTAGGTATAGAGATACCGACGATCGAATCTCGGGCAAGTAACATACCGATGACAAAAGGAACAACGTATGTTGTTATGCGGTTCGACCGATAAAGATCTTCGTAGAATATGTAGGAGCCAATATGGGCATCCAGGTTCCGCTATTGGTTATTGACCGGAGAGGTGTCTCGGTCATGTCTACATAGTTCTCGAACCCGTAGGGTCCGCACGCTTAACGTTTCGTTGACGATATAGTATTTAATGAGTTATGAATGTTGATGACCGAATGTTATTCGGAGTCCAGGATGTGATCACGGACATGACGAGGAACTCCGGAATGGTCCGGAGATAAAGATTAATATATGAGATAATAGTGTTTGACCTCCGGAAGGGTTCCGGAATTCACCGGAAGAGGTTCCGGATGTTTCCCGAAGTGTTTGGGTACAAGAACACGTTATTTGGGCCAAAAGGGAAAGCACACAAGGTTTTTGGAAAGCGCAAAAGGAAGTTTTGCGGAGTCCAGGGGCCAGACGCCAGGGTCCCTGGCGTCTGGGTCCAGACGCCGAGAACCCTGGCGTCTGGCCCTGGAGTCCGAGAAGGACTCTTGCCTTACGGGTGAAACCGACTTTGTGAAGGCTTTTACTCCAAGTTTCGACCCCTAGGCTCAACATATAAATAGAGGGGTAGGGCTAGCACCCAAGACACATCAAGATACACCAAGCCGTGTGCCGGCTACCCCGACCCTCTAGTTTATCCTCCGTCTAGTTTCTGTAGTGCTTGGCGAAGCCCTACAGAGATTGTTCTTCATCAACAACCGTCACCACGCCGTCGTGCTGCCGGAACTCATCTACTACTTCGCCCGTCTTGCTGGATCAAGAAGGCGAGGACGTCATCGAGCTGAACGTGTGCTGAACGCGGAGGTGCCGTACGTTCGGTACTAGATCGGGACGGATCGTGAAGGTGCACGACTACATCAACCGCGTTGATAAACGCTTCCGCTTTCGGTCTACGAGGGTACGTAGACACACTCTCCCTCTCGTTGCTATGCATCTAGTAGATAGATCTTGCGTGATCGTAGGAAAATTTTGAAAATACTACGTTCCCCAACAGTGGCATCATGAGCCAGGTCTATGCGTAGATGATATGCACGAGTAGAACACAATGAGATTGTGGACGATACTAGTCATACTGCTTACCAGCATGTCATACTTTGCTTCGGCGGTATTGTGAGATGAAGCGGCCCGGACCGACATTACATGTACGCTTACGCGAGACTGGTTTCACCGTTACGAGCACTCGTTGCTTAAAGGTGACTGGCGGGTGTCTGTCTCTCTCACTTTAGCTGAATCAAGTGTGGCTACGCCCGGTCCTTGTGAAGGTTAAAACAGCACATACTTGACGAAACATCGTTGTGGTTTTGTATGCGTAGGTAAGAACGGTTCTTGCTAAGCCCGTAGCAGCCACGTAAAACTTGCAACAACAAAGTAGAGGACGTCTAACTTGTTTTTGCAGGGCATGTTGTGATATGATATGGTCAAGACATGATGAGTTATACGGCTTTGTATGAGATGATCATGTTTTGTAATGTTATCGGCAACTGGCAGGAGCCATATGGTTGTCGCTTTATTGTATGAAATGCAACCGCCATGTAATTGCTTTACTTTATCACTAAGCGGTAGCGATAGTCGTAGAAGCAATAGTTGGCGAGACGACAACGATGCTACGATGGAGATCAAGGTGTCGCGCCGGTGACGAAGGTGATCATGACGGTGCTTTGGAGATGGAGATCAAAAGCACAAGATGATGATGGCCATATCATGTCACATATTTTGATTGCATATGATGTTTATCTTATTATGCTTCTTATTTTGCTTAGAACGACGGTAGCATTATAAGATGATCCCTTACTAAATTTCAAGGTATAAGTGTTCTCCCTGAGTATGCACCGTTGCGAAAGTTCGTCGTGCTGAGACACCACGTGATGATCGGGTGTGATAAGCTCTACGTTCAAATACAACGGGTGTAAGACAGTTTTGCACACGCAGAATACTCGGGTTAAACTTGATGAGCCTAGCATATGCAGATATGGCCTCGGAACACTGGAGACCGAAAGGTCGAGCGTGAATCATATAGTAGATATGATCAACATAAGATGTTCACCATTGAAACTACTCCATCTCACGTGATGATCGGACCTGGTTTAGTTGATTTGGATCACGTGATCATTTAGATGACCGGAGGGATGTCTATCTAAGTGGGAGTTCTTAAGTAATATGATTAATTGAACTTTAATTTATCATGAACTTAGTCCTGGTAGTATTAGCATATCTATGTTGTAGATCAATAGCTCGCAATGTTGCTCCACGTTTATTTTTTTATATGTTCCTAGAGAAAAACCAAGTTGAAAGATGTTAGTAGCAATGATGCGGAATTGTTCCGTGATCTGAGGATTATCCTCATTGCTGCACAGAAGAATTATGTCCTTGATGCACCACTAGGTGACAGACCTATTGCAGGAGCAGATGTAGACGTTATGAACGTTTTGACAAAAGCTCGATATGATGACTACTTGATAGTTTAGTGCACCATACTTTACGGCTTATAACCGGGACTTCAAAAACGTTTTGAACGCCACGGAGCATATGAGATGTTCCAAGAGTTGAAATTAGTATTTCATACTCATACCCGTGTCGAGAGGTATAAGACCTCTGACAGTACTTTGCCTACAAAATGGAGGAGAATAGCTCAACCAGTGAGCATGTGCTCAGATTGTCTGGGTACTACAATTACTTGAATCAAGTGGGAGTTAATCTTCCAGATAAGATAGTAATTGACAAAGTTCTCTAGTCACTATCACCAAGTTAGTAGAACTTCGTGATGAACTATAATATGCAAGGGATGACGAAAGTAATTCCCGAGCTCTTCGCGATGCTGAAATCGGCGAAGGTAGAAATCAAGAAAGAGCATCAAGTGTTGATGGTTAACAAGACCACTTGTTTCAAGTAAAGGGCAAAGGGATAGAAGGGGAACTTCAAGAAGAATGACAAGCAAGTTGTCACTCCCGTGAAGAAACCCAAAAGCTAAACTCAAGCCTGAAACAAGTGCTTCTACTGCAAAGGAAATGGTCACTGGAAGTGGAACTACCCTAGATACTTGGCGGATAAGAAGGATGGCAAAGTGAACAAAGGTATATTTGATATACAGATTATTGATGTGTATTTTACTAGTGTTCATAGCAACCCCTCGGTATTTGATACTGGTTTAGTTGCTAAAGAGTAGTAACTCGAAATGGGAGTTGCATAATGAACAGAAACTAGTTAAAGGATGAAGTGACGATGTGTATTGGAAGTAGTTCCAAGATTGATATGATCATCATCGCACACTCCCTATACTTTCGGGATTAGTGTTGTACCTAAATAAGTGTTATTTGGTGTTTTTGTTGAGCATGAATATGATTTGATCATGTTTATTGCAATACGGTTATTCATGTAAGTTAGAGAATAATTGTTGTTCTGTTTACATGAATAAAACCTTCTATGGTCATACACCCAATGAAAATGGTTTGTTGGATCTCGATCGTGTGATACACATATTCATAATATTGAAGCCAAAAGATGCAAGGTTAATAATGATAGTGCAACTTATTTGTGGCACTGCCGTTTAGGTCATATTGGTGTAAAGCGCATGAAGAAACTCCATAGTGATGGACTTTTGGAATCACTTGATTATGAATCACTTGGTGCTTGCGAACCATGCCTCATGGGTAAGATGACTAAAACTTCGTTCTCCGGAACTGTGGAGCAAGCAACAGATTTGTTGGAAATCATACATGCTGATGTATGCAGACCAATGAGTGTTGAAGCTCACGGCGGAAATCGTTATTTTCTGACCTTCACTGATGATTTGAGCAGATATGGGTATATCTACTTAATGAAGCACAAGTCTGAAACATTTGAAAAAGTTCAAAGAATTTCAGAGTGAAGTGGAGAATCATCGTAACAAGAAAATAAGAGTTTCTACGATATGATCGTAGAGGTAAAATATTTGAGTTAGCGAGTTTGGCCTTCAGTAAAAACAATGTGAAATAGTTTCACTACTCACGCCACCTGGAACACCACAGTGTAATGGTGTGTCCGAACGTCATAACCATACTTTATTAGATATGGTGCGATCGATGATGTCTCTTACCGATCTACCACTATCGCTTTTGGGGTTATGCATTAGAGACATCTACATTCACGTTAAATAGGGCACCATCTAAATCCGTGGAGATGACACCGAATGAACTATGGTTTGGGAAGAAACCAAAGTTGTCGTTTCTTTAAGTTTGGGACTGCGATGCTTATGTGAAAAAGTTTCAACATGATAAGCTCGAACCCAAATCGGAGAAGTAAATCTTCATAGGATACCCAAAAAGAAACTGTTGGGTACACCTTCTATCACAGATCCGAAGGCAAGATATTCGTTGCTAAGAATGGATCCTTTCTAGAGAAGGAGTTTCTCTCGAAAGAAGTGAGTGGGAGGAAAGTAGAACTTGATGAGGTAATTGTACCTTCTCTTGAATTGGAAAGTAGTACATCACAGAAACTGGTTCTAGTGATTCCTACACCAATTAGTGAGGAAGCTAATGATGATGATCGTGAAACTTCAGATCAAGTTTCTGCTGAATTTCGTAGATCAACCAGAGTTTGTTCCGCACCAGAGTGGTACGGCAACCCGGTTCTGGAAGTCATGTTACTGGAACATGATGAACCTACGAACTATGAGGAAGCGATGATGAGCCCAGATTCCGCAAAATGGCTTGAGGCCATGAAATCTGAGATGGGATCCATGTATGAGAACAAAGTGTGGACTTTGGTTGACTAGCCCGATGATCGGCAAGCCATCGAAAAATAAATGGATCTTCAAGAGGAAGACTGACACTGACGGTAATGTTACTGTTTACAAAGCTCGACTTGTTGCGAAAGGTTTTCGACAAGTTCAAGGAGTTGACTACGATGAGACTTTCTCACCCGTAGCGATGCTTAAGTCTGTCTGAATCATGTTAGCAATTGCCGCATTTTATGAAATCTGGCAAATGGATAACAAAACTGCATTCTTTAATGGATTTATTAAAGAAGAGTTGTATATGATGCAACCAGAAGGTTTTGTCGATCCAAAAGGTGCTAACAAAGTATGCAAGCTCCAGCGATCCATCTATGGACTGGTGCAAGTATCTCGGAGTTGGAATATACGCTTTGATAAGTTGATCAAAGCATATAGATTTATACAGACTTACGGTGAAGCCTGTATTTACAAGAAAGTGAGTGGGAGCTCTGTAGCATTTCTAATATTATATGTGGATGACATATTGTTGATTGGAAATGATATAGAATTTCTGGATAGCATAAAAGGATACTTGAATAAGAGTTTTTCAATGAAAGACCTCGATGAAGCTGCTTACATATTGGGCATCAAGATCTATAGAGATAGATCAAGACGCTTGATAAGACTTTCGATGAGTACATACCTTGATAAGATTTTGAAGTAGTTCAAAATGGATCAGTCAAAAAGGAGTTCTTCCCTGACTTGTAAGGTATGAAGTTGAGTAAGACTCAAAGCCAGACCCCGGCAGAAAAATATAGAGAGAATGAAAGTCATTCCCTATGCCTCAGCCATAGGTTCTATAAAGTATGCCATGCTGTGTAGCAAACATGTTGTGTACCTTGCCATGAGTTTGTCAAGGGGGTACAATAGTGATCCAGGAGTAGATCACTGTACAGCGGTCAAAATTATCCTTAGTAACTGGATGACTAAGGAAATGTTTCTCGATTATGGAGGTGATAAAGAGTTCATCGTAAAGGGTTACGTCGATGCAAGCTTTGACACTAAATCCAGATGACTCTAAGTATCAATCTGGATGCGTATTGTAAGTGGGAGCCATTAGCTAGGGTAGTTCTATGCAAAGCATTGTAGACATAGAAATTTGCAAAATACATACGGATCTGAATGTGACAGACCCGTTGACTAAACTTCTCTCACAAGCAAAAAACATAATCACACCTTATTACTCTTGGGTATTAATCACATAGCGATGTGAACTAGATTATTGACTCTAGTAAACCCTTTGGGTGTTGGTCACATGGTGATGTGAACTATGGGTGTTATTCACATAACGATGTGAACTATGGGTATTAAATCACATGGCGATGTGAGCTAGATTATTGACTCTAGTGCAAGTGGGAGACTGAAGGAAATATGCCCTAGAGGCAATAATAAAGTTGTTATTTATATTTCCTTATATCATGATAAATGTCTTTTATTCATGCTAGAATTGTATTAACTGGAAACTTAGTACATGTGTGAATACATAGACAAAACAGAGTGTCCCTAGTATGCCTCTACTAGACTAGCTCATTGATCAAAGATGGTTATGTTTCCTAACCATAGACATGAGTTGTCATTTGATCAATGGGATCACATCATTAAGAGAATGATGTGATGGACAAGACCCATCCGTTAGCATAGCACTTTGATCGTTTTGTTTTACTGCTATTGCTTTCTTCATGACTTATACATGTTCCTATGACTATGAGATTATGCAACTCCCGAATACCGTAGGAACACCTTGTGTGCTATCAAACGTCACAACGTAACTGGGTGATCATAAAGATGCTCTACAGGTGTCTCCAAAAGTATTCGTGGTGTTGGCATAGATCAAGATTAGGATTTGTCACTCCGAGTGTCGGAGAGGTATCTCTGGGCCCTCTCGGTAACACACATCATAATAAGCCTTGCAAGCAAAAGACTAATGAGTTAGTCACGAGATGATGTGTTACGGAACGAGTAAAGAGACTTGCCGGTAACGAGATTGAACTAGGTATAGAGATACCGACGATCGAATCTCGGGCAAGTAACATACCGATGACAAAAGGAACAACGTATGTTGTTATGCGGTTCGACCGATAAAGATCTTCATAGAATATGTAGGAGCCAATATGGGCATCCAGGTTCCGCTATTGGTTATTGACCGGAGAGATGTCTCGGTCATGTCTACATAGTTCTCGAACCCGTAGGGTCCGCACGCTTAAACGTTCGTTGACGATATAGTATTTAATGAGTTATGTATGTTGGTGACCGAATGTTATTCGGAGTCCAGGATGTGATCACGGACATGACGAGGAACTCCGGAATGGTCCGGAGATAAAGATTAATATATGAGATAATAGTGTTTGACCTCCGGAAGGGTTCCGGAATTCACCGGAAGGGGTTCCGGATGTTTCCCGAAGTGTTTGGGTACAAGAACACTTTATTTGGGCCAAAAGGGAAAGCACACAAGGTTTTTGGAAGGCGCAAAAGGAAGTTTTGCGGAGTCCAGGGGCCAGACGCCAGGGTCCCTGGCGTCTGGGTCCAGACGCCGGGAACCCTGGCGTCTGGCCCTGGAGTCCGAGAAGGACTCTTGCCTTACGGGTGAAACCGACTTTGTGAAGGCTTTTACTCCAAGTTTCGACCCCTAGGCTCAACATATAAATAGAGGGGTAGGGCTAGCACCCAAGACACATCAAGATACACCAAGCTGTGTGCCGGCTACCCCGACCCTCTAGTTTATCCTCCGTCTAGTTTCTGTAGTGCTTGGCGAAGCCCTGCAGAGATTGTTCTTCATCAACAACCGTCACCACGCCGTCGTGCTGCCGGAACTCATCTACTACTTCGCCCGTCTTGCTGGATCAAGAAGGCGAGGACGTCATCGAGCTGAACGTGTGCTGAACGCGGAGGTGCCGTACGTTCGGTACTAGATCGGGACGGATCGTGAAGGTGCACGACTACATCAACCGCGTTGATAAACGCTTCCGCTTTCGGTCTACGAGGGTACGTAGACACACTCTTCCCTCTCGTTGCTATGCATCTAGTAGATAGATCTTGCGTGATCGTAGGAAAATTTTGAAAATACTACGTTCTCCAACATGAAATGTTTCTGGGGCTGATATTTGGTGGAGTGGCTTCTTGATGCATCTGGAGGCTGCCTGATTTTTCACAGAATTTTTAGAAGAAGATAAATATGAATTTCACCAAAATTTGCAAATCTGGTCCAAACTTGCAGCAGGTGAAATTTGAAAATTTTGAACTGTGGACCAGTGAAACAAGATGGATCTAGGTTGTGGGTACTAAGGACTATCTAGGAAAGTTAATTTGGAGTCAAATAACAAGCTAGGCATGCTGGTTCCTTTGTAAGCCACCAAGGTCCACTATAAAAGACAGAAATAGTTTTTGGGGTGAAATAAATAGAGGAAAAATCCCAATAAGGTCATAACTTACTGGAATTGATGAGAAACTTGTCCTAAGGTGTGAAGAAGGTCTTGGAGAGAAATATTTCTGTTGGGGTCATGGCAAGATGAAGGTTGGAGGGGAGGATAAGTCCAAGGTCAAACCTGAGAGCTATAAATCAAGAAGGGGAGAATTCAAACAACCTCTTTTGAAACTCAACTTGTGCTTGAGTCAACACAAGAGAAAAATCCTCAAGATCAAAAACCTATCTTTGAGAAAACACAAAAACTTTGGCTAGCAGAGATTTTAGAAGGGTCTTAAGAAAAGATCAAACAACCCCCTTCCAAAAGGCCAAAAGTTTGGAAGAAAACCAAACTCAAAAATTTGGGGTGTTACAACACCTACCCCCTTAGGAAAAATCTCATCCCTGAGATTTCAGCTGATCCTCAAATAGGCGTGGGTGTTCTGTACGAAGGAAATCTTCCCTTTCCCATGTTGCCTCATCCTCTTTGTGATTACTCCGCTGAACCTTGATAAATTTAATAGTCTTCTCACGGGTTCTCCTTTCAGACTCCTCCAAAATATTTACTGGGTGTTCCCGGTAGGTGAGATCTGGTTGCACATCAAGGTTTTCATGTGACACATGCTTCTCTAGGTTGCTTACACATTTCGGTAGTTGCGAGACGTGGAACACGTCATGGACGTCTGACAGTTCCGTTGGAAGGTCCAGCTGATAAGCTACTGTGCCTCTCCGTGCAATTATACAAAAGGGTCCGATGAATCGAGGTGCTAGTTTCCCTTTGACTTTGAATCGTTGCAGTCCTCTCATAGGTGATACACGCAAGTACACATCTTCACCGGGCTCAAAACTTATTTCCCTGTGCTTTTCATCGTAGTAGCTCTTCTGTCGGCTTTGGGCTGTTTTGAGTCGATCCCGTATCATTTTTACTCTCTCCTCGGCTTCCTTCAACATATCTGGGCCAAATATACGACTGTCCCCTGTTTCTGACCAGTTTAATGGAGTACGGCATCTTCGTCCGTACAAGGCTTCGAACGGTGCCATATGGAGGCTAGCTTGGTAACTATTGTTGTATGCAAACTCGGCATATGGTAAGCTTGCCTCCCAACTGGTCCCATATGTGAGGACACATGCCCTTAGCATGTCTTCAAGTATTTGATTTAGTCGTTCCGTTTGTCCTCCTGTCTGGGGGTGATATGATGTACTGCACGTTAGTTGCGTTCCGAGGGCTTGTTGCAACTGGTCCCAAAATTTGGAGACGAACTTAGTGCCTCTGTCGGATATTATAGTCTTTGGAACACATGTAGGCATACTATACGGGCGAGGTAAAGCTTGGCAAGCTTTTGGGTGGTGTGGGTTGTCTTGACTGGTATGAAGTGTGCTACCTTGGTCAGTCTATCTGTGATGACCCATATGGCATCATTACCGTGCTATGACCGTGGTAGTTCAACAATAAAATCCATTCCAATATCGTCCCATTTCCATTCTGGTATCTTGTTTGGCTGTAATAGCCCTGCGGGTTTTTGGTGCTCGGCTTTAATGCATTGACATGAATCGTAGCATGCAATGAATGTGGCTATATCCCTTTTCATGTCGTGCCACCAAAATCTTTCCTGAAGGTCCTTGTACATTTTCGTCCCTCCAGGGTGGATTGAGTATGGAGCGGTGTGGCTTTCTGCTAGAATTTGCTATTTAAGGTCGTTGTTATTTGGTACGCAAAGTCTGTTTCCGAACCATAATATTCCTTCACTGTCTATGGCGAATTCTGAGGCCTTGCCCTGACTTACTTTTCTTTTTATACCTTCGATGTTGGGGTGCCCGTGCTGAGCCTTCTTTATTTGGACTTTTAGCGTAGGTTGTATTTCCAGATTTGACACTTCGCCTTTAGTGACCATCATTAGGTTGAGTCTGTCGAATTCTTGCTGAAATTCGGGTCTCAGGTTCTGTAGGCTGCCGCTGTTCGGGCTGGTGTTACAGCTGAGAGCATCCGCTACTATGTTTGCCTTCCCTGGGTGGTAGTGTATACCAACGTCATAATCTCAGTTCCAGCCAGCGTCATTGTCGCAAATTGAGTTCTGGTTGCGTGAAAATATATCTGAGGCTCTTATGGTCCGTATATATTTCACAGCGATTTCGGAGCAAAAAGTGCCTCCACTCCTTGAGTGCATGAATGACTGCTGCCAACTCCAAATCGTGAGTAGGGTAATTTTCTTCATGTTTTTGTAGTTGCCGGCAAGCGTAGGCGACTACTTTGCCTTCTTGCATTAGTACGCATCCGAGGCCTTTTCGGGATGCGTCGCAATATACTTCAAAACTCTTGTGTATATCTGGTACAATCAATACTGGGGCTGTTGTTAACTTCTTTTTGAGTTCTTGAAAGCTTTTCTCACATGCTTCGGTCCATACGAACTTCTTATCCTTCTTGAGTAACTGTGTCATTGGTTTGGCTATGGTGGAAAATCCTTCAATAAACCTTCTGTAATATCCGGCCATACCGAGGAAACTTCGTATATCCGTTACACTGGCTGGTGACTTCCAGCCAAGTACAGCCTTGACTTTATCTGGGTCCACAACCACTCCTTCTTGTGTTAATACGTGTCCTAGGAAACCCACTTGCCTCAGCCAAAATTCACATTTGCTGATTTGGCGTCAGTTGGTGTTTCCTTAATTCTCCCAGTACAATGCGGAGGTGTTCAACATGTTCTTCTGGTGTCTTCGAATATACCAAGATATCATCAATAAATACCACCACATATTTGTCCATGAATTTCACAAATACTTTGTTCATGAGGTGGATGAAATATGTCGTGGCGTTGGTCAGTCCAAACGACATTACTGTAAATTCATAAAGTCCGTATCTGGAGGTGAATGTTGTTTTCGGGATATCTTCTGTTCGTACCTTCAGTTGATGATAACCTGACCTTAAGTCAACGTTTGAGAAAACCTTGGCTTGCGCGAGCTGGTCAAATAAATCATTTATTCGTGGCATCGGATATTTGTTCTTGATTGTGACCATGTTGAGCGCTCGGTAGTCTATGCACAATCTCATGGTCCCATCCTTTTTTTTGGCAAATAATACCGGCGAACCCCAAGGTGAGGAGCTGGCCCGTATAAATCCTTTGTCTAGCAGTTCATTTATTTGCTTCTTTAGTTCAACCAACTCGGATGGTGCCATTCTATATGGTTTCTTGTATATGGGGGTGGTTCTAGGTTCTAGCTCAATAATTAATTATATTTCTCTGTCTGGTGGCATGCCTGGTAGTTCTTCAGGAAATACGTCCAGCAATTCACATACAACTGGCACTTTGCTTAACTCAGAAGTGTCTACGTTGTTTAATTTTGGTTGCCGTGACACTGGTCTTTCCTGAGCTGCGACTCTTATTGTCTTTCCATGATGATGAGTAAGAATCACTGTCCTGTTGAAGCAATCGATAAATCCTTTATTGGTGGTTAGCCAATCCATACCCAGGATAACATCCAGTCCCTTGTTTTCCAACATGATGAGGTTTGCGTGAAATTTTAATCCTTCAATTTCAATGGTCAAACCTTGGCAGTAATTCTGAGTGATCTGCTTACTTCTAGGGGACTTGATGGTCATTGATTTTCCCAAGGGAAATATTGAAAAACCATGTTGCAAAGCAAAACTCTTCGAAATGAACGAATGAGAAGCTCCATAATCAAACAAAACCGTGGCAGGTATTGTGTTGACAGGGAACGTACCGAGTACGATATCTGGGGCATCATGTGCTTGCTCCTTGGTCACATGGTTCAGGTGGCCTTTCCTGTGATTGTTATTGGGGTTGAAGTTGTTACGCTTGGGCGCGGAATTGTTTCCGTTGCTGTTTGGCTTCGGTGCTGAGTTTCTTGGCTTTGGGCACTGTTTAGCATAGTGTCCCTCTTCTCCACATGCGTAGCAGGTAACACCCGGACGATAGGTGAAATCCTTGTCTCTTGCATGAAAATTCTTGTTTGGACGTGTGTCATTTGGCGTGGGTTTGTTCGCCCCATCTCTCTGGAAATTTACCTTATTATTGTTGTTGCGAGGGTGGTTGGTCTGATCCCTTTTTCTCTTGTGAATGTCTTCCAGACTGTGACGTTCATTTTCGAACGTAATGGCTTTGTCCACCAGTGTCTTGAAATCCGGAAAGGTGTGTACGACTAACTGGCATTTTAGTGCTGGTGCCAGTCCGTCCAAGAACTTTTTCATCTTCTTGTTTTCAGTCATACGCTCTTCGTTGGCATAACGGGATAATTGCGTAAACTGACTGTTGTACTCAGGTACTGTCATGCCCCTTTGCTTGAGATCATCAAATTCTCTTTTCTTGATCTTCATAATGCTCTTAGGGATGTGTGCCCCACGAAAGCCTTCCTTGAAATCTTCCCAGGTGATATTATTTATGTTGGGATGCATAAGCAGAAAATTTTCCCACCATGACGCGGCTGCTCCAGTAAGGTAATGTGGTGCGTACAACACCTTTTCACGGTCTGAGCATTGTGCCACAATTAATTTCCTTTCAATATATCGAAGCCAATCATCGGCCTCAAGAGGTTTGTCTGTGTGCGAAAACGTCGTTGGACGTGTCTTCTGAAATTCAGATAACTTTGAGTGCTGCTGGTATGGCTCTCGGTGATTTCCCATGTTAATGACATGGTTCATCATTTCTTGGTGCTGTTGCTGACTTTGCTCGTAAAGACGGCACACTTGAGAAAATGTTGTTTCACTGCCCTGCTGACTTGACTACCCCTGTGTGAAATTGTTGTCTGTCTGTGTGCCATAATTTTCCTCCGGCGGACTCGGCATGGAACGCGTCCAGGGACGAGTCATTTCTTACTCTGGGGTATTATTGCAGAAAACATGAGGAGAACCGAGCAGAGAAACAAACCAAGATTTTGCAAAAGCGACAAAACACGAGCTCCAAAGAGATTTTTGAAATAAACTGCTTGATTGCGCACTGAGAAGGACCGCCTAGTACATATTTTACACGCGGGTACTAATTATACATTCGACACTCAGGGTGTGCGTACACATTCCTGACATGTTATTAAAGCTAGTGCACTCCTCCAAGATCCTACATGATGCGCAAACAGACTACTCCCATCAACCTATTTTACAAATCACACACATATTACAAGCGAGCACAGTGCGTCGCGGAATAACGCACTAGTCGGAGATGTTGAAGATTTCCCTCGGCCTGCCGAGGGTAAGGCCCAGAGGTGCTGGAGACTCAACTTCCTCCTCACTAATACGCTCCAGGCGCGTTGTATGGGTACGAGGTATTGAAGCGGGTGCAGCAGGCGATGCAGCTCTAACTGGGGTAGGAGCAATGACCTGGTCAAACTCCTCAGTGGTAGGCAGACGGTGAGCGGTGGCTAAGATGGAAGATGCGTAGGATGCGGCGGACGAGACAAATGTCATTGGTGGCGCATTATGGAGTAGCTCCCTCCTTTTGGCGATGCCACTCTGGACCAATGCCATACGGGTAGCCACCAAGTCGTCCACAAGATTATCGAAGGCTTCCTCAAGTGCCTTGAGGTACTCAACCATTGATTCAATGGCTTCATCATGTTCCCCATTTGCGCAAGCAAATGTATAGTGGCACGTGTAGGGCACATGGCATGGGAGGTAACGGTAGCGACGAGTCTTCATTGAAGGAAGGATGTCCCTGAGACGAGCTATCGCCTCCCGGGCAGCCATTTGCATGGCATGCCTCTCCGTAGGCATGGCCCTGCCCACAAATCGGAGGCGGCGCGCTTCAGAACGCCCTCCCTTGAAGTGCACCACGACCTGGTGCATTGACACGCTGTCGTTGAGCTTGTGACGGTAGAGTGTAAACTCTGGACGGGTGGATGGCCCAATCGCGACTTTGGTGATGGCAAAGAGGAGCTTGACAAACCCCTCAGGAATGTTGGCGAACACCTGTGCATCACAGTCGTTACTGGCCATCTACAAAAGTAGACAAAAAATTCCGAATACTCGAGTCATAAATTTATGATGACCAACAAAAAATTTCTACAGATGTAAAAATGCTGAATAGCAATTTTTCGCTAATAACCGATTAGCGAGCGCACCTAGTGGCTTCCTACAGTCAGCCTGGCTCTGGTACCAAGGTTGTCAGGACCGGTCCTTCAGTAAAATAATTACCGGAAGACCGACCTTTTTATAAAACCAGCGAGGAAGTTTATTTCTTGCTGGCAGACAATTCCTTGATACAGAATTCCAGTACACTGAATATTATACAAGGTTGAGCTGGGGTTGCTCAAAAATTTTATTACAAGCACGCCAATATAGTACATAAAGGCAGATATGACACAAAGGCAAGGTGGCATACTACTACCTCATAATAAAAGGTGGTCGTTATGTCACAATGAAGTGGGTGACGTGACTCCATTATATTACAGTTCATCGAGTGTCGGAGTGAGACCCGATGAATTTATTTGGTGGTAGGCGGAAGCGGTTATAAAACAGTTATCAACTCCAGGATCGCAAGGGACTAACTGGGACTCCACTAGACGTCGGACTCGCTATCGAACTCTTCATCCATGAGATCGCCTTCGTCCACATCTGGCCAAATCAACAAGCTAGGTGAGTACTTTGAATGTACTCGCAAGACAGTTTGGACTTAAGATATAACAAATGCCAACATGATGCATATGAGTATTCCAGCAAAAATGCGACCGGAATAAAATATTAATGTGTTGTATGCAACGATAGAAGTTGGGCGGTAATCCTCCCGAAATCCATAAGATAAAAATAAGGAGACCAAACGAGTGTCTAAGTGACGCCTCGTGTGATAATAATAAAAGGAAACAGGCCTCAGTCGGGCGTCTGTGCGACACCACATAAAGGGCTTATAGCAAAAATGAATAACAAGAATGCCTCAGTCGGACGTCTGAGCGACATCGCATAAAGGGCTTATAAATAAAAGAATGCCACAGTCGGACGTCTGAGCGACATCACATAAAGGGCTTATAAATAAAAAGAATGCCA
>LR738713.1:383399252-383528102 GCA_902687465.1 Secale cereale | reverse complement strand
AAAGAATGCCGCAGTCGGACGTCTGAGCGACATCACATAAAGGGCTTATAAATAAAAGAATGCCACAGTCGGACGTCTGAGCGACATCACATAAAGGGCTTATAAATAAAAAGAATGCCATAGTCGGACGTCTGAGCGACATCACATAAAGGGCTTATAAATAACAATAGTATAATGATGAAATACTTCTGGAAGTAAATCAATACAGAGCTAGTTGGTGAGTTCATCTACCAAATGAACTTGATGAAAACACTACTCTTGTTACCAACAAGAATTTACTAGAGACGGTCACCGGGTTGACATGAAGATTGACCCTAGGCCATAAACATGGCTACTGGAGGAATTTAAGTCTGCAGAGCTTGTACTATTAACTCATAGCCAATGGATCCTACTAGCCACGGGGACTAGTTCCATCTGCGGTGTTTTAGCAGAAACCCAACTAACCAGTACACACCCAATTCACATCCTGTTGTCCGGAATCGCCCGCGACAACATTCACGAAAAACTTTAAGATGGGGAGGCTACAACCTCGAATAGCATGGGATCAAATTTATATATGCGCGCTCCAAGGGGTGCCCCCCTCTCGGTCCCAACCGGAAACACCCATGCCCCCTGACCGGATGACGGGCTTTAATCCAGGGCCATGGAACCCTCATCCTGGCCCCTGTACTTGGTGTGTACTCGGGAAGTGGTTTACAACTGACTAGACCGCAATCTTAACAGACGGCCTATGATAGTACCAAAAAGGAGATGAACGGAATCACGACATGATCTCCGTTGATACTGAGTGAACCAACTACTGGCCTGCTCCAACAATACCAGCATTCCACCCATTATGTCACCACATGATCGTGGTGGTTCAAATGTTTTCATTCGGGGCTCACCCGAAGCTTGCTTGCATGAAATATAACCATACACAAATGCTTATATGACCATGCTTATGAGCAGAACTACTCGAGCAAACATGCAACACACTCATCATATCAAAGGTTCAAACATGCTTGCCTGGTTCTGAGAAGTCGGAGTCTAACTCGGTGTGGTTCGCGGCTCCGTCACGTCCTTCGGTATCTACGTATTCAAACAAATGGATACTAACATAAATACCGCGCGTGCAAATAAAGTTGCTCCAAATTTTTTCACATAAATATGACAAAAAACTAGACAGAAAACTAAAGAGGACAGTTAAAGAATCAACTCAAAATCATCTTTAGTTAAATAGATATTATAGTTTCTGTCCAAGGACTTATCTGTAATGAAACAGAAAAGTTCCAGGGGCTGGAACAAAAAACAGCAAAGCGAACCGGTACGCAGTACGCCAACTGAAGGAGAAAACGTACTTTGCCCGAAGGCGCTTACAGGAAAACGGTTCGGGGGAGAGGTGAGAGGCTGACGAGGGGCCCCACTTGTCGGGTTTGAACTCTGAGACAGAGTCGCGCCGGCGCCAGGTGCAGCGGTGGTCGCCGGCGCCGATCCACGGCGAGCTAGAGGGAGAAAAGGGTACGTACAGCTTCTCGGTGATCTTCCACGTCGATTGGTGGTGGAGTTGAGCGTCGGCGAGATCCACGTCGACGGCGACCCTGTCTCCGGCGGACGGCGGCTCGGGTGGTCGTGGGCCTCGACGGAGAGAATCTCTGGGGTCAAATTGAAGTGGGGGTTAGGTTTAGGTAGGTGCCAGGGTGCTACGCTCGAGTCCACGGCGGCAGAGGAGCACTCACCGGAGAGAATGTTGCTGGAGCCCGAGGCGGACGGAGTTGTCCGGAGTTGGAGAAGAAGGGCCCCTCGAGGCTCTTCCAGAGGCTGGGCACGGTCTAGGGAGATGGTGGAGGTGTGCAGGCTCGAGAACGAGCTCGGGGGTGCTTTATATAGCCGGCCCGAGGCGGCCGCCACGAACGGGGTAAGTCCGGCGGGTGATTACGGCGATGCAGTGGCTGGACGGCGGGTTTAGGAGCTTGAGCATCGGCTAGGAGGTGTAGTGGTTCCATTCCCGTGCCTAACTCAGCAGGGGAGAGAAGATTACGGGCTGCCCTCGACGGAACGGCCGTGCGGCACGTCGGCGGCAGAAAACGCGCTCTGCGCGCGCCAGGCCACGGCGACGGTGCGGCAGGTGTGTGCTGGCATTGGAGGTGGCCACGCGGAGCGCTGGGGTGACTTGGTCGGCGCCTAACAGCGTTGAGCCGCGGGGTGACTTCTGCCAGCCGCCACGGGCGGTTCTGTTGCCGTGGCAGTCGCCGGCATGGTTGGGCCAGGGCGCCACCGATGCCCAGAAGCAGCCAAGCAAGCGTGCGGCACTCTGGATAAGAAGAAGGTGCAGTGAAGCATCGAGCCAAGGTGGGTACTGGCAAGATTGTCGCTGTGTCTGACGAACTATCGAACTGTTTGTCGATAGATTCAGTTAACAGTTTCTGAACCTGGCAACACAGTGCATGCAATGTGTTCGATGAAATGATTCTGGTATGTGTGAAATGTTTCTGGGGCTGATATTTGGTGGAGTGGCTTCTTGATGCATCTGGAGGCTGCCTGATTTTTCACAGAATGTTTAGAAGAAGATAAATATGAATCTCACCAAAATTTGCAAATCTGGTCCAAACTTGCAGCAGGTGAAATTTGAAAATTTTGAACTGTGGACCAGTGAAACAAGATGGATCTAGGTTGTGGGTACTAAGGACTATCTAGGAAAGTTAATTTGGAGTCAAATAACAAGCTAGGCATGGTGGTTCCTTTGTAAGCCACCAAGGTCCACTATAAAAGACAGAAATAGTTTTTGGGGTGAAATAAATAGAGGAAAAATCCCAATAAGGTCATAACTTACTGGAATTGATGAGAAACTTGTCCTAAGGTGTGAAGAAGGTCTTGGAGAGAAATATTTCTGTTGGGGTCATGGCAAGATGAAGGTTGGAGGGGAGGATAAGTCCAAGGTCAAACCTGAGAGGTATAAATCAAGAAGGGGAGAATTCAAACAACCTCTTTTGAAACTCAACTTGTGCTTGAGCCAACACAACAGAAAAATCCTCAAGATCAAAAACCATGCTTTGAGAAAACACAAAAACTTTGGCTAGCAGAGATTTTATAAGGGTCTTAAGAAAAGATCAAACAACCCCCTTCCAAAAGGCCAAAAGTTTGGAAGAAAACCAAACTCAAAAATTATGGGGTGTTACAAAATGCTTCCTAGTGCTTCCACTGAGCCTTGGTAGCTAGCTACTGCTCCGGAACACGTAGGCTAGCCGGCACGTGTCCTTCTTCGTCCCTGTGTCTGTACCTTAGGGGAAATGTCACGCGTTGTTCCTTTAAGTCCATGTAGCTTTGTCGCCACCGGTCCTTCGGTAAAATAATTACCGAAAGACCGGTCGCTTTATTAAACCGGCGAGGAATAATATTCCTGCTGGCAGACAATTCCTTGATACCGAATTTCCAGTACACTGAATATTATACAAGGTTGAGCTAGGGATGGCTCAACGGATTTTATTACAAGCGTTCCAATATATTACATAGAGGCGGATATGGCACAAGGCAGGGTGGCATACTACTGACTCGTACTAAAAGGCGGTGGAAATGTCACAGTGAAGTGGGTGGTGTGACTCCAATATTTTACAGTTCATCGAGTGTCGGAGTGAGACCCAATGAATTTATTTGGTGGTAGGCGGAAGCGGTTATAAAACAGTGATCAACTCCAGGACCGCAAGAGACTGACTAGGACTCCTCTAAGCGTCGGACTCGCTATCGAACTCCTCATCCATGAGATCGCCTTCGTCCACATCTGGCCAAATCAACAAGCCAGGTGAGTACTTTGAATGTACTCGCAAGACAGTTCGGACTTAAGATATAACAAATGCCAACATGAATGCATATGAGTATTCCCACAAAAATGCAATCGGAACAAATTATGAATGCACTGAAAGTAAAGACTGGAAGTTGGGCGGTAGTCCTCCCGAAGTCCAGAAGATAAAAATAAAGGGGCCAAACGAGGGTCTGGGTGACGCCTCGTAGGAGAATAATAAATGATAACAGGCCACAGTCGGACGTCTGAGCGACATCACATAAAGGGCTTATAAATAAAAAGAATGCCACAGTCGGACGTCTGAGCGACATCACATAAAGGGCTTATAAATAAAAAGAAAGCCACAGTCGGATGTCTAAGCGACATCACATAAAGGGCTTATAAATAAAAAGAATGCCACAGTCGGACGTCTGAGCGACATCACATAAAGGGCTTATAAATAAAAAGAATGCCACAATCGGACGTCTGAGCGATATCACATAAAGGGCTTATAAATAAAAAGAATGCCACAGTCGGACGTCTGAGCGACATCACATAAAGGGCTTATAATAAAAATTAAATAACAAGGATGCCTCCGTCGGACGTCTGAGCGACATCACATACAGGGCTTATAGCAAAAATAAATAACAAGAATGCCTTAGTCGGACGTCTGAGCGACATCACTTAAAGGGCTTATAAATAACACGATATAATGATGAAATACTTCGGAAAGAAAAATCAATACAGGGATGGTGGTGAGTTCATTTACCAAATGAACCTGATGACAACGTTGTTTTGGCTACTCACAAGAATATACTAGAGACGGTCACCGAGTTGACATGAATATAGACCTTAGGCCATAAACATGGCTGCTGAAGGAATTTTAACTATGCAGAGCTTGTAATAATAACTCATAGCCGACGGGTTCCACTAGCCACGTGGGCTAGCCCCGTCTACGGTGTTTTAGTCGAAACCCAACTGACCAGTACACACCCATTTAACATCCTGTCGTCCGGAATCACCCGCGACGACATTCACGGAAAACTTTAAGTCGGGGAGGCTACAACATCGAATAGCATGGGATCAAATTTATATATGCGCGCTCTAAGGGGTGCCCCCCTCTCGGTCCCAACCGGAAACACCCATGCCCCCTGACCGGATAACGGGCTTTAATCCAGGGCCATGGAACCCTCATCCCGGCCCCTCTACTTGGTGTGTACTTGGAAAGTGGTTTACAACCGACTAGACCATAATCCCAACAGACGGCCTATGATAGTACCGAAAAGGAGACGAACGGAATCATGACATGATCTCCGTTGATACTGAGTTGACCAACTACTAGCATGCCCCCACAATACCAGTATTCCACCCCATCATATCACCATATGATCGAGGTGGTTCAACATTCTCCTTCGGGACTTACCCGAAGCATCACTTGCATGAAATATGCCATACACAAATGCTCATATAATCATGCTTATGAACGAGCTACTCGAGCAAATATGCAACACACTCATCATATCAAGAGTTCAAACATGCTTGCCTGGTTCTGAAAAGTCGGAGCCTAACTCGGCGTGATTCGCGTCTCCGTCACAGCCTCCGATATCTATGTATTGAAACAAAAATACATACTAACATAAATACCGCGCATGCAAATAAAGTTGCTCAAAATATTTCCACATAAATATGACAAAAAACTACACAGAAAACCAAGGTGGACAGAAAAAGAATCAACTCAAAATCACTTTTAGTTTAAAAGATATTAAGGTTTCTGTCTAGGGACCTATCTGTAATGAAACAGAAAAGATCCAGGGGCTAGAACAGAAAAGGACAAAGCGAACCGGTACGTAGTAGGTCACCCGCAGAGGGAAAACGCACTTTGCGTAAATACGCCAACGGAAAACGGTTCGAGGGGGAGATGTGAGAGACTGACACAGGGACCCCACCTGTCAGGTTTGAAAAAAGAAACAGAGCCGCGCCGGCGCCGGTGCTGCGGTGATCGCCGGCGTCGATCCACGGTGAGATAGTGGAGGGGAGTGGTACTTATGGCTTCGCGGTGGTCTTCCGCGTTGAACGATGGTGGAGTTGGGTGCCGGCGAGTCCCACGTCGACGGCGAGCTTATCTCCGGCGGACAGCGGCTCGGGTGTTCGTGGACCTCGTCGGGGAAGGTTTCTGGAGAGAAATTGGGCTGGGGGTTAGGACTAGGTGGATGCCAGGGTACTACGTTCAAGCTCACGGTGGCGGAGGAGCCCTCACCGGAGTGAATGGAGCTGGAGCCCGAGGCGGAGGTAGCTGGCCGGAGCCGGGGAAGAAAAGCCTCTCGGGGCTCTTCCAGAGGTTGGGCGCGGACTAGGGAAGTAGTGGAGGTGTGTGTGCTCGAGCACGAGCTCGGGGGTGCCTTTTATAGGCGGCTCGAGGTGGCTGCCACGAACGGATAAGTCCGGCGAGCGAATTACGGTGCTGCAGTGGTCGGACGGTGGGGGTAGGGACTTGAGCACCATCTATGCTGTGTAGAAGCTCCATTCCCGCGCTTAACTTAGCAGTAGAGGTGGTGTTACGACCTGTGACTGACGGAACGGCCGCGCGGCACGTCGGCGGCAGAAACGGCGCTCTGCGCGTGCCAGGCCAAGGCAATGGCGTGCCAGACGTGCGCTGGCTGTGGAGAAGGACACGCGGGGCACTGGGTGGTCTGGGCGGCGCGAAACGGCGTGGAGCTGCGGCGTTGCGTCTGTCAGCCGCCACGGGCGGCGTTGTGGTCGTGGCAGCCGCCGGCGCGGTCGGGCCAGGGTGCCACCGACGCCCAAAAGCTGCCAAGCGACTGTGCGGCGCGCGGATAAGAAGAAGTTGCAGTGCAGCGTCGAGCCAAGGGAGATACAGACGGAGTTTTGTCGCCGCGCCCGACGACTGTCGAAACTGACGAAACTGACGAAGTGTTAAATTGTCGATAGTTTCAGTTAACAGCTAACAGTTCTGTGTAGGCTAGGTGTTTGATGAAATGATTCTGGTATTTGTGCAATGTCTCTGGAGCTGATTTTTGGTGGAGTGGCCTCTTGATGTATCTAGAGGCTGCATGATCTTTTACAGAATTTTTGGATGAATATAAATATGAATTTCACCAAATTTTGCAAATCTGGTCCAAACTTGCAGTAGGTGAAATTTGAAAATTTGGAACTATGGACCAGTGAAACAAGATGGATCTAGGTTGTGGGTACTAAGGACTATCTAGGAGAGTTGGTTTGGAGCCAAATAGGTAGATGAAAAAGGTGGTTCCTTTGTAAATCACCAAGGTTCACTATAAAAGACAGAATTTGTTTTGAAATGAAATAAATAGGAGAAAAATCCCAATAAGGTTCAAACTTGCTAGAATTGATGAAATGCTTGTCCCATGGTGTCAAGAGAGTCTTGGAGAAGATTGTTCCTGTTGGGATCATGGCAAGAGGAAGTTTGGAGGGGAGATAGGTCAAGGCTAAACTTGAGAATTTTAAAACAAGAAGTGGTGAACTCAAACAACTCCATTTGAATCTCAACTTGTGCTTGAGCCAAACACAAGAGGGGAACTTCAAGGCTAAAAACCAAGCTTGAGAAGACACACAAACTTTGGCAAAAAGGGATTTTAGAAGGGCAAAAGAAAAGATCAAACAATCCCCTTTCAAAAAGGCCAAAAGTTTGCAAGAAAAGCCAACTCAAAAATTTGGTGTGTTACAACACCTACCCCCTTAGGAAAAATCTCGTCCCCGAGATTTCTGCTGATCCTCAAATAGGTGCGGATGTTCTGTCCGAAGGAAATCTTCCCTTTCCCATGTTGCCTCATCCTCTCTGTGGTTACTCCACTGAACCTTGAGAAATTTAATAGTTTTCTGACGGGTCCTCCTTTCAGACTCCTCCAAAATCTTCACTGGGTGTTCTCGGTATGTAAGATCTGGTTGCACGTCAAGATTTTCATGTGACACATGTTTCTCTGGGTTGCTTACACACTTCCGCAGTTGCAAGACATGGAACACATCGTGGACGTCGGACAATTCCTTGGGGAGGTCCAGTTGGTAAGCTACTGTGCCTCTTCGTGCAACTATACAGAAGGGTCCGATGAATCATTGTGCTAGTTTCCCTTTGACTTTGAATCGTTGTAGTCCTCTCATCGGTGACACAAGCAGGTATACGTCTTCATCGGGCTCGAAACTTATTTCCCGATGCTTTTGATCATAATAGCTCTTTTGTCGGCTTTGGGCGGTCTTGAGTCGATCCCGTATCAGTTTTACTCACTCCTCGGCTTCCTTCAACATATCGGGACCAATTCAATGGAGTACGGCAACTTCGTCCGTACAATGCTTCGAAAGGTGCCATCTGCAGGCTAGCATGGTAACTATTGTTATATGCGAACTCGGCATATGGTAGGCTTTCCTCCCAACTGGCCCCATAGGTGAGGACACATGCCCTTAGCATGTCTTCGAGTATTTGATTTACTCGTTCCGTTTGTCCTCCAGTCTGGGGGTGGTAAGCCGTACTGAATGTTAGTTGCGTTCCGAGGGCTTGCTGCGACTGGTCCCAAAATTTCGAGACGAACTGAGTGCCTCTGTCGGATATTATAGTCTTGGCCACACCATGTAGGCATACTATCCGGGCGAGGTAAAGCTTGGCGAGCTTTTGAGTGGTGTGTGTTGTCTTGACGGGTATGAAATGTGCCACCTTGGTCAGTCTATCTGTGATGACCCATATGGCATCGTTACCGTGTAGTGACCGTGGTAGTCCAACAATGAAGTCCATTCCGATATCATCCCATTTCCACACTGGTATCTTATTTGGCTGTAATAGCCCTGCAGGTTTTTGGTGCTCGGCTTTAATGCGTTGACATGAATCGCAGCATGCAATAAATGTGGCTATATCCCTCTTCATGCCGTGCCACCAAAATCTTTCCTGAATATCCTTGTACATTTTCGTACCTCCAGGGTGTCGGGGGAAACTGTCCGCCACGAACACCTATGGGACCGGAGCCCCTTGTCTGTGCGGTACGAGGGCGGAGGGAGCACGAAGAGCAGATCGTAGCGAGCACGCGGGCAGTTTTACCCAGGTTCGGGCCGCGGTAGACGCGTAAAACCCTACTCCTGCTTAGTTGTGTATTGAGTTGGAGTGCTCGGGAGCTTCAAGAAGCAGCTACACCGAGCGTATGAGTGATCTAGGTTCCGAACCCCCTCCACGTTGTGCATGGGCCTCCTTTTATAGTGCAAGGGGTCACCGACAGGTGTCAACGTAGGAGAAAGGGGGTAAAAACGTAAAAGAGGTGGTAGTTGTAACAGTGCGAGAACAGTGGAGCTACAGTGCATGAACAGTGGTCGCTACCTACTTTGACAGTGGGGGACAGGGGCATTTAATGCCCGTCGCCGTCGACCCCAAAAAGCTCCCGCCCTTGCGTCTCCGTCTGCCACGGCGATGGATCCACCACCGTGGAGTGCCACCGTGTCCCCCAGGCTGCACAGCCATCCGCCACGCGTCCCTGGATAGGCCCCAGGGCGACGCGTGGGCTGATGAGCTGGAGCGCGGGCACACAGCGCAACCTTCCCGGCAAGCACCTTGCCGGGGTCTTGATCTTGCCGGGCCCGGGAGCTTGCCGGGCTCTGAAGCTTGTCGCTCCCCGGGCCCTCGCCGGGTCTTCTACGATGGAATCTTCTAGTCTTCCTGGCAAGCTCCTCTTGCCAGGGTCTTGTGCCAGTGAGGTACTCTTGAGCCTGGTACGGCCTTCCCGGCAAGCTCCACTTGCCGGGGTCTCGATCTTCTGTCTTGCATACTTTGTTTTTGAATGGTTTGATATGGAGCAGGAAGGTCTCCGGCGAGCGCGTGGTAAGCCCTGCCGCGGGAAGCTGCAACTGCCCGTGCACAAGTGGGGGTACTGAGGTACCCCTACCTTAGTACACCGACACAAGGTGGATTGAGTATGGAGCGGTATGACTTTCCGCTAGAATTTGCTGTTTGAGGTCGTTGCTGTTGGGTACGCAAAGTCTGTCTCCGAACCATAATATTCCTTCATGGTCTATGGTGAATTCTGAAGCCTTGCCTGGACTTATTTTTCTTTTTATCCCTTCGATGATGGGGTGTCCGAGTTGAGCCTTCTTTATCTGCTCTATCAGCATAGGCTGTATTTCTAGCTTGGATACTTCGCCTTCCGTGACCATCATTAGGTTGAGTCTAACGAACTCTTGTTGTAATTCGGGTCTCAGGTTCTGTATGCAGCCGTTGTTCGGGTAACGGCTGAGAGCATCGCCTACCATGTTTGCTTTCCCGGGGTGATAGTGGATACCAACGTCGTAATCTTTTACCAGTTCCAACCAGCGTCGTTGTCGTAATTTAGATCTGGCTGTGTGAAAATATAGCTGAGGCTCTTATGGTCCATATATATTTCACAGCAATTTCCAAGTAAGAAGTGCCTCCATTCCTTGAGTGCATGAATGACTGCTGCCAACTCCAAATCGTGAGTAGGATAATTTTCTTCATGTTATCGCAATTGCCGGGATGCGTAGGCGACTACTTTGCCTTCTTGCATCAGTACGCATCCGAGGCCTTTCCTGGATGCGTCGCAATATACTTCAAAGCTCTTGTGTATGTCTGGCACAACTAATACTGGGGCTGTCGTTAACCTCTTTTTGAGCTCTTGGAAACTTTTCTCACATGCTTCGGTCCACTCGAATTTCTTATCCTTCTTGAGTAGCTGGGTCATTGGTTTGGCTATGGTGGAAAATCCTTCAATAAACCTTCTGTAATATCCGGTCATACCGAGGAAACTGCGTATATCCGTCACACTGGCTGGCGACTTCCAGCCAAGTACAACCTTGACTTTATCTGGGTCCACAGCAATTCCTTCTTGCGTTAATACGTGTCCTAGGAAACCCACTTGTCTCAACCAAAATTCACATTTGCTGAATTTGGCGTAAAGTTGGTGTTTCCTTAATTCTCCCAGAACAATGCGGAGGTATTCCGCATGTTCTTCCGGTGTTTTGGAATATACCAAAATATCATCAATAAATACCACCATAAATTTGTCCATGAATTTCATAAATACCTTATTCATGAGGTGGACGAAATATGCGGGGGCGTTGGTCAGTCTGAACGGCATCACTGTAAATTCATAAAGTCCGTATCATGAGGTGAATGCTGTTTTCGGGATATCTTCTGTGCGTACTTTCAGCTGATGATAACCTGACCTTAAGTCAACTTTTGAGAAAACCTTGGCTTGTGCGAGCTGGTCAAATAAATCATTTATCCGTGGCATCGGATATTTATTTTTGATTGTGACCATGTTGAGCGCTCGGTAGTCTATACACAGCCTCATGGTCCCATCTTTCTTTTTGGCAAATAATACCGGCGAGCCCCAAGGTGTGGAGCTGGCACGTATAAATCCCTTGTCCAGCAATTCCTTTATTTGCTTCTTTAATTCAACCAACTCGGATAGCGCCATTCTATATGGTTTCTTATATATGGGTGTGGTTCCTGGTGCTAGCTCAATAATGAACTCTATTTCTCTGTCTGGCGGCATGCCTGGTAATTCCTCGGGAAATACGTCTGGAAATTCACATACAACTGGAACCTTGCTTAACTCAGAGGCTTCAACTTTGTTCAATTTTGGTTGCCGAGATACTGGTCTCTCCTGAGCTGCGACTCTTATTTTTTTCCATGATGATGAGTAAGAATCACTATTCTGTTGAAGCAGTCGATAAATCCTTTATTGGTGGTCAGCCAGTCCATACCCAGGATAACATCCAGTCCTTTGTTTTCCAACACGATGAGGTTTGCGTGGAATTTTAATCCCTCGATCTCAATGGTCAAACCTCGATAGTAATTTTGAGTGAGCTGCTTACTTCCGAGGGACTTGATGGTCATTGATTTTCCCAAGGGAAGCATTGAAAAACCATGTTGCAAAGAAAAACTCTTCGAAATGAACAAATGAGAAGCTCCAGAATCAAACAAAACCGTGGCAGGTATTGTGTTGACAGGGAACGTACCGAGTACGATATCCGGCGCATCATGTGCCTGCTCCTTGGTCACATGGTTCACGTGGCTTTTCCTGTGATTGTTATTGGGGTTGAAATTGTTACACTTGGGTGCGGAATTGTTCCCGTTGCTGTTCGGCTTTGGCGCTGAGTTTCTTGGCTTAGGGCACTATTTAGCATAGTGTCCTTCTTCTCCACATGCATAGCAGGTAACACCCGGGCGATAGGTGAAATCCTTGTCTCTTGCATGAAAATTCTTATTTGGACGTGTGTCTTTGGTCGTGGGTCTGTTCACAATATTCCTATGGAAATTCATTTTATTCTTGTTGTTGCGGGGGTGGTTGGTCTGATCCCTGTTTCTCTTGCGAATATCCTCCAGACTGCCACATTCACTTTCCAGTGTAATAGCTTTGTCTACCAGTGTCTTGAAATCTGGAAAAGTGTGTACGACTAACTGGCATTTTAGTGCTGGTGCCAGTCCGTCCAGGAATTTCTCCATCTTTTATTTTCTGTCATTCGTTCTTCGTTGGCATATCTTGGTAATTGCGCAAACTGACTGTTGTACTCCTGTACTGTCATGCCTCTTCGCTTGAGATAATCAAATTCTCTTTTCTTGATTTTCATGATACTCTTAGGGATGTGTGCCCCACGAAAGCCTTCCTTGAAATCTTCCCAGGTGATATTATTTATGTCGGGATGCATAAGTAGAAAATTTTCCCACCATGACGCGGCTGCTCCCGTGAGGTAATGTGGTACGTACAACACTTTTTCGCGGTCTGAGCATTGTGCCACAATTAATTTCCTTTCAATATCTCGAAGCCAGTCATCAGCCTCAAGAGGCTTGTCTGTGTGCGAAAATGTTGTTGGACGCGTCTTCTGGAATTCAGACAATTTCGAGTGCTGCTGGTATGGCTCGCGGTGATTTCCCATGTTAATGACATGGTTCATCATTTGTTTGTGCTGTTGCTGACTTTGCTCGTAAAGGCGACATACTTGGGAAAATGATGTCTCACTGCCCTGCTGACTTGACTGCCCCTGTGAGAAATTGTTGTTTGTCTGCGTGCCATAATTTTCCTCTGGCGGACTTGGCATGGAACATGTCCAGGGATGAGTCATTTCTTACTCTGGGGTAGCTAAGCAGAAAACCTGAGATGAACCGAGCAGCAAAATAAACCAAGATTTTGCAAAAGCGATCGAACACGAGCTCGAAAAAGATTTTTGAACTAACCTGGTCGATTGCGCACGGAGAAGGCTGCTAGTACATATGTTACACGCAGATCCTAATTATACATACGTCACTCAGGGTGTGCGCACACATCCTGACATGTTATTTGAAACTAGTGCACTCCTCCAAGGTCCTACATGATGCGCAAACAGACTACTCCCAACAACCTATTTTACATATCGCACAAATATTACAAGCGAGCGCGGCGCATCGCGAAAACACGCGCTTAGTCGGAGATGTTGAAGATTTCCCTCGGCCTGCCGAGGGAAAGGCCCACTGGTGCTGGAGACTCAACTTCCTCCTCACTGATGGGCTCCAGGCGCGGGGTATGAGTACGAGGTGTCGAAGCAGGTGCAGCAGGCGGTGCAGCTCTGACTGGCGTAGGAGCAATGACTTGGTCAAACTCCTCAGTGGTAGGCAGACGGCGAGCGGTGGCTACAATGGAAGGTGCATAGGATGCGGCGGACGAGACAAAAGTCATTGGTGGTGCGGTATGGAGCAGCTCCCTCCTGTTGGCGGAGCCACTCTAGACCATCTCCATACGGGCGACCACCAGGTCGTCCACCAGATTATCAAAGGCTGCCTCAAGTGCCTTGAGGTATTCAACCATTGATTCAATGGCTTCGTCACGCTCCCCATTTGCACATGCAAATGCATAGTGGCACGTATAAGGCACGTGGCATGGGAGGTAACGGAAGTGACGAGTCTTCATCGAAGGCAGAATGTCCCGGAGACGAGCTATCGCCTCACGGGCAGCCATCTGCATAGCATGCCTCTCCGTAGGCATGGCTCTGCCCACAAATCGAAGGCGGCGCGCTTCAGAACGCCCACCTTTGAAGTGTACCACAGCCTGATGCATAGACACGCTGTCGTTGAGCTTGTGACGGTAGAGTGTAAATTCGGGACGTGTGGATGGCCCGATGGCGACTTTGTGTTGGCGATGAGGAGCTTGACAAACCCCTCGGGAATGTTGGCGAACACATGTGCATCACAGTCGTTGCTGGCCATCTACAAAAGTAGACAAAAATTCCGAATAGTTAGGCCATAAATTTATGCTGACCAACAGAAAATTTCTACAGATGTAAAAATGCTGAAAAGTAGATTTTCTCTAATAACCGATTAGCGAGCGCACCTAGTGGCTTCCTACAGTCAGCCTGGCTCTGATACCAAGGTTGTCGCCACCGGTCCTTCGGTAAAATAATTACCGGAAGACTGGTCGCTTTATTAAACCGGCGAGGAATAATATTCCTGCTGGCAGACAATTCTTTGATACAGAATTTCCAGTACACTGAATATTATACAAGGTTGAGCTAGGGATGGCTCAACGGATTTTATTACAAGCATGCCAATATATTACATAGAGGCGGATATGGCACAAGGCAGGGTGGCATACTACTGACTCGTAATAAAAGGCGGTGGAAAATGTCACAGTGAAGTGGGTGGTGTGACTCCAATATTTTACAGTTCATCGAGTGTCGGAGTGAAACCCAATGAATTTATTTGGTGGTAGGCGGAAGCGGTTATAAAACAGTGATCAACTCCAGGATCGCAAGAGACTGACTGGGACTCCTCTAAGCGTCGGACTCACTATCGAACTCCTCATCCATGAGATCGCCTTCGTCCACATCTGGCCAAATCAACAAGCCAGATGAGTTCTTTGAATGTACTCGCAAGACAGTTTGGACTTAAGATATAACAACTGCCAACATGAATGCATATGAGTATTCCAGCAAAACTGCAACCGGAACAAATTATGAATGCACTGAAAGTAAAGACTGGAAGTCGGGAGGTAATCCTCCCGAAGTCCAAAAGATAAAAATAACGGGGCCAAACGAGGGTCTGGGTGACGCCTCGTAGGAGAATAATAAATGTTAACAGGCCACAGTCGGACGTCTGAGCGACATCACATAAAGGGCTTATAAATAAAAATAATGCCACAGTCGGACGTCTGAGCGACATCACATAAAGGGCTTATAAATAAAAAGAATGCCAAAGTCGGACGTCTGAGCGACATCACATAAAGGGCTTATAAATAAAAAGAATGCCACAGTCGGACGTCTGAGCGGCATCACATAAAGGGCTTATAAATAAAAAGAATGCCACAGTCGGACGTCTGAGCGACATCACATAAAGGGCTTATAACAAAAATAAATAACAAGGATGCCTCCGTCGGACGTCTGAGCGACATCACATACATGGCTTATAGCAAAAATAAATAACAAGAATGCCTCAGTCGGACGTCTGAGCGACATCACTTAAAGGGCATATAAATAACAGGATATAATGATGAAATACTTCAGAAAGAAAAATCAATACAGGGATGGTGGTGAGTTCATTTACCAAATGAACCTGATGACAACGCTGTTTTGGCTACTCACAAGAATATACTAGAGACGGTCACGGAGTTGACATGAATATAGACCTTAGGCCATAAACATGGCTACTGAAGGAATTTTAACTCTGCAGAGCTTGTACTAATAACTCATAGCCGACGGGTTCCACTAGCCACGGGGGCTAGCCCCGTCTACGGTGTTTTAGTAGAAACCCAACTAACCAGTACACACCCATTTAACATCCTGTCGTCCGGAATCACCCGCGACGACATTCACGGAAAACTTTAAGTCGGGGAGGCTACAACCTCGAATAGCATGGGATCAAATTTATATATGCGCGCTCTAAGGGGTGCCCCCCTCTCGGTCCCAACCAGAAACACCCATGCCCCCTGACCGGATGACGGGCTTTAATCCAGGGCCATGGAACCCTCATCCCGGCCCCTCTACTTGGTGTGTACTCGGAAAGTGGTTTACAACCGACTAGACCGTAATCCCAACGGACGGCCTATGATAGAACCGAAAAGGAGACGAACGGAATCATGACATGATCTCCGTTCATACTGAGTTGACCAACTACTGGCATGCTCCCACAATACCAGTATTCCACCCCATCAAATCACCATATGATCGAGGTGGTTCAACATTCTCCTTCGGGACTTACCCGAAGCATCACTTGCATGAAATATGCCATACACAAATGCTCATATAATCATGCTTATGAACGAGCTACTCGAGCAAACATGCAACACACTCATCATATCAAGAGTTCAAACATGCTTGCCTGGTTCTGAAAAGTCGGAGCCTAACTCGGCGTGATTCGCGTCTCCGTCACGGCCTCCGATATCTATGTATTCAAACAAAAATACATACTAACATATATACCCTGCATGCAAATAAAGTTGCTCAAAATATTTCCACATAAATATGACAAAAAACTAGACAGAAAACCAAGGTGGACAGAAAAAGAATCAACTCAAAATCACTTTTAGTTTAAAAGATATTAAGGTTTCTGTCTAGGGACCTATTTGTAATGAAACAGAAAAGATCCAGGGGCTAGAACAGAAAAGGACAAAGCGAACCGGTACGTAGTACGTCACCCGCAGAGGGAAAACACACTTTGCGTAAATACGCTAACGGAAAACGGTTCGAGGCGGAGATGTGAGAGACTGACAGAGGGACCCCACCTGTCAGGTTTGAAAAAAGAAACAGAGCCGCGTCGGCGCCGGTGCTGAGGTGATCGCCGGCGTCGATCCACGGCGAGATAGGGGAGGGGAGTGGTACCTATGGCTTCGCGGTGGTCTTCCGCGTCGAACGGTGGTGGAGTTGGGTGCCGGCGAGTCCCACGTCGACGGCGAGCTTATCTCCGGCGGACGGCGGATCGGGTGTTCGTGGACCTCGTCGGGGAAGGTTTCTGGAGAGAAATTGGGCTGGGGGTTAGGACTAGGTGGATGCCAGGGTACTACGTTCAAGCTCACGGCGGCGGAGGAGCCCTCACCGGAGTGAATGGAGCTGGAGCCCGAGACAGAGGTAGCTGGCCGGAGCCGGGGAAGAAAAGCCTCTCGGGGCTCTTCCAGAGGTTGGGCGCGGACTAGGGAAGTAGTGGAGGCGTGTGTGCTCGAGCACGAGCTCGGGGGTGCCTTTTATAGGCGGCTCGAGGTGGCTGCCGCGAACGGATAAGTCTGGCGAGCCAATTATGGCGCTGCAGTGGTCGGACGGCGGGGCTAGGGGCTTGAGCACCATCTATGGTCTGTAGAAGCTCCATTCCTGCGCTTAACTTAGCAGTAGAGGTGGTGTTACGACCTGTCACCGACGGAACGGCCGCGCGGCACGTCGGCGGCAGAAACGGCGCTCTGCGCATGACAGGCCACGGCAACGGCGTGCCAGACGTGCACTAGCTGTGGAGAAGGACACGCGGGGCACTGGGGTGGTCTGGGCGGCGCGAAACGGCATGGAGCTGCGGCGTTGCGTCTGTCAGCCGCCACGGGCGGCGCTGTGGCCGTGGCAGCCGCCGGCGCGGTCGGGCCAGGGCGCCACCGACGCCCAGAAGCTGCCAAGCAACCGTGCGGCGCGCGGATAAGAAGAAGCTGTAGTGCAGCGTCGAGCCAAGGGAGATACAGACGGAGTTTTGTCGCCGCGCCCGACGACTGTCGAAACTGACGAAACTAATGAAGTGTTAAACTGTCGACAGTTTCAGTTAACAGCTAACAGTTCAGTGTAGGCTAGGTGTTTGATGAAATGATTCTAGTATTTGTGCAATGTCTCTGGAGCTGATTTTTGGTGGAGTGGCCTCTTGATGTATCTAGAGGCTGCATGATTTTTCACAGAATTTTTGGATGAAGATAAATATGAATTTCACCAAATTTTGCAAATCTGGTCCAAACTTGCAGTAGATGAAACATGAAAATTTGGAACTATGGACCAGTGAAACAAGATGGATCTAGGTTGTGGGTACTAAGGACTATCTAGGAGAGTTGGTTTGGAGCCAAATAGGTAGATGAAAAAGGTGGTTCCTTTGTAAATCACCAAGGTTCACTATAAAAGACAGAATTTGTTTTGAAGTGAAATAAATAGGAGAAAATCCCAATAAGGTTCAAACTTGCTGGAATTGATGAAATGCTTGTCCCATGGTGTGAAGAGAGTCTTGGAGAAGATTGTTCCTGTTGGGATCATGGCAAGAGGAAGTTTGGAGGGGAGATAGGTCAAGGCTAAACTTGAGAATCTTAAAACAAGAAGTGGTGAACTCAAACAACTCCATTTGAATCTCAACTTGTGCTTGAGCCAAACACAAGAGGGGAACTTCAAGGCTAAAAACCAAGCTTGAGAAGGCACACAAACTTTGGCAAAAAGGGATTTTAGAAGGGCAACAGAAAAGATCAAACAATACCCTTTCAAAAAGGCCAAAATTTTGCAAGAAAAGCCAACTAAAAAATTTGGGGTGTTACAAGCTTGCTACGACTTGGGTTCATACATTGATGACCGACATGTTCGTTGCTAGGTCATGGATGCCTGTCTCTGTAATTTAGTTCCAATTTTGGTTTATAACTAGCCATGTCGGCCCGGGTTCTATGTCATATGGTTGCTAGCGACACTATCATATACATGTGCCAAAATGAGCAAATGGTCCCGGGCCATGTAAGGTGGCACCCGTGGGGATACCGTACGTGAGGCCGCAAAGTGATATGATGTGTTACAAGCTAGATCAGTGTGACTTAGCATCGGGGTCCTGACAGCGTTGGCATCAGAGCCGGACTGCCTGTAGGTTTCTCAAGCCAAACTGGTCAATGTTGAGTCTAAACAATTCTTAGTTATATGTAGAGGAATTGATTATGGAAGGGAACGTAAGGCTCTTTTACTTCTTTACCTTTTTCCCTTCTGATCTGAGTCAGCCTATTCTTACTACGGGGGTTTAGGACTAGGCCTCTCATCTTTACTAGGTTCACGTGTTACTAATCTGTAGACTCTTAGGATTGTTGGTTTCAAGCCTCAGTTCAGTTTCTACCCTTCTAGTATGTTGATTAGTTGGACCCGGAACCTTGACATGATGTTGTTGAGTGGCTATGCTATCATTTGTATGATGTCTCACAATCTTTTTTGAGCATTTACAGTGGTTATGCTTCCCGATTTCTTCCAGAAATTCTAATGCCTTTGCTTTATTTCGTGTTTCAGATGTCTGATCGCACACCTCACCAGGTGGTTCATTTGACTCGGTGCATTAATGTGCGAGGTCACACAGCCATGCTAGTCTGTGTGTTGACTGAGACCAGCCACCATTGGTATCCTGAGTACACATTGGAGGAACAGTACCGGGATTTCAACCAGAGTCAGTATTTCTGCACAGTCCAGATATACCCCTCATATCCCGAAGCTACCGACCCCATCCGTTCGTCTTATGGACTCGGGGTTACCACCGAGATGGCAGTGCAGGATGCCGCTTACTCGATGATGACCATCATCCAGGCTAGGCATGCCCTGCTGCTGAACACTGAGTTCTGTTACATGCCAGCCTCACTTCCTGGAGAGGAAGGCTACTGCACTGGTCTGTATACTGATGCTGCTCATGAGGAGCCACTGCTTCAGACTACTACTCAGATGCTGGAGGATAGGGACCGTGACGTCCGTGCCCTCCGAATGGAGCTTTATAACACTCGAGCCGCCCACTCGACTACTTTAACACGGCTTGCACCTGCCGTGCACGCGGATATTTGGATATGCGGGATTTGTACCCCGTGCGGACTCGTCTGCCCGATCGTATGGATTGACGTGACGTTGGGGGTATTACACCTCCACGTCGGCGTCGGTTACCACCAGCAGTGGGTCTGAGACCGCATCCATGTCCCTATGGTCCACAGCCTTCGAGTGCTCGAGAGTTTCCACATCCACCTGTTCCACTTCCAGGCTACGGTGGTAATCTTTATGAAGATTACTACGGAAATGTCTAAGATAGACCGTGGCAGTAGTAGTATCGTAGTAGTCGTATTTCAATAGTCCTGCGCGTCTTGTGAGTATGACTTAGGTGTACTGAGTTCCGGAGGCGTAGTTAAATAATGTATAGGAGCTTGGAGTGCATGTGATGATATGTATCGTCTTTCACCGCAGTTGTACTTTAGCCTTGGCTTGTACTAAACTATGTATGGTGTGTATGACCACTGGTGTATATATGCCAGTTTCTATATTACCATGTCGTACAGATGAACATCTCTGCATTCCGTGTCATCCATTACATTCTGCACTCCTTTTTAAAGTTTTGCCATCCTTGTCTAAACCATTGTTTTGTTTTCCTACGATGGTCAACACTCGCAGCACTCCTGCTGCTCAGGAGCGGGGTGAGGCCAGTGGGGCTAGAGATGAGAATCTGCCCCAACCACCCTCCTTGGACGAAGTTATGCTCGAAGCAGAAAGGAACAAGAGAGAGACCAACCATCTGCTAGAGCGCATAGAGTAGAACACTGGCTTTCGCCAGAGGAATGACGTGGTGTCAATTAATAACTTTATCAAGATGTGCCCACCGAAGTTCCATCATTCCGCTAAACCTCTGGATGCGGATGACTGGCTTCACAGTATCACCCACAAGCTACAGTCTGCCCGTGTGGCCGAAGCTGACAAGGTTACTTACGCCGCCTATCATCTTGAAGGCCCTGCTAGCCTCTGGTGGGAAAACTTTGAGGCTATGCGTCCTGCAGGCCAAATCAATACTTGGGCAGAGTTCAGTAAGGCATTCCGTGAACATCATATTCCGGAAGGTTTCATGGACCACAAGCGGGAGGAATTCTGCAATTTCACCCAGGGCCGGCTAACCGTGGATGGCTATAGTCGCGAGTTTGGCAACTTGGCACGCTATGCTCCCGAGGAAGTATCCACCGATGCCAAGAAGCAGGCGAGGTTCCGCAAGGGACTCAGTCCTAAACTTCGCCGAGATCTACGTTTGCACGAGTGCACCTCCTTCCAGAAGTTGGTGAACAAAGCCATCAGCGCTGAGACGGGCCAGACTGATTTCAAAGCCACACGCAAGCATCCTCGTGACTTTGGTTCCTTATCCGGCTCTGGCTCTCACAAGCGCCGTGTGTCGGTTCCTAACACTGCTCTGCCACCCAAGTTCACTCCGAGGCCATCCTATGAGGCGCCTCGCCCAACCCAACAGTATGCACTTGCCAAGACTTATGGAGGACCACCTGCCAACTTTGCTCCACACACTAGCACTGTGACATGCATCACGTGTGGAGAACTAGGGCACTACATGCGTGAGTGTCCTCAGAACTAGCCAAGAAGGTTCGTTGGCCATGGTAAGCCAACAGGCAAGGTGAACTATGTCAAGCCAATCCCCACTGCACGTGGTCATGTCAACTATGTCTCTACTGAGGAAGCTTATGAGGATCCTAACGTCGTCCTTGGTACGCTTCTTGTTAACTGCCATCCGGCATCTATTCTTTTCGATACTGGAGCATCTCATTCGTTCATATCTGTGAGCTATGCTCGAATGCACAACATGACCTTTTGTGACATGCCAACTTCAATGGTTATTCAATCTCCTGGTTCAAAGTGGCAAACCTCTAGGGTAAGCCATGGAAATGAAATTCTTGTCGATAGACTTGTTTTCCTTACATCACTAATAGCTCTCAAGTCCTCGGACATAAAAATCATCTTGGGTATGGACTGGATGACAGTTCATTACGCCAATATTGATTGCTACACTAGGACTGTTCAACTTACACACCCATCCGGCAAGACAGTCAATGTTTTGGTCCGAATGGCTGAGTGTCAGCTCTACTCTCTTAATGCCAGCCCTCTACCAGAACTCGAAGATATCCCGGTAGTCCGTGACTTTCTGGATGTCTTTCCAGAAGAACTACCAGGAGTTCCACCTGACAGAGATGTCGAGTTTGTGATAGATCTTGTTCCAGGAACTGTCCGAATTTCTAGGAGACCCTATAAGATGGCACCACTAGAACTAGCTGAGCTTAAGAAACAACTCGATGAGTCCTTGAAAAAGGGTTTCATCCGTCCTAGTTCTTCTCCCTGGGCTTGTCCCGTCCTCTTTGTCAAAAAGAAGGACGGAACGGAACGGATGGTTGTTGATTATCGACCTGTCAATTTGGTCACCATAAAGAACAAGTATCCGCTTCCCAGGATCAACGACCTGAATGATCAGCTCGCTGGATCCTCAGTCTTTTCCAAAATGGATTTGAGGTTGGGCTACCATCAAATCAAAATCAAGAACGGGGACATTCCCAAGACGGCCTTTGTTACTCGTTATGGCCAATACGAGTACACCGTCATGTCCTTCGGGTTAACCAATGCCCTAGCCACTTTCTCCCGGCTAATGAATTCTATATTCATGGAGTACTTGGATAAATTCGTCGTGGTATACCTCGATGATATACTCATCTACTTCAAGAACAAGGAAGATCATGCCGAGCATCTAAGGCTGGTATTGACGAAACTTCGAGAGCACCGCCTTTATGCCAAATACTCCAAGTGTGAATTCTGGTTGCCAGAAGTGACCTATCTGGGTCATGTAATCTCTGGTAAGGGTATTGCCGTCAATCCCGAGCGAGTTTAGGCCGTCCTGGATTGGACTCCACCTAAATCGGTCAAGCAATTTAGGAGTTTCCTTGGCTTAGCGAGCTATTGCCGACGCTTCATCGAGAATTTCTTCAAGGTTGCTAAACCTCTAACTGAACTCCTCAAGAAAGATAAAAAGTTTGAGTGGACCCCACAGTGCGAGTCCAGCTTTCAGGAACTGAAAAGAGGCCTGACATCTGCATCCGTACTGGTACCACCAAACTTTTCCAAGGACTTTATTATCTATTGCGACACCTCGCGACAAGGACTAGGTCGCATACTCATGCAAGATCGCTAAGTGATTGCCTACGCATTTCGACAGTTGCGTCCACATGAGGATAACTATCCTACGCATGATCTAGAGCTTGCAGCTGTAATCCACGCACTCAAAACATGGCGACATTACCTTCTTGGTAATCGCTGTGAAATCTTCTCTGATTACCAAAGTCTGAAATACATATTCACCCAACCGGATTTGAATCTCAGGCAAAGACGTTGGGTTGAGTTGCTCACAGATTACGACTTAGGAAGTACTTACACCCCTGGGAAGGCCAATGTCATGGCTGACGCACTAAGTCGTAAGTCTTATTGTAACAACCTGATGTTACAACAAGGGCAACCACTTCTCCACGAGGAATTTCGTAAGCTTAACCTTCACATTGTTCCTCAAGGATTCATTTCCACCTTGTTAGCAAAACCTACCCTTATAGATCAAATCATAGCTGCCCAAAAGCGTGATAAGGGTATATCCCGACTCCAAGAGAGCATTGCTAGCGGAGCTGCTAAAAGTTTCTCTATGGATGATCGAGGTGTTGTCTTCTTCGAGAACCGTCTAGTGGTTTCCAAGAACTGACATCTACGGCACCTGTTCCATAAGGAGGCTCATGAATCTCCTCTCACGATTCATCCCGGTAGCACCAAAATGTATCATGACCTACGCCAGAGGTTCTGGTGAACTAGGATGAAGAGAGAAATCGCTTAGTTCATTGCTAACTGCGACGTTTGTCGTCGAGTTAAAGCAGAGCATCAACGGCCTGCAGGCACCCTTCAACCTTTAGCTATTCCTGAATGGAAATGGGAAAAGATCGGTATGGACTTCATTACCGGGTTTCCCAGGACCAGGAAAGGGAATAATGCTATCTTCGTCGTTATCGACCGCCTCTCCAAAGTAGCCCATTTCCTGCCTGTTCGAGAGAGTATAACCGCTAGCCAGCTAGCAGACTTCTATATCTCTCGGATAGTATCTCTTCATGGTGTGCCATTGGAGATTAACTCAGACCGTGGAAGTCTTTTCACCTCTCGATTTTGGGAAAGTTTCCAAAATGCTATGGGGACTCATCTCTCTTTTAACACCGCCTTTCATCCTTAGTCAAGTGGTCAAGTAGAACGAGTCAATCAAATTCTGGAAGATATGCTTAGAGACTCTGCCATCTCTTTCGGTATGGATTGGGAGAAGTGTCTTCCATTCGCCGAATTCGCTTATAACAATAGTTATCAAGCTAGCTTGGTCAAGGCTCCCTTCGAAGTTCTGTATGGACGAAGGTGTCGAACGCCTCTTAACTGGTCAGAAACCGGGGAAAGACAATTCTTTGGTCCGGATATGATCTAGGAAGCAGAAGAGCAAGTTCGCATCATTCATGAGAAATTGAAAACAGCCCAGTCTCGCCAGAAGATCCAATATGATAGTCATCATAAGGCTGTGACTTTTGAAGTCGGCGATAAGGCTTACCTTCGGGTTACTCCTCTTAAGGTAACCCATCGCTTTGGTATCAAAGGCAAATTGGATCCCCGTTACATCGGTCCTTTTCGCATTCTTGCCAAACGAGGAGAAGTTGCCTTCAATTGGAACTACCTCCGCATCTTTCCAGAGTTCATGATGTCTTCCACGTTTCTCAACTCAGGCGTTGGTTCTCGGATCCTATCCGCGGAGTGGACCACGAAACGCTTGATCTCCAGGACAATCTCACATATCGAGAATACCCCGTTTGTATTCTTGATCAAACCGAGCGTACCACTCGACGTCATAATATCAAGTTTCTCAAGGTTCAATGGTCACACCATTCCGAGAATTAAGCTACTTGGGAAAGGGAGGATCGTCTTCGACTTGAGTACCCCACCCTTTTTCCGGAGGAACCTGAATCTCGGGACGAGATTTTTTTGAGTGGGGGTGAGTTGTCACATCCCTAGTCAGTGCTTGCATTAGGACTAGCTAGAGTATGCATCATGTTTACTTTCTCCAGAAACTTGAAATGGGAATGACAGAAACCCCAGCACCCTCTTCTAACCACTAGGGTTTAATAAAATCTTTTCCAATGTACCAAAAATGCCCTTCAAAAATGTTCATCATCTTTGCTTTGGTCTTAAACCTCTGACAAAAATGGTGCACAATTTTCTAGGACATCCAAAGGTGTCTGGATTAATTCATATTGTATTTGCATTTGGGCATTTAAATACTATAAAATATTTTAGGTGCCCAAATAATCATAAACTAAAATGTTCCATGCTGTTCATATTATATACAGTGGGCATGACTAGTTTCATGAATTATAAAATTGTTCTAGCATTTTTATTAATTCAACAAAGTTGAAAAAGAAATCAAACATAAACAAATTACAAAAAGAGAGGAGAGATAGGGACTTACCAGACCGGCCCACCTGGCAGGCCACCTGGCCGGCCCAGCCCAGCAGCCGCTCCACGCAGCTGCTTCCTCTGGCCAAGCAGGCAGAGAGGAGCACGCCGGCGAGCCTGTGGTCGCCACGCAGCTGCCCGCCGCCCTGCTTCACTCCCCCACCTCCACGACGCCTGGTTCGCCTCCACGTCATCGCCCGAACGCCTTGGACGTCTCACTTCTCCCCCTGCATCTCTCCCTCACCCTCTCCTCGCCATGGCCAACGCGTCCGCGAGCTCCGCACCATCGTAGCCGCAGCCACCGTCGCCCCACCGTCATCTCGTCGTGTCAAGGAGCTTCGCCATTGTCTGCTTCATCAAGCAGGCCGAGCCCCGAGCGCTCGCTCACCCCGCAGCCACCGCCACGAGCACGCCCCCGACCGCCACCGCCGGAGATCCCCTTCGCTGTCGCCACCGCACCAGTTCGTCCCCGAGCTCGCCGACCGACTCGTCGTCTCTGCCGTGAGCTCCTGCCGCTTCCCAGCCTCTCCGTTCTCTCTCTCGTGCACCGTAGCAAGTGCACCTTGCTCGCCCGCACGCGCCGCCGCACACGCTCGCCGACGACGTGCCTCCGGCCACCTAACGGCCCGGCCATCGTGCCCACTAACTTCACCGTCTCACGTAGATTCTATAGGACCACTCCACGCGCCTCCAAGAGCACTGCACCGACGAGTTCATCCTCGCCCGAACTCCGGTAGCCGCTGGACTCGTCGTCAGCGTCGTTTCCGGGGACCCCGAGCACCAAGACGTGCACCACTCGACGCGGCTCACTACCAGCTGCTCGTAGACGTGCTCCGCCGTTCTTTTGGTCACCGGAGGGCGAAACCCGCAGCCTCCGCCGCGTCTGGACGTCGCCGGCGGCTAAATGTTGGTGAGTCAACCCAGTTTGACCAGGGGTTTCACTCCCCTGGGTCACTGACATGTGGGCCCTGCCTGTTAGTCAAAACAAGGTTAGTGTCTAAACTAATCCTAATTAGTTAGTTAACTAATTGTGACACTGACCAGTGGGTCCCACTGGTCAGGTCTGACCTGGGCCGCCCTGTTGACTTGTTGACGTCACACAGACGTCATGCTGACGCTGTAGAGCCTTTTCTGGAATTTATATAAATCTAAATGATTTATTTATTTTCAGAAAATGCTTTAAACTTCAAAAAATCATATAAAATCAACAGTAGCTCAGATGGAAAAGATTTAGAAAATTGATCAAAAAAATACAATCTTTCCAATGGCACCGGTTTCATGCATGTTTGAGCGAGTTAACCTTGCTGTTCACTTTAAAACATGATAATGCACTTTAATAGATAATAGTTTGCGTATAAATTTGAATCTTGATTCAAACGGGCTCAAACCTTTCAGTTTATAGTTGCATTAGCTCAAAACACATTCATCTTGCCATGTCATGAGCATGCATCATATTGTTGCATTTGTTTGTATATTGATTGTATCATCGGTGTTCTCCGTGGTAGGTCCTGCTCCAGAGGATACATCTGCGTATCCAACTGAAGAGCAGTACCCGACAACCAATATGTCAGGCAAGCAACCCATTGATCATTCCGATACAAACCCATCTTCTCGCTCCTGCTCTATTTTACTACATTAAGGCAACAGCATGTGAACTGCTACTTGCTGCGGTTGTTGAACCCTATTCCTTTGCATGACCTGTCGTTGCCACGGTAAATAGTTGAAACCCACTAGCATGTGTAGGAGTTGATTGAGCCTTGTGATGTGTGTTCTACCATGCATTTTGTTTATGTTGCCTGCTATGCTTAGAGTTGTGTCAGGTCTGGTTCATCTGGGTGATGGATCAGAGTGAAATGATCATGCTCGATAAAGAGAGTGAAGTGTGGAACATGCTTGGTAAAGGTATCGATGAAAGGCCATGTAGGATTACATGGTGGGTTGTTTCATTGGAACCATACTTAGGACCTGAGATATGTATGTGTGGTTCAAGTTACAGCTACTACCACACATTGGGCCCTGAAATATGACCCCGCTCGACTTATTGACTGCCCTTGTTCTCTGTCCAGGAGTTGCAACTAGTTTCTGGTGTTTGTAGTTTACTGGTGGTCGTGCGCAGCGCTGACCCTCGGGGTGGGCTGTGATGCGGCAGGTATGTGGCACGGTGTACCGGTCGCCCGTTTGGTGTCTCGGGAACCCTGTACACATCATTTGGGGCCGTGAGCGACACCCCAGCCGGATGTCCCCACGGATGGAACCCAAATACGCGATAAACCTGGACGAGAGACTTGAGTGGTTGGTTAGGTCGTGGTCTACACCCACGTCGGCTTTCGCTTGAACTCTGCCGAGCACATGTCGTGTGCAGACGCTATGTGGTGGAAACATGTGTGAAGAAGTACACCCCTGCAGGGTTACCAATCTATTCGAATAGCCGTTTTTCGCGGTACAGACCACTTGGTTGCTTATATAGTTCATAGACAAGTTGATGGATACTACAAAAAGCCTCAAGACAAGTGTGAGTGTCGGGGATGGCCCTTCCGTAGGATGACGGGAGAGGATCCACGGTGGTGTATTGTTGTGGTTAGTAGAGGACTCGTGTACGTAGTCTTATCTTGCAATCTGCTGAGAGTTGTAGTATAGGTTAGCCAAGAGTTAAAGATGGCTTGCTGCAATGAACTCCACTATCCCCAATTGATAATGTTGCATGTATGATAGGTTCTGTTGTAAGTCTTGCTGAGTACCTTTGTACTCATGTTTGCTTAATCACTGTTGCAGAGGAGAACCCTGCCCCTTGTGATTGGTTTTACATAGATGTTTACGTCGACGAGTAGCTTGCTATCCAAATGGAGATCCTGAGCTTGTGAAGGGCCTTGTAGATAGTCAGGCTACACCAAGCCTGTTTTATTTCCAAGTTGTCTGTACTCAGACATGTTAGCTTCCGCTTGTGCTTGTATGATTGTATGACTTGAGTGTTGGGTCATGTGACCCCAACCTGTATGGATATGTTATGTATGGCTCTTCGGAGCCTCTTAAATAAAGTACTTTGAGTCATAGACTTCTGTTGTGATCCAATGTTGTATTTTCACATATTAAGCATATTGTGTGTATGTTTGAAATGCTTGGTATGTGTGGGATCCGACACCTAGTTGTTTACCTTTGGTAGCCTATCTTATAGGGAAATGCCTCCTAGTGCTTCCACTGAGCCTTGGTAGCTTGCTACTGCTCAGGAACACGTAGACTGGCCGGCATGTGTCCTTCTTCGTTCCTGTGTCTGCCCCTTAGGGGAAATTTCACACGTTGTTCCTTTAAGTCCATGTAGCTTTCTATGACTTGGATTCATACATTGATGACCGACACATTCGTTGCTGGGTCATGGATGCGTGTCTCTGTAATTTAGTGCCACTTTTGGTTTATAACTAGCCATGTCGGCCCGGGTTCTCTGTCATATGGATGCTAGCGACACTATCATATACATGTGCCAAAATGCGCAAACGGTCCCGGGCCAGGTAAGGTGACACCCGTGGGGATACCATGCGTGAGGCCGCAAAGTGATATGATGTGTTACAAGCTAGATCGGTGTGACTTAGGATCGGGGTCCTGACAGCATTGGCCCCTTCCCACCACTAGGCTGGGCCTTCGTCTCCATGACTAATGAGTTAGTCTCGGGATGAGGTATTACAGAACGAGTAAAGATACTTAACGATAACGAGATTGAACTAGGTATGAAGATACCGACGATCGAATCTCGGGCAAGTAACATACCGATGGACAAAGGGAGTAACGTATGTTGTCATAACAGTTCGACCAATAAATATCTTCATAGAATATGTAGGAGCCAATATGAGCATCCAGGTTCCGCTATTGCTTATTGACCGGAGAGGTGTCTCGGTCATATCTATAGAGTTCTCAAACCCGTAGGTTCCGCACACTTAACGTTCGATGACGATTTAGTATTATATGAGTTAAGTGATTTGGTGATCGAATGTTGTTCGGAGTCCCGGATAAGATCACAAACATTAAAAGGAGTCTCGAAATGGTCGAGAGGTAAAGATTGATATATAGGACGATGGTATTTAGACACCGGAATGGTTTTGGAGTGCACCGGGTACTCATCGGGTCACCGGAAAGGGTTCCGGGCGCCCCCGGCAAAAGATATGGGCCTAATGGGCCAAGAGGGGAAACACAGCAGCCAGCAGGGGCTGCTGCCCCCCCCCCAAAAATGGGCCAAACTAGAGGAGGAAGGAAAGAGGGTAAGAGAGAAGGAAGGGAGGGAAGGGATTCGGCCTCCCCCTTCCTTCCCTCCTCCCTCCTCCTTCCTCCCCCCTCATGAAAATATGGTAGGGTGGCGAATTGGACTAGGCCCCAAGTAAGATTCCTCCTACTTGGGGCGCCTCATGGCTGCTCCCCTCCCCCTCCCACCTATATATACAAGGGGAGGGGGCGCCTAGAACACACTCCTACATCATTGTTAGCCGTGTGTGGCGCCTCCCACCACTGTTTACTCCCACGGTCATATCCTCGTAGTGCTTAGGCGAAGCCCTGCGCGGATCACATCACCGTCACTGTCACCACGCCATCGTGCTGACAGAACTCATCTACTTCCTCGACATCTTGCTGGATCAAGAGGACGAGGGAACTCATAGAGCTGAATGTGTGCAGAACTCGGAGGTGCCGTACGTTCGGTGCTTGATCGGTCCGAACTAGAAGAAGTTCGACTACATCAACCGCATTGTCAAACGCTTCCGCTTTCGGTCTACAAGGGTACGTAGACACACTACCCATCTCGTTACTATGCATCTCCTAGATAGATCTTGCGTGAGCGTAGGATATTGTTTTTTGAAATTGCATGCTATGTTCCCCAACAGTGGCATCATGAGCCAGGTCTATGCGTAGATGATATGCACGAGTAGAACACAAAGAGTTGTGGGTGGTGATAGTCATACTACTTACCACCAACAACTTATTTTGATTTGGCGGTATTGTGGGATGAAGAGGACTAGACCAACCTTACATGACTGCATTCATGAGACTGGTTCCATCGACAGACATGCAACTAGTTTGGCATAAAGGTGGCTGGCGGGTGTCTGTTTCTCCTACTTTAGTTGAATCAAATTGGATTACGGCCGGTCCTTGGAGAAGGTTAAAACAACAAACTTGACGAACACCATTGTGGTTTTGTGCCGTAGGTAAGAACGGTTCTTGCTAGAAGCCCGTAGCAGCCACGTAAAACTTGCAACAACAAAGTAGAGGACGTCTAACTTGTTTTTGCAGGGCATGTTGTGATGTGATATGGTCAATACGTTATGAGTTATACGTTACTGTATGACATGATCAGGTTTTGTAAATTATCATCAATCGCCAGGAGCCTTATGGCTGTCTCTTTATTGTATGAAATGAAAATGCCATGTAATTGCTTTACTTTATCGCTATGAGTTAGCAATAGTCATATAAGCAATAGTTGGCAAGACGACCACGATGCTACGATGGAGATCAAGGTGTCAAGCCGGTGACGATGGAGATCATGACGATGCTTTGGAGATGGAGATCAAAAGAAGAAGATGATGATGGCCATATCATGTCACATATTTTGATTGCATGTGATGTTTATCTTTTCTGCATCTTATTTTGCTTAGTACGGTTATAGCATTATAAGATGATCCCTTAACAAAATTTCAAGGTAAGAGTGTTCTCAATGAGTATGCACTGTTGCCATAGTTCGTCTTGTTGAGACACCACGTGATGATTGGGTGTGATAGACTCTACGTTCACATACAATGGGTGCAAGACAATTTCGCACATGTGGAATACTCGGGTTAAACTTGACGAGCCTAGCATGTACAGACATGGCCTCGGAACACTTGACACCGAAAGGTCGAACGTGAATCATATAGTAGATATGATCAACATAGAGATGTTCACCATTGATTACTACTCCATCTAACATGATGATCAGACATGGTTTAGTTGATTTTGATCACGTATCATTTAGATGACTTGAGGGATGTCTATCTGAGTGGGAGTTCTTAAGTAATTTGATCAATTGAACTTTAATTTATGATGAACTCAGTCCTGATAGTATTTGCAAATTATGTTGTAGATCAATAGCTTGTGTTGTAGCTCCCCAATGTTTTTTGATATGTTCCTAGAGAAAATTGAGTTGAAAGATGTTAGTAGCAATGATGCGGATTGGGTCCATGATGTGAGGATTATCCTCATTGTTGCACAGAAGAATTATGTCCTTGATGCACCGCTAGGTGACAGACCTATTGTAGGAGCATATGCAAATGTTATGGACATTTAGCAAAGCTCTATATGATGGTTGCTTAATAGTTTAGTGCGCCATGCTTTACGGCTTGGAACTGGGACTTCAAAAACGTTTTGAAATGTCACGGAGCATATGATATATTCCAAGAGCTTAAATTGGTATTTCAGACTCATGCCCATGTTGAGAGGTATGAAACCTCTAACAAGTACTTTGCCTACAAGACGGAGGAGAATAGCGCAGCTAGTGAGCATGTGCTCAGAATGTCTGGGTACTAAAATCAGTTGAATCAAGTGGGAGTTAATCTTCTAGATAATATAGTGATGGATAGAGTTACTAGAACTTCGTGATGAACTATAATAAGCAAGGGATAACGAACCCGAGCTCTTTGCGATGCTGAAATCGGCAAAGGTAGAAATCAAGAAAAAGCATCAAGTGTTGATGGTTAACAAGACCACTAGTTTCAAGAAAAAGGGCAAGGGAAAGAAATGGGAACTTCAAGATTACTAGCAAGTAATTTGTCACTCCCGTGAAGAAGCCCAAAGCTGGACCTAAGCCTGAAACTGAGTGCTTCTACTGCAAAGGAAATGGTCACTAGAAGCGGAGCTGCCACAAATACTTAGCGGATAAGAAGGATGGCAAAGTGAACAAAGGTATATTTGATATACATGTTATTGATGTGTACCTTACTACTGCTCATAGTAGCCCTTGGGTATTTGATACTTTTTCGGTTGCTAAGGTTAGTAACTCAAAACAGGATTTGCTAAAAAAATGGAGACTAGTTGAGGGTGAGGTGACGATGTGTGTTGGAAGTATTTCCAAGATTGATATAATCATCATCGCACACTCCCTATACTATCAAGATTAGTGTTAATCCTAAATAAATGTTATTTGGTGTTTGCGTTGAGCATGAACAAGATTGGATCGTTTATATTGCAATACAATTATTCATTAAGTCAGAGAATAATTATTATTCTATTTACATGACTAAAACCTTCTATGGTCATACACCCAAGGAGAATGGTTTATTTAATCTCGATCGTAGTAATACATATATTCATAATATTGAATCCAAAAGATGCAGAGTTGATAACGATAGTGCAACATAATTGTGGCATTGCCGTTTAGGCCATATTGGTGTAAAGCGCATGAAGAAACTCCATGTTGATGGACTTTTGGAATCACTTGATTATGAATCATTTAATACTTGAGAACTATGCCTCATGGGCGAGATGACTAAAATTATGTTCTCCAAAACAATGGGGGTGAGCTAATGACTTCCTAGAAATAATACATACGATGTATGTGGTCCGATGAGTGTTGAAGCATGCAGCGGGTATCATTATTTTCTCACCTTCACAGATGATTTGAGTAGATATGGGTATATCTACTTGATGAAACATAAGTCTGAAATATTTGAAAAGTTCAAAGAATTTAAGAGTGAAGTAGAGAATTATCGTAACAAAAAAAATAAAGTTTCTACGATCTGATCTTAGAGGCAAATATTTGAGTTACGAGTTTGGCCTTCATTTAAAACAATGTTGAATACTTTTACAACTCACGTCACCTGGAACACCACAATGTAATGGTGTGTCTGAAAGTCGTCATCATACTTTATTAGATATGGTGCAATCTATGATGTCTCTTACCGATTTACCACTATCATTTTGGGGTTATGCATTAGAGACAGCTGCATTCACGTTAAATAGGGCGAACAACTAGGGAGTAATTCCTACGAAGTCCTTATGGGGAGGTGGCCAATTTCTTCAATCGAGATACTACAACGATAGGTCTTCCGGCTAGGTGTGTTGGCCATGACATCCACTTTACCGGTAATCGAGAGACCAAATTATAGTTCTTGGGAAATGCACCAACCATCATATCTGCCTGAGATTCAGTTCTGGTTGGTGTCAGGATATTCCAGACTCATCGAGTCCAAGAGGAAAAATGAAAGTTTACAACACAAATCGACGAGATGGCGTTGCGAGATTCTCAGGAATGAACTACGATAGCAAGCTCCAAAACATGAGCTGGTTCTGCTACAAACCTGTGAACACGTTGTCCAAGACAAGCATGACCACATAGCAGTCTGATGATAAAACACTACCGAGTTCTGGTTGGGAACCATCGTCTAGGATATCGAAGTCCTTACATAAGTCATACGATTAGCTCTTATGATGGAACTTTTCTCCTTGAACAAATCAATCAGTGGCTTGGGGTGCTAGGAATACATATAGAGTGAAGGTTGCAAGTCTCCAAACCACATAATACTTCGCACGTATGCATGTCTGACTTGAGATGAATCACAGGAAGCAAAACTAACTTTCTCGAATTCACGGCGGCAACTTGCATCAAATGGACATGAATTAGAGGAAGTCACTTCTTTCTTCCGTACCTATGCTTCACGAACGGGTCATGAAGATAATGCTTATGAAAGTTTCCAATACTCACTGGATATTCAACATAGATCATGGAGAAGATAGCAATGTTGCTGATGGGCTCAACAACAATTCATCCAGGTTTCCATGGAGATGGAATTCCATAATTATGTGAACAAGTGATAGTATTGGTCAGACCCAGGAGATATAATGGTGTATGCTCGAGGGATCAACCACGAGTAAGACAACATTATGAATATCGTTGGTTCTGATTTGATTTGATGATAGCCCATACTCAAATCAAAGTTTTGATATGACAATAGGTCCAACAACTGATCATAGGGACCAACTGATGAAGATGTCATCTATCTTCAACACACGCAAACATACCCCTTGAGATGAACTAAGCTGGCAAGCTTTTATCTTCCAACTTTCCAAGTTATTGTTTAGCTTAACCAACTAGTTCGGGGTATCCAACACATATTCTTGGAGAAGTGGTGGTTTATAAGGAACCAACTTGATCACGAACTCAACATAGCGGTCAGGTGACAACCTGGTAATACTTCCGAGAAGATGTTCGGAAATCACGAGCCACCGATATGTTACTAAGCTCGAGAACAATCTTGCTTTTCAAGGCAAGACGATATGATCACATGAGAAAGGATTTGACAAAATCCTAACTCATCAATCAAGGAGTGCACCAGGAAAGTGGACTAGGTAGCACGATCAATCTTAGGATGGTGATTCGGTAACCATCACACTAAGAATGAGATTATCGTCCATTTGCTACCAAGCAACGAAGTTGCTTGGAGTATTGCTTTCACACATCACATTTCACTTGTCAGTATTCCGGTTACAACAACACGGAGACCGAGGAATGGACGATGATGGTGAGAAGTATTACTGTATCAAGAGCTCATAGGATGATGTGCAATTCTCATGACATTCTTGACATAAATATGGTAATACTCCAGGGTAGACCAGTTTAGAGGCTGGATTAGCATTCTTCATCTGCGAAGTACAACTTCTTTGACCAAATCCTGGATAAGGATAAGGTACTGGAGTTTGTTTCTCCTTGTCATTCCAGAATAGAATGGCTTGACAGACCTCAAGAGTAAAAGGCATCGATGAACACGAGTGCACGACTACTCCTGACTATCAATTGATAGACGAGGGTCATACTACAACTAAAAGGAGACAACTCAAGGGGCATATAACTTCTGAGTTGTGGATGCATAGGTTAGTATGTCGAACGAGTTCCACATATTTCTTCCGGATAACCCATGCAGAAAGGTAGGACTGGCAGAGTCACAATATGAATGGAGTACCACTCAACAGCACTCGGGTTGTGATCTTTTGGTTCAGAAGAACTTCTGCCATGATGGTTCATGGTATTTGGAAGAAGGATATACCACGGACCTCGAGGACTATCACAAGGTTACTAATATCCTAAAGGGACGAGCAAATACTGTCAACATGAAGTAAGTAGGGTGAAGCTCGGGTTCAAGAACCCAGGAGTAGAATGCCTACTAACTAAATGGCATCACGGGATGCTTTTCGAGAACAATGGCCAAAATCATCACACTGGAATATAAAACATTGCTGGATTACTGGGTGGTCTTCTAAGATACTTAGGGTCATAATAATAAGTCCAACATATATATCGAGGTAGCAGAGTACTTCAACGCACTGACTAGTGTGGTTAATCTGGCCTAAAAGGAACATTGGGAACAGGTAGGAATGATTTGCAAATGCATCAGACTATTAGAAACCTGGGATGACTCGGACAGCATAACGGCTGCAAATGCTCGAAAATTACTTTTGAGATCCAAGCAAAAGGGTAGCATATCCACTTAACATCATAATGTCAAGGTTCTGAGACCTATAGTTGAGCAACAGAAGTAGTAGAAACTAAACTGAGGATCGAATCCACAATAACGTGATCCTGATAGACATAAGAGAAAACCTAGTTCTTAATCCCCGTAGAAAGAAGAAGGTGACTCAGATCAGAAGGTCATAAGGTAAAGGAGTAAAAAGAGCCTTACGTTCCCTTCCACAATCAATTCCCTTATATAACTAAAGAGTTTCTAGACACGACTTCGACCAGTTTGGCTTGCTAATCCTACAGGCAGTCAGGCTCTGATACCAAAGCTGTCAGGACCCCGATCCTAAGTCACACAGGTCTAGCCTGTAACACATCATATCACTTTGCGGCCTCACGCACGGTATCCCCACGGGTGCCACCTTACCTGGCCCGGGACCGTTTGCGCATTTTGGCACACGTATATGATAGTGTCGCTAGCATCCATATGACAGAGAACCCGGGCCGACATGACTAGTTATAAACCAGAAGTGGCACTAAATTACAGAGACAGGCATACATGACCCAGCAACGAACGTGTCGGTCATCAACGTATGAACCCAAGTCGTAGCAAGCTACAAGGACTTAAAGGAACAACGCGTGACATTTCCCCTAAGGGACAGACACAGGAACGAAGAAAGACACATGCCGGCCAGCCTAAGTGTTCCGGAGCAGTAGCAAGCTACCAAGGCTCAGTGGAAGCACCAGGAGGCATTTCCCTGTAAGATAGGCTACCAAAGGTAAACAACTATGTGTCGGATCCCACACATAGCAATACACATTACACGTACGCATAACATGCAAGTATGTGCTGTACAACATGGCATCACAGCATAATTCAACAATTCATATAGATAAGGCCCAGAAGAGCCATCATAGCATTTATTACAAACAGAGGTCACATGACCCAACATACAGAGGACACAGGCAACGGAAGCCTTACATGTCTGAGTACAGACATCTACAAATGAAAAAGACTAAGAAGCCTGACTATCTACAAGACCCTCCCAAGGGTACAAGATCGTAGCTGAGGTAACAAGCTAAACGTCGAAGTCCACGCGGAACCACTAGCGAGACTGAGGTCTCTCTGCAAAAAACATAAATTAAGCAAACGTGAGTACAAAGGTACTCAGCAAGACTTACATCAGAACTAGCTACATATGCATCGGTATCAACAAAGGGGTGGTGGAGTTTGACTGCAGCAAGCCAGCTTTGACTCGGTGGTTATCCTAAACTACGACTGAAAGTAACTCTTTTGAGGTGGCGCACACGAGTCCACATATTCACCAATCAATACACCACTATGGATCCGCTCCCGTCTCCCTACGAGAAGGCCATCCATAGCACTCACGCTTATCTTGCACGTTTTAGAGTATCCACTTTCACTTGTCTATGAACTGTAATAGGTAACCCAGAAGTCCATATCCGCGGACACGGCTATTCGAATAGATTATATTTAACCCTGCAGGGGTGTACTTCTTCACACACGCTCTCACCACTTACCACCGTTTACACGACATGTACTCGGCAACCTTCAAGCGGAGGCCCAGCGAGGGTGTCGGCCATGACCTGACTAACCACACAAGTCTCTCGTCCAGGTTTATCGCCTATTTGGGTTCCATCCATGGGGAGATCCGGCCGGGGTGTCGCTCACGGCCCCAAACGATGTGTACAGGGTTCCCGCATCACCAAACGGGCAATCGGTACACCGTGCCACGTACCTGCCGTGTCACAGCCCACCCCGAGGGTCAGCGCTGCGCACGACCTCCAGTAAACTACAAACACCAGAAACTAGTTGCAACTCCTGGATAGAGATCATGTTGATTAATAAGTCGAGAGAGTCAATTAAGGATCCCAATGTGTGGTAGTAGCTGTTTCATGGACCAACCAACACAGAACTCAGTTCCTGAGGACGGCTGCAATGAGACAACCCACCATGTACTCCTACAGGGCCTCTCATCGCTACCTTTACCAAATCGTGTTCACACACTTAGCTCTCAACAGTAGGACATGTTCACCACATTCCAATTCATCCCCGATGAATCAGACCTGACACAACTCTAACCAATAGCAGGCATAACCAGAAATCATGAATGAGTAGGCACAACATGGCTCAATCAACTCCTACTCATACTAGTGGGTTTCAACTATTTACTGTGGCAATGACGGGTCATGCAGTGGAAAGGGGTTCAACTACCGCAGCAGGTAACAGTTGAAGCGTTGTTGTCCTAATACAGTAAAAGAGAGCAAGAGCGAGAGAGTGAGATTGTATCGGAATGCTCAAAGGGGTTTTGCTTGCCTGGCACTTCTGAAGATAACATTGAGTCTTCATCGGTGTCATCGAACTCATCGTCGGAACGTCGTCTACTGAGAGGGGACAAAACCGATAAACAGAGAAAGAACACAATCAATGCAATGCGACAATATGATGCATGATCATGACATGGAAATATGCTGTTTATTGAGCTAATTCAACTAGCAACACAATTAAATGAAGTTGGTTTGAACCAAAGGTTCAAATTCAAACTTCATATGTGATTATTTAAATGCCATTTAATTGATTTGACCTGATCAACAGGTTTAACTTGTTCAAACATGCATGAAAATGCTATAAACAGATTCTTTGGATTTTTCTGATCAATTTTCATATATAAATTATTTCCATCTGAGCTATAGATTATTTTCTATGATTTTTAGAAGTTTTGGCTATTTTCTGAAATAAATAAATCATTTCTGATTTATTTAGAATTCCAGAAAAGCATTTATGACATCATAGTGACATCATCACTACGTCAGCAGGTCAAAGGCGCCAGCCCAGGTCAAACCTGACGGCTGGGACCCACAAGTTAGTGTCTCAACTAATTAACTAAATTAGTTAGCACTAAGTTAAACCTAACTCTAATTAACTAGGGGCCTGGGCCCACACGTCAGTGAGCCAGGGTTAATCCTATTTTAATTAAACCTAACTAGGTAATTAGCAGGAACTGGCCCCACACGTCAGTGAGTTAGTGGTTGACTAAGGGCGTGGGGCCCATACGTCAGTGACCCAGGGTGGTCAACCCACCGGTCAAAGAGGTCAGAAACGCCGGCGGCTCGTCGCCGGCGAGACCAAATGCGGCGAAGGGTTCGGGTTTCGTCCCACGGCGACCAAAACGACCGCCGTTTAGTCCTACGCGTTGCTGGGGCTCTTCCGCATCCAAAGGACCAGAGGGGAGGCCGCGGGGTGGCCGGAAAGTGACCGGCGACGAGGTTTGGCGGCGCCGGAGTTCGGGCGATGATCAAGACGGCGCTACGGGCCACTCCAGGAGCAACAGATGGCCCTGCCCGAAGCGCGGGAGTGCAAGGAGTGCGATGGCGAGCTCGGATGCGAGCTATGGTGGTTGTGGCCACGGCGGCGACAGGTTCAGCGGCGGCTGGAGTTGGCCACGACGGAGCTATGGCCTAGAGGTCATGCGCGGCTAGGGGAGAAGGGGGAAGCGACTCGGAGGCTCACCGCGGTTCGTTTGAAGAAGACGGCGAGCCCGGGGGCGGCCTGACGGCGGCGAATCGTCGACGGCGGTCACCGGACGCAGAGGAGGGGAACGACGGTGTTGCGGGTGAGGGGGAGCTCCTGGCGTCGCATGAGATGAAGGAGAGGAAGAGGGGGAACACGGTGGAGCTCGAGGGCTCATCGGAGGGGTGAGAGGTGGACGGCGGCCGTGGTGGTTCAGGACGGCGGCGACGACGGCGTTCAGGTGCTCGCGGGGGAGAGAGACAGAGGAGGGGAAGGAACACAGGGAGAGGCCGACGGGGTTCCAGGGTGTCGTGGCGTCCTCTAGGGGCTTCGGGGAGGCGAGGAGGCAGACAGGCAAGGCGGAGGTGGCCGGCGCATGGCTGCGGGCGCCGGGCACACGCCCTCGTGCCTTCTGGCACGAGGTAGACGACAGAGGAGGGGGGGGCAGGTGGGCTGGGCCTCTACAGAGGTAGCTGGGCCAACAGTGCTGGCTGCACAGGTAAGCCTTTTCCTTCTAAACTAATTCTGTTTCTGTTTTCTATTTTGTTTCTGTTATTCTATTTTGTTATTTTGTTCTGGGCTTTATTAAAAATACTTAGGCACTTTCAAAATTCACCAAACTGCTCATGCCCACTATTTAGCATATAACCAACATGGAACATTTCAGTTTGGGATTATTTGAGCATTTAAAATAATATATAAAATTTAAATGCCCAAATGCAAATAAGATATAATTTAATTCAAAAATCCAGAATGGTCCTAGAAGTATGAGCAACATTTTTGGCAAAGGTTTTTAATCAATTCAAAAATGATGAACTTTTCCAAGGGGCATTTTGGGTTCATTGAAAAGGATTTTAATTTGACCCTAGTTAAATTCATTTAGTGCTAGGGTTTGAGCATCCCCATTTCAGGTTTTCCTTTGAAGATAAACATGATGCAACAGACAGGTGCCATCCTAAAGCAAGGTGAAGCTGGGGATGTGACACCATCCAAATCTGTTGAAATGACACCATATGGTATGACAAGAAACCGAAGCTATTGTTTCTTAAAGTTTGAGGTTGCGATGCTTATGTGAAAAAGCTTCAGCCTAATAAGCTCAAACCCAAAAATCGGAGAAGTGCGTCTTCATGGGATACCCAAAAGAAACGGTTGGGTACACCTTCTACCACAGATACGAAGGCAAGATCTTTTTTGCTAAGAAATGGATCCTTTCTAGAGAAGGAGTTTCTCTCGAAAGATAGAGTGGGAGGAAAGTAGAACTTGAAGAGGTAATTGTACCTTCGCTCGAATTAGAAAGTAGAGCATCAGAGAAAACCGTTCCCGTGAAGCCTACACCAACTAGAGAAGAAGCTAAATGATAATGAACATGAAACTTCGGATCAAGTTACTACCGAACCTCGAAGGTCAACCCGAACACATACCGCACTAGAGTGGTATGGTAATTCTGACCTGGAAGTCATGTTGTTAGACAAGGGCGAACCTTCAAACTATGAAGAAGCTATGATGAGCCCAGATTCCAATAAATGGCTTGAGGCCATGAAATCTGAGATATGATCCATGTTTGAGAACAAAGTGTGGACTTGCCCGATGATCGGCAAGCCATTGAGAATAAATGGATCTTCAAGAGGAAGACGAACGCTGATGGTAGTGTTACTATCTACAAAGCTCGACTTGTCACAAAAGGTTTTAGACAAGTTCAAGGTGTTGATTACGATGAGATTTACTCACTCATAGCGATGCTTAAGTCTGTCCGAATCATGTTAGCAATTGCCGCATTTTATGAAATCTGGCAAATGGATGTCAAAATTGCATTCCTTAATGGAATTCTTAAAGAAGAGTTGTATGTGATGCAACTAGAAGGTTTTGTCAATCCTAAAGGTGCTAGCAAAGTGTGCAAGCTCTAGTGATCCATCTATGAACTGGTGCAAGCATCTCGGAATTGGAATATACGCTTTGATGAGTTGATCAAAGCATATAGTTTTATTCACACTTGAAGTGAAGCCTGTATTTACAAGAAAGTGAGTGGGAGCACTACAACATTTCTGATAAGTATTTTTGAATGACATATTGTTAATCAGAAAGGATGTAGAATTTTTCTAGAAAACATAATGGAGCTTTTTTCAAAGAAAGACTTTGGTGAAGGTGCTTACATATTAGGCATCAAGATCTATAGTGTCACATCCCTAGTCAATGCTTGCATTAGGGCTAGCTAGAGTGTGCATCATGTTTACTTTCCACAGAAACTTGAAATGGGAATGACAGAAACCCCAGCACCCCTCTTCTAATAACTAGGGTTTCATAAAAACTTTTCCAATGTACACAAAATGCCCTTCAAAAATGTTCATCATCTTTGCCTTGGTCTTAAACCTCTGCCAAAAATGGTGCACAATTTTCTAGGACATCGAAAGGTCTCTGGATTAATTCATATTGTAATTGCATTTGGGAATTTAAATGCTATAAAATATTTTATGTGCCCAAATAATCATAAACTAAAATGTTCCATGCTGTTCATATTATATACAGAGGGCATGACTAGTTTTATGAGCTATAAAAATGTTCTGGCATTTTTATTAATTCAACAAAGTTGCAAAAGAAATGAAACAGAAATAAAATAGAAAAGAGAGGAGAGAGAGAGAAAAACTTACCTAGCGCCACTAACAGGCCCACCTACCGGCCCAGCCCAGCCACCACGCCAGCGAGCTGCTTGGCTCGGCCAGGCAGGCAGGTAGGTGCTCGACGGCGGCCGCAGCACGTGCCATGCAGCTGCCCGCCGCCCTGCTTCCTCCCCTCGCCGTTCTGGTGGTCGGGATCGACCACCCACTTCTCCCCCGAGCTTGCAGACACGCTCAACCCTCCCCAGCTCCTCTCCCTCGCCTTCCCCGCACCATGGCCGACGCCGCCGCGCTCGCGCCGTCATGATAGCCGCGTCCACCGCCGTCCCCATGCTCCGTCACCGTGTCCGTCCGCTCCGTCGTCATCGACTACGTCGAGCAGGCTGAGCCCCGAGCGCTCGCCCACTCTGGAGTAGCCCCCGACCCAGTCTTCCCCCACTCCGGCCGCAGAGATCGCCATCGCCGCCCCGCTCAGCTCCGACCATCCCCGAGCCCGCCTCGATGTTTACTGCAACCGCCGTTAGCTCAGCTCCGTCTTCCCCCTCTCCATTAGCTCTCTCCTACACCGTACGCACTGCATGATGCTCACCTGCACGCGCCGCCGTGGAGCTCGTCGCCGACGAGGCTCCGGCCACCTAACGGCCCGGCCATCGTGCCCACCAGCTTGACAGTCCCGCGTAGGTGTTGTAGGGTCACTCCACGCGCCTCCACGAGCAGCGCACCGACGAGTTCGCCCTCGCCCGAACTCCGGCAGCCGCTGGACTCGTCGCCGGCATCGTTTCCGGTGACCCCGAGGCCAGGCACCACCACCACTCGACGCGGCTCACTCCCAGCTGCCCGTAGGTGTGCTCCGTCGTCGTTTTGGTAGCCGGAGCACAAATCCCGCACCTCATTGCCGCATTTGGCCTCGCCAGCGGCTAAGCGCCGGTGTGTTAGCCCCGTTTGAACAAGGTTTTGACCCCCTTGGATCACTGACATGTGGGCCCTGCCTGTCAGTCAAACCTAGGTTGGTGTCTAATCTAATCTTAATTAGTTAGTTAACTAACTATGACACTGACTAGTGGGTCTCACTGGTCAGGTTTGACCTGGGCTGCCCTGTTGACTTGCTGATGACAGCATGATGTCATGCTGACGCAGTAAATGATTTTCTGGGATTACTTGATTTAAAAACAATTCAGGAAATTCCAGAAAATGCTTTAAACTTCAAAAAATCATATAAATTCAACAGTAGCTTAGATGGAAATGATTTATATATGAAAATTGATCAGAAAAATCCAATCTTTCCAATGGCACTGGTTTCATGCATGTTTGAGCAAGTTAACCTTGCTGTTTACATTAAAACATGATAATGCACTTAAATAAATATTTGTTTGGGTTTCAAGTTGAATCTTTCATTCAAATGGGCTCAAACCCTTCTGTTATAGATGCATTAGCCCAAGACACATGCATCTTGCCATATCATGAGCATGCATCATATTGTTGCATCTATTTGCTTATTAATTGTATCGCCGGTGTTCTCCGTGTTAGGTCCTACTCCCGAGGATACTTCTGCGTATCCAACTGAAGAGCAGTATCCGACAACCACTTTGTCAGGCAAGCAACCATTGATCATTCTGATACAAACCCATCTTCTCACTCCTGCTCTCTTTTACTGCATTAAGGCAACAACGTGTGAACTGCTACTTGCTGCGGTAGTTGAACCCTATTCCCTTGCATGACCTGTCATTGCCACAATAAATATTTGAAACCCACTAGCATGTGTAGGAGTTGTTTGAGCCATGTGATGTGTGATCCACCATGCTATTTGTTTATGTTGCCTGCTATGCTTAGAGTTGTGTCAGGTCTGGTTCATATGGGTGATGGATCAGAGTGAAATGATCATATCGGTAAAGAGAGGGAAGTGTGGAACATGTTTGGTAAAGGCATCGGTGAAAGGGCATGTAGGAGTACGTGGTGGGTTGTTTCATTGGAACCGTCCATAGGACCCGACATCTGTATGTGTGGCTCAAGTTTCAGCTACTAACACACGTTGGGATTCTTAATTGACCCTCTCGACTTATTAACTACCCTTGACCTCTGTCTAGGAATTGCAACTAGTTTCTGGTGTTTATAGTTTACTGGTGGTCATGCGCAGCGCTGACCCTCGGGGTGGGCTGTGATGCGACAGGTACGTGGCGCGGTGTACCGATCGCCCGTTTGGTGACTCGGGAACCATGTACACATCGTTTGGGGCCCTGGGCGACACCCCGGCCGGATCTCCCCACGGATGGAACCCAAATAGGCGATAAACCTGGACGAGAGACTTGTGTAGTTAGTCAGGTCGTGGCCGACACCCTCGCTGGGCTTCCGCTTGAAGGTTGCCGAGTACATGTCGAGTAAACGGCGATAAGTGGTGGAAGCGTGTGTGAAGAAGTACACCCCTGCAGGGTTACCACTCTATTCGAATAGCCGTTGTTCGCGGTACGGACTACTTGGTTACTCTTACAGTTCATAGACAAGTTGATGGATACTACTAAAAGCCTCAAGATAAGTGTGAGTGCCGTAGATGGCCCTTCCGTAGGATGACGGAAGAGGATCCAGGGTGGTGTATTGTTGTGGTGAGTAGAGGACTCGTGTACGTAGTATTATGTTGCAATCTGTTGAGAGTCGTAGTATAGGTTAGCCAAGAGTCAAAGCTGCCTTTCTACTAAGAATTCCACTACCCTTGTTGGTAATGTTGCATGTATGATAGGTTCTGTTGTAAGACTTGCTGAGTACCTTTGTACTCATGTTGGCTTAATAACTGTTGCAGAGGAGAACCCTGCCCCTTCTGATGGGTTCTACATAGACGTTGACGTCGACGAGTAGCTTGCTACCCTGACGGAGATCCTGAGCTTGTGAAGGGCCTTGTAGATAGTCAGGCTACACCAAGCCTGTTTTATTTTCCAAGTTGTCTGTACTCAGACATGTTAGCTTCCGCTTGTGCTTGTATGACTGTATGACTTGAGTGTTGGGTCATGTGACCCCTACCTGTATGGATATGTTATGTATGGCTCTTTGGAGCCTCTTAAATAAAGTACTTTGAGTCATAGAGTTCTGTTGTGATGCAATGTTGTATTTGCACATATTGAGCATATTGTGTGTATGATTGAAATGCTTGGTATGTGTGGGATCCGACACCTAGTCGTTTCCCTTTGGTAGCCTATCTTACAGGGAAATGCCTCCTAGTGCTTCCAATGAGCCTTGGTAGCTTGCTACTGCTCGGAACACGTAGGCTGGCCGGCATGTGTCCTTCTTCGTTCATGTGTCTATCCCTTAGGGGAAATGGCACGCGTTGTTCCTTTAAGTCCATGTAGCTTGCTACGACTTGGGTTCATACGTTGATGACCAACACGTTCGTTGCTGGGTCATGGATTCTTGTCTCTGTAATTTAGTGCCACTTTTGGTTTATAACTAGCCATGTCGGCCCGGGTTCTCTGTCATATGGATGCTAGCGACACCGTCATATACATGTGCCAAAATGCACAAACGGTCCCGGGCCAGGTAAGGTGGCACCCGTGGGGTTACCGTGCGTGAGGCCACAAAGTGATATGACGTGTTACAAGCTAGATCGGTGTGACTTAGGATCGGGGTCCTGACAGCGTTGGTATCAGAGCCGGACTGCCTGTAGGTTTCTCAAGCCAAGCTGGTCGATGTTGAGTCTAGAAAAATTCTTAGTTATATGTAGGGGAATTGATTGTGGAAGGGAACGTAAGGTTCTCTTTACTTCTTTACCTTATGCCTTCTGATCTGAGTCAGTCTATTCTTTCTACGTGGGTTTAGGACTAGGCCTCTCATTCTTACTAGGTTCATGTGTTACTAATCCGTAGACCCTTAGGATTGTTGGTTTCAAGCCTCATTTCAGTTTCTACCCTTCTAGTAGGATGATTAGTTGGACCCGGAACCTTGATATGATATTGTTGAGTGGCTATGCTATCATTTGTGTGATGTCTCAAAATCTTTTTTGAGCATTTAATGTTGTTATGCTGCCCGATTTGTTCCAGAAATTCTAAATGCCTTTGCATTACTTCGTGTTTCAGATGTCTGGCCACACACCTCACCAAGTGGTTCGTTTTACTCGGTGCATTAATGTGCCCGGTCACACGGCCATGCTAGTCCGTTTGTTGACCGAGACCGGCTACCGCTGGTATCCTGAGTATATCGTGGAGGAACAGTACCGGGATTTCAACCAGAGTCAGTATTTCTGCACAGTCCGGATATACCCCTCATATCCCGGAGCTAACGACCCCATCCATTGGTCTTATGGATTCGGGGTTACTATCGAGATGGCAGTGCAGGATGCCGCTTATTCGATGATGACCATCATCCGGGCTAGGCATGCCCTGCTGCTGAACACTGAGTTCTGTTACCTGCCAGCCTCACTTCCTGGAGAGGAAGGCTACTACACTGGTCTATATACTGATGCTGCTCATGAGGAGCCACTACTTCAGACTACTGTCCAGATGCTAGAGGATAGGGACCATGAGGTCCTTGCCCTCCGGATGGAGCTGTATAACACTCGACCCGCCCATTAGACTACTTTGACACGGCTTGCACCTGATGTGCACGCCGGATATTTGGATATGCGGGATTTGTATCCCGTGCGGACTCATCTGCCTGATCGTATGGATTGGCGTGATGTTGGGGGTATTACACCTCCACGTAGGCGTCGGTTACAACCTGCATCAGGCCCGAGGCCACATCCATGTCCCTATGGTCCATAGCCTTCGAGTGCTCGAGAGTTTCAAGATCCATCTGTTCCACTTCCAGGCTACGGTGGTAATCCTTACGAAGATTACTACAGGAATGTCTGAGCTAGACCGTGGCAGTAGTAGTATCGTAGTAGTTGTATTTCCACAGTCCTGCGCGTCTTGTGGAATATGACTTAGTGTGTACTGAGTTCCGGAGGCGTAGTTAAATAATGTATAGGAGCTTGTAATGCCTCTGATGAGATGTACCATCTTTCACCGCAGTTGTACTTTAGCCTTTGCTTGTACTAAACTATGTATGGTGTGTATGACCACTGGTGTATATATGGCAGTTTCTATATTACCATGTCGTACGGATGAACATCTCTGCATTCCGTGTCATCCATTACATTCTGCACTCCTATGTCAAGTTTTTGCCATCCTTATCTAAACCGTTGTTTTGGTTTCCTAGGATGGTCAACACTCGCAGCACTCCTGCTGCTCTGGAGCAGGGTGAGGCTAGTGGGGCTAGAGATGAGAATCTGCCCCAGCCACCCTCCTTGGCTGAAGTTATGCTCGAGGCAGAACGGAACAAGAGAGAGACCAACCGTCTGCTAGAACGCATAGAGCAAAACACTGGGTTTCGTCAGCGGAATGACGTGGTGTCAATCAATGACTTTATCAAGATGTGCCCACCTAAGTTCCATCATTCCACTAAACCTCTGGATGCGGATGACTGGCTTCGTAGTATCACCCACAAGCTACACTCTGCCCGTGTGGCCGAAGCTGACAAGGTTACCTACGCCGCCTACCATCTTGAGGGCCCTGCCAGTCTCTGGTGGGAGAACTTTGAGGCTATGCGTCCTGCTGGCCAAATCACTACTTGGGTTGATTTCAGTAAGACATTCCAAGAACATCACATTCCGGAAGGTCTCATGGATCGCAAGCGGGAGGAATTCTGCAATTTCACCCAGGGCCGATTAACCGTGGATGGCTATAGTCACGAGTTTGGCAACTTGGCACGCTATGCACCTGAGGAAGTATCCACCGATGCCAAGAAGCAGGCAAGGTTCCGCAAGGGACTTAGCCCTGAACTCCGTCGAGATCTACATCTACGCGAGTGCACCTCCTTCCAGAAGTTGGTGAACAAAGCTATCAGTGCTGAGACAGGCCAGACTGATTTCGAAGCCACCCGCAAGCATCCTCGTGACTTTGGTTCCTCATCCGGCTCTAGCTCTCACAAGCGTCGTGTGTGGGTTCCTAACACTACTCTGCCACCCAAGTACACGCCGAGGCCATCCTATGAGGCGCCTCCCCCAACTCAACAGTATGCACCTGCCAAGACTTATGGAGAACCACCTACCAACTTTGCTCCACGCACTGGCATTGTGACATGCTTCAAGTGTGGAGAACCGGGGCACTACATGCGTGAGTGTCCCCAGAACCAGCCAGGAAAGCCCGCTGGCCGTGGTAAGCCAACCGGCAAGGTGAACTATGTCAAGCCAATCCCCACTGCATGTGGTCATGTCAACTATGTCTCTGCTGAGGAAGCTTATGAGGATCCTAACGTCGTCCTTGGTACGCTTCTTGTTAACTGCCATCCGGCATCTGTTCTTTTCGATACTGGAGCATCTCATTCGTTCATATCTGAGAGCTATGCTCGAATGCACAACATGAGTTTTTGCGACATGCCTACTTCCATGGTTATTCAAACTCCTGGTTCAAAGTGGCAAACCTCTAGGGTAAGCCATGGAAATGAAATTCTTGTCGATAGACTTGTTTTCCTTGCATCTCTAATCGCTCTCAAGTCCTCGGACATAAACATCATCTTGGGTATGGACTGGATGACAACTCATTACGCCAAGATTGATTGCTACACTAGGACCGTTCAACTTACACACCCATCCGGCAAGACAGTCAATGTCTTGACCCGAATGGCTGAGCGTCAGCTCTACTCTCTTAATGCCAGCCATCTACCAGAACTCGAAGATATTCCGGTAATCTGTGACTTTCCGGAAGAACTGCCAGGTGTTCCACCTGACAGAGATGTCGAGTTCGTGATAGATCTTACTCCAGGAACTGTTCCAATCTCTAGGAGACCTTATAAGATGGCACCCCTAGAATTAGCTGAGCTTAAGAAAAAACTCGATGAGTCCTTGAAAAAGGGTTTCATCCGTCCTAGTTCTTCCCCTTGGGCTTGTCCCGTCCTCTTCGTCAAGAAGAAGGATGGAACGGAACGGATGGTTGTAGATTACCGACCCGTCAATCTGGTCACCATAAAGAACAAGTATCCGCTCCCTAGGATCAACGACCTGTATGATCAGCTCGCTGGATCCTCGATCTTTTCCAAAATGGATTTGAGGTTGGGCTACCATCAATCAAAATCAAGATCGGGGACATTCCTAAGACGGCCTTTGTTACTCATTATGGCCAATACGAGTACACCGTCATGTCCTTCGGGATAACCAATGCCCCAGCCACCTTCTCACGGCTAATGAAATCTATATTCATGGAGTATTTGGATGATTTCGTCGTAATATACCTCGATGATATACTCATATATTCCAAGAACAAGAAAGATCATGCCGAGCATCTAAGGCTGGTATTGACGAAACTTCGAGAGCACCGTCTTTATGCCAAATTCTCTAAATGTGAATTCTGGTTGCCAGAAGTGACCTATCTAGGCCATGTGATCTCTGGTAAGGGTATTGCCGTCAATCCCGAGCGAGTTCAAGCCGTCCTTGATTGGACTCCCCCTGAATCGGTCAAGAAAGTTAGGAGTTTTCTTGGCTTAGCGAGCTATTGCCGACGCTTCGTCGAGAATTTCTCCAAGGTTACGAAACCTCTAACTGAACTCCTCAAGAAAGATAAAAAGTTTGAGTGGACCCCACAGTGCGAGTCCAGTTTTCAGGAACTGAAAAGATGCCTGACATCTGCACCCGTACTGGTACCACCAGACTTTTCCAAGGACTTTACGATCTACTGCGACGCCTCGCGACAGGGACTAAGTTGCATACTCATGCAAGATCATCAAGTGATCGCATACGCATCTCGACAGTTGCGTCCACATGAGGATAACTATCCTACACATGATCTAGAGCTTGCAGCCGTAGTCCACGCACTTAAAACGTGGTGACATTACCTTCTTGGTAATCGCTGTGAAATCTTCACTGATCACCAAAGTATGAAATACATCTTCACCCAACCGGATTTGAATCTCAGGCAAAGACGTTGGGTTGAGTTGCTCACAGATTACGACTTAGGAATCACTTACACCCCTGGGAAGGACAATGTCATGGCTGACGCACTGAGTCGTAAGTCTTATTGTAACAACCTGATGTTACAACAAGGGCAACCACCTCTCCACGAGGAATTTCGAAAGATTAACCTTCACATTGTTCCTCAAGGATTCCTTTCCACCTTGGTGGCGGAACCTACCCTTATGGATCAAATCATAGCTGCCCAGCGGTATGATAGATGTATATCTCGGATCAAGGAGAACATTGCTAGCGGTGTTGCTAGAAATTTCTCTATGGATGATCGAGGTGTTGTGTACTTGGAGAACTGCTTGGTGATACCCAAGAAACAACAACTACGCCAATTGATCCTTAAGGAGGCTCATGAATCTCCTCTCATGATTCATCCCGGTAGTACCAAAATGTATCAGGACCTACGCCAGAGGTTCTGGTGGACTAGGATGAAGAGAGAAATCGCTCAATTCATTGTTAACTGCGACGTTTGTCGTCGAGTCAAAGCAGAGCATCAACGGCCTGCTGGCACCCTTCAACCTTTAGCTATTGCTAAATGGAAATGGGACAAGGTCGGTATGGACTTCATTACCGGGTTTCCCAGGACCAGAAAAGGGAACAATGCTATTTTCGTTGTTATCGACCGCCTCTCCAAAGTAGCCCATTTCCTACCTGTTCGAGAGAGTATAACCTCTAGCCAGCTAGTAGACTTGTATATCTCTCGGATAGTATCACTCCATGGTGTGCCGTTGGAGATTAACTCAGACCGTGGAAGTCTTTTCACTTCACGATTTTGGGAAAGTTTCCAAAACGCTATGGGGACTCATCTCTCTTTCAGCCCCGCCTTCCATCCTCAGTCAAGTGGTCAAGTGGAACGAGTCAATCAAATTCTGGAAGATATTCTTCGAGCCTCTGTCATCTCTTTCGGTATGGATTGGGAGAAGTGTCTTCCATTTGCCGAATTCACTTATAACAATAGTTATCAAGCCAGCTTGGGCAAGGATCCCTTCGAAGTTCTATATGGACGAAGGTGTCAAACACCTCTTAACTGGTCAGAAACCGGGGAAAGACAATTCTTTGGTTCGGATATGATCCAGGAAGCAGAAGAGCAAGTTTGCATCGTTCGTGAGAAATTGAAAATAGCCCAGTCTCGCCCGAAGAGCCAATATGATAGTCATCATAAGGCTGTGACTTTTGAACTCAGCGATAAGGCTTACCTTCGGGTTACTCCTCTTAAGGGAACCCATCGCTTCGGTATCAAAGGCAAATTGGCTCCTCGTTACATCGGTCCTTTTCGCATTCTTGCCAAACGAGGAGAAGTTGCCTACCAATTGGAACTACCACCGCACCTTTCCAGAGTTCATGATGTCTTCCACGTATCTCAACTCAGGCGTTGCTTCTCGGATCGTATCCGTGGAGTGGACCATGAAACGCTTGATCTCCAGGACAATCTTACATATCGAGAATACCCTGTTCGTATTCTTGATCAAACCGAGCGTACCACTCGACGACACAATATCAAGTTTCTCAAGGTTCAATGGTCACATCACTCCGAGAGTGAAGCTACTTGGGAAAGGGAGGATCGTCTTCGACTTGAGTACCCCACCCTCTTTCCGGAGGAACCCGAATCTTGGGACGCGATTCTTTTGAGTGGGGGTGAGTTGTCACATCCCTAGTCAGTGCTTGCATTAGGGCTAGCTAGAGTGTGCATCGTGTTTACTTTCCACAGAATCTTGAAATGGGAATGACAGAAACCCCAACACCCCTCTTCTAATAACTAGGGTTTAATAAAACTTTTCCAATGTACCCAAAATTCCCTTCAAAAATGTTCATCATCTTTGCCTTGGTCTTAAACCTCTGCCAAAAATGGTGCACAATTTTCTAGGACATCCAAAGGTCTCCGGATTAATTCATATTGTAATTGCATTTGGGCATTTAAATGCTATAAAATATTTTATGTGCCCAAATAATCATAAACTAAAATGTTCCATGCTGTTCATATTATATACAGTGGGAATGACTAGTTTTATGAGCTATTAAAATGTTCTGGCATTTTTATTAATTCAACAAAGTTGCAAAAGAAATGAAACAGAAAGAAAATAGAAAAGAGAGGAGAGAGAGAAAAACTTACCTGGCACCACTAACAGGCCCACCTGTCGGCCCAGCCCAGCCACCGCGCCAGCGAGCTGCTTGGCTCGGCCAGGCAGGCAGGCAGGTGCTCGACGGCGGCTGCAGCGTGCGCCACGCAGCTGCCCGCCGCCCTGCTTCCTCCCCTCGCCGTTCTGGTGGTCGGGATCGACCACCCACTTCTCCCCCGAGCTCGCAGACACGCTCAACCCTACCCAGCTCCTCTCCCTCGCCTTCCCCGCACCATGGCCGACGATGCCGCGCTCGCGCCGTCATGATAGCCACGTACACCGCCGTCCCCGTGCTCCGTCACCGTGTCCGTCCATTCCGTCATCATCGACTACGTCGAGCAGGCTGAGCCCCGAGCGCTCGCCTTCTCTGGAGTCGCCCCCGACCCCGTCTTCCCCAACTCCGGCCGCAGAGATCGCCATCGCTGCCCCGCTCAGCTCCGACCGTCCCCGAGCCCGCCTCAACGTTTACTGCAACCGCCGTGAGCTCAGCTTCGTCTTGCCCCTCTCCGTTAGCTCTCTCCGGCACCGTACGCACCGCACGATGCTCACCTGCACGCGTCGCCGATGAGGCTCCGGCCACCTAACAACCCGGCCATCGTGCCCACCAGCTTCACCGTCTCGCGTAGGTGCTGTAGGGTCACTCCACGTGCCTCCACGAGCACCGCACCGACGAGTTCGCCCTCGCCCGAACTCCGACAGCCGTTGGACTCGTCGCCGGCGTCGTTTCCGGCGATTCCGAGGCCAGGCACCACCACCACTCGATGCGACTCACTCCCAGCTGCCCGTAGGTGTGCTCCGCCGTCGTTTTGGTAGCCGGAGCACAAATCCCACACCTCGCCGCCGCGTTTGGCCTCGCCGGCGGCAAAATGTCGGCGTGTTAGCCCCGTTTGACCAAGGGTTTGACCCCCTTGGGTCACTGACATGTGGGCCCTGCCTGTTAGTCAAACCTAGGTTAGTGTCTAATCTAATCTTAATTAGTTAGTTAACTAACTATGACACTGACCAGTGGGTCCCACCGGTCAGGTTTGACCTGGGCTGCCCTGTTGACTTGCTGACGGCAGCATGATGTCATGCTGACGCAGTAAAAGATTTTCTGAGATTATTTGATTTAAAAACAATTCAGTAAATTCCAGAATATGCTTTAAACTTCAAAAAATCTTATAAATTCAACAGTAGCTCGGATGGAAAAGATTTATATATGAAAATTGATCGGAAAAATCCAATCTTTCCAATGACACTTGTTTCATGCATGTTTGAGCAAGTTAACCTTGCTGTTTACATTAAAACATGATAATGCACTTAAATAAATATTTGTTTCGGTTTCAATTTGAATCTTTGATTCAAATGGGCTCAAACCCTTCTGTTATAGATGCATTAGCCCAAGACACATTCATCTTGCCATATCATGAGCATGCATCATATTGTTGCATCTGTTTGCTTATTGATTGTATCGCCGGTGTTCTCCGTGTTAGGTCCTCCTCCCGAGGATACTTCTGTGTATCCAACTGAAGAGCAGTACTCGACCACCACTCTGTTAGGCAAGCAACCATTGATCATTCCGATACAAAACCATCTTCTCGCTCCTGTTCTCTTTTACTTCATTAAGGCAACAAACGTGTGAACTGCTACTTACTGCGGTAGTTGAACCCTATTCCCTTGCATGACCTGTCATTGCCACAGTAAGTAGTTGAAACCCACTAGCATGTGTAGGAGTTGTTTGAGCCATGTGATGTGTGATCCACCATGCTATTTGTTTATGTTGCCTGCTATGCTTAGAGTTGTGTGAGGTCTGGTTCATCTGGGTGATGGATCAGAGTGAAATGATCATATCTGTAAAGAGAGGGAAGTGTGGAACATGTTTGGTAAAGGTATCGATGAAAGGCCATGTAGGAGTACGTGGTGGGTTGTTTCATTGGAACCGTCCATAGGACCCGACATCTGTATGTGTGGTTCAAGTTTCAGCTACTACCACACGTTGGGATCCTTAATTGACCCTCTTGACTTATTAACTACCCTTGACCTCTGTCCAGGAATTGCAACTAGTTTCTGGTGTTTATAGTTTACTGGTGGTCACGCGCAGCACTGACCCTCGAGATGGGCTGTGATGCGACAGGTACGTGGCACGGTGTATCGATCGCCCGTTTGGTGACTCGGGAACCCTGTACACATCGTTTGGGGCCGTGAGCGACACCCCGGCCCGATCTCCCCATGGATGGAACCCAAATAGGTGATAAACCTGGACAAGAGACCTGTGTAGTTAGTCAAGTCGTGGCCGACACCATCGCTGGGCTTCCGCTTGAAGGTTGCCGCGTACATGTCGAATAAACGGCGATAAGTGGTGGAAGCGTGTGTGAAGAAGTACACCCCAGCAGGGTTACCAATCTATTCGAATAGCCGTTGTTCGCAGAACGGACTACTTGGTTACAGTTACAGTTCATAGACAAGTTGATGGATACTACTAAAAGCCTCAAGATAAGTGTGAGTGCCGTAGATGGCCCTTCCGTAGGATGACGGAAGAGGATCCACGGTGGTGTATTGTTGTGGTGAGTAGAGGACTCGTGTACGTAGTATTATCTTGCAATCTGTTGAGAGTCGTAGTATAGGTTAGCCAAGAGTCAAAGCTGGCTTTTTGCTAAGAACTCCACTACCCTTGTTGATAATGTTGCATGTATGATAGGTTCTGTTGTAAGACTTGCTGAGTACCTTTGTACTCATTTTTGCTTAATAACTGTTGCAGAGGAGAACCCTGCCCCTTCTGATGGGTTCTACATAGACGTTGACGTCGACGAGTAGCTTGCTACCCAAACGGAGATCCTGAGCTTGTGAAGGGCCTTGTAGATAGTCAGGCTACACCAAGCCTGTTTTATTTTCCAGGTTGTCTGTACTCCGACATGTTAGCTTCTGCTTGTGCTTGTATGACTGTATGACTTGAGTGTTGGGTCATGTGACCCCTACCTGTATGGATATGTTATGTATGGCTCTTTGTAGCCTCTTAAATAAAGTACTTTGAGTCATAGAGTTCTGTTGTGATGCAATGTTGTATTTGCACATATTGAGCATATTATGTGTATGATTGAAATGCTTGGTATGTGTGGGATCCGACACCTAGTTGTTTCCCTTTGCTAGCCTATCTTACAGGGAAATGCCTCCTAGTGCTTCCAATGAGCCTTGGTAGCTTGCTACTGCTCGGAACACGTAGGCTAGCCGGCATGTGTCCTTCTTCGTTCCTGTGTCTGTCCCTTAGGGGAAATGTCACGCGTTGTTCCTTTAAGTCCATGTAGCTTGCTACGACTTGGGTTCATAAGTTGATGACCGACACGTTCGTTGTTGGGTCATGGATGCCTGTCTCTGTAATTTAGTGCCACTTTTGGTTTATAACTAGCCATGTCGGCCCGGGTTCTCTGTCATATGGATGCTAGCGACACCGTCATATACGTGTGCCAAAATGCGCAAACGGTCCCAGGCCAGGTAAGGTGGCACCCGTGGGGTTACCGTGCGTGAGGCCACAAAGTGATATGACGTGTTACCAGCTAGATCGGTGTGACTTAGGATCGGGGTCCTGACATATAGAGATGTTAATCACATAACGATGTGAACTAGATTATTGACTCGAGTAACCTCTTTGGGTGTTAATCACATGGAGATGTGAACTATGTGTATTAATCACATGGCGGTGTGAACTAGACTCTAGTAAACTCTTCTGGGTGTTAATCACATGACGATGTGAACTAGATTATTGACTCTAGTGCAAGTGGGAGACTGATGGAAATATGACCAAGCGGCAATAATAAAGTTGTTACTATTTTACATTTCCTTATTCATGACAAATTTTTATTATTCATGCTGGAATTGTATTAATCGGAAACCTTAATACATGAGTGAATACATAGACAAACAATGTGTCCCTAGTGAGCCTCTACTAGACTAGCTCATGGATCGAAGATGGTTAAGGTTTCCTAACCATGGACATGAGTTGTCATCTTATAACGGTATCATAGCATTAGGAGAATGATGTGATGGACATGACCCACCCATTAGCTTAGCATAATGATCGTTCAGTTTTACTACTATTGCTTTCTTCATGTCAAATACATATTCCTCCGACTATGAGATTATGCAACTCCTGGATACCAGAGGAATGCCTTGTGTGCTATCAAACATCACAACGTAACTGGGTGATTATGAAGATGCTCTATAGGTATCTCCGAAGGTGTTTGTTCAGTTGGCATAGATCGTTATTAGGATTTGTCACTCCGAATATCAGAGAGGTATCTCTCGCTCTCACGATAATGTGCAGTGTAATAAGCCTTGCAAGCAAATGACTAATGAGTTAGTCTCGGGATGATGTGTTACGGAACGAGTAAAGATACTTGCCGGTAACGAGATTGAACTAGGTATGAAGATACCGACGATCGAATCTCGGGTAAGTAACATACCGATGGACAAAGGGAATAACGTATGTTGTCATAACGGTTCGACCGATAAAGATCTTCGTGTAATATGTAGGAGCCAAGATGAGCATCCGGGTTCCGCTATTGGTTATTGACCAGACAGGTGTCTTGGTCATATCTACACAGTTCTCGAACCCGTAGGTTCCGCACGCTTAACGTCCGATGATGATTTAGTATTATATGAGTTATGTGATTTGGTGACCGAATGTTGTTCGGAGTCCCGGATGAGATCACGGACATGATGAGGAGTCTCGAAATGGTCGATAGGTAAAGATTGATATATAGAACGATGGTATCCCGACAACGGAATGGTTTCGGAGTGCATTGGGTACTCATCGATTCACCAGAAAGGGTTTTGGGCGCCCCCCGCAAAAGATATGGGCCTAATGGGCCAAGAGGGGAAACACAGCAGCCAGCAGGGGCTGCTTTGCCCCCCATATGGGCCGAACCAGAGGAGGAAGGAAAGAGGGGGAAAGAGAAGGAAGCGGAGGGATTCAGCCTCCCCCTTCCTTCCCCCTCCCCCTCCCACCTATATATACATGGGGTGGGGGCACCTAGAACACTCACCAACATCATTGTTAGCCGTGTGCGGCGTCTCCCTCCACCATTTAATCCCACGGTCATATCTTCGTAGTGCTTAGGCGAAGCCCTGCGTGGATCACATCACCGTCACCATCACCACGCCGTCGTGCTGACGGAACTCATCTACTTCCTCGACATCTTGCTGGATCAAGAGGACGAGGGACATGATCGAGCTGAACGTGTGTATAACTAGGAGGTGCCGTACGTTTGGTGCTTAATCGGTCGAAACTAGAAGAAGTTCGACTACATCAACCGCATTGTCTAACACTTCCGCTTATGGTCTACGAGGGTACGTAGATACACTCTTCCCCTCTCATTGCTATGCATCTCCTAGATAGATCTTGCATGAGCGTAGGAATGTTTTTTTTGAAATTGCATGCTACATTCCCCAACACATGGTTCATCATTGTACAGAGACCAGTATGTATGTGCATGTTTGCGACTAGATAGATAACACAATATGTATGCTTCAACCTCGTGGGTCCCAGCTGTCACGGAAGGGATCTTTTTTTTGCGTGTAATAAGGAGGCAGTTCCTTGCGTGCGACCATGTAGCTAGTGGGTCCCAGCTGTCTGGGGAGGAATCATTTTTGCGCATAGTAAGGAGGGACTTGCTTGCGTTCAACCATGTGGTTGGTGGATCCCAGCTGTCAGCCTACAGTCATGTTCCGATGGTTGTCGTTCATCGACCAAGCCGCACTAAGACTACCATGGCAGTGGACAAAGGTGAGGCCTAGAAAGGGAACAAACTGGAGCACGGTAAGACATGGTAGTGGATTGAAGGAAATATACCCTGGAGGCAATAATAAAGTTGTTATTTTATATTTCCTTATATCATGATAAATGTTTGTTGTTCATGCTAGAATTGTATTAATTGGAAACTAGATACATATGTGGATACATAGACAAAACATCGTGTCCCTAGTAAGCCTCTACTAGACTAGCTCGTTAATCAAAGATGGTTAGGTTTCCTAACCATAGACATGTGTTGTCATTTGATTAACGGGATCACATCATTAGGAGAATGATGTGATGGACTTGTGCACGGGCAGTAGCAGCGTCCCGTGGTCTGGCTCACCACGCGCCCGCCAAATCCCGCTCTGGACCCCTTGGAAGCCATTCAAGAACAAAGTATTCAAGTTCAGAGACAAGACCCCGGCAAGAGAAGCTTGCCGGGAAGGCCGCACCAGGCTCAAAGTTATCATTCCAGCACAAGACCCTGGCAAGAGGAGCTTGCCAAGAAGTCCAAAAGAACGGCACTTCAAGAAAGTATATCGCGGTGCATCATGCACCCCGGCAGGGCCCGGAGAGCGACAAGCTTCCGGGCCCGGCAAGGTTGCGACCCCGGCAAGGTGCTTGCTGGGGGAAGCCTACACTGTGTGCCTGCGCTCCAGCTCATCTGGCCGCGCATCGCCCTGGGGCCCTTCCAGGGGCACGTGACAGATGGTTGTGCAGCCTGGGGTACACGGTGGCAAGCCGCGGTGACAAGGCTATCACCGTGGCGAACGGAGACGCATGGACGGACGCTTTTTGGGGCGACGGCGACGGGCATTCAATGCCTTTGTCCCCCACCGTCAAAGTTAGGTGAATACCACTGTTCATACACTGTTCATGCACTGTTACAACCACCACCAGTTTTACATTTTTACCCTCCTCTACGTTGGCACCTGTCGGTGACCCCTTTGAGCTATAAAAGGAGGCCCATGCACAACGTAGAGGGGGTTCGATCCCAGAAACTCAATCACCCCTACGCTCGGTGTAGCTGGTACTGTAGATCTTCAAGCTCCCGAGTTCCAGGAACTCAATACAACCAAGGCAGGAGTAGGGTTTTACGCATACGCGCGGCCTGAACCTGGGTAAACTGGCCGCGTGTGCTCCTCGATCTGCTCTCCGTGCTCCCTCCGCTCCCTTACCGCAACGTAGAAGGGGCTCCGGTCCCATAGGTGTTCGTGGGCGTCCAGTTCCCCGGACATCTTTGGCACGCCAGGTAGGGGGCGTCGAGGTTGTGCGAACCTGATCCGGCACTCACGCGGGCGCAACCTCCAGCAACTTCACCAGCTCCATCAACCTCATCGACTACATCAACATGCCTCCGAAGAAGAAGGCTTCGGAGGTTGGAGGCCCGTCCGCGTCGATCCCACCACCACCAGAGCCGACAGTTGGTGGGGGAGACGCTGGCGGAAGGGTGGACGCCGGTGGGGAGACTCACGGCGCCACCAAGTCTAAGGACAAGACGGACGACCGGGCGAACTCCAAGGCCTCGGTGTCCGTGCACGCACCACGCCCCTCTCAGGAGGTGCCAGACCAGCAGCGACGTGGTACCGGAGGTACCATACGCTTGCTGGGACGTGGCCAGGCCGGCGGGTCACGGGACGCTCAAGGCCAACGTCCTGGCACGAGCAAGGCGCGGTCGCCGGGATGGGAACATGATCCTTCTAAAGCGGTTAGAAGTCCGAGCGTGTCCCGCTCCTCGCACCGTTCGCCACCGTTTCCCTCCTCTCCAGCAGAAGCCCTGGCCAGGGCTTAGCTGCTCCTCGACTTCCCTCCAGCGGCGGACAAGGCCGAAGACTGGAGGGCGACGATCCAGAGCCTCATCGCCTTCGCCAACAACGACGCGCCGCAGCAGCCGGCAACTTCATGGCCGCGGCAAGTCGACCAAGCGAAGGCCGACGGTGACAAGACCGCCGGGGGTGCCACTACCGTGCACTCCCCGCCGCGGAAACAGAAATCGCCGACCCGCCGGATCAACGTCGACGATGACTCCACGGTGTCGTCGGATCCGCGAGCTCGCCGCAATCAGCGCCAAGTCCTCGACGATAGGCGACAAGAGGACGCTCGAACCCGCATCGAGCGTCGAAGAGAAGCCAGAAGACAGTCTGATCAGCGCGGCGGGACCGCTGTCGACATGCACGCCCCCGGTGAACCAGGCGACTTGCCATACGCGGCAGGCTGCCCTGCGTTCACCCGAGAGCTGCGGCAAGTCCAGTGGCCCAGCATGAATAACTTTAAGCCCGACGTACCCGAGAAGTACGAAGGCAAGACACACCCCTCGGAGTTCCTCAGCATCTACACCATTGCGGTGCAGGCTGCCGGGGGACGCGACGAGAAGATCCTAGCCAACTACTTCCCGCTCGTGCTTAAGCCAAACGTCAGATCTTGGCTTATGCACTTGCCGGAGAACTCCATCTCTTCATGGGCGGATTTGTGCCACCAGTTTGTTGGCGCCTTCACGGGCGGCCACAAGCCCCACGGCCAAGCGAGTGATCTCCACATCCTAGCCCAAAAAGAGGGAGAATCCCTGCGCAAATACATCCAAAGGTTCAGCCGCGTTCAGCACAATATCCCCGATGTCCACCCTGCCGCGGTTATCAGCGCGTTCCACCAGAACGTGCGTAACTGCCGGATGAGGGAGGAGATGGCGATGACCAAGATCCGGGATGTCAGCGAGCTTTACGCTCTGGCTGATAAGTGTGCCCGTGCTGAAGAAGGGAGGAGACTCCCCGGAGAGGATGCCGGTGCAGGAGGAAGCGACAGCGAGGATGCAGCCCCGGCAAAGAAAAACCGGCGGTGGAACAAGAAGAAGAAGAACAAGGAGGTACTGGTTATCGAGCAGTCCGGCAAGGAGGCTCCCGCCAAGAAGACACATGCTAGTGGCTCCGGCAAGGAGGCCGCCCCTGTAGCGGCAGCCGACAAGCCGGACGGCTCCGACAAGCAGTACTGCAAGATCCACCGCACCAAGGGCCACGATCTCCAAAACTGCAAGAGGGTAGAGTACCTCGTAGAGCAGCAGAAGGCTGAATACGAGCGTCGCGACAAGGAGAAGGCCCAAGGAGGTGGAGGAGAGCCCAGCAAGAAGCGGCCGTTCAATGGCCGGGGAGGACGCCGCGGCAAGGCCAAGCAGCGGCAAGGAGACAGACCTCCCCGGGGCCGCGACAAGGACGAAGACGAAGATGATGACGAGGACATGGATGAAGGAGACAACAGCGAGCAGGAGTTCCAGAAGGCCACAGAAGTTCTGTGCGTCGATGGAGGTGCCTCTCTGCACACTTCCCACCGCCAACTCAAACAATGGGTGCGGGAAGTGAATGTAGCTGAGCCACCCGTCGAGTCGCGCAGACTGTTGAAATGGTCCGGCACGCCCATCATCTTCGACCTCGAGGACCACCCTGACCGCACAACCACGGTCGGGTGCTTGCCGATGTTGGTTTCACCAACTATCCGCAACCTCAAGGTCACCAAGATGTTGGTTGACGGCGGGGCCGGCCTCAACTTGATTTCCTCCGCTGTGATCAAGAAACTGCAGATCCCCGACAGCGAGCTCGAGGAAACCGGGACGTTCCAACGAATCAACCCGGGAAGGAGCAAGCCAAAGGGGAAGATTACGATGCCAGTGACCTTTGGTGGAGAGCTCAACTTCAGGACGGAGAGGATCACGTTCGACGCTGCCGATATCCCATTGCCGTACAATGGGTTACTTGGCCGTCCTGCGCTCGCCAAGTTCATGGCAGCTTCCCACTACGCATACAACATGCTCAAGATGCCAGGGCCAATAAGCGTCATCTCTGTCCCCGGCGACAAGAAGGATGCGCTTATCTGCGCCGACAAGATCTACCGGGACGCTGCAGCCGCGGCAGACAACAAGACACTTGCCGCTGAAGCTCCCGGGGGGAAGACCAAGACCAAGTCCGGCAAGAGCTCTGGAGCCCACTCCGGCAAACGCACCTCTTCGGAGTGCTGCGCTGCCGTCGAGGACGCACCATCGAGCTCCACTGGCAAGTGCAAGAAAGGAATGGCAGCTCCACCGGTAACCAAGATGGTGTCCGCCAAGGAGGACGGCACTGGTGGTACCTTCACCATCAGTGCTACACTCGACCCCAAATAGGAAAGAGCGCTCGTTGCCTTCCTGCGGGCGAATGTGGACGTGTTTGCGTGGCAACCGTCTGACATCCCCGGCGTTCCCAGGAAGGTAATTGAGCACAAGCTTGCTGTTTGTCCTCATGCGCAGCCCGTCAAGCAGAAGGTCAGGAAGCAAGCGGTGGAGCGCCAAGAGTTCATTGCTGAAGAAATCAAGAAGTTGGAAGCAGCAGGCCTTGTTAGAGGCGTACTCCATCCTACGTGGTTGGCCAATCCAGTTGTCGTACGAAAGGCTAATGGGAAATGGAAACTTTGTATAGACTTCACCGACGTGAATAAAGCCTGTCCCAAGGATCCTTTTCCCTTGCCGCGTATCGACCAGATTGTTGACTCCACGGCTGGATGTGAGTTGCTTTCATTTCTCGATGCATACTCAGGTTACCATCAGATATTCATGGCTGAGGAAGACGAGGAGAAGACTGCATTCATCACTCCATGTGGCACATATTGCTTTATACGCATGCCCTTTGGATTGAAGAATGCGGGTTCAACATTTGCAAGGGTGGTACACACTGCTTTTGAGTCACAGATACACAGAAATGTAGAAGCATGCATGGATGATATAGTGGTCCAGAGCAAGTGCAAAGATACCCTAATTCAAGACCTAGGAGAGACCTTTGAGAATCTGCGCAAGATACAACTCAAGTTGAACCCCGAGAAGTGCGTCTTCGGAGTCCCCTCCGGCAAGCTTCTCGGGTTCTTCGTGTCCCAGAGGGGGATTGAAGCCAATCCCGACAAGATCAAGGCCATCGAGCAGATCGAAGCCCCGAAGCGCGTCAAGGACGTAAGGAGACTTGCTGGTTGTGTGGCTGCCCTCAGCAGGTTCATTTCAAAGTCTGCAGAGTGCGCCCTGCCTTTCTTCAAAATCTTGAAAAAGGCAGGTCCTATGAAATGGACTCCGGAAGCGGAGGCGGCGCTGCAAGACTTGAAAGGATACCTGTCCTCCACTCCAATACTTGTCGCACCTAGGCCACAAGAGAAGTTGCTACTGTACCTAGCAGCAACCAATCAAGTGGTTAGTGTTGCGTTAGTAGCGGAGAGGGAGGCGGATGAGGAACCCACGTCCCCAGCAAGCGCACCCAGCGACAAGCAGGGAGCTTCCCCGACAAGCTATGGTCACGACAAGGACAAGTCTGCGCAGGAACAAGGAGAAGTGCGAAAGAAGATGGTGCAACGCCCAGTTTATTTTGTAAGTTCCCTCTTGCAGGGGGCTAGATCAAGATACTCTGGAGTGCAGAAGTTACTTTTCGGCCTCCTCATGGCCTCAAGAAAGCTGCGCCATTACTTCCAAGCACACGAGATAATAGTGGTCACTCGCTTTCCGTTGAAGAGGATATTGCAAAATCCAGAGGCAACAGGCAGGATCGTCGAGTGGGCACTAGAGCTGTCAAGCTTTGGTCTCAAGTTTGAGAGTACTTCAACCATACAGAGCAGAGCTTTGGCAGAATTCATAGCGGAATGGACCCCAACACCAGATGAAGAAGTTCCAGAGACAAGCATCCCCGTCCAAGAAGCAAGCAAGGAGTGGATAATGTACTTCGATGGTGCCTTCTCGGTGCAAGGCGCCGGCGCTGGAGTGTTACTCATAGCGCCCACCAGAGAGCACCTCAAGTATGTTGTTCAAATGCACTTTCCCAAGGAGCAAGCGACAAACAATACTGCCGAGTATGAAGGTTTGCTTGTCGGTCTCAGAATTGCGGCCGAACTTGGGATCAAGAGGCTGATTGTGCGGGGAGACTCATAGTTGGTGATCCGACAAGTAAACAAGAGTTACCAGAGCCCTCTGATGGAAGCTAATGTCGATGAAGTGAGGAAGCTTGAAGAACACTTTGAAGGCCTACAGATGGAGCACGTTCCAAGAGCTTAGAATGATATCGCAGATGGCCTCTCAAAGTGTGCTGCAATGAAGTTACATGTGGAACCAAGGGTCTTCGTGCTCAAGCTAACTCAACCATCCGTTACACCATCAGTTGGGCAGAGCAAGAAGAGGAAGTTGGTCTCCAGCGACTACTTGCCGGCGGATCTTCCCGAAGCCGCCGCCAAGGTCCCCAAGATCAACAACCAAAATGCTCAGGAACAGTCTGCTCCTGCGGACCCAAGGGTCTGTACAGTTGAAGCAGGCGTTCCCGACAAGCCTTGCCCCGGCAGGCTTGCCGGGGAACCCCCAGCTCTGACAGAGCCGCAGGTTCTTGCCGTAGAAGCTGAGGTTCCCGCAGCAGCCCTGATGCCTTTAGTCCTTGTTGCTGAGCCTCAAGCTCCAACATGGGCACAGCAAATCGTCTGTTTTCTTCAGACTGGAGAACTTCCCGAAGAACCAGAAGAGATAGAGAGTATAACCAGACAGTCAAGTATGTACCAGTTCGTTGGCAACGAACTGTACAGAAGAAGACTCAATGGTGTCAGATTGAAGTGCATTTCTCGGGAAGATGGACAAAACCTGTTGGCGGAGATACACGGAGGCATATGTGGTCACCACATTGGCGCAAGAGCACTTGCCGGGAAGGCGTTCCGGCAAGGTTTGTTTTGGCCAGAAGCCCTCCAAGATGCAACTGCACAAGTAACCAAGTGTGAAGCGTGCCAGTTCCATGCCAAGCAAATTCACCAGCCAGCTCAAGCTCTCCAGACGATCCCTTTGTCCTGTCCCTTCTCGGTCTGGGGGCTCGACATCCTCGGCCCCTTTCCCCGCGCCGTCGGGGGCTTTGAGTACTTGTACGTCGCAATCGACAAGTTCACAAAGTGGCCAGAAGTGGAACCAGTGAGAAAGGTGACAGCACAGTCAGCAGTCAGGTTCTTCAGATCAATAGTTTGCCGTTTCGGAATCCCTAACAGGATCATCACCGACAACGGCACACAGTTCACGAGTCGCACCTTCATGCAATACGTCCAAGACCTTGGTGCCAAGATCTGCTTCGCTTCTGTTGCTCACCCAAGGATCAATGGTCAAGCAGAGAGGGCAAACGCTGAAGTGCTGCGCGGACTGAAGACAAGAACCTTCGACAGGCTGCACAAGTGTTGAAGAAACTGGATAGAGGAGTTGCCGGCGGCTCTTTGGTCAATCAGGACGACACCAAATCGAGCCACCGGACAGACACCCTTTGCTCTCGTCTATGGAGCAGAGGCAGTTCTCCCCACGGAACTCGTATATGGGTATCCTCGAGTGCTCGCTTACGACGAGCTCGAGCAAGAGCAACTGCGACAAGATGATGCGTTGCTCCTTGAGGAGGACCGTCTCCAGGCTGCTGTACGAGCTGCTCGATACCAGCAAGCCTTGCGTCGCTATCATAGCCACAAGGTCAAGGCCAGGAGTCTCGAGGAAGGCGACCTTGTTCTTCGGCTCGTTCAGTCCGCCAAGGGCTCCAACAAGTTGACGCCGAAGTGGGAAGGCCCTTATCGGGTGAGACAAGTCACAAGGCCTGGCACTGTCCTCCTTGAGACCGAAGAAGGCTTACCGGTGAGCAACTCCTGGAACATAGAGCATCTTCGCAAGTTTCACCCGTAAGGCACGGTTGCCGTGATCCGCTCCGACAACCACCTTTTGTACAAGTCTTGCCGCTGTTGCATGTAAACCTTTGTACAGAGCCGGGCGCAGACCCCGTGCATCAGTAAAACTTTTTGTGCTTCGCACCATTTGTCATTTCGTGCTTTTCCTTTTACTTGCATGTATCATCTGACATTTTGTGTAGCACACATCCCCGGTAAGCAGTAACAAGCCGCAAGGCTCCGTACTTGTATTTCCTCCTCTTTTGCCTTTCTCTCTGAAACAGAAGAAGTGTTCCTCGCGCACAAGTTTTCCGGGGGGGGGAAGGAGATAGAAATATGGACCAAGTACTGTTCAAGAAAGGAAAGTCTTGCCGGGAAGCAAACAATCCATGAAAGCTAAGTTACCAAAGTTTGAGCATTCAAATTTTTAAATTTTCTGTTATCTTCCTTGAACAACCACACTTTGTATGGAAAACCTGTGCGCGGAGGAACCTACCCGTGGCTAGCCGCGCCCTTACTTTGTTTCAAGCACGCTCAATGGCTTAAGTGAGCTGCGACAAGTGTCGCGCTCTTACTTCGTTTTCGAGTTCGCTCAGCAATCTAAGTGTGTTGCGACTAGCTGCGGCAAGGTTTCTTACCGACAAGGGCTTTCCTAGCAGGCTGCTAAGAGTCCCGCACTCAGCGCTCGCGGCAAGGGCCCCTTGCCGGCAAGTTCCCCTAAAAGCGTAGGGTGGAAAGCATACAAAGTGAAGGGACTAAAGCAAGGGAGATAACATTGCATTGATTACCCGAAATAAAAGTATATATTACAGAGACAACTTGCCGCTGTTCTAAATGACTACTACCTATGACTTAATCGACAGCGGCGAGGGAAGCAAGGTGCCTAGTCTCTTCGGTCTTCGTCAATCCTCTGGATCTTGCCCACCTTGGCTACGATGTGGGCAACTTGGGCCTTCAACGCCTCCTGGTCGGCTTCGGGCGGAAGGGTTCGGAGGACGTTGACGAGGTTGATCCCGGGGTTGCGGTAGACAATCTTCGACAACACCCGCTCCATAGTACCCATGCAAAGCCGGCGCGCCTCGTCAGCCAGCTGCGTGGGGATCTTCTCCCATAGCCGCGCGAGAGCCGGCGCCACTCCTTTGAGGAACAAGCACATCTTGGCGCTGTGGGGGAGATTCTCGTCGGGGGAGTACGCGAGGTGCTCCGCCCTCAGCGCCACCATCTCCATATCGATGTTGGCGGCGGAGGTGACGAGCTCCTCGGTCCACTGCTCCACCATCCGCTGAAAGTGATTTTGCGAGACGGCGGCGCTCTCCAGCAAGGCCCTCTCGGCACGGAGATCGTCCTTCAGCTTCGTCTCGCGGTCCCGGGCGGCGTCAAGCGAGTCGGTGAGGTTAGAGACCTTCATCTCCAAGTCAGCGATGGAGTCCCTGGCGTCGGTGAGATCTTTGCCCTTCTCGGAGAGGCGGATTTGCAGCTCCGAGTTGGTGTGGGCATCCTTCTCCCGCGCCACGTTGAGCGCGGCGACCCTGTCTTCACTCGCCTTCAAGTTCAGCTCCATCTGCGCCACCCTGGCCTCCAGATCCCTCTTGGCGGTCTCTGCGGCAGCGGCGGCATCCCTCGCCTCCTGCAGAGCCCCGCCAATGGCCTGCTCACGAGCGGTGAGGTCGTCCTCGTGGCTATCGAGGTCGACCTTCCGCTGGTTGAGCTCTCTTTCCCGCCGAGACAGCTCCTCGGCGGCCAGACGCTGCTGCTCCTCCACCTCGGCCTTCTCGAGGAGGAATGCTTGGTGTGCTCCGGCAAGCTCTTCGCGCTCCTCTGCCAAGTTTCGGAGGGCCGCCTGGTTGGCGGCACGGAGCTCTGTGGCGCGCTTCTCCAAATCAGCACCAGCCTTGGCAGCCAGAGCTTCCCGAGACTCCAACTTTGCCTGCCTAGCCCGGTACAAGGCCAGGAGTCGACGCAGGAGTTGCTCCTCTTCGGGCTCGTCGCTGCTGTCGGGCGCATCGACAACCTTCAACCCGGCGGAGGCAAGAACTTCTCCGTCAAACGTCTCTCCCTCCGCGGGTGCCCTTGATGAGGACGCCCACGGGACTTGGATAAAGACCCCGTTGGCGGCCTCCAGATAGACGCCCGACCCAGCCGCAGAGGCGGAAGGATCGGCGGTCGGTGCAGCGTCCGGCGCTCCTGCGGCCTCCGGGCCAGCAGTGCGGTCGCCGGTCCCTTCCCTAGCCGCGGCGTCAGCGGTCGGGGCGGTCTCCTCGGCGGCTGGCTCATCGGCGCCAGCCGTTCCCTCTGCGGCGGTGGCATCGCCAGCGTCGCCGCGCACCTCCTCCTCGGCGATGGTTTCCGTCTCCATCGACTCCGGGGCGGGCAGATCTAGCAGGAGAAAAAGAAAAGAAAGAATCGTCAAGCAAATATCCAAAAAAGAAGAATCCAAGAAGAAGAAATTACAAGAGTTACCTTCGCGGGCCTCTTCAACAACGGGGTACCTCGCCAGGGAGTTGTCCCTTGGCGGCGTAGAAGAAGCCCCCACCGGCGGAGGGCCGCTGGCGCCCTCCCTTGGTGGGAGTCCACCCTTGGCGGGGTGCTTGCCCTTGGCGGGGTACTCGCCCTTGGCGTAGTACCCGTCCTTGGCGGAGCACTGTCCCTCGCCGGGGAGCTCATCCTTGACGGGGAGGGTGGAACAGGCGGCCCGTCGGGGGCGACCTCCTGGTGCTCCTGTGGCTGCGGCTCCACTTCTGCACAAGACAACAAGATATCAATAAGGATAACAACCTCAAGCGTGCCCGTCGAGCGGAAAAATGAATACCAGACTTACGCTGGGGGCTCCGCTGGGGGCTGCTCTCCGGAGCAGCAGGCTGGTCCGGCAAGCCTGTCGCTGGCGCATCGCCTGTCGCTGCGGCAGGCTCGTCGTCCTCGAGATCAACCACAGGGATCTTGGCCCTCTTCGCCATCCGCTGGGTCAAGGTCCTGGAAGCCAAACAAGATCAAAGTTAGACGAAAAAGAAATCAAGACAGAAGCAACAAAAACAAAAGGAAATTGAAATTGCAAATGCTTACTCTTCCTCCTCTTCGTCGGAGCTGAGGGCGGAGAAGTCAAACCCCGCCTCGCGTGCTCCAGCGCGAGGAGCTGAAGGAGAAGGCTCCCTCGGGCGCTTGGCGGGCTCCGGGGCTGCCGGCTGTGAAGACCCAGCACCGGTCGTCGCCGAGGACCGAGGGGCAGAAGGGGCACCTGAGCCACTCCGAGAAGATCCCCCTCCGCTTGTCGCTCGGGCACGGGGCGCCTCCTTGACGACCTCGCTCGTCATGGTGGCACGCGTTGCACGGCGCTTTGGCTGCTGTCGAGGCGCCTGTGGCCTCGTCGTCTCAGCTGCCTTGCGGAGGCGCTTCTTCTGCTGTGCCGGAGGACTTGGTGGCGGCGGAGAGTTCTCCGAGGATGAGGAGGCGTCGTCGTCAAGATTCAGAGACCCGCCAAAGTCTTCGTCGGAATCACCGGACTCGGCGTCCTCCTCCTCCTCGGCAGGCCCGCTGGACTCAGTACCCTGCCCGGCAGCCTCGCCCATCCCGGCAGGCTCCCCGGTAGGCTCCCCGGCAATCTCCTCGGGCGCGAGCTTCAACAACTTGAGGATTTCCTCCTCCTCAGCCTGATTCACCGTTTTCGCCGCCTCCGCTTCATCCACAGTGTATCCAAATTCACCTGCCGCCGCAGCCGCAGTGGCCTCCTCCATCCTGGAGGCAATGTACGCCACATCTCGCTCGGTGGTCTCCCGGGTGAGCCCCTTCTTCTCCTCTGCTTTACGTGGTTTTTCAACCAGGTTGTCGAAGAAGGCTTGCACGGTCTCCGCTGAGGGCACCAGCCAAGTGGGCACGATCCCGTGGGAGTCGCACTCAGGCATTGCCGCGCGGATGGCACTGAGGGCAGTATTGTTGCACAGAGGAACTACTCCGACCGACGGTCTGAACCACTCCGGGTGCTTGGGGTCATGCTTGAACAGCTCCCGGACCATCCCCTTCAGCTCCAGGACGGTGAAATTATAGTTCAGCCCGGGGCGCAGCCTCATGCGGTCTGCCGCATTGCCAAACTCCCAAGCAGGCCTTTTCCTTTCCTGCAGGGGGGCAATGCGGCGGCGGAGGAAATCGGCCCCGACTTCGCCTACAGTAAGATTGGCAGCCCAGAGACGAAGGATCCTAGTGAGGGCAATCTGCAGCTTGTCGTCCTCCGGGGCCAAGTCGCTCCAATCCTTGCCGCGCACTATTGCAGTCTGGCACGGCCAGGTAAACTGCTCGGGCTCATCTTCCAGAATCCAGCACCAGTCAGCCCTCCACTCCTCCCACTTGCCGCGAAGCTCTCCTTTCAAGTACGCCTCCTTCTTGTTCAGCCTAAAGATCCAGGAGATGCCACCGGAAAGTGGGGATCCGGACTCTACTCTAGGCGTGAAGAAGTGGCGGAAAAGAGCTACATTTGGGTGGACCCCGACATAGTTTTCGCACAGATGTGCGAAAACGGCCAAGGTGAGAACGACATTTGGGGTGAAATCTAAGAGGCGGAGGCCGTACGTGTTCATCACATCACAGAAGAACTCCGAATACGGAGGGCAGAGACCGCAATAGAAGAACAAAGCGAAGAAGTGGTAACCTCCCGGGAACATGTCGACGGCCACGGCGGGGAGGACTCTGGTGCGCGGGTGATCTTTCGTCTCCCTCGCCCAGAACAAGTAGTACTTGTCCCGCAGCTCCCTCGGGCCGAGCCTCGGCGGGAAGACCACCATTCTTCTCCGCATGGCCGCCAGCTTCGCCGCCTGCTCAGACTTCTCCTTCTTCGCCTTATCGCTCTTCGCCTTGTCGCTCTTCGCCTGGTCGCTCTTCGGGGCCATGGCGGGGACGGCGAGGGAGGACGACGGCGCTGCGGGTGGGGAAGACGGCGGAGGAAGGGCGGAAGCAGGGAGCGGCGGGGGTTTCTGAGGATTCAAGGCGCAATGAAAGCAATGGTGAAAAACTGCCCCTGCTTCCTCTGCTTTTAGGGGGGGGAGTGGGGGACGTTCCGCATTTCCCCATTAAAGAAACAGGCCACGATCTCTCCCACGACGCCGCAGTCGACGCGTGCCGTTAGGGAGGGATGCGGCGAATCTGGAGTGGGAAACGGCGCGCCGTGGGCCGCGTGTGCCCGTGCACTGTTCTGAGCCTGGCCCAACAGCGCTCGGCACCGTGTGTGGCCCAGGCCCGGGGGCTCCTGTCGGTGTACTAAAGTAGGGGTACCTTAGTATCCCGACTTGTGCACGGGCAGTAGCAGCGTCCCGTGGTCTGGCTCACCACGCGCCCGCCAAAGCCCGCTCTGGACCCCATTGAAGCCATTCAAGAACAAAGTATTCAAGTTCGGAGACAAGACCCCGGCAAGAGAAGCTTGCCGGGAAGGCCGCACCAGGCTCAAAGTTATCATTCCAGCACAAGACCCTGGCAAGAGGAGCTTGCCAGGAAGGCCAAAAGAACGGCACTTCAAGAAAGTATATCGCGGTGCATCATGCGCCCCGGCAGGGCCCGGAGAGCGACAAGCTTCCGGGCCCGGCAAGGTTGCGACCCCGGCAAGGTGCTTGCCGGGGGAAGCCTACACTGTGTCCCTGCGCTCCAGCTCATCTGGCCACGCGTCGCCCTGGGGCCCTTCCAGGGGCACGTGGCAGATGGCTGTGTAGCCTGGGGTACACGGTGGCAAGCCGCGGTGACAAGGCTATCGCCGTGGCGAACGGAGACGCATGGATGGACGCTTTTTGGGGCGACGGCGACGGGCATTCAATGCCTTTGTCCCCCACCGTCAAAGTTAGGTGAAGACCACTGTTCATACACTGTTCATGCACTGTTACAACCACCACCTGTTTTATATTTTTACCCTCCTCTACGTTGGCACCTGTCGGTGACCACTTTGAGCTATAAAAGGAGGCACATGCACAACGTAGAGGGGGTTCGATCCCAGAAACTCAATCACCCCTACGCTCGGTGTAGCTGGTACTGTAGATCTTCAAGCTCCCGAGCTCCAGGAACTCAATACAACCAAGGCAGGAGTAGGGTTTTACGCGTACGCGCGGCCCGAACCTGGGTAAACTGCCCGCGTGTGCTCCTCGATCTGCTCTCCGTGCTCCCTCCGCTCCCTTACCGCAACGTAGAAGGGGCTCCGGTCCCATAGGTGTTCGTGGGCGTCCAGTTTCCCCGACATTAATGGATTCCTTTTGATGAGCATGTTATATGTGAATCTAGATAGCACCACCTTCTGTACCCTCCTTTTACTTTCTGTTAATTAGAATAAATAAAGCAAAAATAGTATTCTCTGTCTATTTCCAGACTTATCCGTGCAATAAAAAATACCCTGAAAATAAAAGTTCTCCAAATGCCCTGAAAATTTAATATGATTTTTTTCTAGAATATTTGAGAATATATGGCACAGAACACACAGCGAGGGGAGCCAGCACCTGGCCAAGAGGGTCCAGGGCGCGCCCACCGTCACAGGGTGCGCCCCCTGCCTCGTGGGCCCCACGTGGCCCCCCTCCTCTTATTCCTGCACCCATACTCTTCTTCTTCCTCCTAAAAAATCACCAACTAGCTCAAGCACGAGTTCTAGCTCATCTTTCTGCCATTTTCGATCTGCTTGCTCAAAGCACCATTCACCAAACTGTTTGGGGAGATTGTTCCTTGGTATGTGACTCCTCCATTGGTCCAATTAGTTTTTGTTCTAGTGCTTCATTTATTGCAAATTTTTGCTGCTGTGGTGACCTAGTTCTTGAGCTTGCATGTCAAATTTCTTTGGTCCCAAGTAGTTCTAATGCATGATATAGTCTCTAGGCACTTGTAGGAGTTATTGCTATCAATCTTGTTGAGTTTGGTTAACTTTTCTTTTGAGTTACTAAAAATTTCAGAAAATTTCAGAAAAATGCATAGGAAAATCTTCCAAGATGGTTCTTCAAGGAAGCAAGAACCGAGGCTCGTGGTTCGTGAGCCGGACGATGAACTACCGAGGGAAGCAGAAGTGCGGCCTTGTGAATGGTCGTCAGATGACTTTATGGATTAGGTTGGCATCAAAGAGGAATTTTGCGCATATGTGCGCAACGTTGACCTCGAGGGCTTCATGCAAGATAAGTGCCCTCAATACCGTGGCTTAACTGATACCTTTGTGATAAGGTTTAAAATTTTCATCTTCACGTAATTCTCACACTGTCCTGTTTGACCTTTATGATAAATCTTACACCATGGACTGTGAGGATTTTAATGATGCTTGTAAGCTCCCGTGGTGGGGCAGTATGGGCGATCCTCGCAAATCTGAATATAGAGATTTTCTTGCTAGTATCACACATGCTACCATAGGGAGCATTCATTTTCCTGCTATTCATTACTTTGCTCTCTTTATTGGTAAATGCATAAACGGTAAGATGAGGCTTGTCACATGTGTGTCCCTCATCTTAGTGTTCTCAAGAGTGATGTTGTAATGCCCAGTATGAGATTATACCTCCCACGTGTCGAGGCACGACTTAAAGGCATAATATCATACTGGAATGATCTCAAGAATGGTATCTTTGCACAACTCATGTAAAAGAGGGATGAAAATACAAAAGAGTAGTTGGCTTACACTCGCCACGTCACACAATGCATTACATACACATTCATCATCCAAATAACATCAGAGTCCGACTACGGACGAAGATCCAAAAGAAAGATACCATAAATAAATAACACAAGGTCCCGATCATCCTAGTAAGAGCCCTACTGATCCTCTGGATAAGACACGTAGTATCGCCCATGTTCTTCGTCAAACTCCTAGTACAACTCTGAACCACCAGCTGTGTAGTTCTCCACGGTACCTGCATCTGGTGTTGTGTAGAATCTATGAGCCACAGAGGACTCAGCAATCCCGTTCCCGGGTAGCAAAACTATCAAAGCCTTGGGTGCGAAACAAGGCTGAAGAACAAGGTTGCAGCTGCACTAGCACTAGCTTACGTGTTTAGAGCGAGAAGAGAAGGCCAACGATCATCAAAGTGGTCACGAAGTGATCCTATCTAAGCACGTCAAACATAACCCCACCGTGTTCACTTCCCGGACCCCTTCGGAAAGCGACCATCACAGTTACTCACGCTGGTAGTGTATTATGAATATAGTATCAAGTTTTCTACAACCGGATATTAACAAATTCCCATTTGCCACATAACCGCGGGAACAGCTTTCGAAAGATCAAACCCTGCAGGGGTGTCCCAACTTAGCCCATCACAAGCTCACGATCTGCGGAGTCGCAACTACAAATTGGGAAGACCCGAGTTTTCTCGGAATCCCGTGCTCAAGATATTCCGACTTAGGTAAAACTAATCTAGCAAGACCTCCCGGCGTGCTGACACCCTGACAGTAGCCGCGCGTATTTAGTGTCAAGCCATGATCGGATGGGTGACCATACAGGTAATACCAGATACCTCGGGTTTCCCCAAGTCGGTCTCGCATAACCCCCAGTTTAGACCAACACTCATGAGGAGCACTGGCCCGGGTTGTAAAATTAAGTCCTCGGGTTAATTACTCCCTATGCAAGTTTTTTTAGTTATTAGGCAAATGGTAAAACCAAAGTTGGGCCTTGCTGGAAAAGCTTTAGCACTAAGTGAGTTATTGACGGGGGCCCATAAACCCCAACCACGTTAGGAACACAAAATCAAGGAACATAACACCGGTTTATCGGTTCCTAAGGTGGCATGAGTGGAAGAAAACACCGAGCAAAAGGCCAAGCCTTCCACCCATTGCCAAGTATATAGGTGTGTTAATATATTTAAGAGATATTGTGATATTCCAACAACAAGTTCCAACATGGAGCAATCTTCATCTTCACCTGCAACTAACAACGCTATGAGATCGGCTGAGCAAGCGGGTAACATAGCCAAACAACGGTTTCCTGGGAAGGTGTCAAAGGTTAGAGGTCTCATGGCAACAATAGGAGGGCTGACAAACAGACATGGGCATCGAGGCAATATCTAAAGAGCGAGACATCTAGCATAGGCAAAGATAGTAGTGATATCTGGGTATGGTCATCTTGCCTGGGATTCCGCAAGGAAGAAGAACGAGTCCAAGAAGTAGTCGAACAAATCCTCACAACTCCGGAACGAAACCGAAGCTAACGAGAGAAGCATACCGGAAAGAAGCAAATAATACGGTAAGCACACAAGCATAAACATCACGTATGATGCACAACCAAGTATGATGCATGTACGGTTTAATTATGCATGGCATGGCAAAGTGCACAAACAACACTACAATTTAAGTGGAGCTCAATATGCAACGAGTTGCATATTGACAAAACATCACATTATACTTATTTAATTGACTCTCGTTTATTTACAAGACAAGGTTAAATGTTTTTATTAAGCATGGCAAGAGGTGAAGCATGAGCAAAACTACACTATCTAGTCATTTTAAATGAGGCCGGAAATAACAACAATTCTTCCGGAAACTCCTCATGTCATTTAGCAATTTTAAAGCAAACAACAATTTAAACATCTTAATGTTGTTATCATGATGTGGATGACATTTCAAGTTTTATGCAGTTTTAGTTAAAAGTTGACATAAGAGATGTGAAGCATTTGTCACCGTGGCGGAAAGAAAGGGGCCACGACGACGATAACCGAAAATGATTCCGCAACAACATTTCGGTACCGGTAACTCGTTGAGAGACTGGTGCAAACGAAATGGTCAACGTGAACGTGCCAAGCAAGATGATGGGGCGCTCCCGGTAACCGGGTTCCCACGTGCGGTGGCAGGGCAACAAGGGCACTTCGGACGCGGTGCAACAAGTGAACATCTCATACATCACACAAGCATTCATCCACGGGGTCGTCTCGATGGTATACTTTGTAGCGTTCGTTACGGGGCGGTTCGGGTTCGTAGTGGAAGTAGTTGTTCACGAGTTGGTCATAGTGGAAGTAGTTGCACACGCCGATGGTAGTGGAAGAATTCGTTCGCCGGGCATCGTGGGAAGTAGTGGTTCATGTTTCGGAGTCGTACACGTTCCGTAGTGGGAAGTAGCCGTTCCGTTCATAGTCGTACACGGGGCGTCGGGGTCTTCATTGACGTAGAGGTACACGTTCCGTTTCTGAGAGGTACTTGACGAATCCATCATTTCCGGGGCGATGGTAGTCGTACACGTTGGCGGTAGTCGAACTTGACGCTTGCGGTACACGAATCTTCGGCGATGGTCGTCGTACACTTCCAAATAGGAACTTGGGGTCACGGTTTAGAAGTCGTTCGGGTGTAGTTGAACTTGACGTAACCGATGGTTTCGAGCGTCGTGGTACTCGTTCATGTAGTAGCTGTTCATGGGTCTTGTCGCTGGTGTACTTGCCGCTTGCGGTCAAAAATAGAGGTCACCGGCAGAGACAAAAGCAGCAGGAGGTGTCGAGCGACGACCACCGGAGACGAGGCCAAGGCAGCGGCTCGTGCTGGACTTGCGGGATGGGTCCTGGACGGCGAGACGAGGAGAAGGCGGAGGGCGGCTCGACACGCAGGTGATGGAGCTTGGGGCGGCGGCGCTGGTTGGAGAGGAAACCCAATGCGGCGGCGATGCTGCTGGTGGAGGAGGCGCGCCTCGCCGGTGACGAGGAGGAAGTAGGGGTGCCGGACACGACAGCGCGCGGGATCGGGGTGGCGCTGGCGCGTGGCGAGGACAGCGCCCGGTGGACCTGGCGACGCAGCGGGACAGCGGAGGAGACAGGCGCGGGGTCAGGGTTCGCCAGAGGAGCTGAGGTCGGGCACCATGGGGATGCAGGCAGCCAAGAGGCGCGGGGCAACGTGGCCAAGCGGAGGGAGGAGGAGGCACGGATGGGACGGTGCTGGTCGCCGACGTCAGGGCCCGCGGACGCATGATGGCTTCTCGCCCCTCGTTGGTTACCCCAAGTGGAAGGTTTGAGATGCAGTGTAGCGGAAGTTTTCCCTTGGCAAATATACCAAGGATCGATTTCCCTGAGACTCCCAGTTTCAACAAGAAGGTGTCAACTGCTAACGGCGCCAGATATTAGCAATCAACGTGGACCTGCACACAGATACAAATAACTTTGCTCCCAACGAGTACAGAGAGGTTGTCAATCTCTCCGGCCTTGTAGTTTACAAAGGATCAAACGCAAGTGATAATAGTGATAGGTAATGCTGCAATAGTAAGTAAAAAGCGGAAAGTAAATAGCGGATGTGATCAGTGATGGTAATATGGACCGGGGTCCCATGATGTTCACTAGTGATGTCTCTCTCCCAAAAGACGATAAAACAGCTATGTGAGGTGAACGAATTACAGCTGGGCAATTGACAGAATTATGTGCGCAAACCAATGCTAACTATGTTACAAGAAAGGTAGAGGTTCAAAGCATGGGCGGTACGCCAAGGCAAGTAGACCGAAATCCATCTGCATCTACTACTAATCATCCACCTTGAGATATCTATCCAGAACATCTCGCTGGTATTAAGTTGCGAGTCCCACCCATAGTGTAAACTCAAAGCAACGGACAACTGCATTAAAAGAACTTTGCGTAAAGTAAACAATCCTTGCACCCGCGGGCACAAGCACCGTTGTTTTCCCCCTTGTGGCAACAGCACATCCCCTAGACTCATGTTTCTGTCACACAAGCTAGTCATCGAGGGGCATGAACCCACAATCAAGCATAACGTTCCCTCTTGGAGTCACTACCTACTACTTGGCCAAAGCAATAAATAACAACGGAGAACATGCAAGAATTACTTACGAACATAAATATAAAAGAGGTAGATCAAATATATTACTCAAACACAATCTGAACATAATCTCATAATCCATCGGATCCCAGCAAACTCATCATAGCAACAGCATTAGGATTACATATGTGCCTCGATCATGTAGGGCAGCTCACGAGGACTAATTAGTGAAGCACAAGAACGGGAGGAGAACATCACATAGCTACTGGTCATGGACCCATGGTCCAAGGGAGACTACTCACAACTCATCCGGGAGGCGTCCATGGTGGTGAAGAAGCTCCCGGTGGTGATCCTCCCCTCCGGCAGGGCGCCGGGAAGAGTTCTCCTGGTGCTCCCGATCTTGGAAGCGCGGCGGCGGCGGAACAGAGATGAGATCGCGAAAAAGGGTTCCCGTCTCGAGGGTTTCGGGACACGATATAAATATATGCCAAAGGGGGGCATCAGCGGAGGCCCGGGGGGCCCAGCCCCCCCCCCCCCCGGCGCGGCCAGGGGGGCGCGCCACCAGGGCGCCTGGAGCCCTGGTGGCCCCCCTCCGGCTGTACTTTGGCTGCTGGGAAGCTTCTGGAACGCTGATTTTTTATATAATTTTTCTGGGATTTTTCTGGCAGTTCTCGTAATGGGAAAACCTGAAATACAAAAACAGCAGAAAACAGAAACTGGCACTTGGGTGCACTAAGTTAATAGGTTAGTCCAAATATGATCAAAAGTGTATGGAGGTGTATAAATATCATAGCAATATCACCCAAAAGAGGCATGGAGCAAGCAGAAATTATAGATACGTTTTGGACGTATCAACATCCCCAAGCTTAATTCCTGCTCGTCCTCGAGTAGGTAAATGATAACAAGAATAATTTCTATGGTGACATGCTATTAACCATATAGGACTTTTCATAGTCATATGACAAAGGCTTACTGAGACAATGATTCTGTAGTAATTAAGTTGCCTCATGAGAAAATCACAAAGAACTGAAAGTTTTACAATATGATACTGAAACATCAAATAGATTTGCAATGAGCATGGTGTGCAAATATGATAAAGTGATATCTCGCTTGCCCCCTTTAGTGAAGCAAAACATAAATGCAGGGGCACCTCCAAGGTTTAAGTGATGACTAGATACAATGATTTCAAAATAAACGATATCGTAATCATGCAAAAGACAATGCTACTTTGGGACAATGCACATTACACTCAGAATGACAATCATGCCCTCAGTAGTTGGTGCTTTAAAAGAAGGTGGAGACTCTCGAACCGTGGCTTTTGTTGGCAAGGTTGAAAACCCGTAGTCGGAAACAAAGAAAAAGCATGTACCAGAGCTCTTGGTTTTAAAACAGAGGTAATAATAATTTTTTCTTAGATCATGCATGTTTCGTCAACGAATGCTAGCAGATAACTCAATCACTTCTTGAGATGGACAAGTTTCGAGGAACGGCTCCCGAATGAGGACGATCACATCCTCTTAATCTCCTTTGTTTATCACTGCCAAAGTTTTCTGATTTCTCATGAACAAAGCGTGAAGGAGGGTTTGTTTGTTATATTAATTTTGAGTCGGGCGCACTCAATGCCAGTTCCTTCTCGTGTTATGGGTTTGCACAATAGACATGCAATCACGGGGTGAAGCTTGTCCAACTTAAAAAGATCATGAATTAACTACTACTTCCTCATGGACTTAAAACAGAGGCACAAAATAGGAATGCATTTTTTCTTTTTGAATAATTTCGAGATGGTACATGAAAGTCTTCGTTAGGAATGGCAGGTAAATACCATGTAGGAAGGTATGGTGGACTCATATGGCATAACTGGTTTAAAAGAATTTGGATGCACAAGCAGTCAGTCCGCTTAGTACAGGCGAAGGTTAGCAAAAGACTGGGAGCGACCAACTAAGAGAGCAATGACGGTCATAATCATGCAGAGCGACAAAGCAACATTGAATCAGGCATGAAAGTTATATCGCTACTCAGAAATAAAAGATCATCAAGGCTTGACAGACTTTCTTTACAGTGTTAAATATGCGTGAGCATACGCCAAGTCAATCAAAATAAATTCTTGAAGGAAGATATTACTAAACCATACCACATCATAGGCAAACAAATCATGTTGGTACTCCAATAACACATTGGGAACCCCCCAGCTATTTGAGACTAACCATAAGAAAACATGAACTACTAAGCACCATTATGCACGTAGCATCTTTATCATAGACATACCAACCAATGCAACGGAAGCAAACTCTCTTAATAAGATAATCATGATAAATAAAGAGAGTTCAAGCAACCAACTAAACAAAAGCTCTTTAAAAGGATAAGCATGAAAACTAAAAGCTAAACATGATAGTAGCTATTGAAAGACAAAGAACACACACAGCAAGGATAGACATGAAAATTCTATGTTATGTTCTAGGTAGAAGTGGAGTGTGTTTCTCTCCCACATAAAGAAAGCTTAGTTCCGACTCGTTATGAAAAGATAAAGAAAACTAAAAAGGAAAACTAAAGCAAGACGCTCCAAGCATAGCACATAACACATGAAGTGATAAAAATATAGTGGAAAGAAAGACGAACTTACAATGTTGATGGAGAAGGGGATGCACGGGGGCATCCCCAAGCTTAGACGCTTGAGTCTTCTTGAATATTTCTTGGGGGTGCATGGGGGCATCCCCAAGCTTGAGCGTTTGACACTCCTGAATCTTTTTATCATCTTCCCTCGCACACTTGAAAACTCCCTTCATACATAACTCATCATAATCTGATTAGCGAGGTTAGTACCCATAATAAAATAATTGTTCCTTGCAGGAAATAAGGATATTCTTGAAGGTATACTGTTTCTCAAGATTGCCAAAAGGTTTTTGCAAAGAAAAAGCAAGCTCTAGGTTTGCAAAATGAAGGAAAGGCAAAACAGGACAGAATCTATGAAAAACAGAACAGCAGGTAGTAAATGATTTTTTCGGGGCACTTCTGCAACTCTAATCAAAAAACTCAAAACAGACGCACGAAAGACAATTATATAGAGCATGCTGTCGAAAAAATTCAGACCAAAAATATGATCTGGTGATTTTATACGAATTTTTCTATCCATGGACAGAATCTGCTTTCTGGACTGCACGTCACAACTTTTGAACTGTCTTGCAATCAGAGGCTAAACTTGGCACAAAGCTGAGAAATAAAGATACAATGATGTTGCTACAGTAGTAACAAACATCAAGACCACTAAAAACTGAAAGAACAAACTGAAAGCAAAGATAACAAGGGTTGTCTCCCTAGAGCTCTTTCTTTATAGCCATAAAGATAGGCTTAAGACTTTAATGATGCTCTCGTAGGAATAAGAGTTGAAGAACAAAAGAGAGCATCAAGGAGCAAATACCAAACACATTTAAGCCTAACATGCTTCCTATGCATAGGAATATTGCAATAGAATAATTCATTGAAGCACAAAGCAACTAGCATAGGAAGGCAAAACAAGCATAACTTCAAAATATTCACCATAAAGAGAGGAAACTTCTTATTATTAAGATATTTAGAACCAAGTCTCTCTCTCCCATTATAAATTTCAGTGGCATCATGGATGAACTTAACAATATAACTATCACATAAGGCATTATTTCCATGATCCAAAAGCATAAAAGTATCATTACTCTTCATATGAGCAAAATCTTTCTTATTAGGAATAGTGAGTGTAAAGCAATCATAACCATCATGGTAATCATCATATTTTAGGAGGCATAGTATCATCAAAGTAAATTTTCTCCTCAAAAGTTGGGGGACTAAAAATATCATGTTCATCAAACGTGTCATCCCCAAGCTTAGAGCTTTCCATGTCATTAGCAATATTGATATTCAAAGAAAGCATACTAATAACATCACCACCATCATGATTGTTATGCAAATAATAAAGTTCCATAGGTTTTTAAATTTTCTCTTCAAACACATCATGTCCCAAAGCAAGGTAGAGCTTATAAAGCTCTCTCATATTTTTGTTGTTTTCCATTAAGCAAAACTAGTGAAAGGACATAAAGAAAACTGAAAGGTAAACTAACAAGACTAAAAAGCAAAGATAAAAGATAGCGTGCAACTCCCCTATTCTGAAGAGTGGAGTCCCCTGCAACGGCGCCAGAAAACTTTGCTTGATGGCTTCTTGCCCCTCGTTGGTTACCCCAAGTGGAAGTTTTGAGATGCAGTGTAGCGGAAGTTTTCCCTTGGCAAAGATACCAAGGATCGATTTCGCTGAGACTCCCAGTTTCAACAAGAAGGTGTCAACTGCTAACGGCGCCAGATATTAGCAATCAACGTGGACCTGCACACAGATACAAATAACTTTGCTCCCAATGAGTACAGAGAGGTTGTCAATCTCTCCGGCCTTGTAGTTTACAAAGGATCAAACGCAAGTGATAATAGTGATAGGTAATGCTGCAATAGTAAGTAAAAAGCGGAAAGTAAATAGCGGATGTGATCAATGATGGTAATATGGACCGGGGTCCCATGATGTTCACTGGTGATGTCTCTCTCCCAAAAGACGATAAAACAGCTATGTGAGGTGAACGAATTACAGCTGGGCAATTGACAGAATTATGTGCGCAAACCAATGCTAACTATGTTACAAGAAAGGTAGAGGTTCAAAGCATGGGCGGTACGCCAAGGCAAGTAGACCGAAATCCATATGCATCTACTACTAATCATCCACCTTGAGATATCTATCCAGAACATCTCGCTGGTATTAAGTTGCGAGTCCCACCCATAGTGTAAACTCAAAGCAACAGACAACTGCATTAAAAGAACTTTGCGTAAAGTAAACAATCCTTGCACCCGCGGGCACAAGCACCGTTGTTTTCCCCCTTGTGGCAACAACACATCCCCTAGACTCATGTTTCTGTCACTCAAGCTAGTCATCGAGGGGCATGAACCCACAATCAAGCATAACGTTCCCTCTTGGAGTCACTACCTACTACTTGGCCAAAGCAATAAATAAAAATGGAGAACATGCAAGAATTACTTACGAACATAAATATAAAAGAGGTAGATCAAATATATTACTCAAACACAATCTGAACATAATCTCACAATCCATCGGATCCCAGCAAACTCATCATAGCAACAACATAAGGATTACATATGTGCCTCTATCATGTAGGGCAGCTCACGAGGACTAATTAGTGAAGCACAAGAACGGGAGGAGAACATCACATAGCTACTGGTCATGGACCCATGGTCCAAGGGAGACTACTCACAACTCATCCGGGAGGCGTCCATGGTGGTGGAGAAGCTCCCGGTGGTGATCCTCCCCTCCGGCAGGGTGCCGGGAAGAGTTCTCCTGGTGCTCCCGATCTTGGAAGCGCGACGGTGGCGGAACAGAGATGAGATCGCGAAAAAGGGTTCCCGTCTCGAGGGTTTCGGGACACGATATAAATATATGCCAAAGGGGGGCATCAGCGGAGGCCCGGGGGGCCCAGGCGCCCCCCCGGCGCGGCCAGGGGGGCCGCGCCACCAGGGCGCCTGGAGCCCTCGTGCCCCCCCTCTGGTTGTACTTTGGCTGCTGGGAAGCTTCTGGAACGCTGATTTTTTATATAATTTTTCCGGGATTTTTCTGGCAGTTCTCGTAATGGAAAAACCTGAAATACAAAAACAGCAGAAAACAGAAACTGGCACTGGGGTGCACTAAGTTAATAGGTTAGTCCAAATATGATCAAAAGTGTATGGAAGTGTATAAATATCATAGCAATATCACCCAAAAGAGGCATGGAGCAAGCAGAAATTATAGATACATTTTGGACGTATCAAAGCAGGAGGATGACGAGGGGAAGGGAAACGCGGAAGGAGGAGAGGTGAGGGATGGCACTTGTCGAGGGAGGTAGGTGTGCGAGCGCGAGATGTGGGGGATCGAGAGGGAGATCGAGCAGGAGGGGGAGGGATCGATGGAGCAGGCAGTGGGTACTGACAGCGGTCGGTGGGAGCAAGGGGAGGAAGAGAGGTGAGCAGGGGATCGGGCTAGGGTTATGGGGGTTAGGTGGGCTCGGCCAGGAGGCCGAATTGGAAGCTACTGCTGCTAGGCCTTGGGCCAAATTGGTTGAGGTCTCTCTCTCTCTCTCTCTCTCTCTCTCTCTCTCTCTCTCTCTCTCTCTCTTCAAAAACAGAAAAAGAAAGAAAGAAAAGCATAGAAAAGAAAAGGAGTGGATAAAAATTTGGGCAAGCGGGTAATTTTCCCGGACTCACGAAAATGAGCACGGTCCATGAAAAATAGGAGAGGCATGAACGCAAGAGTTAAATTCAAACTCATTTGAATTTAATTCAAATGGTTTGAATTAGGGCAAGGCTTAGAAAGTGTCCAAAAATGTTGACACTTTAGGAGGAGCCTCGATAAAAGGGAAAGAAAAATGTTGGCAAGGTTTGAGGCAAGGAATTGAGAAAGAGAAGGCATGGGGAAAATATGCAAGTGTGTTATGGTGAATTCCAAACAAATGGAATAATTTAATATAGCTCCCTAATAATATTGAGAGACTTTTATATGTTATAAAGAGAAGTCACCATAGTGAGTATCCCTCAATTTAAATGGATCAAGGATCCATACGGTTTATTTAGTTGAGTTTTAAAATTAAAAGACTTGATGGCATGATGACATGATGCAATGAAAAATAAATAAAGCAAGCACAAATGAAACACATGGGAAAACCCGGAACATCTAGAATCTTCTGGAGTGTCGGTCTTCGGGCGTCACAACTCTCCCACACTAACAGAGGATCTCGACCTGAGATCCTAGAGATGGCACCGGATAAAAGAGGATAAAGGAAGAGGTAAAACAAAGTTGCTTCTTTGACAAACGAGTGAAACCACGAACCTTGAGAGGTTAAACAAGTTGAATAAGAATACAATGGAGATGAATGAAGATGAAAACACTCCGTTAGAAAAGAGGAATAAGGAACATTATGAGAACCTTGTAGGTTGAAAGGCATGAAACAAGAGCTTACGAACCAATAGAATATGAAACTGCAATGGTATAGCCAAGGAATAAGAATGACATAATTTGGACAGCACTCCGACTGAAAACTGAAGGAATTAACATGAGCTTGAGAAGATTGGATGATCTTGATGAAATCAAGAGCATATTGCCTCCGAAACAATTGAAAGAATGGCACAAGGGGTAAGAAAGATTTTAGACAGCACTCCGGTTAAAAGAGAGTTAAAACTTGATCAGATGAGAGAACTTGAATGGAGGACACGAAACTCTCGTTAAATGGACCAGAAAGGAAAAGAACATGATGTTGGCAAAAAGAGATGATGGAACGAAGATATCAACATTACAATACCTCCGGAATAGAAGCTAGAATGTTAGGAAGAAAGAAAGTAAAAGAAAATGATAACTTCTACCACAAATGAATTAGAAAAAACATCCTTACGAAGAAGGGTTGAATGGGGTTGATGGAAAATCAACAACAAAACGAATAAGCTTGATGTTGGCTTATAGAAAACATCTCAAAATTATGAGGTGACAACCGGCCACTAACGGAAACCAATTGTTGCTAAAGATCAACGAAGATATGCAAATTTCTTTCTCCGAGAGGATGAATGAAGAATTTGGGTCATTAATAAGCACCATAATACCAACAATTCTAACGGAAAGCTCTAGGTGGAATACAACCCAAGATAACTCCAATGAATAAATTGAAGGGTTGAAAAGATCTCCTGAACAAAGGAAAATGATGGTTTTAAATATCTCATTCTTAATAACTTGTGAATCATGAAACATGAAGGAAATTGTCAAGAATGACATAACACCATCTCAAAAGATAAGGTAGAAAGAATTGCACTCTGGAATGCAAGAAGAAGAATACTTGAGCTCCAATAAGAATCTTGATGAAGACTTCGAGAATGAACTAAATCATGATGAACCACCAAGAAGAACTCCGGTAACAAAAGGATGAAAAGTGAATGATGAAAAGAATAATATTGAAGACTTGCAATGATTTAGAAGGATCTTTTGATATGATATAATTGAAATAACTTGGAGCTCCGGAAACAAGATGAACAACTTGGAAACGAGAATATGATATGATGAACATGCTTCGGAAAAAGGGAACAATCCGCCGGGAAGAATAAGCACTTGAGGAAATTTAGATATAAGAGAACGAAGAGATCGCGGACTGATTAAAGAATACTTGAACAAAGCACCGGAAGAATATGGAGACGAACGAAGAGGCATCAATAAAGAATAGTTGGAGGGCGAAGTTGAAAAGTGAGAACGAAGAAATCTTCTAAACTGATGGCCTTCGGAGGATCACAATGGGAAGAATTCATGAAATGCTGCGAAGGGGCATGAAAACAATTCCCACAATCGAAAACAATTATGAGGATGACATGAAGCTAGAACCACGAATATTCAAGAGAATGGGCCAAGATTTAAGAGAAACTCTTCTTCGGTCTTCAAATGTTGAGAATGAAGACGAGAAAATACCATGAAGATTTCGAGATACTCCGAAAGAATGAAAAGGGGAAAGGTTGAGCTAAAGATGAAAATAATTGAAAACAATCTTGGAGAAGACATGTGACTGATGGAAATCATTCTTACGTCACACTTTGAAAAGAATTTGAGTATAACTCCAGAAGAATTAGAAGAGTCAGGTAAGATCCTGGAAAAAGACCTGTGGGTTATGGCCCACTCAAAAGAAACACCGTTAAACAAGATTGCTTAAGATATATTGCACCGGTTGAATTAAATGGCTTGAATAAGATGACAGTCCTCAAAATAGTTTGAATGGATTAAGAATTGAAACACGAATCTTCTGAGATACCTTCAGCTCTCCGGATATGAATAGCAAGAGAGAGTTGAATAATCAAGAGAGACTCTGGATAAGAAATTCCCACATTGGGAAACATGTGAAACAAGAGGCACAGATATGATCAATACGGAAACTTGGATTTAGTCCACCGGAGAAGGATATAAGAATTAAGAATGATGAACTTGAAACTCTTGAGCATCTTCACGATAAATCACGGGATAAGAACATTGAAGGAAATGAATGAAGAAACATCACATGAATAAAATGGATACTTGATTAAGAATTATGGCTCCATCAGAAAAGGGGGGAGGGTGGGAAAAAACAAGACAACTTGGGATGAATGAAATAGACACCATTGAGAAAAGACTGAGAGTTGATCTTGCAGATGATGAAGAGATCAGATTAACTTGAAGCGAAGCACACGGGTTGAAAAGAATTTAACATAGCAATCTCGATGATCAAGAAGGATTAGCACTCCCATAGAAATATGAGAACACCGATTAAGAAAGGTATGGAATCAGCATTTGACATCGAAGCAACTCGAATACCAGAATCAAAATGAAAACAATGGATAGATATGTTGCAAGATAATCTTCACAATATCATCCGAACAGATAATTGAACGAATGAGTTCCATAGCTTAATAGTACAACACTCCTCACGAGAAGCCACTTGGGAGAACAAAAGGTAAATAAAAACAACAAGGAGCAGATAGAACAAATACAAGATAGAAGTTCAGTCCCACATGTTCGTGCTGAAAGCTCATGGAACGTGTTACAAAAGGGTTTTGCAATCCCCGGATCAACATAGCCAAGGACCCTTTAAGATGCAACTCCCGATTGGAACAACGCCCATAAATCCACTTCACTCAATATAGAACCCCGAACTCCATATCATGCATTCGTTGGAAGAATGCCTACGAGCTACTAGATGAACCCACCTATTAATTTCCAAAAGTTTCCAGTTATCCAATAAGGTGTTGGGGATATAGGGGAAGCACCGCGCACTCAACTCTAATCATACATCCAGCTGTATCCATCCTTCCACACATAACCAGTCATTTTCGTAAACCGTTTACCTCGGACCTTCGAAACGCATCTGCTATACAAGCTGTGGCAATACTCCCGAACTACCTCCCCAGTACTGGGTGATGTCGGGGTTATCTCACCACTAACCGCATAGAAGAGTTTTCGGTGTCGGCTGTCTTAAGTATTCTAGAACTGCTGCGATAGATTTGTGATGACAACACCTTGGAGCTCAACTCCTCGAGCACTGCCATAACCCATAAATGGCAGGAGGCATCGAGAACAATGTTCTCGTCACAAAGATATCGGAACAATCCAAGCAATACTCGTGTGATCCTAAAAAAAATTAGTGAATTTTTTAGAGTAGAAGAGATAGAACATCGCGAGGAGTCCTCACCAGAGTGATAAAGGGATGAGGAGTAAAAAGAAATCCTACTCTATGATATATATATAGGACTCAAAACATTTTCATGTGTGTGCCTAGACTCAATCGTCAACGATTCGATCAATCAGGGGGGCTCCTAGGTCAGAGAAGGCTCTGATTACCAACTTGTAATGCCCATTATGAGATTATACCTCCCACGTGTCAAGGCACGACTTAAAGGCATAATATCATACTGGAATGATCTCAAGAATGGTATCTTTGCACAACTCATGTAAAAGAGGGATGAAAATGCAAAAGAGTAGTTGGCTTACACTCGCCACGTCACACAATGCATTACATAAACATTCATCATCCAAATAACATCAGAGTCCGACTACAGATGAAGATCCAAAAGAAAGATACCATAAATAAATAACACAAGGTCCCGATCATCCTAGTAAGAGCCCTACTGATCCTCTGGATAATACACGTAGTATCGCCCACGTTCTTCGTCAAACTCCCAGTACAACTCTGAACCACCAGCTGTGTAGTTCTCCACGGTACCTGCATCTGGTGTTGTGTAGAATCTGTGAGCCACGGAGGACTCAGAAATCCCGTTCGCGGGTAGCAAAACTATCAAAGCCTTGGGTGTAAAACAAGGCTGAAGAACAAGGTTGCAGCTGCACTAGCACTAGCTTACGTGTTTAGAGCGAGAAGAGAAGGCCAACAATCGTCAAAGTGATCACGAAGTGTGTCGGTGTACTAAAGTAGGGGTACCCTTAGTATCCCGAACTTGTGCACGGGCAGTCGCAGCGTCCCGCGGCGAGGCTTGCCGGGTGACCGCCAAGGGCCTCCGTGGTTCCCTTGGAGCCATTCAAGAACAAAGTATTTAAGCCAAGGAGACAAGGCCCCGGCGAGAGGAGCTTTCCGGGAAGGCCAACCGAGGCATCTCAAGGAACTTGCCGCGACACGCCACGCATCCCAGCAAGGCCCGGTGAGCGACAAGCTCCCGGACGCGACAAGACATCGCCCGCAGGAAGGTGCTTGCCGCGGCAAGCTGCCACTTTGTACCTGCACTCCAGTGCACCCACCAACGTGTCGCTCTGGGACCCTTCCAGGCGTACGTGGCGGGAGGCTGTGCAGCTAGAGGTACGCGGTGGCAAGCGGCGCTGACAAGTTTGCTATCGTGGCGAGCGGTGGCGACCCTGACGGCCCCTTTTTGCACTGTTTGGGCGACGCAGACGGGCATTGAATGCCCTTGTCCCCTGTCGTCAGGGTTAGGTATGGAACACTGTACAAGTAGGTGTACCACTACATCATCTTTCCATTTTTGCCCTCATCTACGTTGCCACCTGTCGGTGACCCCTTGAGCATATAAAAGGAGGCCCATGCGCAACGTAGAGGGGATTCGAACACTCTCACGCTCGGTCTCGCTAGCTGCTGAGGTGTACTGTAGCTCTCAGCGCTCCCGAGCAAGAACTCAATACAAACCACAAAGCAGGAGTAGGGTTTTACGCATCCTTGCGGCCCGAACCTGGGTAAACTGCTCGTGTGCTTCGCCTCGATGCGCTCTTCGTGCGATCTCCGCCCCCGCCGAATCGAAAGGGACTCGGCCCGCCGGTCCCATAGGTGTTCGTGGATAAGTTTCCCCGACATCTTTGGCGCGCTAGGTAGGGGTGCGTCGAGGTTGTGTGAACCTGATCCGGCGTTCACACGAGCTAGATCTTCATCATCTTCATCAACATGCCGCCAAAGAAGAAGGCTTCGGAGGCAGCTGCTCCGTCCGCGTCGATCCCACCACCGCCGGAGCAAACGGCTAGTGGGGTAGACGCCGGCGGAAGAACGGGCGTCGACGAGGGAACTCACAGTGCCGCCAAGTCCAAGGACAAGGCTGCGCTGCCTATCGGCGGCGTAGCCGGCTCCCACGACGACCGAGCGCACTCCAAGACCTCGGCGTCCGTACATGCACCACGCCCATCTCAGGAGGCGCGGGATCGGCAGCGTCATGGTACTCACGGTACCATACGCTTGCTGGACCAAGATCGAGCTGGCGGATCTCAGAGTGCTCAAGACCAGCATGCACGCCAACATGCTGGCACGAGCAAGGCACGGTCGCCTGGACGGGATACTGCTCCTTCTAACATAGTTAGAAGTCCGAGCATATCCCGCTCCTCACACCGCTCGCCACCGTTACCCGCCACTCCAGCAGAAGCTCTGGCATGAGCTCAACTGCTCCTAGACTACCCTCCAATAGCAGACAAGGCCGACGACTGGAGGGCCACCATTCAGAGTCTCATCGCCTTCGCCAACGGCGACACTCCACGACAGCCGAGTACGTCACAGCCGCGGCAAGTTAGCCAGGCACGAGCCGATGGTGACAAGACCGGTGGGGGTGCAACCACCGTGCACTCTCCGCCCCGAAGGCCAAAATCGTCGACTCGCCGGATCCACCTCGACAGCGACTCTACCGCGTTGTCGGATGCACGAGCTCGTCACGATCAGCGCCAAGTTCTTCACGAACGACAACAAGAGGACGCTCATACTCGCATCGAGCGCCGAAGAGAAGCGCGGCGTCAATCAGACCAGCGTGTTGGGCCCGCTGTCGACATGCATGCGCCCGGGGGACCAGGCGACTTGCCGTACGCGGTAGGTTGTCCTGCGTTTACTCGTGAGCTGCGGCAAGTCCAGTGGCCCAGCATGAAGAATTTCAAGCCAGACGTACCAGAGAAGTACGACGGCAAGACGCATCCGTCGGAGTTCCTCAGCATCTACACCATCGCGGTGCAAGCTGTCGGGGGGGCGAGACGACAAGATCCTTGCAAACTACTTCCCACTAGTGCTCAAACCCAACGTCAGATCCTGGCTCATGCACTTGCCGGACAACTCCATATCTTCTTGGGCAGACTTATGCCATCAGTTTGTCGGCGCCTTTACATGCGGCCACAAACCCCATGGCCAAGAAAGTGATCTTCATCTGCTCGCCCAGAAGGAAGGAGAGCCCTGCGCAAGTACATCCAGAGGTTCAGCCGTGTACAGCACAACATCCCAGATGTCCACCCTGCCGCGGTCATCAGTGCGTTCCATCAGAACGTGCGTAACCGCAGGATGAGGGAGGAGATGGCGATGTGCAAAATCAGGGACGTCAGTGAGCTGTACGCCCTGGCCGACAAGTGCGCACGTGCTGAGGAAGGGAGGAAACTCCCCGGAGAGGATACAGGAGCAGGAGGATCTGATAGTGAGGATGCTGCCCCGGCAAAGAAAAACCGGCGGCGGAACAACAGGAAGAAGAAAAACAAAGACGTGCTAGTCGTTGAGAAGTCCAGCAACGGAGGTGGCGCCGAGAAAGCCAAAGTTGGTAGCTCCGGCAAGGAGACTGCCGCATGCACCAACTGCCAGGCTGTGGCGGCCGCCGACAAGCAGGACGGCACCGACAAGCAGTACTGCAAGATCCACCGCACCAAGGGCCACGACCTCCAGAACTGCAAGAGGGTCGAGCAGCTTGTTGAGCAGCAAAAGGCTGAATACGAGCGGCGCGACAAGGAGAAGGCCCAAGGAGGTGATGGATGATCCGGCAAGAAGCGGTCATTCAACGGCCGGGGAGGACGCCGCGGCAAGGCCAAGCAGCGGCAAGGAGATAGACCTCCCCGCGGCCGCGACAAGGATGAAGACGACGACGACGATGAAGACATGGAGGATGTTGAGACCAGTGAGCAGGAGTTCCAGAAAGCCACAGAATTCTTGTGCGTTGACGGCGGTGCTTCTCTGCATACTTCACACCGCCAACTCAAACAGTGGGTGCGGGAAGTTAATGCGGCAGAACCACCTGTCGAATCGCGCAAGCTTCTGAAATGGTCCAGCACGCCTATCATCTTTGATATTGAGGACCACCCTGATCGCACAACTGCGGTCGGGTGCTTGCCGATGTTGGTTTCGCCAACTATCCGCAACCTCAAAGTCACTAAGATGTTAGTTGACGGCGGGGCCGGCTTGAACCTGATCTCCTCTGCTGTACTCCAGAACATCCAGATCCCTGACAGCAAGCTCGAAGAGACCGGCACATTCCAAGGAATCAACCTGGGAAGGAGCCAGCCGAAGGGGAAGATCACGCTGCCAGTGACATTTGGCGGCGAGCTGAACTTCAGGACTGAGAGGGTCACTTTTGACGTTGCTGATTTTCCATTGCCTTACAATGGGATACTCGGCCGTCCAACACTCGCCAAGTTCATGGCAGCCTCTCACTACGCATACAATATGCTAAAGATGCCAGGCCCGATAAGCGTCATCTTTGTCCCTGGCGACAAGAAAGATGCTCTTATCTGCGCCGACAAGATCTACCGGGAAGCAGCAGCCGCAACAGATCGCAAGACACTTGCCGCTGAAGCTCCCGGGGGGAAGAAGAAGACCAAGTCCGGCAAGAGTTTTGATGCCCACTCCGGCAAGTGCACCTCTTCGGAGTGATGCACTACCATCGAGGACGCACCATCGAGCTCCACCGGCAAGTGTAAGAAGGCAATGGCAGCTCCACCAGAAACCAAGAAAGTGTCCGGCAAGGAGGACGGCACTGGTGGTACCTTCACCATCAGTGCCACACTTGACCCTAAATAGGAAAGCGCGCTCGTTGCTTTCCTGCGGGCGAACGTCAACGTGTTTGCATGGCAACCGTCTGACATCCCCGGTGTTCCCAGGAAAGTAATTGAGCACCATCTTGCCGTCTGTCCTCATGCGCGGCCTGTCAAGCAGAAAGTCAGGAAACAAGCAGTGGAGCGCCAAGAATTCATCGCAGAAGAGATCAAGAAGTTGGAAGCAGCAGGCCTTGTCAGAGGAGTGCTCCATCCTACGTGGTTGGCCAACCCTGTAGTCATGCGCAAGGCAAACGGGAAATGGAGGCTTTGTATCGACTTTACCGATGTCAATAAAGCTTGTCCCAAAGACCCATTTCCCTTGCCGCGCATTGACCAGATTGTTGACTCCACGGCCGGATGTGACTTGCTTTCATTTCTTGACGCATACTCAGGATACCATCAGATCTTCATGGCAGAAGAGGATGAGGAGAAGACCGCACTCATCACTCCATGTGGCACGTACTGCTTTATACGGATGCCTTTCGGTTTGAAGAATGCTGGTTCAACATTCGCAAGGGTGGTCCATACAGCTTTTGAGCCACAAATTCACAGAAATGTGGAAGCCTGCATGGATGACATAGTGGTCAAGAGCAAGGATAGGACAACTCTGATTCAAGATTTAGACGAGACTTTTGCAAATCTGCGCAAGATCAAGCTCAAGCTCAACCCCGAGAAGTGCGTGTTTGGAGTCCCTTCCGGCAAGCTTCTCGGGTTCTTTGTGTCTCAGCGGGGAATTGAAGCCAATCCCGACAAGATCAAGGCCATTGAGCAGATTGAAGCACCGAACCGCGTCAAGGATGTACGAAGACTTGCCGGTTGCGTGGCTGCTCTCAGCAGGTTTATCTCTAAGTCTGCTGAGCGCGCCCTGCCGTTTTTCAAAATTTTGAAAAAGGCAGGTCCAATGAAATGGACTCCGGAAGCGGAGGCTGCGCTGTAGGACTTGAAGAGATACCTGTCCTCCACTCCAATACTTGTGGCACATAAGCCACAAGAGAAGTTGCTGCTGTATCTAGTGGCAACCAATCAAGTGGTTAGTGCTGCGTTAGTAGCGGAGAGGGAGGCGGATGTTGAGCCAGCAACCACGGCAAGTGCATCCAGCGACAAGTAGGGGGCTTCCCCGACAAGCTCTGGTCCCGACAAAGATGGATCTGCGCAGGAGATACGGAAGAAAATGGTGCAGCGCCCAGTTTACTTTGTCAGCTCCCTTCTGCAGGGGGCTAGGTCAAGGTACTCCGGTGTGCAGAAATTGCTTTTCGGCCTTCTCATGGCCTCGAGAAAGCTGCGCCATTACTTCCAAGCACATGAGATCATAGTTGTCACTCGCTTTCCGCTGAAGAGGATATTACAGAATCCAGAAGCAACAGGCAGGATTGTTGAGTGGCACTGGAACTGTCAAGCTTTGGCCTCAAGTTTGAGAGCACTTCAACTATCCAAAGCAGAGCATTGGCATAATTCATAGCAGAGTGGACGCCAACACCAGATGAAGAAATTCCAGAAACGAGCGTCCCCGTCAAGGAAGCAAGCAGAGAGTGGTTGATGTACTTCGATGGTGCCTTTTCGCTGCAAGGCGCCGGTGCTGGCGTGCTGCTTGTCGCACCCACCGGAGAGCACCGAAAGTACGTAGTCCAGATGCACTTTCCCAAGGAGCAAGCAACAAACAATACTGCAGAGTATGAAGGTTTGCTTGCCGGTCTCAGGATCGCGGCAGACCTTGGGATCAAGAAGCTCATTGTCAGGGGTGACTCGCAGCTTGTCGTCCGCCAAGTGAACAAGAATTATCAGAGTCCGTTGATGGAAGGCTACGTTGATGAAGTGAGGAAGCTAGAAGAGCACTTTGACGACCTACAGATGGAGCACGTCCCAAGAGCTCAGAACGACATTGCTGATGGCATGTCGAAGTGCGCTGCACTTAAGTTACCTGTGGAACCAGGGATCTTTGTGCTCAAGCTGACTCAACCATCCGTAACACCATCAACTGGACAAAGCAAGAAGAGGAAGTCAAGGAGGTGGAACCCGTAGCCGCCGCCAAGAAGGTCCCCAAGATCAACACCAAGAACGCTGAGGAGCAGTCTGCTCCAGCAAGCCCAAGGGTTTTTTCCGTTGAAGCAGACGCTCCCGACAAGTTTTGCTCCGGCAAGCTTGCCGGGGAACATCAAGCTCCGGCTGAACCGCAGGTTCTCGCCGTAGAAGCGGATGTTCCCGCAGCAGCAGATGTGCCTTTAGTCCTTGTTGTCGAGCCACAAGCTCCAGCATGGGCACAGCAGATTGTTCGTTTCCTTCAGACAGGAGAACTTCCCGAAGAGCAAGAAGAAGCGGAAAAAGTAGCCCGGCAGTCAAGTATGTACCAGTTTGTTGACAACACACTGTACAGAAGAAGACTCAGCGGTGTGAAATTGAAGTGTATTCCCCGGGTAGATGGACAAAAGCTGTTGGCAGAGATACATGGAGGCATATGTGGTCACCACATTGGCGCAAGAGCACTTGTCGGAAAAGCATTCCGGCAAGGTTTCTTTTGGCCGGAAGCCCTCCAGGATGCAACTGCACAAGTAACCAAGTGTGAAGCGTGCCAGTTCCATTCCAAGCAGATACACCAGCCAGCTCAAGCTCTCCAGACGATCCCTTTATCCTGGCCATTTTCGGTCTGGGGGCTCGACATCCTCGGCCCCTTTCCCCGCGCAGCCGGGGGCTTTGAGTACTTGTACGTTGCAATCGACAAGTTCACAAAGTGGCCAGAAGTGGAACCAGTGAGGAAGGTGACCGCACAGTCAGCAGTCAAGTTCTTCAGGTCGATTGTTTGCCGCTTCGGGATCCCTAACAGGATCATCACCGACAAAGGTACGCAATTCACGAGCCGCACCTTCATGCAGTATGTCCAAGATCTTGGCGCCAAGGTCTGCTTCGCTTCTGTTGCTCACCCGAGAAGCAACGGTCAAGCGGAGAGGGCAAATGCTAAAGTGCTGCGTGGACTCAAGACCAGAACTTTCGACAGGCTGCACAAGTGCGGAAGAAACTGGATTGAGGAGCTGCCAGTGGTTCTTTGGTCGATCAGGACGACGCCAAATCGAGCCACTGGACAGACACCTTTCGCTCTAGTGTATGGAGCAGAGGCATTTCTCCCCACGGAACTCGTATACGGGTCACCTCGAGTGCTCGCTTATGATGAGCTTGAGCAAGAGCAGCTGCGACAAGATGACGCGCTGCTCCTTGAGGAAGACCGTCTTCAGGCTGCTGTACGAGCTGCTCGCAACCAGCAAGCTTTGCGCCGCTACCATAGCCGCAAAGTTAACGCCAGAAGTCTCGAGGAAGGCGACCTTGTTCTTCGGCGCATTCAGTCCGCCAAGAATTCCAACAAGTTGACGCCGAAGTGGGAAGGCCCTTATCAGGTGAAACGAGTCACTAGGCCCGGTGCTGTCCGCCTTGAGACCGAAGATGGCTTTCCGGTGAGCAACTCCTGGAACATCGAGCATCTTCGTAAGTTTTACCCGTAAGGCACGGTTGCCAGGACCCGTTCCGGCAACCACCTTTTGTACAAGTCTTGCTGCTGTTGCATGTGATCCTTTGTACAAAGCCGGGCGCAGACCCCGTGCATAAGTAAAGCTCGCGTGCCCCGCGCATCTTGTCAATTTCATGCTTTTTATTTTTTGCATGTATTATCTGACACTTTGTGCAGCGCCTACCCCCGGTAAGCCATAACGAGACCAAAGGCTCCATATTTGTATTTTCTCTTCTTTCTTTTTTCTCAAGGAAAGGAAGGTTCCCTCGCACACAAGTTTGCCGGGGGGGAGAAGATAGTGGTATGGACCAAGCGCCGTTCAAGAAAGTTTCGCCTTGCCGGGAAGCAAACAACACAAAAGCTAAGTTGTCAAAGTTTGAACAATCAGATTTTTAAATTTTTAAGTTATCTTCCTTGAACGACCGTGCTTTGTAGGGAAAACCTGTGCGCGGAGGAACCAATTCGTGGCTAGTTGCGCCCTTACTTTGTTTCAAGTTCGCTCAACGACTTAAGTGCGCTGCGACTAGTGTCGCGCCCTTACTTTGTTTCGAGTCCGCTCAACAACTTAAGTGTGCTGCAACTAGTTGCGACAAGGTTTCTTGTCGGCAACGGCACCGCCAGCAGGCTGCTGACGTTCCGCACTCAGCGCTCGCGGCTAAGGTGCCTACGCCGGCAAGTTCCCTAAAAGCGTAGGGCAAAAACATACAAAGCAAAGGAATCAAGTAAAGGAAATAACGTTGCAACCATTACCCAAAATAGAGTTATATTACAAGATAGCTTGTCGCAGCTCTAACAGATTGTTCTCCTAACATGATAAGCAGCGACAAGGAAAGAAGAAAATGGGCAAGCCTAGTCCGCGCGATCGCCCTCGACTCTCTTGATCCCGCTCACCTTGTCCACAATGGGTGCAACAAGGGCCTCGAGCGCCTCCTGATCAGCGTCCAGCGGCAGGGACTTGAGGACGTTGGTGAGGTTGAGGCCCGGATTGCGGAAGGCCACCTTCACCAACACCTTTTGAAGGGCTCCCACGCAGAGCTTGCGCGACTCGTCCGCCAGCTGCTTTGGGATCCTCTCCCGGAGTCGCTGGAGGGCCGTCGCCACACCTTTGAAGAACAGGGTGAGCTTAGCGCTGGGATGGAGGTTCTCCGCCCCCAGCTGCACCAGCTCCCTATCGATATCTGCAGTAGCATTGACAAGACCCTCCGTCCAGTGCTCCACAGTCTCCCTAAAGTTGTTCTGGACGACAGTAGCACTCGCCAGCAGCGCCTTCTCGGCCTTGATCTCCTCCTTCAAGGCCGCCTCCCGCTCCTTGGCGCCGTCCAGCGTCTTGGTCAAAGTGGTTAGCTTCAACTCAAGATCCGCGTTGGAGTCCTTGGCGGCGGCAATCTCCTTGCCCTTCTCGGCGAGGCGGACCTGCAGCTCTGAGTTGCTGTGGGTGTCCTTCTCCCGCTCGTGCTTGAGCGCGGCGATCTCTTCACCTCTCGCCTTGAGATCGGCCTCGAGCTGCGCCACCTTCGTCTCCAACTCCTTCTTGGCGACCTCGGCAGCTGCGGCAGCGTCCTTTGCTTCCTAGACGGCCCCGCCAAGTGATTGCTCGCGCGCGGCAAGCTCCTCCTCGTGGCTGTCGAGGTTGACCTTCTACTGTGCCAGCTCGCCTTCTCGCGTGGACAGCTTCTCGGCGGCAAGCCGCTGCTGTTCTTCGACCTCTGCTTTCTCGAGGAAGAAGGCCTGCTGCTCCTCGGCAAGTTGCTCCCGCTCCTCTGCCAGGGACCGGAGAGCTTCCTGGTTGAGGGCCCGGAGCTCCTCCGCGCGCTTCTCAATGTCAGCTCCCGCCTTCGCGGCAAGAGCCTCTCGGGACTCCAGCTTGGCCTGCCGAGAGCGGTAGAGCGACAACAGTTTCCGCAGCAGCCGCTCCTCCTCAGGCTCGCCGCTGCTGCTACTCGGTGCGTCGACCAGCGTTAGCCCGGCGGAGGCGAGCACCTATCCGTCAAAGACTTCTCCCTCGACCGGTGCCCTGGAGCTTGATGCCCAGGGGAGTTTGATGAAGACGCCGTAGCCGGCCTTCAAGTAGGCGCCTAGCTCGGGCTCTTCGGAGCCTGGGGCTGCGGCAGCGGCGGAGGGCTCGGCGGTCGGTGTAGCGCCTGGCGCTCCTAGGGCCTCAGGGCCGTCAGTGCGATCGCCAGACCCCTCGCCAGCTACTGCGGCGGCAGCCTTGGCGGCCTCTGCGCTGGCGGGGTCATCAGCGCCGGCTGCTTCTTCGGTGGCAGCGGCGTCGTCAGCAACAACCTCAGTCTCCATTGGCTCAACAGCAGATGGATCTGACAGCCAGAAAGGGGAGAAAAACAGTCAAGCAAATATCCAAAAAGAAGAATCAAAAGAAGAAAAGCCCAAGGGAAGTTTCGATGCGAGGGGATTACCTGCACGAGCCGGCTCCTCGGCAGTGTCCCTTGCCGGGGAACTCTCCCTTGGCAGCGTGGTTGTAGTCTCCGCCGGCGGAGGGCCGCTGGTGCTCTCCTTTGCCGGAGAGCTCTCCCTTGGCGGAGAACTCGCCCTTGGCGGAGAACCCTCCCTTGCCGGGGAGACCCGTGCCGAAGAATTTCCCCTTGGCGGCGTAGTTGAAGCAGATGGCACGTCGGGGGCGGCCTCCGGGCGCTCTTGGTGTGGCTGCTCTGCTCCTACACAAATCAACAAACAAATATCAGCCAAGAAAGAAGAGCCACGCGCGTCTAACAGTGGAAAGTGAACCATACACTTACGCTGGGGGCTGCACTGGGGGCTGCTTTGAAGATTGGTTGCTGGGTCCGGCAAGGTGGTCTCGGTGGGCTCGTCCTCGACGATGATCACCTCCTCTCTCCTTGCCGGGACCTTGGCCCTCGTTGCCGCTCTCTGGGCCAGAGTTCTGAAAAGGAACAAGTTCAGAGTAAAGCAAAAGAGATACAAGACAAAACAGCAAAAATTGAGGAAATACAAGAACAACAAGAATCTTACTCTTCTTCTTCCTCGTCGGAGCTGAGCGCGGAGAAGTCGAAGTCCGGCTCACGTCCAGCGCGAGCAGGTGGAGGAGTAGGCTCCCTTGGCCGCTTGGCGGGGGTAGTGGTGGTGGTCTGAGACGACCCCGCTCCGGCCGCCACCGTGGCGTGAGGAGCGGCAGGAGCAGAAGCGGCGGTCCGGGAAGACCCCACTCCAGTTGCTGCAGAAGCACGAGGTGCTCCTGCGGCAACCTTGCTTGCCGCGGTAGAGCGTGTCGCGCAGCGCGGCGGCTGTTGACCCGTCTGCCGCTCCGTTATGTCCCCAGCCTTGCGGAGACGCCTTCTTGGTGGAGCTGGAGGCTCTGCTGGCGGCGGGCTTCCTGAAGATGAGGAGGAAGAGGAGTCGATCTCCAGCGAGCCGCTCGTATCCTCGGCGGGCTCGCTCGATTCGACGTCCTGCTTGGCGGGCTCGCTCGACTCGACGTCTTGCCCGGCAGGCTCCCCCTCGCCGGCAAATTCATCTCGCTCGGCAAGGCTTGCCGCCTTTGCTGCCTCTGCCTCCTCCACGGTGAATCCGAACTCGCCCGCGGCCGCGGCTGCCGCCGCCTCTTCCAGCCTGGTGGCGATGTACGCCATCTCCTTGTCAGTGGTGTCGCGGGTGAGGCCTTTCTTCTTGTCGGAGCGGATCGGCACTTCTTCCAAGCTGTCGAAGAATGCCTGCACGGCGTCATCCGCAAGCTCTTGCCAAGTTGGGTCAATCCCATGCGAGTCGCACAGCGGCATCATTGCGCGGATGCGGCTGAGCGCGGAGTTGTTGCACAGCGGAACGACGCCCTGCGGCAACCTGAATACTTCGGGATGTTCAGGGTCGTGCTTGAACAGCTCCTGTAGCATCCCGTTAAGCTCCATAACGGTGAAGTTGAAGTTGAGGCCCGGGCGCAGCCTCATGATGTCCGCCGCATTCTCGAACTCCCAGACGGGTCTCTTCCTCTCCTGCAGGGGGGCGATGCGGCGGCGAAGGAAGTCTGCGCCAACTGCGCCTACAGTGAGCCCGGCAAGCCTGAGGCGTAGGATCCGGGCGACGGCAATCTTCAGTCTACCGTCCTCCGGGGCCAAGTCGCTCCAATCATTGCCGCGTACTACTGGGGCTTGGCACCGGGCGGTAAATGGCTGCGGGTTCTCCTCGAAAATCCACCACCAGCGTGCTCTCCATTCATCCCATTTGATGCTTAGCTCTCCCTCCAGATAATCTTCCTTCTTGTGGGCCCTCGAGATCCAGGAGACTCCGCCGGATAAAGGCTCTCCTCTCTCAACTCGGGGTGTAAAGAAGTGGCGGAAAAGGGCTACATTGGGATGGACTCCGACAAAGTTTTCGCAGAGATGTGCGAAAACTTCCATGGTCAAAACGGCGTTGGGGGTGAAGTCAAGGAGGTGGAACCTGTAGGTGTTCATAATGTCGCAGAAGAATTCAAAGAAAGGTGGGCAAAGCCCGCAGTAGAAGAACAAGGAGAAGAACGCATATCCGTTCGGAGCCATTTTACAAGCAACGGCTGGGAGTACCTTGGTGCGCGGATGCGCCCGCGTCTCCCCCGACCAGAAGAGGTAGTAGTTCTCCCTCAGCTTCCTCGCGGCAAGCTTCGGGGGGGGGGACACAGCCCGCTCCTTTCGCAGCGCCGCGAGCCGCAGCGCCTCGTCCGACTTCGCGCCCTTCCCCTTGTCGGTTTTCGGAGCCATGGCGGAAGTGGTGAGGGAGGTTGATGGCGTTGGTGGTGCTGGTGGCGATGGGGGGCGGAGCGCTGCTCTCTTTCGGTTTTGGGAAGAAGGGGAGCGGCAGAGGCTTTCGAGGTTGAAGTAGCAACGGGCGAATGGACAGACTGCCCCTGTTTCCCCTGCTTATAAGGAGGGAGGGGGCGGACGTTCCGCATTTCCGATTAAAGAAGCCACCCACGATCTCTCCCACGACGCCGCAATCGACGCGTGCCGTTAGGGGAGGGCGCTATGGATACGGAGAAAGATACGGCGTGAACCAGGCCGCGCATGCCCGTGCACTGTTTTGGGCCTGGCCCAACAGCGCTCGGCACCGTGTATGGCCCAGGCCCGGGGGCTCCTGTCGGTGTACTAAAGTAGGGTACCCTTAGTATCCCGAACTTGTGCACGGGCAGTCGCAGCGTCCCGCGGTGAGGCTTGCCGGGTGACCGCCAAGGCCCTCCGTGGTTCCCTTGGAGCCATTCAAGAACAAAGTATTTAAGCCAAGGAGACAAGGCCCCGGCGAGAGGAGCTTGCCGGGAAGGCCAACTGAGGCATCTCAAGGAACTTGCCGCGACGCGCCACGCGTCCCCGCAAGGCCCGGTGAGCGATAAGCTCCCGGACGCGACAAGACATCGCCCGCGGCAAGGTGCTTGCCGCGGCAAGCTGCCACTTTGTACCTGCGCTCCAGCGCACCCACCAACGTGTCGCTCTGGGACCCTTCTAGGCGTACGTGGCGGGAGGCTGTGCGGCCAGAGGTACGCGGTGGCAAGCGACACTGACAAGTTTGCCATCGTGGCGAGCGGTGGCGACCCTGACGGCCCCTTTTTGCACTGTTTGGGCGACGCAGACAGGCATTGGATGCCCTTGTCCCCTGCCGTCAGGGTTAGGTATGGAACACTGTACAAGTAGGTGTACCAACTACATCATCTTTCCATTTTTGCCCTCATCTCCGTTGCCACCTGTTGCTGACCCCTTGAGCATATAAAAGGAGGCCCATGCGCAACGTAGAGGGGATTCGAACACTCTCACGCTCGGTCTCGCTAGCTGCTGAGGTGTACTGTAGCTCTCAGCGCTCCCGAGCAAGAACTCAATACAAACCACAAAGCAAGAGTAGGGTTTTATGCATCCTTGCGGCCCGAACCTGGGTAAACTGCTCGTGTGCTTCGCCTCGATCCGCTCTTCGTGCGATCTCCGCCCCCGCCGAATCGAAAGGGACTCGGCCCGCCGGTCCCATAGGTGTTCGTGGATCAGTTTCCCCGACAAAGTGATCCTATCTAAGCACGTCAAACATAACCCCACCATGTTCACTTCCCGAACCCCTTTGGAAAGCGACCGTCACGGTTACCCACACTGGTAGTGTATTATAAATATAGTGTCAAGTTTTCTACAACCGGATATTAACAAATTCCCATCTGCCACATAATTGCGGGCACGACTTTCGAAAGATCAAACCCTACAGGGATGTCCCAACTTAGCCCATCACAAGCTCACGATCTGCGGAGTCGCAACTCCAAATTGGGAAGACCCGAGTATTCTCGGAATCCCGTGCTCAAGATATTCCGACTTTGGTAAAACTAATCCAACAAGACCTCCCGGCGTGCCGACACCCTGACAGTAGCCGCATGTATCTAGTCTCAGGCCACGACCGGATGGGTGATCATACAGGTAATACCAGATACCTCGGGTTTCCCCAAGGCGGCCCCGCATAACCCCCAGTTTGGACCAACACTCATGAGGGACACTGGCCCGGGTTGTAAAATTAAGTCCTCGGGTTAATTACTCCCTATGCAAGTTTTTTTAGTTGTTAGGCAAATGGTAAAACCAAAGTTGGGCCTTGTTGGAAAAGCTTTAGCACTAAGCGAGTTATCGAGGGGGGCCCATAAACCCCAACCGTGTTAGGAACACAAAATCAAGGAACATAACACCGGTTTATCGGTTCCTAAGGTGGCATGAGTGGAATAAAACACCGAGCAAAAGGCCAAGCCTTCCACCCATTGCCATGTATATAGGTGTGTTAATATATTTGAGAGATATTGTGATATTCCAACAACAAGTTCCAACATGGAGCAATCTTCATCTTCACCTGCAACTAACAACGCTATAAGAGGGGCTGAGTAAGCGGGTAACATAGCCAAACAACGGTTTGCTAGGAAGGTGTCAAAGGTTAGAGGTCTCATGGCAACAAGGAGGGCTGACAAACAGACATGGGCATCGAGGCAATATCTAAAGAGCAAGACATCTAGCATAGGCAAAGATAGTAGTGATATCTGGGTATGGTCATCTTGTCTGGGATTCCGCAAGGAAGGAGAACGAGTCCATGAAGTAGTCGAACAAATCCTCACAACTCCGGAACGAAACCGAAGCTAACGAGAGAAGCATACCGGAAAGAAGCAAGCAATACGGTAAACACACAAGCATAAACATGACGTATGATGCACAACCAAGTATGATGCATGTCCGATTTAATTATGCATGGCATGGCAAAGTGCACAAACAACACTACAATTTAAGTGGAGCTCAATATGAAACGAGTTGCATATTGACAAAACATCACATTATACTTATTTAATTGACTCTCGTTTATTTACAAGTAAAGGTTAAATGTTTTTATTAAGCATGGCAAGAGGTGAAGCATGAGCAAAACTACACTATCTAGTCATTTTAAATGAGGCCGGAAATAACAACAACAATTCCGAAAACTCCTCATGTCATTTAGCAATTTTAAAGCAAACAACAATTTAAACATCTTAATGTTGTTATCTTGATGTGGATGACATTTCAAGTTTTGTGCAATTTTAGTTAAAAGTTGACATAAGAGATGTGAAGCATTTGTCACAATGGCGGAAAGAAAGGGGCCATGGTGGCGATAACCGAAAATGATGCCGCAACAACATTTCGGTACCGGTAACATGTTGAGAGACCGGTGCAAACGAAAGGGTCGACGTGAACGTGTCAAGCAAGATGATGGGGCGCTCCCGGTAACCGGTTTCCCACGTTAGGTGGCAAGGCATCAAAGGAACTTTGGACGCGGTGCAACAAGTGAACATCTCATACATCACACAAGCATTCGTCCACGGGGTCGTCTCGGTGGTATACCTTTTAGCGTTCGTTACGGGGCAGTTCGGGTTCGTAGTGGAAGTAGTTGTTCACGAGTCGGTCGTAGTGGAAGTAGTTGCACACGCCGATGGTAGAGGAAGAAGTCGTTTGCCGGGCGTCGTGGGAAGTAGTTGTTCACGTTTTGGAGTCGTACACGTTCCGTAGTGGGAATGTCACACCCTGGTTTTGATGCCACATCAGATAAGCTAATAATCATGCTAAAAATGTGGTTTGACAAAAACTTTTAAGTGTCTTTTATTTTGCTTGATTGATTTTCTGTTTGCTGTTTGCAAGTGCTCTAAAAATCAAATAAATCATCCAACTCTTATACTTCATCTCCTTGATCCAAAACATTTTCCCAATGATCATGCCATGTGTATAGAACAGTATAGTATTTTCTTATAAAAATAATTTGGCCAAATAGTATTTTCTAAAATTAGTTTTCCAAAAACCCCTGAATTGAGGTTTGTACTGCAAGTACTTAATTGAGGGTGTGAAAAATCTTTCAAAAAGTATATTTGAATCCTATTAGGTATAGGACTCCCATAAACCACAAAATTATAGTTTTAAAAGTTATTTTTATATTTTATTTAAATGCCTTTTCTTTAGGCCAGAAATGGTCTTTAATAGGTTAAAATTATTTCACTGTTTCAAAAATATTTTTTCAAAATTCAGGGAAACTCATAGGACATATATTGTCCATATATAAGAGTTTCAACACAAGTCATGTTCAAAATATTGGACAGATCCTTCCAAAACCATTTCTGGATATTTCAAGCTTTTGAAATATTTACAAAGGAAATATTCTCTAAAAATTCCAGGGAAATTATATCATGACAATTATGACATATTTGATGACCTTACAAAGCCTCATACCTTGAAGATCAAGAAAACATCATCAAATCCCCTCAAAACAATTTCTGTCCATTTTGAAGTTTGAGCAACTTTACATTGCCAAACTTGTCCAAATGCTCTCAAACTTGGTACACATGCTAAAATGGTCTAATTATGCATCTAGACCAATGGCACAAGTATTGGAGAAGCATAACTTGACCTAAGTACCCCAAAACCCTTTCAGACCAGATCCAAATTTGAACAACTCTACATTGCCAACTTTTTACTTGTGACCTCAAAATTTGTGTGCATGATCACAACCCCAAATGATGACACTACACCAAGTGGTGCATCAAGGAGAGACGATTTTCTTAACTTAATCTTGGAAAATCCATTTCTGTTGATTTCTAGGGTTTACCAAAGTTACATTTTCAACTTTCTTCAAATGGACTCAAACTTGGTGGTCAACCTCAATTATGTGTGACACTTGATCCTGTTAATTCTCATATGAAGTGGGGTTAAATTGCTTGCCCAAATTTGCATCAAACACCTTCTGTCACTTTTCAAAAATCACCATTTTGACCACTTACACTATTCTCCTTGAGCTCAACTTTTTACCACAACTCCTCCTAGTCCTCTCCTACCTCCAGTAACTCTCCCTGGCCATTTCTCAATAATTGAGGGGTAAAACAACCCCATTTACCTCCCTGGACAGCCCCTGTCTCCCTCTTCTTCTGCCTCTCTCCTCTCCTACTGGTTCCCCGGGGCATCCAAGGCCACCACCCCCTTGTTTACTCCTCATCTAACCCCCCCAGACAAAGTGGCCGCGCCCAGCAAGCCAAAGACATGCCCTAGCATGCAATTGGCGTGCTCCAGAGCGTGCTACAGTGCACACCCGCACTGTAGCCACCCTCAATCCGCAGCGCCTGGCCACCTCGGGCCTCCCCCTTGCGCCAATCGAGGTGCCTCGACGTCCGGGACACGACACGCTATCGGCCCCCTCCTCCTTCTCCCTCCTGTTGCTGCCCTCGCACGCGCGCCGCCCGCCCGCGAGCTCCAATCTTCGGCTTCACACGCGCGAGCTCTGTGGATCCTTCGCCGCTCCTCCTCTCCCCTCCCATGGGCGTAGACGTCATCCACGGACAGCCCCGACTCGCTCGCGTGTGCCTGCACGGCCTCTGGCCTCGCCCGTGACCTCGCCGGTGCACGAGTCCACGGTGGACCGGCGCCCAGCTATATAAGCATGCCCCGGGCCTCTCCACTGGCATCCATATCATCCCCACACCCCCAAGAGCACACGAGCACCACCCACTCGCCCTCGAAGAGACTCTATGCACGGGATCGACCGGAGCTCCGCCGCCTCGGGCGATCGGTGATCTCACGATACAGCCTCCCTCCGCCCCAGCTCTTGCTCGATCTGGAACCACCGGGCCTCACTGACCCATTCCCCTCCTCCCGCTCCTGTTGCAGCCCGAAATGAGCAAACCAGGACCCTCCCGACGCTCCGCCGCCGTTCCACCTCGCCGCCGACGAACCAGGCTCCTCCGGCGGCCAACTCCCGTACCGCCAGAACCGCGACTCCACCCCGAGCATGCCCGTGTCCTTGGATCGCCTCGCCGTGTACCACATCGCCGCTGGTGAGCTCGCTGCTTCCCTGGCCGCGAGGTTGAAGATGACAGGCGGGCCCCGCCTGTCATCCTCACCTCTCTCTCCCTCCCCTCTCTGTCGCTGACCGCCGGGCCCCAGCCGTCAGGTTTGAACATGCGTGCACGCGCTCACCGGTTCGCCTGGGCTGGCGTGGCTCCGGGCCGGCCCAGCTACAGACTAAAACTGGCCGGCAAAAATCTGGCCAATTCCTTTTCTTTTTCTCTTTCCAGTAGACTTCAAAAATCCATAAATAATTCAAATAGACTCCAAATTTGATGATTTAAATTTTTAGTGACTCCATAAATCATGATCTATCACATGGTGCTATTTGCACATTTTTCCAGAGATATTTTCTTCATAGATATTTATCAAAATGTTGTTTTTCCATTTCTGTGTTGAACTTTAGAAAATCACAGAGAGCTCAAAATTAATCCAAATGCAATGATTCAAAGTCCTAGATACTTACAATATCAAAACTTAGTTTTGGAACATTTTTCCCAACACTTTCTGTACAACATAAAACATTGGTCTATTTATCCATGTATAGCCAACTTTGCAAAATCATAGGAAATTCATTTGAACTCCAAATCCAGTGAAACCAACTCCTAGTTGCTTCTAAAATCATGATTTGTTAAATGAGTGCATTTTCTCATTTTTCAAAAATATATTTCTGTACACTTCTTGCAAATCCATAAACCCCTTGATTCCAACATATTGAAATGATCAGAAACATCCACTAATCCAATCCCAATGAAACCACTCTGGTTATTTTTCATATAACTAGGGATATCCTAGAAAAGTCCAACTCCTATTTTTAGAGCACTTTTATTTTTGCCTTGTTGTGTTGCTTATTGGGATTTGTTTCCGGCGTTAGTTGACGAAGTAGACGTAATACTTGGAGAAGGACCAGAGGATTTGAAGACCCCAAGGACTTGGTTAAGACAGGCAAGCAACCCTTTGACCATGATACCCTTCTTGTTCATCGGTACCCTTTTCTGATTGCATGATGATGAAATATGTCGGTGGTAAAACTTGTTGGGAACCACCACATGGTGCATACCCCTTCTCATAACTCTACCTTGTGCATAGATGCAAATGTCAAAAGATTAGTTGTTGATGCATGATGTTGCATATGTACCATGAACCCTTCGTGGTTGCATTCTTTCGAAAACCCCATCGGGTGCCCCTAATGCCCGAGGGTGATGTTGAATTAAGGTAACCACTTGATGACGAAGTGGTGTACCAAAGAGAGTTTTCGTGTGTAGGTAAAATGATGGATTAGATTTATGTGTGATTACCGTCCCAACCAAACATGTGCAACCACTCTACCCCTTTATGGGACGGGGCATTATTGATTACTTAGGCTGATACTAGCATGGTTCCCACATTACTAGTGACGGGGGCGACTTGAGGTCACTCCCGGGACGGGGTCGTGCTTGGATTGGCGGCCATGACTGTTTTTACAGGGCACCGGACACACCGTTGGTCCCTTCGTGTATGCGTGACAATGTGAAAGGGCAAAGTCCCACGATCTTTTATTTGTACACGAGGGCCGTGCACCAATGAGTGGACCCTATGTTAGTGTCGTCTAGGGAAAGATAATGATTGGGTGCTTCCCCCGAGTACTTGAGGTACTGCGGGATCGTGGATGATACGAAAGCTTCTCGGATCTTGTGGGTAAAGTGCGCAACCTCTGCAGAGTGTAAAACTATTCGAATAACCGTGTCCACGGTCATGGACAGTTGGGAGGTGCTACTTAAACTATGTCCAGAATTTTACAATCTTGGTGATTATGTGTGTATGTATTGAGTCAAGGTGGTGTTTTAACTCGTTGAAAGAACCAGAAATGATTTGAACTCTATTTATGTTGATATCTGTAACCTGTCCTCAAGGTTACCCGAGTACATTGATGCATGTCTCACAAATGGTAGTATATCTAGCTTGTAGCTAGGTTGCTTATTTGTTGTACAACTTGCATTGTTACCTTGAACCAAATCATGGGTTGCTTGCGAGTACGTTCAAAGTACTCATTGGCTTGCCACTGGTTATTTTATTGGCCAGGCATGAAAGAATAGGATATGTTGAAGATTTCTTGGTGACGAGCATGCGAGCTAGGACGCTTCCCAGTCAGAATGCCTGTAGGTTTAAGGAAGATGGCATGGGTCCAAGTTGTTACTAAAGATTTCCGCTGCAATGATACATTCAAGACTTGACCATAATGGTCACAATTTGTGTAATACGGTATGTATGGATGTAAGACTCTTGTTATTCAGCTTCTGTGTGTTCAGTGAGCATTGATCTCTGGGATCACTGTACACGTGCATTCGGTGATCATGACTTATGAGTCGGGGTCCACACAAAGCTGGTATCAGAGCCATCCTGACTGTAGGAAGCCTTATTTAGCATGGACGTTAGTTAGGACAAGGACTAGACCCGAGACCTCCAAATCACTTGCAAGACTTAATCTACTTCTCTCCTTTTCTGAACTAATCAACAATAACAACTTTCACACTTGTCATAGCCTCTCTTATCATATTGACCCTCCTCTAACCTCCTTGTAGATGGTCGTCGCCCCCACAAGACTCCTCATGACCGGATTTCCACCACTCCTAAGGGACTGCATCCAGCAATGCCACTACACTTCAGAGCCGATGTATACCCTGCACGAACTGGACAATGGCAAATTCAAAACAGAATTCTATGCCAAAGTGATTGTACCTGCCAAGACCTCACCTCAAGGCTGGTTCTTTATCGGACCACCTATGCCAACTCAGGACCTAGCCATTCAGCAAGTAGCCTACGAAGCCCTTCTCCGCCTTCAAGACCTCCTCCCGGAGATTAAGGAAGGTCGAGCTACATGTTACCTACCCAGAAAAAGTGGAATAGGAGCCACATCTCAAGCAATGGTTCCCATAGAAGATGAAGAACCAACCCTCAAGCTTCGGATCCGCTTCGCCCACACAGTCAATTATCTTCTGCATAACCTCACTGAAGAATTCCTCAAGTCCCGCGAGGATTTTCCTTCACTTCTATATCTCCACTGCCTTGAGAAGAAGAAGGTGATCGAACGGGAACAACAAATTACTGCCCTACAAGTCTACATCGTCAATCAGAAGCAACAGATCAAAGAGCTTCAAGGAGCTCGCAATCGGACCCCCGCAAAGAAGGCATAGGACTAGATTTCCATACCCACCTCGTGGAGGACCATCGTCAGGCCACCGACAATATGACCCAAGACTGGATAACAACCTTGTCAGTGCATCTAGTGCCACCCCTAGTTGGTTTTGGAGTATTGACGACAAACCTGGTTGAGGGACTAATGTGTTTGTGAGAATTACAGCTCATTGATTTGGTTTACCTACCGGAGATGACCCCTAAAAATGTATAAAGACATTGACGACAATGGTGGTACATGAAGATAATCATATTGAAGACTATGACAAGAGAAGACATTGTGTGAAGACTATGGAGCCCGAAGACTTAGATGTTTCGTTGTTCCCTTTTCTTCTTTGTTGAGTCATAGGAACCACCGTACTGTTAGGTGGGGTCCAAGTGAACTAAGTCAGAGTGACTGAAGTGATGCTCAACCAAATCCTATGTCTTCAAGCGAAGACAATGAGAGCAAATCTTATCCAGAGCTGGATGAGTCAGCTTGACTTGTAGCCCAAGTAAAGTTGTCGGGTGTGTTTGAAATCTGACCGTTGGAACACGTGTCAGTTCCTTAGTGACCCAGGGTCACTTCGGACAAATCAGGTCCGGTTGCCCAGTGGCTATAAATAGCCCACCCCCTACACCATAAATTGGTGGCTGCTTAGAGTTATTGCACGGCTTTTGTCGTTTGAGAGCAATCCACTTCCGAAGCATTTGAGAGAGAGATCCTTGCGAGGACAAAGCCCAAACACCCAGAGCCAAAGAGTGTTAGGCATCACTGAAGTGTTTCTGTGTGTGTGACCTGAAGACTTGCTACACTTGAGGACTGTGTTTCCTCCAGCCGGTTAGGCGTCGCGTTCTGATCATCCAAGAGTCATTGTGGATTGCCGGTGAACGAAGTCTGTGAAGGTTTGGAAGTCTACCTTGAAGAGTTACCAGAGTGATTGGGCGAGGACTAAGTGTTCTTAGCTCAAGGGGAATAAGGTGAAGACGCGGTCTTTTGAGTTAAATCTCAGCCTCCCTAACCATACGTACAGTTTTCACAGCAACTGGAACTGGTCTAACAAATCACTGTCTTCCCCGAGCTACTTGTTCTATCCTTTCCTTCTCTTTACTTATTGTTCTTCATTGTGAAGTCATTGCCTGCTTGCCTTATCTGATTGACTCCACTGTGTGACTACTTGTTCTGATTGGCTTCATTCTATCTTCCATCCTGATCCATACTACCTAGTGGCTATTAGTCTTCATGCTTTCACTTCATTGAATATTTGGCTATGGCTTGTCTAGTGTAGTCTACCTTCCGCTGCATATAAATAGGATATGTTCTATCGTTTGTTTTCAAAACTTCCATGTTTTGAAGCATTCCATAAAAATCATCTATTCACCCCCCCTCTAGTCGATATACTGCACTTTCAATTGGTGTCAGAGCAAGGTACTCCCTTGTTCTGTGTGATTTGGTTTAGCCACCTGGGGTTTTAGTTATGTCGACCACAGGAATGAAAACAGTGTCTTGCCCCATGTTTGACGGTCACGAGTATCCCAAGTGGAAGGCCATGATGAAGAAACGTCTCATGGCGATAAATAGTGAGCTGTGGACCATCACTGAGATTGGTCTTACCGATCTCTGCAAGATGGCAGAAGATGATGACATTCGCAAGTTCACTCTTCTCAACCTCACAGCGAAGGACGTCATCTGCTCCTGTCTGTCTCAAAATCAGTTCAGGAACGTCATGCAACTCGATCATGCGAAGCTTATCTGGGACCGTCTCTCTGAAGTCTATGAAGGTCATTGAACTCGTAATGATCCCGGGTTTGAGGATTTCAAAGAATCTCTCAAGATGATGACTTTCGATCCAGAACCATCATCCTCAGCACCATGTCTTGTGGCAAAAGGTGCCAAGGTTACTGAATGCTACCTATCTGAGTCTAGTGATGATGAATCTAGTGATGAATTTGGACCCAGCTATGTCAAACTTGCTTCACTTGCCACTAAACAACAAATAGCTTTGGAAAAATCCCAAAAAAATGCTTAATAAGAGCAATGATATGTTGGGTGAAGAAATGGATCAGTCAAAAACCTTGGCTGAGAGTCTTCAGAGACTTCAGACCAAATTTGACACGCTTCAAAGTCATCATAACACTCTCTTATCTGATCATGAAAAGCTAAGAGTGTGTTATGAAGATCTTCAGAAGGAGCGCGATTCATTACTTGCTCAACAAATCAGTGCTTCTCAGGAAGAATTTGAACCACCATGTCTAAATGCATTGAGCGTGATAACGCTACATCTGTTGCTGAATGTTCTACTGATGCCACTGTTGCAATATCTTCAACTACTGATGTGGTAACTAACCCCTCTGCTGAGGATACCATTACTATTGCTGATGAAAATGCTAGGTTGAAGACTTTGCTTGAAACAGGGATGTACAAAAGCCTCAAAGGGCATCAGACTTTATGTGACGTCCTCAAAAAGCAGATACTGAACCGAAACCCTAGGAAAGAGGGTGTAGGGTTCGAGAGGAAAATGAATGTTGATGGTTCATACTGGAAGCCTGATGTAACGCCCCGGACACACCCGCCGGTGGTCGTTACTCCTGGCGGGATCTAGACTGGCCTCACATATCAATACTAGTCTTTTCTGCGCACTTTGTCCTTACTCGTGCGCACCCGGGAGCAACTTCCCGATCGGTCACCCATCCTGAAACTACTCCAAGCTGAGCACGCTTAACTTTGGAGTTCTATCCGAATGGGATCCCAGAAAAGAAGGAATTCCTTATTGATATGAGTAGTCTATCATCCCTAATAAGCCAGGCCATCACATACACCCCCACTCAGAGGAACCGACGTCCTCGTCGGGCCACAGGAACATTCCCTCTTGGCACAAACGTCTGTGCTTCCAGGACAGCACATGTGCCATGCCGTGTGCCACGACGGGTCACAAACATCATGCACAACATGACTGCAAACTGTCCGCAAACATCCGTGTAACCGCGAGGGTCGGCTCTGATACCAACTTGTAACGCCCCGGACACACCCGCCGGTGGTCGTTACTCCCGGCGGGATCTAGACTGGCCTCACATATCAATACTAGTCTTTTCTGCACACTTTGTCCTCACTCGTGAGCACCTGGGAGCAACTTCCCGATCGGTCACCTATCCTGAAGCTACTCCAAGCTGAGCACGCTTAACTTTGGAGTTCTATCCGAATGTGCTCCCGGAAAAGAAGGAATTCCTTATTGATATGAGTAGTCTATCATCCCTAATACGCCAGGCCATCACACCTGAGCAGTACCCCAAAACCACATGGGTTGCTGCAAAGGAACCTTCAGTAGATCTGTCTACCTTATCTGGCTTCATTAGTGCTAATCCTATTATCATTGATGAATCCTTTGATGCAAACTATAAACTGTTTAAGAATCAGAATGGTGAAGTGTTTGCCAGGTATATTGGTACTAACTGCAGGAATGGGCCACCTATGAAGAAGATCTGGGTTCCCAAAGGTTGTCTTGAGAAGCTTCCAGCAAATGTCATCATGACACCACCTGGGAAGAAGACAAACCCCAGACCAAAGGCTTCATCTGGTCCTAAGGCTTCATACAGACAAAGGACTCACCTGAGTCACCCTAACGCCAATGTTTTGCAGGGAAGTTATACTCAGACCCATGAATATGAGCGTGTTTCCTCAAACCGCTATATTCACAAAACAAAGAATTTTTCTTCTTATTCTTATGAGTATTATTCTCCTCCTGCAAGACTATTTGCTAGGGCTCCAAAGCCAAAATTCTCAGATGCTGCTCTTAGACTCATTGCTTCTAAGCCACCCCTGAAGATGTGGGTGGTTAAGAAGAACTAACTTTCTCTTACAGGGAAAGGTCTCCAGCCAAAAATCAAAGCATCTGATGCTATTGTTGGGGACCTAAAACATCTTGTAAGGCACAAGATCAAATTCCCAAATGGTTTACTATCTATTTTGTTCATGAATCGCTTGCTAATCATCTTACTAGTTCTAACTTGGATCTAAGCTTTCATAATCCACTTGTACATCAAATGTTTATGCTTCACATTGGCTATTGGTGAAGCCTATCCTCCTAACTGCATTGTAGGGAGTGACACCAAAGACTTCAGAATGGATTATGGACAGCGGATGCACAAATCATATGACTGGAGATCGAAGTCTTCTTCTGGACTCAACCTTACGTCCATCTAACAAAAGTCACATCACATTTCCTGATACTGGTAAAAGCAAAGTATTGGGTCTAGGTAGGGTTGCAATCTCAAGGGATCAGCACATGGATAAAGTCATGCTTGTTGAATCCCTTGGTTTCAGCTTAATGTCTGTCTCAATGCTTTGTGACTTAAACATGATTGTGATATTTGGAAAATATCGCTGCCTTGTACTAATGGAATCTGACAAGTCTCTAGTCTTTGAAGGATACAGAAAAGGTGATCTGTATATTGTAGATTTCTCAGGTGGACCGCAGATGACCGTATGTCTTCTAGCAAAAGCTTCAGAGTGTTGGCTCTGGCATCGGAGGCTAGGACATGCCGGCATAAGGAACTTGCACACTCTCGCAAAGAAGAAGCATGTCGTAGGCATCGAGGGCGTCAAGTTCTAGAAAGATCATCTATGTGGTGCCTGTGAAGCTGGGAAGATGACTAGGGCCAAGCATCCCTCGAAGACAATCATGACGACATCCAAACCCTTCAAGCTACTTCACATGGACTTATTTGGCCCTACTCACTACTCCACGTTCACTACCACAGCCTGTCTCTATGGCTTCGTCATTGTTGATGATCTTTCAAGATACACATGGGTGCATAAAATTCTCTACAAGACTGAAGTGCAAGATGTCTTCAGACGCTTCGCCAACCGTGCCATGAACAACTATGGCGTCAAGATCAAGCATATCAGAAGTGACAATGGCACTAAGTTCAAAAATACAGGCCTTGATCTTTATCTGGATACAATGGGAATCATTCATGAGTTCTCAGCTCCGTACACACCTCAGCAGAATGGCATCGTAGAGCGCAAGAACAGAACCCTAATTGAGATGGCTCGAACGATGCTCGATGAATACAAGACACCAAGAAAGTTCTGGCCCGAAGCTGTTGATACTGCATGCCATATCATCAACCGTGTTTATCTTCACAAGCTTCTGAAGAAAACGTCCTATGAACTCCTTACTGGAAAGAAGCCAAACGTCAGTTACTTCAGAGTATTTGGAGCTAGGTGCTGGATCAAGGATCCTCATCACAAGTCAAAATTTGCACCAAAAGCACATGAAGGTTTCATGCTCGGCTATGGAAAGGACTCACACTCCTACGGACTCTTCAACATCTTTCTCTATAAAGTAGTTGAAACTGTGGATGTGCGGTTTGATGAAATGAATGGTTCACAAAGAGAGTTCCTGCCAAATGTGCTGGATGAAGCTTCACCTAATGAATCTATCAAGCTAATGGGAACCAGTGAAATCATGCCTTCTGAAGCACAGCCTGATGAGGAACTCATTATTTCTGCTCCAAATCAACCTGACGATAATGCTCAGCCTGAAGACAATCCTCCTGATGATGACAATGTACAGCAAGAGCAAAATCTTCATCCAGCTCATCCTCGTGTTGCAAATGAAGTACAAGTTGAGAAGATAATTAACATCATAAATGAACCTGGTCCACTTACTCGTTCAAGAGCAACACATCTAGCAAATTTCTGTGGGCACTTTGCATTTGTCTCAATATTTGAACCCAAGAAAGTTGTTGAAGCCTTTATGGAACCTGAATGGATTCAAGCAATGCAAGAAGCGCTTCAACAGTTTGAGATGAACAACGTATGGGAACTTGTCAAGCGTCTTGACCCTCGCAAGCACAACATAATAGGCACAAAATGGATATATCACAACAAGCAAGATGAGCATGGTCAAGTTGTCAGAAACAAAGCTCGTCTTGTTGCTCAAGGATACACTCAAGTTGAAGGGATTGACTTCGATGAAACATTTGCTCTTGTGGCTAGGCTTGAAGCAATTTTCATACTGCTAGCGTATGCAAATCATCACAACATACTTCTGTATCAAATGGATGTGAAGAGTGCCTTTCTCAATGGAAGGATTGAAGAAGAAGTGTATGTTGCACAACCACCTGGCTTTGAAGATCCAAAACGTCCTGATATGGTATACAAGCTCAGCAAGGCACTGTATGGCCTCAAACAAGCCCCTCGTGCTTGGTATGACACACTCAAAGACTTCCTGAAGAGAAAAGGCTTCAAACATGGTTCCCTGGATCCCACACTCTTCACGAAGACATATGATGATGAACTGTTTGTCTGCCAAATCTATGTGGACGACATTATCTTCGGCTGCACTGACAAAAGAAACAATGATGAGTTTGGTCAGATGATGCAAGAGCAATATCAGATGTCCATGATGGGTGAGCTGAAGTTCTTCCTTGGTCTTCAAATTCATCAGCAAAGCAACAACATCTTCATATCTCAAAGATTGCCTGAAGAAGTTTGGAATGCAAGATTGCAAAGGTTACTCGACGCCTATGCCAGCTAAACACCATCTGGGTCCCGACGCCAATGGTAAAGATTTCGATCAAAAGGTATACCGCTCCATGATTGGTTCTTTACTTTATTTATGTGCATCTAGGCCAGATATTATGCTTAGTGTTTGCATGTGTGCTCGATATCAAGCGGCACCAAAGGAGTCGCATAACTTAGCTCTGAAGCGAATACTTCGATATTTGGCTTACACCCCAACACTAGGATTATGGTATCCAAAGGGCTCAGAGTTTGATCTAGTTGGATTCTCAGATGCTGATTATGCTGGTGACAAAGTTGATCGCAAGTCTACATCATGCACATGTCAATTTCTTGGACGGTCACTTGTCTGTTGGTCTTCAAAGAAGCAGAACTGTGTATCACTCTCCACTTCTGAATCTGAATACATTGCTGTTGGATCTTGCTGCGCTCAGCTTCTCTGGATGAAGCAAACGCTCAAGGACTATGGTGTCCATCTGAAGCATGTGCCACTCTACTGCGACAATGAAAGCGCCATCAAGATTGCAAACAACCTAGTTCAGCACTCGAAGACAAAGCACATTGAAATTCGTCATCACTTTCTCAAAGATCATGTCATGAAGGAAGATATTGATATCATACACGTCAACACTGAAGAGCAACTGGCAGATATCTTCACAAAGCCCTTGGATGAGAAAAGGTTTTGCAAGTTGCGGTGTGAGCTAAATATCTTAGAATCCTCAAATGTCCTGTAATCAGGCACACATCCTAACACTTATGCATATTGATGACTTAGATGTGCAACACACGAAGTAAAGTATATCTTCAATCAATGAAGACTTACATTCTAAGTGTCAATACATTAACGTGGAATTTGACTTCGGAGCGCCACGATAATTGTGCGCCGTGTGTGGGTCTAATACTTCCTATACGGTGGGTGATGCCACCACAAAATCTTTGTTTGAAGTGTTTCTCTTGGCGTTACTTTTGCAAAGTATTCACATTTGGTTTATCTTCATATAGGACAAATATAGACTTGTGTTCTGTCCTCTACAGCATTCACTTATAGCTATATCTTCTTATTTGAATCTTTTGAACTAAGTGGATGTGATCGGACCCTAACCTCTCTATGCTTCCTCACCTTAAATTATGTCTATCCAAATCATATGCATTCTGTTGGAACCGTCGAATATCTTCTCTGCATCCTTGTTAGCAGAAGATACAGAGACAAACTTTAAATCTGATTTTAATACTCAATCCTTTATGCCCGAAACTCGGAGAAGCCGGAACGACCACCCCGACAGTCGTGGCGTGCGTGGGATCGTGGAACAACTCCCAATGTGTTACATATCCGCCACGTGTCCCTCAGATGTGAACCGCCAGGGGCACCTGCGTAATTGCGCTGTGCCGTCTCCCATTCTTATAAATGCACGTCCCATCACGATTAAAAATTCTTCTACCACCTCCACACCTCGACCAAACCTAGCGCCTCCGCTAGATTTTGACGACACCGGTGACGAAGCGCTTCGCTACCGCGACCTCGTCGACGCCGTCTTCACGCCGGCCTCGGGCATTGTCTCCTCCGCCGCCGCCGTAGGTGTCCCCCGTCGCCAAGTTACGGCACGGAAGATCGAACTGCTTGGCATCCACTTCTTCTCCGTCTAGCAGTTCATCGTGTGGTAAATTAAAACTCTCTTTTTACCATCTTCTTGATCCAATAGATTCATCACTTTTACCATAGGAAGTTTCTGCCTACACATATATGGATATATCCTGTCTGCATCTCATACTTTGCCTAGAATATTCACTTATGCTTCACACGTAGTTATATTCCTCACTTGTACCTATTCATGGATTCGTATAAATTTGGAACCAACTCTCATCATATAAGTGAATGTCTTCGCGCTATGAGGTCAAAGTCTTCTAAACTGATTTATCTTCAAAATCTTCTGAGAATGCATATGACCTCTTCCCCTTCCCTCAAATCTCTAATGATGTCACTGGTACATGTCCGTGGGAGAATCCCTTGGTTCTCATAGTCTGCATTCATTTGTAGAATTCTTGCAGCGTCATATTCACTCTCCCGAAGCCAGTTCCTGTCTGACCAGTAGACCAAAGCATTTGCCAGTGTTGAAGCCATTCAGTTTGAAGACTTTCAGATTGAACCCAATGGCAACCGACAAATCAGTTAGGAAGGATGGCAGACAACATCGTGGAAACACCTCCAAGGATTTGCCTCCTGACCTCAGTGAAATGTACAAGACTGATCCAGAGGAGGACTACAATCAGAGGAAGACTCGAATCCAATGGATTCGAAGATATTGGGCTGAATAGTGGTTCAAGTACAAATTCGTGACCCAAGAGTATGCTGAAAAGAATGCCATCAAGCGTCCATGGGGAGACATTACGTACAAGAATCTTCCACCCAAGACTCAAGCTGAAGCCATTGCTCAAGGCTTCTATCCTTGTATGGTAAGAGGGCCACAACCAGCAGACGCCGACCCATCTTCACTGCTATGGTGTCGCGACGACAATCTGTTCAAGCGCAATCTTCAATATGCCAAGAACTCGGCCAAAGAAAACAAGAAGAACTGGGGATTGGACTTTAATCATGGCCCCTCTGCGCCCCGTGCTAAACCTAACCTGGTTGGGCCCTTCTACAACTTAGAAGGTCTCATCAGTTGTGGGGACCCCGACTCATAAGTCGTGATCACCGAATGCACGTGTACAATGATCCCAGAGATCAATGCTCACTGAACACACAGAAGATGAATAACAAGAGTCTTACATCCTTACATACCATGTTACACAAATAGGACCATTAAGGTTGAGACTTGAGTATATCGTCGCAGCAGAAATCTTCAATGACAACATGACCCATGCCATCTGCCTTAACCCTACAGGCATTCTGACTGGGAAGCGTCCTAGATCGCATGCTCGTCACCAGGAAATCTTCATCATAACCTGTTCTCTCATGCCTGGCCAATAAAATAACCAGTGGCAAGCCAATGAGTACATTGAATGTACTCGCAAGCAACCCAAGTGTGATGACAGAATAATTATGCAAGGCTCTACTTCTAAGTTGGCGGTTTTGCGGAAAGCTAGTTTTCCATATGCAAGTATGATCAATATATAACATGGATATGCATGTGTCTGTAACAAGTATCAGGAGGTCACAGACATCATTATCGAGAAAGAGTTGTAATCAACTCATGCTCAACTTCATTGTGACTTTCTCACAATCACATCAACAATATCACTGAACCAGGTTGTTTCCTCACACACACACACCAGGTTTCGCAAACATTGGACGTAGCCCAAGAGCAGTTACCCAACTGTCCTTGACCGTGGACACGGCTATTCGAATAGTTTTACACTCTGCAGAGGTTGCACACTTTACCAACAAGATCCGAGGAACTTTCGTGACAGCCACGACCCGCGGTACCTCAAGTACCCGGGGTAAGCACCCGATCACTATCTTTCCCTAGGCGACACTAATATGGAGTCCACTCGATTGGTAACAGCCCCGTGCCCCACATTTCACATCTCAAGATTTTTGGAGCCTTGCTCCGTATTCATCACATACCACAAGCACGGGGTACCAACGGTGTGTCCGGTGCCCTGTAAAGACAGTCATGGCCACCTATCCAAGCGCGACCCCGTCCCGAGAGTGACCTCATGTCACCCCCGTCACTAGTATTGCGGGCACCATGCTAGTATCGACCTAGGTAATCGATAATGCCCTTTCCCATATAAGGGTAGAGTGGTTGCGCATGTATGCTTGGAATAACGGTCGCAACTTAAACCAATCCGTTTTTCAAAACAACACACACACTTTCCTCGGTACACCACTTCTTCATCAAGTGGTTACCCATCTCACCATCTCCCTCGGGCATAAATGGCACCCGACGGGGTTTTCGAAAAGTCTTTTGAAAGTATCCTGCCTCCGTCACCGTGCATATATCCGTCCCACTGGCATAGCCACTACTATAGCAACCTAGCTACTCCCACCCACATAACCCTCATAGGAAGGTAGGGTTATGTTGATGCAAGTTTCAATAGTAAGGTAACAAAGGTACCTACCAAGGTGGTCACCTCTTCTACATGATTCCGATGCATTGAATAATAAGGTGCTATGAGACATGCATAAAAAGGTTTCTTGAACATGGTCAAAGGGCTGCTTGCCTTATTCTTCTGAGTCTTCAAACCTTCTGGTCCATCTCCGAGTATTCCATTTATTTCGTCAACTAACGATGGAAACAATCATAATAAGCAACACAACAAAAAAAAATAAAAGTGCTCTAAAAATAGGAGTTGGACTTTTCTAGGATACCTCTCGTCATATGAAAAATAACCAAGGTGGTTTCATAGGTGTTGGATCAATAGGTAGTTTGGAACATTTCAATGTGATGGAACCAAAGGGTTTATGGATTTGAAAGAAATATATAGAAATATATTCTTGAATGATGAGCAAAGGCACCCATCAACAAGTCATGATTTTAGAAGCATCTAGGAGTTGGTTTCTCTGGATTTCGATTTGAAATGAATTTCCTAGGATTTTGCAAAGCTGATAAATAAGAAGAAATGGCTCAATATTTGGTGGGGTACAGAAAGTATTAATAAAAATGTTCCAAAACTAAGTTTGGATGTGACAAGCACCTAGGAATTTGAACCACTGCATTTGGATCAAGATTGAGCTCTCTGTGATTTTCTAAAGTTCATCACAGAAATGAAGTAAAGGCATTTGATAAATATTTGTGAAAGAAATGTTTCTGGAACAATGTGCATGTTGCACCATGTGATAGAGCATGATTTATGGAGCCATAGGAAATTTGAATCATGCAATTTGGAGTTCATTTGAATTATCTAGGCATTTTTGAAGTTGACAGAATAAAGAAAAAGAAAAGGAATAAGGGTTCAACCTTATACGGTGCTCTGGACGAAGGATAGCTCGCGGGCCGGCCCAGCGGCTCGGCCGCACATGCGCAGGGGGGCCACGCCGGAGGCGGCTTTCGGGGATGCGCTTCCGCGCGGGGGAGGCGGGCTGCGCCAAAGCCACCTCCACTTAAACTGCTGGGCCCTGCTGGCCGGGTCGCTGCCAGGTGCCCCCCCCCCCCGCAGGGTCGTCTTCCTCCTCCTGCTCCCGCAACAGAGGGGAGGGGAGGCTCGGGCCGCGCGACGCCGGCGCCCGTCCCCGGCGGCACAGGCCACCTCTGGCCAGGGCGCGGCCACCGGAGGGGCCCCCAGGGTATGGCGCGTCGCGGAGGTCCCTTGTGGCGGCAGGGGAGGGGCCGGAGCACCTCCTGCACCGGCCATGGCGGCGGCCTCGTCGGGTGATGGTGGAGCGGACACCACGGGGCACGGGAAGAGGTGGCGAGGGGACGGAGAGCTCCGTAGACCACTGACCGTTCTCCTCTTGGTGGCCAACAGGGAAGAGAAAGGCCACAAGGAGCAAACTTGGGAGGAGACCGACGGCGGCTCGTCGGCCATGGAGGGGCGAAGAGGGCACGAGGGGGAGAGGGAAGTTGTCTGGGAGATTCACCGGAGAGAGGAGGGTCCAGAAGAGGCAAGGGGCGCTCGGGGGAGGCTTTATATAGGCGCTGCCACGGTGCACCGTGAGCGACGTCCATGGACGCGCTCGGGCGTGCTCGTGGAGAGAGGAGGAGGGCAGGAGAGGATAAGGCCGACAGCGGGGCGTGTCGTGGACGTCGAGGCGACCTCGATGGACACGCCCGCTCTGCCCAAGGTCGCCTGGAAGCCTCGGGAGGGCCGAGCTACAGTGCCTCGGTGCACTGTAGCGTGCTCCAGAGCATGCCTTTGGCCGGCATGCTTATGTCTTTGCTTCCTGGCCATGTCCCCCAGTGTCCAGTAGTGCTAGGGAGTAGTAAACAATGGGGAGGTAGTCTTGGATGCTCTGGTGAGCCTCTGAAATGAGGAGAGAGGTGAAGGAGAGGGTGAAAGCTGCTGCCAGAATAGTGAATTTGGGGTTTTACCCCCCTCCAATAATTGAGCTGAGGCCATAGAGAGTTACTGGGGGTAGAGGATGATCAGGGGAAGCTGTGGTAAGAATTTGGGGTAAAGGGAAATAGTAAAAGGGGTCCAAACACTTGTTTTGGTAATTGGACAGAAGGTGTTTGATTAGATTTTGGGGAGGCAAATGACTTCCAATTGGCATGGGACTTAACAGAATCACATGTCACATATAATTAGGCCCCTACACCAAATTTGAGCTCATTTGGGCAAAGTGGCCAATGTAACTTTGGTGAACCCTAGAAATCAACAGAAATGGTTTCACCATGTTTGAGTTAAGCAAATCATATCCCCTTGATGCACCACTTAGTGTAGCACCATCATTTTGGGTATTGATCATGCCCACAAAGTTTGAAGCTCCAGATAAAAAGTTGGCAATGTAAGGTTGTTCAAATTTGTATTTGAATAGAAAGGGTTTTGGGGTGATCTGATCAAGTTGCTCTATTCCAAATCTTGTGCCATTTGGTCTAGATACCTTATTAGGCCATTCTAGCATGTGCACCAAATTTGAGAGCATTTGGATAAGTTTGGCAATGTAGAGTTGCTCAAACTTCACATATGGACAGAATGGTTTTGAGGGGATTAGAGGATGTTTCCTTGATCTTCAAGGCATGAGGCTTTGCAAGATCATCAAATATGTCATATTTGACATGATAGAATTTCCCTGGAATTTTTGGAGAATATTTCCTTTGTAAATATTTCAAAAGCTTGAAATATCCAGAAAGGGTTTTGGAAGGATTTGTCCAATATTTTGAACATGACCATGTGTTGAAACTCTTATATATGGACAATATATGTCCTGTGAGTCTCCCTGAATTTTGGCAAATATTTTTGAAATAATTAAATAATATTTCCCTATTAAAGACCATTTCTGGCCTTAAGAAAAAGCTTTTAAATAAAATATAAAAATAACTATTAAAATTATACTTTTGTGGTTTCTCGGAGTCCTATACTTAATAGGATTCAAATATACTTTTTGAAAGATTTTCACACCCTAAATAAGGTACTTGAAGTGCAAACCTCAATTCAGGGGTTTTTGGAAAACTAATTTTAGAAAATACCATTTGGCCAAAATATTTTTATAAGAAAATTCTATACTAGTCTATACACATGGCATGATCATTGGGAAAAGGTTTTGGGTCAAGGAGATGAAGTATAAGAGTTGGAGGATTTATTTGATTTTTAGAGCACTAGCAAACAATAGACAAAAGTCAAATCAATCAAAGTCAAAAACACTCAAAAGTTTTTGCAAATCCACATTTTTAACATGAAAATTAGCTTAAGCAACGTGACATGAAAATCAGGGTGTGACAGACCTACCCCCCTTACAAGAATCTCTTCCCCGAGATTCCCAGACTAGGCGTGGAAAGAAAGGCGGAGTCTTGGATACGGGGTAGTCTTCACTTCTTCTTGTTGGTTCTGCTTCCGACCGGTGCTCCTTGGAATCCTGAAGTGCTTGATGGTATGGCTTCTTGCTTGATGCCTTCCTTGATGGAGGTTGCTGAGGGGTCTCTTGCATAGGTTAGGTTGGGTTAGCTGTCAAAGGCTCGGTGATCGATGTCCTTGCGGGCATCGGGCTAGCTAGGAGGTAAGAAGTACTTCCAGAGTGGGGGCTCGTGGAAGATTGGGTGCACGGAGGGTATCTCAGGTGGTAGATCTAGCTGGGGAGCCGTCTACTACATGACTTGCAGTGATCTCAAAGGGTCCAATGAACCTTGGTGCGAGCTTCCCCTTGACGTGGAAACGCTTGGTTCCCTTCAGAGGGGTTACCCGCAGGTACACGTGGTCCCCGATATGGAAACTCATGTTCCGACGATGAGTGTCAGCATAGCTCTTTTGCCTTGACTTGGCTGCCTCCAAACGTTTTCTAACTAGTTGGACTTGCTCATCCGCTGCGCGGAGAATATCCGGTCCAAAGACTAGCCCTTCTCCAGTCTCTGACCAGTTGAGGGGTGTGCGACATCAGCGTCCGTACAACACCTCAAATGGTGCCATCTGAAGGCTCGACTGGTAACTGTTGTTATAGGAGAACTCGGCAAAAGGGAGACAATCCTCCCACTTGGCTCTATATGCCAAGACATAGGCTCGGAGTCATGACTTCGAGAATCTGATTGACTCGTTCTGTCTGACTTCCGGTCTGTGGGTGGAAAGCCGTGCTGAAAGACAACTTGGTTCCCAAGGCTTCTCGGAACTTCTTCCAGAACCTTGAGGTGAACTGGGTTCCTCGATCTGACACAATCTCATTGGGAATACCGTGAATACTTACGATTCGGTCGATGTAGAGAGCTGGCAGCCGGTTGCCATCATAAGTGGTTTTGACAGGAATGGAATGGACCACCTTGGTCAAATGATCGACTATGACCCAAACAGAGTCATGTCCTCTATCCGACCTTGGTAATCCAGTGGCGAAGTCCATTCCGACTTTATCCCACTTCCACTCAGGAACCTTGAGTGGTTGAAGCAATCCAGCGGGTCGCCGATATTCAGCTTGACCCTTTGGCACACATCACACTCTGCAACATAGGTTGCAATCTCTCTTTTTATCCTGTGCCACCAGAATCGTGCCTTCAAGCCTTGATACAATCTTGGTGTGAGCGTTCCTTCGACACGGAATTGCTCGGTTCCTCCGGGAGGAGTGGTTTGCAGATACGCCCGGTCTTCAACGCGGAAGTTTTCTTCTTGATGACGGTGGTTGGTGTAGATCTTCCTTCTTGACAGGGCGGTCTCCAAATGTCTTCTATCCAGCTGTCCGTTTCTTCTTTGTCTTCGGGCAGACAAGTAGGCCATCAAATAATGATGTTACCCAACTTGTCCAATTACTCCATGAGGTCCAAGGGGTACGCAAGGTAAGCTGAGGTATTGGTGGTGGTCTCGGTTGAGTATTTGCAGAGGCCTTCCTGACTTAGAGCGAAGGCCCGTGGTCAGAATCTGACCAGGTTGTGGCTCGGTGGGGCTTAAGGGTTTCAAGGATTCTAGTGAGTGAGTGAACTTATATCATCTTATCCTTAAGCACGGTTTCTAAGATGCCATTAGCTCTATTTAGCACTCCGAACAAAAAGCAGCCTCTCGCATAGACCAACTTCAATCACCACTCATGCCATACATGACCTCATGACTCTCAAGAGACGGTCTAACAAAATTGTACTTGTCTATGATCCCCAAATCTATATGTATGTCTACCTCTAAAATCCATGGGTAGGTCACACATGCAGCTAAGCCTGAATTAAACTCCACAATCCAAGCACTCATCCTATTCTTGCAAGGCTCACGATAATGCATCTCTATTCTAAGGAAACTCGTCATATGCCACTCCAAGATTTGTTTCCTTCCTATAGATCACCTCCAATAGCCCGGTAATTACCATCAATCACCACATAATCCAACAATTCTACAAATCCGATGCCTACGGTGTTCCACAAGATCTCAAGTCTCTATAATACCCAAATACTTGGAAGGGCAATGCATCACGATAGTAAGTCCACCAAATTCTCATCATCCGGGTCAGTAAACTCCAAGATCACGACTATATAGATCTCTAAATCAACTCCGACAAATAATACAATCTCCTAGGTTATCGTCCACTGAGAAGCATGATATCATAATCAGGATCATCGGTCTAAATCCAATTCACTCCGAACCATGCAGACATATCCAGCATTATACCAACCAGAATCACCTACCTAAATCCAAATCTTATGTCCAACGGGTACTTCTACCGGCTTCCCCAAAGTCATGATCTCACCAATATGAAAACCTCACAATCCATCAAGGTCTCAGATAATTCCTCGAAGTCACTGATATAAACCACCAAGTCATCTGTCCAATATCCTCGAACTGGTCTATCTATGGCATCGTCAGACCTCGTGCTATATTAGGATGAAAATATGCTCACTCATCGTGTCCACTAGCTCCTTTACGAACCCAGTGTTGTGCAAGATTGCAAAGGCTTAACAGGTTCTCTTGCTTTACCATGGGTTAGGCACATGGTTAAGGATTCGTGCTGGAGTGTCTCGTGAAGTCTCAAAGGGTCTAGGAATGGGGTTACTGGTCTGGAGGGTTAAACATAACTCTACGGGGTTGCACTTGATCGCGGAGGTTGTAGCAGAAGTCTTCAGTGCCAGTTGGTTGCCGAGGTAGAATCCTTGGTGCATCTTGTCTTGCGGGTCTTCAATTGGGGAGAGAGAGAATAGAGGGAAGAAGCAGCGTAGAGGAGGGAAAAATGACTAAAGGGGGTTCTATAGTGCAGGTGCAACAAACAGGTGCAAAAAGGCAGAAACAAAAGAAACAAGGCAAGGAAGGTGATATAGCCATGCACTTGTTGCCTGGGGCAAAAGTGCGACTTATATCAAAACACAAGCAAATAAAAGCAAACAACACACAATCATGGCTCTATTCGAACCATCATATGGACTCGACTGCGCATAGGGGGTACACGACTCATCCTACCCTAGGGGTTCTCGGACTCAGTGTCGTGACTTGTGCCTCGTGCAGTCTTCTGAGCTTCCTCTGGTGTTGCTACGTCCCTTGTAGTTGTTTGATGAACAATCCGGGTTGAGCCTGAAGAATCTTCAACAACTTCTCACCTGATGAGGTGATGTGGTGAAGGTGCCTCCTTGTAGCTGGCGTTGACTTGGTCTTCTCTTGTCTCTTTAATCATGACGATCCCTTGTGCCTTCTGGGGCGTCGAGGGTACCAGGTAGGCAATCCATATGCATTGACAATTAACAAGGCATAATAGAGGTCCACCATGTCGGGTTCGTTGATGAAAACATCGACACCAAGAGCGGGGGACGAAGAGAACCATTTTCCTGCTCACTATAGTGAGGCGGACCAATTGGCGAGGTTCTCATCCACCGGTGGTTGCCGATACAACAACGGTAGTGACAGGATTACTCTATTAGCGATGCATATCATGATTTTGCATAACCTATACCCTGGTCATTTATAGGCCAAAGTTGCACCATCTTGGGGGCTCTTGTCAAGGGTGTCCCCCATCTTCTGGGTCTTCATGTCCTCACTCATCGAGGATGTAATTTCCGTTGGTACCGTCTTGTCGTGGTGTCACCAATCTTGCGTGCAAAAGTGGTGGGTGAGTGTTCGGCAAGGTGCACTCCACGAGGATTACAGAAAATCCAGTGGTCAGGGCATAAGGGTTTTAGCGACCAATATTTTGAAGGGAAGAGATCAAGTATAGCCTAGTTTTCGAAAAACTGAGAAGGGAAGAGAAGTATAGATAGTTTTGAAAACTACTAATAGTTTTGAAAATAGTTTTACCCTAACTAACGACCATGCTAACTAAGGCTTCCTACAGTCAGGATGGCTCTGATACCAGCTCTGTGGGGACCCCGACTCATAAGTCGTGATCACCGAATGCACGTGTACAGTGATCCGAGAGATCAATGCTCACTGAACACACAGAAGTTGAATAACAAGAGTCTTACATCCTTACATACAGTGTTACACAAATAGGACCATTAAGGTTGAGACTTGAGTATATCGTCGCAGCGGAAATCTTCAATGACAACATGGACCCATGCCATTTGCCTTAAACCTACAGGCATTCTGACTGGGAAGCGTCCTAGCTCGCATGCTCGTCACCAGGAAATCTTCATCATAACCTGTTCTCTCATGCCTGGCCAATAAAATAACCAGTGGCAAGCCAATGAGTACATTGAATGTACTCGCAAGCAACCCAAGTGTGATGACAGAATAATTATGCAAGGCTCTACTTCTAAGTTGGCGGTTTTGCGGAAAGCTAGTTTTTCATATGCAAGTATGATCAATATATAACATGGATATGCATGTGTCTGTAACAAGTATCAGGAGGTCACAGACATCATTATCGAGAAAGAGTTGTAATCAACTCATGCTCAACTTCATTGTGACTTTCTCACAATCACATCAACAATATCACTGAACCAGGTTGTTTCCTCACACACACACACCAGGTTTTGCAAACAATGGAAGTAGCCCAAGAGCGGTTACCCAACTGTCCTTGACCGCGGACACAGCTATTCGAATAGTTTTACACTCTGCAGAGGTTGCACACTTTACCCACAAGATTCGGGGAACTTTCGTGACATCCACGACCCGCGGTACCTCAAGTACCCGGGGTAAGCACCCGATCACTATCTTTCCCTAGGCGACACTAATATGGAGTCCACTCGATTGGTAACAGCCCCGTGCCCCACATTTCACATCTCAAGATTTTTGGAGCCTCGCTCCGTATTCATCACATACCACAAGCACGGGGTACCAACGGTGTGTCCGGTGCCCTGTAAAGACAGTCATGGCCGCCTATCCAAGCACGACCCCGTCCCGAGAGTGACCTCATGTCACCCCCGTCACTAGTATTGCGGGCACCATGCTAGTATCGACCTAGGTAATCGATAATGCCCTTTCCCATATAAGGGTAGAGTGGTTGCGCATGTATGGTTGGAATAACGGTCGCAACTTAAACCAATCCGTTTTTCAAAACAACACACACACTTTCCTTGGTACACCACTTCGTCATCAAGTGGTTACCCATCTCACCATCTCCCTCGGGCATAAATGGCACCCGACGGGGTTTTCGAAAAGTCTTTTGAAAGTATCCTGCCTCCGTCACCGTGCATATATCCGTCCCACTTGCATAGCCACTACTATAGCAACCTAGCTACTCCCACCCACATAACCCTCATAGGAAGGTAGGGTCATGTTGATGCAAGTTTCAATAGTAAGGTAACAAAGGTACCTACCAAGGTGGTCACCTCTTCTACATGATTCCGATGCATTGAATAATAAGGTGCTATGAGACATGCATAAAAAGGTTTCTTGAACATGGTCAAAGGGCTGCTTGCCTTATTCTTCCGAGTCTTCAAATCTTCTGGTCCATCTCCGAGTATTCCGTTTATTTCGTCAACTAACGATGGAAACAATCATAATAAGCAACACAACAAAAAAAAATAAAAGTGCTCTAAAAATAGGAGTTGGACTTTTCTAGGATACCTCTGGTCATATGAAAAATAACCAAGGTGGTTTCATAGGTGTTGGATCAATAGGTAGTTTGGAACATTTCAATGTGATGGAACCAAAGGGTTTATGGATTTGAAAGAAATATACAGAAATATATTCTTGAATGATGAGCAAAGGCACCCATCAACAAGTCATGATTTTAGAAGCATCTAGGAGTTGGTTTCTCTGGATTTCGATTTGAAATGAATTTCCTAGGTTTTTGCAAAGCTGATAAATAAGAAGAAATGGCTCAATATTTGGTGGGGTACAGAAAGTATTAATAAAAATGTTCCAAAACAAAGTTTGGATGTGACAAGCACCTTGGAATTTGAACCACTGCATTTGGATCAAGATTGAGCTCTCTGTGATTTTCTAAAGTTCCTCACAGAAATGAAATAAAGGCATTTGATAAATATTTGTGAAAGAAATGTTTCTGGAACAATGTGCATGTTGCACCATGTGATAGAGCATGATTTATGGAGCCATAGGAAATTTGAATCATGCAATTTGGAGTTCATTTGAATTATCTAGGCATTTTTGAAGTTGACAGAATAAAGAAAAAGAAAAGGAATAAGGGTTCAACCTTATACGGTGCTCTGGGCGAAGGATAGCTCGCGGGCCGGCCCAGCGGCTCGGCCGCACATGCGTAGGGGGGCCACGCTGGAGGCGGCTTTCGGGGATGCGCTTCCGCGTGAGGGAGGCGGGCTGCGCCGAAGCCGCCTCCACTTAAACTGCTGGGCCCTGCTGGCCGGGTCGCTGCCAGGTAGCCCCCTCCCCCCCCCCCCCC
>LR738713.1:383350938-383399147 GCA_902687465.1 Secale cereale | reverse complement strand
CCCCCCCCCCCCGTAGGGTCGTCTTCCTCCTCCCGATCCCGCAACAGAGGGGAGGGGAGGCTCGGGCCGCGCGACGCCGGCGCCCGTCCCCGGCGGCACAGGCCACCTCTGGCCAGGGCGCGGCCACCGGAGGGGCCCCCAGGGTATGGCGCGTCGCGGAGGTCCCTTGGGGCGGCAGGGGAGGGGCCGGAGCACCTCCTGCACCGGCCATGGCGGCGGCCTCGTCGGGTGATGGTCGAGCGGACACCATGGGGCACGGGAAGAGGTGGCGAGGGACGGAGAGCTCCGCAGACCAGTGGCCGTTCTCCTCCTGGTGGCCAACAGGGAAGAGGAAGGCCACAGGGAGCAAACTTGGGAGGAGACAGACGGCGGCTCGTCGGCCATGGAGGGGCGAAGAGGGCACGAGGGGGAGAGGGAAGTTGTCTGGGAGGTGCACCGGAGAGAGGAGGGTCCAGAAGAGGCAAGGGGCGCTCGGGGGGAGGCTTTATAAAGGCGCTGCCACGGTGCACCGTGAGCGACGTCCATGGACGCGCTCGGGCGTGCTCGTGGAGAGAGGAGGAGGGCAGGAGAGGATAAGGCCGACAGCGGGGCGTGTCGTGGACGTCGAGGCGACCTCGATGGACACGCCAGCTCTGCCCAAGGTCGCCTGGAAGCCTCGGGAGGGCCGAGCTACAGTGCCTCGGTGCACTGTAGCGTGCTCCAGAGCGTGCCTTTGGCCGGCATGCTTATGTCTTTGCTTCCTGGCCGTGTCCCCCAGTGTCCAGTAGTGCTAGGGAGTAGTAAACAATGGGGAGGTAGTCTTGGATGCTCTGGTGAGCCTCTGAAATGAGGAGAGAGGTGAAGGAGAGGGTGAAAGCTGCTGCCAGAATAGTGAATTTGGGGTTTTACCCCCCTCCAATAATTGAGCTGAGGCCATAGAGAGTTACTGGGGGTAGACTATGATCAGGGGAAGCTGTGGTAAGAATTTGGGGTAAAGGGAAATAGTAAAAGGAGTCCAAACACTTGTTTTGGTAATTGGACAGAAGGTGTTTTATCAGGTTTTGGGGAGGCAAATGACTTCCAATTGGCGTGGGACTTAACAAAATCAAATGTCACATATAATTAGGCCCCTACACCAAATTTGAGCTCATTTGGGCAAAGTGGCCAATGTAACTTTGGTGAACCCTAGAAATCAACAGAAATGGTTTCACCATGTTTGAGTTAAGCAAATCATCTCCCCTTGATGCACCACTTGGTGTAGCACCATCATTTGGGGTATTGATCATGCCCACAAAGTTTGAAGCTCCAGATAAAAAGTTGGCAATGTAAAGTTGTTCAAATTTGTATTTGAACAGAAAGGGTTTTGGGGTGATCTGATCAAGTTGCTCTATTCCAAATCTTGTGCCATTTGGTCTAGATACCTTATTAGGCCATGCTAGCATGTGCACCAAATTTGAGAGCATTTGGACAAGTTTGGCAATGTAGAGTTGCTCAAACTTCACATATGGACAGAATGGTTTTGAGGGGATTAGAGGATGTTTCCTTGATCTTCAAGGCATGAGGCTTTGCAAGATCATCAAATATGTCATATTTGACATGATAGAATTTCCCTTGAATTTTTGGAGAATATTTCCTTTGTAAATATTTCAAAAGCTTGAAATATCCAGAAAGGGTTTTGGAAGGATTTGTCCAATATTTTGAACATGACCATGTGTTGATACTCTTATATATGGACAATATATGTCCTATGAGTCTCCCTGAATTTTGGCAAATATTGTTGAAATAATTAAATAATTTTTCCCTATTAAAGACCATTTCTGGCCTTAAGAAAAAGCTTTTAAATAAAATATAAAAATAACTTTTAAAATTATACTTTTGTGGTTTCTGGGAGTCCTATACCTAATAGGACTCAAATATACTTTTTGAAAGATTTTTCACACCCTAAATAAGGTACTTGCAGTGCAAACCTCAATTCAGGGGTTTTTGGAAAACTAATTTTAGAAAATACCATTTGGCCAAAATATTTTTATAAGAAAATTCTATACTGGTCTATACACATGGCATGATCATTGGGAAAAGGTTTTGGGTCAAGGAGATGAAGTATAAGAGTTGGAGGATTTATTTGATTTTTAGAGCACTAGCAAACAGCAGACAAAAGTCAAATCAATCAAAGTCAAAAACACTCAAAAGTTTTTGCAAATCCACATTTTTAACATGAAAATTAGCTTAAGCAACGTGACATGAAAATCAGGGTGTGACATCAGTCATATAAGGGTTCAAGGGGCGGATGTGGATCAACCTGCAGACGACACTGATTCTAATGAAGCGTCTGCATCTCCGAAGCCCAAGAAGAAGAAAAATCCAAGGCTTCGAAGACTACTACTCCAATTGCTTCGAGAGTGAAGCCGTTGGCTACTGCTCCACCTGCACCAGGTGTGCAATCTGAAAAACTCTCTCGCATTTCCAAGAGCAAGCAGCTGAGGAAGAAGCCCATGCGCAAACCCAGTCCAGCTCTAACTCCTGATGCTGTTCTGAAGAACGCCAATGAAGCCGTTGATCTATCAAGCGATGAAGATCTAGCTGATGACGCTCTGGAGCAATTGATCAAGAGCAAGCAAGATGAAGAAATCTTCAACGATTTGCCTCTCTTTGACGTGGAAGTGTTGAACAACTTCATTAATGAATGGTTTGACACCCCCAACCTCAGTTTTGACGATCTGAAACTTCCAGTTGGCCTCAACGTCTCCTTCAATGGCGCCATTGCTTCTGATCTAGCTCTTGCTCAAAGAATTGTTGAGTTGAAGCCAAAGATTGACTATGAAAAGGCTCAGTTCAAGAAGCATATGGCCAAGCTCAGCGTCCAAGAAATCCAGAACTTCAAGGTCATGATGCATGAGCTCAAGGAAGCCTTTCGCAAGAGGCATGAAGAAGCCAAAGGTTCTCGTGAGCGAATCAAGGCCTTGGCGGCCAAATGCGTCCAAGCTTACAATGAAGATGAAAAGCGCAAGGCCCTTGGGCGTCCTCGCATTGACCCCAGGATGGCTGCCAAGAAGAATAAGAAGCAAAATGTGGCCCAAGCTAAAGGATCAAGGCAGGAAGAGCCTAGCATTGTCTTCCCTTCTAGCATGACTAGCACGAAGCCTAAGGTCACCCCAGTTGCTTCAGAGCTTAAGAAGACAAAGGTGGCTGAAGTTGAAGCTCGCAAGCGCAAGAACACAACTGATGATGCTCCACCCTCAAACAAGCGCAAGACCAAGAAGGTCCGGGATGCTCCCACAGAGCCCCTTGTCATCGAGCCCATTTCAGTTGCTCGTCCTGCATCTGCACACCAGGAACATCGCATGACTGTTCATGAGCCTGCTCCCACAGAGGCCGAAGAGATTCCAACTGTTGACCCCACCGCAGCTGAAGACATTGGTCCGCATGACAATGTTGAAGATGATGAATTCCTTCCTCAAATCGAGTACAAGGTGGAATCTTCGCCTGTTCTTACGAACAGCAAACGCATCAGCATTGGTCGTCCATTGACGCCAATTGCACAGGATGACTCGTGGGCTGATCACCCACAAGATACACCAGCAACTCCCCCAACTCAAGTCACCAGTTCGGTGCTTGAAGATGAAAACTTTGAGGCCCAACCAACTCCATCACCACAGGCGTCGCCCGCATTCCACAGGCTTCGCAAAGGACCAAGGCCTCAAGTCTTTACCCCAAGTGTTCCAGAAGGAGAAGAGCAACAATAAGTTCCTGAAGCTACTCCTACTGTGAACCTCCCAGAGTCTGAAGCCAAAGCGGCTGAAGATATTCCGGCTGCATCAGCCGATGAAGAACAACCCGAAGAAGAAGAAGCACGTGCTGCCACACCCCCTGTTCTCAAGGAGAACGTGTCCGACCCTCCAGCTCCTGAAGTGGAGGTTACAAATTCTGAGGCTGCCACCACCACCATTGAAGCCAATGATGTTGTCATGGCTGAATCTAATGTGGCACCTGAAGTCAATGTGGTGCCTGAAGTGATGGCGCCTGAAGCAAGTATTGCACCTGAAGCCACTCAGCAGCCTAAAGCCAATGCCACTGCTCCTATTCCGCCTCCAAGGACCCATACAATCGAGCAAGCATACGACCAAGATGACCAGCTCATCTCTGTCAGATGGCCCATTCTGGTTCCTCCGTCTGCTGCTCGACCGCCTGCTGCTGGTCCACAATTTGACTACCATGTTGAGCACAGGCCTCAGGTTTAGAAGCCTAAGCCAAGACTGCCAAGGTTCCCAGGTACTGCCACTTCTCAAGGGTCCTTCAATGCAAATGGCTTCACTGCGCACAACACGTTCTTTGACAGCGCCAAGAACCCCTATTCCAAGCCAAGGATATCATCAGATAGGTTCTGGAGCCATCAACAGCACAGTTAGTATTCACGAGTACTCTATGATCATGGGGGCATTTTCCCTCATATGCGTTTTGATACTGAAGCCATTGCTGGACTGCCCTGTCTTGAGGAAGCTCTTGATTGCTTCCGTGATGTTGGCTTGCTGAATTTTGTGACTAACAAATAGCACTAGAATGAAGAGCTGCTTCAGCAATTCTATGCAACCCTCCACATTCGAGGTTACAGCAGGGATCCGAAGACATGGGTCCTTGAGTGGATCACAGGCAATGTCCATCATGAAGCCAAAGCCTTTGACCTCATTGAGCTTACAGGCCTGCCCATTCCAGGAGAACTGTATGAACCTGGCTATCAACTACACAACGAAGCTTTGGAGAGTATCTTTCAGAAGCACAAGCCCAACATGAGCCAGATGCTAAGCATGATGAAGCCTTTGCCAATCGATGCTGAATATCCAAAGGAGTTCTTTGTTGAAGACCTAGAGTATCTGCCGCGCACCATCTATCATATCATCAGGCGAACTCTATGGCCTGTCAAAGGACATTCTTCATCAGCCAAGCTTGAAGGCACAATGAAGACATTGATCTTCTATATTTTCAATGGCATCAGCTTCAATGCTCAAGATTTCTTTATCAGGCAGTTGGTTGTGTCAGGCTCTGATCTATTTGGTCTCAAGTTCTACGCTCCATGGATTATGCGCCTCATCAAGCTTCATTCTGCTATCAACTATCAGCCTTCTGCTCGCAACCATCATATATTCTTGCCAGAGGTTGATATGTCAGCTGAAGCCATATACTAAGAGCCTGCCAAAGAGCCTGTTAGTCTTCACAATGCTGATCACCAGAGCTTCACTCAGCCAATTGAAGGAGTTCCAGCAGTCTCTCGCGTTTATCCTATGGCTGGCTGTACTCGCCTACCTCATCATGCAGAGACTGAAGCTACTGAGAGCACCATTGCCCAAAGGCCTCAGAAGCGGTCTCGTGTTCTCAATGACCGACAGCTTCTCGTTTCCTTACATCAGAAACAAGATAAGAATCACTACTGGCTGAAGCGTCAGATGCAAAGCCTCTTGGTGGACGTCAATCGCATTCGTGACCTTGCCACCAAGAATGCCTTTGTTGCTCATGAAACCTGTCGGAGGTCATGGAAGAGTTTGACTTTGCTGAGTGCTGAAGAAGATCTTCAAGACGATGGCTTCAATGAAAGATTCAAGTTTGACCACACTCCTCCAAGGAATGCTGTTCTGCGTCGAACTCCGTCTCTTGAAGACTCTAACTACTCCTCCTCGGCTGGAACGGTTGACGCCAGGGTGATACATGATCAAGATGATGCTACCTCACCACCTCCTCCCTTAGCGCGTGTCGACACTGCACCAACTACTTCTGCACCGCCAAACACCAACGCCGACCCTGCATCGTCTCCTACTCCAACTCGGAACGAGTAGAGGCTCTATGTCTTCAAACCTTTTTGGTCCTTACTGACAAAAGGGGGAGAAGCACACGAGTTGATAGTCTTCAAGCGGGTCCATATGGGCGAGTGGTTTATATTTTGCTTAGTGTTTACAACTCTCGTTTTTGCTGCATTTGGTTCTTTGAGTTGTAACACTTAAACTTGATGGTCGTCTGCTACGTTTTCTGGTACTCTGTAATGCGATGATAAATTCCGCATGTGCTACGTTATATTGCGCACATAGTCAATTTGCAGACGTCCAGTTCTCATTATGTATATCATTATATTCGACATATCAATTGTGCATGATGAATTGTCTTCATAAGTTGAAGAGGATCTCCACAAGTACAACCTACCATGTGCATTTGCATTCAAAAGCAAATCAACTATATGCACATCTTCAGGGGGGAGCCTTTTGCTACTTACGAAGACAATGCCTTTATCCTTTACAATTTCACATACTTTTACCCCCGTTGAAAACTTCAACCAGTTTGTCATCAATCACCAAAAAGGGGAAGATTGTAAGTGCATCTAGTGCCACTCCTAGTTGGTTTTGGAGTATTGACGACAAACCTGGTTGAGGGACTAATGTGTTTGTGAGAATTACAGGATAACACAGGTAGTAGTCCCTCAATGATTCGGTTTACCTACCGGAGATGACCCCTAAATATGTATGAAGACATTGACGACAATGGTGGTACATGAAGATAATCATATTGAAGACTATGACAAGAGAAGACATTGTGTGAAGACTACGGAGCGCGAAGACTTAGATGTTTAGTTTTTTCCTCTTCCTTGTTGAGTCATAGGAACCACCATACTGTTAAGTGGGGTCCAAGTGAACTAAGTCAGAGTGACTGAAGTGATGCCCAACCAAATCCTATGTCTTCTAGCAAAGACAGTGAGAGCAAATCTTATCCAGAGCTGGCTGAGTCAGCTTTACTTGTAGCCCAACTAAAGTTGTCGTGTTTGTTTGAAATCTGACCGTTGGAACACGTGTCAGTTCCTTAGTGACCCGGGATCACTTCGGACAAATCAGGTCGGGTTGCCTAGTGGCTATAAATAGCCCACCCCTACACCATAAATTGGTGGCTGCTCAGAGTTATTGCACGGCTTTTGTCGTTTGAGAGCAACCCACCTCCGAAGCATTTTAGAGATAGATCCTTGCAAGGACAAAGCCCAAACACCCAGAGCCAAAGAGTGTTAGGCATCACTGAAGTCGTTCTGTCTATGTGACCTGAAGACTTGCTACACTTGAGGACTGTGTTTCCTCCAGCCGGTTAGGCGTCGCGTTCTGAGCATCCAAGTCATTGTGGATTGCCGGTGAACGAAGTCTATGAAGGTTTGGAAGTCTACCTTGAAGACTTACCAGAGTGATTGGGCGAGGACTAAGTGTTCTTAGCACAAGGGGAATAAGGTGAAGAAGCAGTCTTCTGAGTTAAATCTTAGCCTCCCTAACCAGACGTACAGTTGTCACAGCAACTGGAACTGGTCTAACAAATCACTGTCTTCCCCGAGCTACTGGTTCTATCATTTCCTTCTCTTTACTTACTGTTCTTCATTGTGAAGTCATTGCCTGCTTGCCTTATCTGATTGACTTCACTATGTGACTACTTGTTCTGATTGGCTTCATTCTATCTTCCATCCTGATCCATACTACCTAGTGGCTATTAGTCTTCATGCTTTCACTTCATTGAATATTTGGCTATGGCTTGTCTAGTGTAGTCTACCTTCTGCTGCATATAAATAGGATCTATTCTATCGTTTGTCTTTGAAACTTCCATGTTTTGAAGCATTCCATAAAAATCGTCTATTCACCCCCCCCCCTCTAGTCGATATACTGCACTTTCAAACCTCTTTGCCTCCATCACATGTTTCGGATGTGGTGAACTCGGGCATATCAAAAGGCTGTGTCCCAACAAGCAGCCATCTGTTGCACCACCGGAGTACCTACAAGCTGAAGACTGAAGGCCTTCCTCCTCAAGAAAAGAAGCAAGCACGACCGTTAAATCCGAGAAACCCTAGCGTAGGATGAGTCGTGTACCCCTTATGCGAAGTCGAGTCTATGTAATGGTTCATATGAAACCATGTCATGTGTTGCTTTTCCTTAGCTGTTTGTGTTTCGATATAAGTCGCACTTTTGCCTTGGGCAGCATGTACGCGACTATATCACCTATCTTAACGAATGTGTGTGGCCTTTACGGCACTTAATTGTTTGCGCGTGCACTATAGAACCCCCTCTAGGCATTCCCCTCCTCTATGCTACTTTTTCCCTCTCTTCTCTCGCCTCAACTAAAGACCAGCAAGACAAGAAGTACCAAGGATTCCAACTCGGCAACCAACTAACAATGAAGACTTCTGCTACAACCTCCACGACCAAGTGCAACCCCGTGAAGTTATGTTTACCCCTCAAGATTTGAAAACTATTCCCAGACCCTTCGAGACTTCGCAGATACCCCAGAACGAATCCTTAACCATGTGCCTAACCCATAGAATTACAAGAGAACTAGTTAAGCCTCTATAACCTTGCACAACACTGGGTTCGTAATGGAACTAGTGGACATAGTGAATGAGCACATTTTCATCCTAATATAGCACAAGAACTGACGATGCCATAGATAGACCAAATTTGAGGATATAGATGATTTGGTGACTTTATATCGGTGGCTTCGAGAATTATCTGAGGCCTTGACGGATTGTGAGGTTTTCATGTTGGTGGGATCATGATTAATAGAGTAGCGTAACTTTCATCACCCTAGAGTAAATTGGATTTGTAGGGCAATGGTGATCGCAAATTGAAATTCTTGGAGGTATAAGGATTTGACCTAGCCAGGGGATATTGATAGAAGATAGTTGATGTTACGATAATGACTTGGGGGGAAACATGTAGGAATTCTCGTTGGACATGAGATTTGGATTTAAGTAGGAGATCCTAGTTGAGTTGCTAAGTATGTCTACTTGGTTTGGAGTAAATTGGATTTAGACTGATGATCCCGATCATGATTCCATGTTTCTCGGTGGACAATAAACTGGGAGCATTACAAGAAGTATGTCAGCTTGTGACCTTGACTATTGTTCACTAAAAGGTCATTGTTTTTCATTTGCGACCTTTTTGTGACCAAAAACAGAAGGTCAAAAGCTGGCGGTCGTAAACTGAAATTTACGACCTTCTCTATGAGAAGGTCGTAGACGTTTAAGACCAAAACAGAAGGTCATTGAACCCAAGACCTTTTGTTTTGGTCACTGGCTGTCTGCCCAGTCCACGTCGGATCCGACGTGGCAGCCTGACGTGGCAAAATTACGACCAATTGAAAAGGTCGTTGACAAGATTCGGCCCGGTCCGATTCGGTGTCTATATGGGCCGAGCCCAACAATTCAGCCTTTTTAATATATATATATATTCTGTTAATTTTCACTAGGTACGTGGGCCTGGCCCAAAATTTCAGGCATTTTATATCTAGGTTGTGGCCTTTTTACACTGTTTGGGCCTTCATAATTTAAAGTTGGTGCCACTAGTTAGATGGGTCCCACTTATCATAATCTCATACATTGGTCCACATATCATAAATTTCAAAATTGTTCAGATTAAGTTCATGAGTAGATCCCACTAGTCAGGTTTCCATTTCACAAGTTTCCATATCACAAACATAATTAATATTTCAAACAGAACAGAACAAATGCACTTCAGCAATTAAAACTAAATTAGTCAATCTTTACAGATATGACTACAATCTTATACATACTCTCTTACAACCCAGATATGACTACTATTACAATATTACAATGAACATGCAATTCTTCACTGAGTAGGGTTACACGGCTACAAACTTCAACTTTCTTAGGCATGAAGCTCCCGTAAAGGAGTGAACACAAAGACTAACAACATTAGAGTCTACACATGCTAGGTCCAACATTGGTTAAAAATAACTATAATCACATGAAAAGTCCTAGAATGAAATTCCAGTAGTGAATAGTGATACGTCCAAAACGTATCTATAATTTCTGCTTGCTCCATGCCTCTTTTGGGTGATATTGCTATGTTATTTATACACTTCCATACACTTTTGATCATATTTGGACTAACCTATTAACTCAGTGCACCCCAGTGCCAGTTTCTGTTTTCGGCTGTTTTTGTATTTCAGGTTTTCACATTACGAGAACTGCCAGAAAAAATCCAGAAAAATTATATAAAAAATCAGCGTTCCAGAACCTACCAGGCACCCGAAGCACAGCCGGAGGGGGGCCACCAGGGCCCCAGGCGCCCTGGCGGCGCGCCTCCCCTGGGCCGCGCCGGGGGGGCGCCTGGGCCCCCCGAGGCTCCGCTGATGCCCCCCTTTGGCATATATTTAAAGCGTCTCCCGAAACCCTCGACACGGGAACTTTTTTCGCGATCTCATCTCTGTTCCGCCGCCGCCGCCGCTTCCAAGATCGGGAGCACCAGGAGAACTCTTCCCGGCACCCTGCCGGAGGGGAGGATCACCACCGGGAGCCTCTCCACCACCATGGACGCCTCCCGGATGAGTTGTGAGTAGTCTCCCTTGGACCATGGGTCCATGACCAGTAGCTATGTGATGTTCTCCTCCCGTTCTTGTGCTTCACTAATTAGTCCTCGTGAGCTGCCCTACATGATCGAGGCACATATGTAATCCTTATGCTGTTGCTATGATGAGTTTGCTGGGATCCGATGGATTATGAGATTATGTTCAGATTGTGTTTGAGTAATATATTTGATTCACCTCTTTTATATTTATGTTCGTAAGTAATTCTTGCATGTTCTCCGTTGTTATTTATTGCTTTGGCCAAGTAGTAGGTAGTGACTCCAAGAGGGAACGTTATGCTTGATTGTGGGTTCATGCCCCTCGATGACTAGTTTGAGTGACAGAAACATGAGTCTAGGGGATGTGCTATTGCCACAAGGGGGAAAACAATGGTGCTTGTGCCCGCGGGTGCAAGGATTGTTTACTTTACGCAAAGTTCTTTTAATGCAGTTGTCTGTTGCTTTGAGTTTACACTATGGGTGGGACTCGCAACTTAATACCAGCGAGATGTTCTGGATAGATATCTCAAGGTGGATGATTAGTAGTAGATGCAGATGGATTTCGGTCTACTTACCTCGGCGTACCGCCCATGCTTTGAACCTCTACCTTTCTTGCAACTTAGTCAGCATTGGTCCTGTCAATTGCCCAGCTGTAATTCGTTTACCTCACATAGCAGTTTTATCGTCTTTTGGGAGAGAGACATCACTAGTGAACATCATGAGACTCCGGTCCATATTACCATCATTGATCACATCCGCTATTTACTTTTCCGCTTTTTACTTACTATTGCAATTATACCTATCACTATTATCACTTGCGTTTGATCCTTTGTAAACTACAAGGCCGGTGGGATTGACAACCTCTCTGTACTTGTTGGGAGCAAAGTTATTTGTATCTGTGTGCAGGTCCACATTGATTGCTAATATCTAGCGACGTTAGCAGTTGACACCTTCTTGTTGAAACTGGGAGTCTCAGGGAAAACGATCCTTGGTATTGCCAAGGGAAAACTTCTGCTACACTGCATCTCAAACCTTCCACTTAGGGTAACCAACGAGGGGTGAGAAGCCACCAAGCAAAGCAATTTCTGGCGCCGTTGTCGGGGACTCCACTCTTCAGGATAGGGGAGTTGCACGCTATCTTTTACCTTTGCTTTTAGTCTTGTTAGTTTATCTTTTATCGAAAATCACAAAAATAGTTATCTTGCTTGCTTGCTACTATGGGTTCCACCGAGAACACCAGGTTGTGTGACTTCACTAGTCACAACAACGATGACTTTATCAGCACACCTATCACTACACCTGCCACTTCAGCACCTTCATATGAAATTAAACCTGCTTTACTGAACTTAGTCATGAAAGATCAATTCTCCGGTGCTGGAGATGATGCTGCTTTACACTTGAACAACTTTGTTGAACTTTGTGATATGCAAAAGTACCAAGAAATAGATGGTAATATTGTTAAGCTTAAGCTTTTTCCTTTCTCCTTGAAAGGAGGAGCTAAAATTTGGTTTCAGTCTTTGCCTAGAAATAGCATAGATTCATGGGACAAGTGCAAAGATGCTTTTATTGGAAAATACTATCCACCTGCTAAAATTATCCAACTAAGAAGTAACATAATGAATTTTAAACAATTGGATAATGAACACGTTGCCCAAGCTTGGGAACGTATGAAATCTCTTATCAAGAACTGCCCTACTCCTGGTTTGACTACTTGGATGGTTATCCAAACTTTTTATGCAGGCTTGAACTTTACCTCGCGGAACTTGTTAGATTCGGCCGCGGGAGGAACCTTTATGTCAACTACACTTGGTGCTGCCACAAAGCTTCTCGATGAGATGATGACCAACTATTCCCAATGGCACACCGAACGCGCTCCAACAGGTAGGAAAGTAAACTCTGTCGAGGAGATTTCCTCCCTTAATGAAAAAGTTGACTTGATCATGTCTCTACTTTCAAAGCAATCGTCTATTGATCCTCGTGATGTTCCTTTAAATTCTTTGATTGCTCAAGAACAAGTAGATGTGAACTTTATCTCTAGAAACAATTTTAATAACAATGCTTATAGGAGTAATTTTGGTAGCAATCCTAGACCGTTCCCCTCTAATTCTTATGGGAACAACAATGCTTATCCTATCACCAGGAACTCCACTACTGAACTAGAGATTATGCTTAAAGATTTCATCACTACCCAAAAAGCTTTTAATAATAGTGTAGAAGAAAAGCTAAACAAACTAGGTGATCTCTCTTCAAAGGTAGACCATTTAGCCAATGAGGTAGAATTGCTTAAAATTAGAACTTCTCCTCTTGAGGAGAGGAAGGTCACTCCTATTAATGCTATTCAAGTGCAAATTAATGAAAATATTAGGATGATGGCTAAACTTAAAGAGAGATGGGCTAGAGAAAGGGAGGAAGAAGATAGAATTAAGAGCCTTCCTACCCACCACACTGTTGCTACTATCCAAGTTGTTGAGGATATCCAAACTCTTAGCACCCAATGCACTCCTGGTCCCGATGGACCTATTAATGTTGATGCTATGACTATAGAAACTACCAAACAAGTGAACCTAAAGGACACCACTACCACCTTACTTGATTGTAGTGACCTTGATTTTGACAATTGCACTCTTACCGAAGTTATTGATTTCCTTCACAAGATGTCTAGAGATCCCCGCACTAGCACGATTAACCTTGCCTTTACAGAGCATATCACTAATGCTCTTATCAAAGCTAGGGAGGAGAAACTTAGAGTAGAAGCCTCCATACCTAGAAAGCTAGAAGATGGTTGGGATCATATGATAAAAATTAAGTTGAATAACTTCTCTTGCTATGCTTTATGTGATGTTGGTGCTAGTACCTCTGTTATGCCCAAAAGAATATATGATATGCTTAAATTGAAACCTTTTGATTCTTGTTCTTTTGGTGTTCGTCTCGTTGATTCTTCCATAAAGAAACCTTTGGGAAGGATCGACGATGTTCTTATCATTGTCAATGACAATTATGTTCCCGTTGATTTTACTATTATGGACATTGAATGTGAACCTTCTTGTCCAATTATTTTGGGACGTCCTTTTCTACGCACCGTTGGTGCTATCATTGACATGAAAGAGGGGAATATAAAATTCTAGTTTCCTCTCAAGAAAGGGATGGAACACTTCCCTCGAAAGAAGATTAAGTTACCTTTTGAGTCTGTTATACGGGCTAGCTATTCTTTTACTCTTGATAAAACTTGATCTCTATGCATTATGCCTAGCTTAAAGGCATAAAAGAAAGCGCTTTTGGGAGGCAGCCCAATGAATAAATTTTATTTTGTTTTTGTTGTGTCTTGATGTTGTTACTACTGTAGCACCATCATTGTATCTTTGCTTTTCAATTTTGTGCCAAGTGTAGCCTCTGATTGCAAGAAAGTTCAAAAGTTGTGACGTGCTGTCCAGGAAACAGATTCTGTCCTTGGATAGAAAAATTCGTATAAAATTAACAGATCATCTTTTTGGTCTGAATTTTTTCGACAGCTTGCTCTATATAATTGTCTTTCGTGCGTGTGTTCTGAGTTTTTTGATTAGAGTGGCAGAAGTGCCCCGGAAAAATCATTTACTACCTGATGTTCTGTTTTTCACATATTCTGTCCTGTTTTGCCTTTCCTTCATTTTGCAAACCTAGAGCTTGCTTTTTCTTTGCAAAAACCTTTTGGCAATCTTGAGAAACAGTAGAACTTCAAGAATATCTTTATTTCCAGCAAGGAACAATTATTTTATTATGGGTACTAACCTCACTAATCAGATTATGATGAGTTATGTATGAAGGGAGTTTTCAAGTGTGCGAGGGAAGATGATAAAAAGATTCAGGAGTGTCAAACGCTCAAGCTTGGGGATGCCCCCATGCACCCCCAAGAAATATTCAAGGAGACTCAAGCGTCTAAGCTTGGGGATGCCCCGTGCATCCCCTTCTCCATCAACATTATCAGTTCGTCTTTCGTTCCACTATATTTTAATCACTTCATGTGTTATGTGCTATGCTTGGAGCGTCTTGCTTTTAGTTTTCCTTTTAGTTTTCCTTAGCTTTTCATAACGAGTCGGAACTCAGCTTTCTTTATGTGGGAGAGAAACACGCTCCACTTCTACCTAGAACATAACTTAGAATTTTCACATCTATCTCTGTTGTGTGTGTTCTTTATCTTTCAATAGCTACTATCATGCTTAGCTCTTAGTTTTCATGCTTATCTTTTTAAAGAGCTTTTGTTTAGTTGGTTGCTTGAACTCTCTTTAGTTATCATGTTTATCTTATTAAGAGAGTTTGCTTCCGTTGCATTGGTTGATATGTCTATGATAAAGATGCTACGTGCATAATGGCGCTTAGTAGTTCAGGTTTTCTTATGGTTAGTCCCAAATAGCTGGGGGGTTCCCAATGTGTTATTGGAGTACCAACATGATTTGTTTGCCTATGATGTGGTATGGTTTAGTAATATCTTCCTTCAAAGAATTTATTTTGATTGACTTGGCGTATGCTCACGCATATTTAAGACTGTAAAGAAAGTCTGTCAAGCCTTGATGATCTTCTGTTTATGAGTAGCGATATAACTTCCATGCCTAATTCAATGTTGCTTTGCCGCTCTGCATGATTATGACCGTCATTGCTCTCTTAGTTGGTCGCTCCCAGTCTTTTGCTAACCTCCACCTGTACTAAGCGGACTGACTGCTTGTGCATCCGCATCCTTTTAAACCAGTTATGCCATATGAGTCCACCATACCTTCCCACATGGTATTTACCTGCCGTTCCTAACGGAGACTTGCATGTGCCATCTCGAAATTATTCAAAGAAAAATCATTCCTATTTTGTGCCTCTGTTGTAAGTTCATGAGGAAGTAGTGGTTAATTCATGATCTTTTTAAGTTGGACAAGCTTCACCCCGGGATTGCATGTATAATGTGCAAACCCATAATACGAGAAGGAACTGGCATTGAGTGCGCCCGGCTCAAAAAGATAATATAACAAACAAACCCTCCTTCACGCTTTGTTCATGAGAAATCAGAAAACTTTGGCAGTGATAAACAAAGGAGATTAAGAGGATGTGATCGTCCTCATTCGGTAGCCGTTCCTCGAAACTTGTCCATCTCAATAAGTGATTGAGTTGTCTGCTAGCATTCGTTGACGAAACATGCATGATCTAAAAAAATTATTACCTCTGTTTTTAAAACCAAGAGCTCTGGTACATGTTTTGTCTTTGTTTCCGACTACGGGTTTTCAACCTTGCCAACAAAAGCCACGGTTCGAGAGTCTCCACCTTCTTTTAAAGGCACCAACTACTGAGAGCATGATTGTCATTCTGAGTGTAATGTGCATTGTCCCAAAGTAGCATTGTCTTTTGCATGATTGTGATATCGTTTATTCTGAAATCATTGTATCTAGTCATCACTTAAACCTTGGAGGTGCCCCTGCATTTATGTTTTGCTTCACTAAAGGGGGCAAGCTAGATATCACTTTATCATATTTGCACATCATGTTCATTACAAATCTATTTGATGTTTCAATATCATATTGTAAAACATTCAGTCCTTTGTGATTTTCTCATGAGGCAACTTAATTACTATAGATTCATTGTCTCAGTAAGCTTTTGTCATGTGACTATGAAAAATTCCTATATGGTTAATAGCATGTCACCACAGAAATTATTCTTGTTATCATTTACCTACTCGAGGACGAGCAGGAATTAAGCTTGGGGATGTTGATACGTCCAAAACGTATCTATAATTTCTGCTTGCTCGATGCCTCTTTTGGGTGATATTGCTATGCTATTTATACACTTCCATACACTTTTGATCATATTTGGACTAACCTATTAACTCAGTGCACCCCAGTGCCAGTTTCTGTTTTCGGCTATTTTTGTATTTCAGGTTTTCACATTACGAGAACTGCCAGAAAAAATCCAGAAAAATTATATAAAAAATCAGCATTCCAGAACCTACCAGGCACCCGAAGCACAGCCGGAGGGGGGCCACCAGGGCCCCAGGCGCCCTGGCGGCGCCCCCCCCCTGGGTCGCGCCGGGGGGGGGGCGCCTGGGCCCCCCGAGGCTACGCTGATGCCCCCCTTTGGCATATATTTAAAGCGTCTCCCGAAACCCTCGAGACGGGAACTTTTTTTCGCGATCTCATCTCTGTTCCGCCGCCGCCGCCGCTTCCAAGATCGGGAGCACCAGGAGAACTCTTACCGGCACCCTGTCGGAGGGGAGGATCACCACCGGGAGCCTCTCCACCACCATGGACGCCTCCCGGATGAGTTGTGAGTAGTCTCCCTTGGACCATGGGTCCATGACCAGTAGCTATGTGATGTTCTCCTCCCGTTCTTGTGCTTCACTAATTAGTCCTCGTGAGCTGCCCTACATGATCGAGGCATATATGTAATCCTTATGCTCTTGCTATGATGAGTTTGCTGGGATCCGATGGATTATGAGATTATGTTCAGATTGTGTTTGAGTAATATATTTGATTCACCTCTTTTATATTTATGTTCGTAAGTAATTCTTGCATGTTCTCCGTTGTTATTTATTGCTTTGGCCAAGTAGTAGGTAGTGACTCCAAGAGGGAACATTATGCTTGATTGTGGGTTCATGCCCCTCGATGACTAGCTTGAGTGACAGAAACATGAGTCTAGTGGATGTGATGTTGCCACAAGGGGGAAAACAACGGTGCTTGTGCCCGCGGGTGCAAGGATTGTTTACTTTACGCAAAGTTCTTTTAATGCAGTTGTCTGTTGCTTTGAGTTTACACTATGGGTGGGACTCGCAACTTAATACCAGCGAGATGTTCTGGATAGACATCTCAAGGTGGATGATTAGTAGTAGATGCAGATGGATTTCGGTCTACTTACCTCGGCGTACCGCCCATGCTTTGAACCTCTACCTTGCTTGCAACTTAGTAAGCATTGGTCCTGTCAATTGCCCAGCTGTAATTCGTTTACCTCACATAGCAGTTTTATCGTCTTTTGGGAGAGAGACATCACTAGTGAACATCATGAGACTCCGGTCCATATTACCATCATTGATCAAACATCCACTATTTACTTTTCCACTTTTTACTTACTATTGCAATTATACCTATCACTATTATCACTTGCGTTTGATCCTTTGTAAACTACAAGGCCGGAGGGATTGACAACCTCTCTGTACTCGTTGGGAGCAAAGTTATTTGTATCTGTGTGCAGGTCCACGTTGATTGCTAATATCTGGCGCCGTTAGCAGTTGACACCTTCTTGTTGAAATTGGGAGTCTCAGGGAAAACGATCCTTGGTATTGCCAAGGGAAAACTTCTGCTACACTGCATCTCAAACCTTCCACTTGGGGTAACCAACGAGGGGTGAGAAGCCACCTAGCAAATAGATCCCTAGAAAACAGAACAGCAAGGTCATGTCATGGCCAAATCCTAACCAGAATGCATTTAGTAAAATGGATTGCATATGGTTGCTGCAGTAGTACATGCTAACGACATGAAGGTTCCATCAGGCAATGATCAACTACTCCAAAATGTGCGGCTGCTGCAGTTGGATGAAAGTGCGTAAATACAACATGCTTTGCATCATATATCTAGACTATAACATCATATTTTCACTAGCATCTCTGCATCAAAATCACTACTGAAAATAAGAAGGATGGCATGTAGTAATAGTAATAGGCTGCCATAGTAGTATATATTCATTGTAGTTCAATGAAACAACATGAAGGTTCCATCAGGTTGCATGTAGTACTACTCCAAATGTACAACTTGTCTAGATAGTGTAGCCAACTGCACATCTACCAACCAAACAAAATTTGTTTCACTAATGATGCTGCAACAAGATGATGTGTAGTAATTAACAAGATGATTGTAAGTTGGTATTTCCAATAGCCGAGGTACCCATACATATATATTTTTCTAGTTCTAATTCCCTTACATGAGTTCCATATATACGTATCTCATCTTAAAACTGTACCTCAGCCACATATCTCATCTTAAAACTGTACCTTGGCCACACAAATCTGTACGTGCGACTACATTTGAGCATGTCTTGGAGGGACTATAATTATGGCTTGATATTACTCAACATACATGTCAACAGAAAGAGGAGAACATCACATCACATTTTCATTTTCGAAAAGCACATTAAATAAAAGCCTTTTGACTACTTTATTGTTTGCTTATCACTAAATTGAAAATATTTTTGAGTGTACAGCAGAATGCAACCAAGGAAGCAAAACATTTAAAAGTACCTTATTTTCATGTACCAGGACCACTACAGAGCAAAAGAGGGTCAAAGCGAGCTCGAACGGGTGGACCCCTGCAAGAAAATAATTGCCAATTACGAGACAATAAACCTACACATGGGCTTTCCAGCAGCACACCATGTAACAGAAACAATTTTGATATTTAATATCATCCATGTCATAATTAGAAAAATGAGAAAATATAGTTCCGCATAAGCAAGGAAATATAAAACGAAAACTAGTTGACTATGTATACAAAATATAGTTCCACACTATCAGAATTACAAGGACTTAAAGTGCCAAGTTAATGTAAGTGTCTTGTTTGTTTGGATCTAGCGCACCATGGTCAGTAATTAATCAGATAGATATTGATTTTAAAACACACAAAACTTGGCACATATATCAACATAAGAATAACAGCGTCAGAGACAAGCATTCTTTTACATCATAACTAATCAGATATACCACATATATGTTTTACAACAAACTTAAAAACAAAACAAGGCATGCATTAATCAGATAGATATTGATTCAAAAAGTCCAGACTCCATAACATAACTAACAAGTTCAAATAAAAAGGGTTTAGGGGTTTAGGGTATGTTGCAAGAAAGAACATGCTTCCACCTTGTTTCAACAGACCTTTTAAATTGTTCTCTTATCCATGGAATCATCAGTCTTAACCAAACCAGAGCAAGTAAAGGATCTTGTGTTCAGAGCATATAGTACACTGGCAGCAGCACAAGCTTATGTTCAGAGCATACACTACACCCGATCTTACTTAATAGGTGGTTGTTCTAATCACCGACAGCCTGCCTCAAGCCCTCAACTCGATACAGTCAATCTACACAGACAATCGACAGCTAAAGAACAATGCATCATTCTGGTGAAGCAGCAAGCATGCCTAGATGGTGACTCCCATGAACAGAGAAACCTACCACTTGGGGACTTAAAGGAGGAGTAGCCGAGGTTCCTGCTTGTGTTGCCATTGCTGAAAGAAAAGTATACATTAATGCTTAAACAAGATAAACAGTACATGATTACAAAAAGGGTAGCAGGATTAAAAGAATGATTTAGAGAATGGACGACTGGTCCACATAAAAGTCCGAACATCAATCAAACAATCGACAATTTTCTTTGACAACGCGAACTGCAAATCCAAATGCAGATTCTAGAAAGTATGCACCCCAAGCATCTGTCGAAAATAAGAATAAAAACAAAAAGGAGGGCTAGCAAACTCAATCTACTCTAAACACTACATCAAAAGGTCTGTCGGCATGTACGACAAGAATAACATGTAAACCAGAACTTGATGTCATTTTATAGCTAATTATTTTAGCCTGTCGATTGGCCAGTTGGATACATTTGGCTTTCATTGCACTATAAGCCTCCAAGGTCCAACAGTTAGTAGATAAGCCTCTATAGATGGATACCTTTGGCTGTCATTTAATACATTGAGGACCACAGACAGAAACTAACTAAATTCAGAAACAAATGTGAGTTATCGACCCTTCAGGCTAGCATACTTATGTCAGTTTATCCTTATGTAGCTTAATGTCCTAAGAAACAACATGCAAGCTATCCACATCTACTGTCCAGCACACAATAGAAACAACTAGTGTTGCAGCAACTCCTCCAAGAAGAAACTAGAATTATTAGCTGCAAAATTATTTCATTCTTCATGGCCATACAAGCAGTAATCTACAAGCTACAGAGTGTGGCTCAATCACGGGATCTAGGCAGAGGAGGGAGGCAGAGGTAAAGTGCTCACCGAAGAGGTTACTCACAATGCAGCAGTCGCATTGCAGGTTGGCCACCACCATCGCGCAGTAGAGGTGGTCGCGGCAGGATGCACGACCTCTTGGGAGACCCGGCGGAGGAGGTCAGCTTCGCCGCCGTCCCGCCAACATGTGCGAGCACGCCAATCTATGCCAGCACGAATGGCCTTGGAGTGGAGTCGAGGTCTCTTGTGCACCTGTGTATAGAGAACCGGCCGCATCAGGGTAGGGGAGAGAGCAATAAAAATCGGGACTGAGGCGCAGAGAGGAGACCTTGAGGACACGATGTCGAGGACGGTTAGAACCCGCAACCGGAGCACGCATGAATCCATGCCTCCCGGCACCAACCATGGGCCAATGCCATGGATCTCGGCTACGGGCGTGACGGTGGTGGTGGTGGCACCCGGGTCGTGCATGCCTGATCCGAGTCTAGGGAGGCGCCCATCGGATCTGGTCGGAGCGATGCGAGCCCCTTGCTGTGCGGTACCGTGTGGGAGAGAGAGATGGGTCATGAGAGAGAGGCCGGGGTGAGGGCTGTAGTGGATCTGGGAGGCAACAGTGTTCGGAGGGCGGGGGAGGGAGGGGGTCGAGGCCGATGGCGAGCGGTGGTGGATGGCGGCGAGGGGAGGGGAGGGATCTAGATCGGGGAGCGTTGGGGTTCGCTGCGCGGGGGAGTGAGAGGAGTGGTGTACGGCGGAGAGAGAGGAGTGGTGTACGGCGGAGAGAGAGGAGGGCAAGTCGTGCGGTGGAGAAAGAGGACAGAGAGGATGGCCACGACATGAGTAGCCCGAGTGGATCTAGGAGGAGAGGGGAGGGGCTGCCAGCGATGAGGTTGGAGGTCGCCGGTGCGACAGGAGAAGAGGACGGCGGCGGATTGGGTTGGGCTACGGTTGGGGCGGCGACGGATTGAGATCTGAGGGAGGGAGAGGGCTAGGGTTGGTAGTCGTGGGTGCGTGGGTGATTGGGCTACATGGGGTGAGAGCGTGAGGCCGTGAGGAGTGAGGGCTGCCGTCGGATCGGGGAGTATCCGATGGTGTTGGATGCGTGATCCGCGTGAGATGCCTATGGACCAATCAAAACGCGATAAACGCTTTGACAATCTTATGACCATCTAAATTGGTCTTAATTGATTCAAATAAGTATTTTTTGCATGAAAAAAGTATTTTCCATTTCGATTTTGTTGTGAAGAACCAACCAACTCTTTGTTGCAAGATTGAACCACCTCAATTTTTAAAATATTAGACCATTTTCCATTTTCATCACTGAAACAGGCATAAAAAATTCATTTTCCATTTTCCGAGTGCCCGAAATGAGTTTTTTTTGTGAAGGACCTACCATATATTTGTTGCAAAATTGGACCAAATAAATTTTATAAAATATTAGAACATATTTAATTCACAATTGACCAAATAGTTGGGTGTCAAAAGTTTCGACCCACCTTTGGCGAAAAACAAAAATTCCCGCCAATTCAGCTAGAAGCGGGTCAAATTTGAACTGCAGCTACCTCATAGTTTGCTCTTTATTTTTTTTGAAAAATCATTTATAGGTACATAAGTATGTATTTAATTAGAGAAACATCAAAAGTTTTCCAAGATTCAACCACTAGCTAGGAACGGTCAAGGCCGCCGTTTTGATTGCATTTTGAAATGGGCATAAAAAATTCAAAAAAAAATCAAAAAATTGGAAAACCTTCGCATTGTGTCATTATATGTGGCCAAGTTACTAGGAAAAATAATATACCTGTAATACAATAATTACTTTTAAAAAGTGTTCTCAGAAACGAGCTATCATGTGTGGAGATCAATGGCTTTCAAGCCAAATGATCAATCTTATGGCCACATTCATGGCATAGTTTGTTCAAATGATCCCATGTTGTGCACAAGGGTGCATCTTGGAATGGCAAACAATGTTGCCTAAGGAAGTTTTCATTTTCTTTGGACGAAAAAATTCATATTCCATTTTTCAAGTGCCCAAAATGAGTTTTTTGTGAAGGACCTATAATATATTTGTTGCAAAATTGTACCAAATCAATTTTCTAAAATACTAGGACATATTTAATGCATAATTGACCAAATGGTTGGGTGTAAAAAGTTTTGATCCACCTCTCGTGAAAAAGACAAATATCGGCTGATTCAGTTGGAAGCGGGTCAAATTTGAACTGTAGCTACCTCGTAGTTTGCTCTTTATTTTTGCCAAAAATCATTTGTAGGTACATAAGTATCTATTTAATCAGAGAAACACCAAAAAAATTCCAAGATTCAACCACGAGCTAGGAACGGTTATTCCCGCCGTTTTGACCGCATTTTGAAACGGGCATAAAAAATTCAAAAAAAATAAAAAAATTGGAAAACTTTCGCATTGTGTCATTATATGTGGCCAAGTTACCAGCAAAAATTATAAACTTGTAATACGCCAATTATTTTAAAAAGTGTTATCAGAAACGAGCTATCATGCGTGAAGATTCATGGCTTTCAAGCCAAATGATCAATCTTATGGCCACATTCATGACATTGTTTGTTAAAATGGTCTCACAAGGGTGCATCTTGGAATGGCATACAATGTTGCCTAAGGTAGTTTTCATTTTCTTTGGATGAAAAATTCATTTTCCATTTTTCGAGTGCCCAAAAGGAGGTTTTTTGTGAAGGACCTCCCAAATAATTGTTGCAAAATTGGACCAAATCATTTTTATAAAATACTAGGCTATATTTAATGCACAATTGACTAAATGGTTGGGTGTAAAAAGTTTTTATCCACCTCTCGTGAAAAAGACAAATTTCGACCGATTCAGTTGGAAGTGGGTCAAATTTGAACTGTAGCTGCCTTGTAGTTTGCTCTTTATTTTTTACAAAAATCATTTCTAGGTACATAAATATCTATTTAATCAGAGAAGCACCAAAAAAATACCAAGATTCAACCACTGGCTAGGAACGGTCATTCCCGCCGTTTTGATCGCATTTTGAAACGGGCATAAAAAATTCAAAAAAAACAGAAAATTAGAAAACCTTCACATTGTGTCATTATATATGACCAAGATACCAGGAAAAATAATAAACTTGTAATACGACAATTCTTTTTAAAAAAGTGTTCTCAGAAATGAGCTATCATGCGTGAAGATTCATGGCTTTCAAGCCAAATGATCAATCCTATGGCCACATTCTTGGCATAGTTTGTTCAAATGATCTCGTATTGTGCACAAGGGTGCATCTTGGAATGGCAAACAATATTGCCTAAGGAAGTTTTCATTTTCTTTGGACGAAAAAATCATTTTCCATTTTTCGAGTGCCCAAAAGGACGTTTTTTTGTGAAGGACATCCCAAATAATTGTTGCAAAATTGGACCAAATCAATATTCTAAAATACTAGGACATATTTAATGCACAATTGACAAAATGGTTGGGTGTAAAAAGTTTTGATCGACCTCTCATGAAAAAGACAAATTTCCGCCGATTCAGTTGGAAGCGGGTCAAATTTGAACTGCAGCTGCCTCATAGTTTGCTATTTATTTTTTCCAAAAATCATTTCTAGTTACATAAGTACCTATTTAATCATAAATACATGGTTTGGTGGCGATAAGTCGAGGTTTGGGCGGTGGTCGAGGGCCCCAACTCTAGAGCGCGTAAACTCGCATGCCCGCCGCGTGGTCACCGCGTGACTGTGGGTTGCCATGTGTTCTGGGCGGCCTAGGCATGTCTAGTGGGTTGGGCACTCCCCAGGTAGGTGCTAGGAAGAAAATTACAACATAAGATTCTCACGAGGAGACCGATCGATGCTCAAACATGAATTAGCAGCCAAGTGTTTGATTAGCGGTACGGAAAATGCACATGGCTAATGGGCATGAGTTTTGGTTGAGGATGATCAGTTACTAAGAAGACCGTCTTCACAAATTTTCAGCTCAAAAGGAGGAGTCTAGGTGGTACTTGCTTTGCGAAGTACCACACTGGACATAAATACGAATGTTGAAGCTGGGCTCAAAATAATGAATGGATTGAGCTGGCATTTGGTGGAGGATAGTTATTTGGGCATAGGAAAGCACTATAGAAAATGGATACCATTTGGACATGCCAAAGTGGTACTTCCTTCACAAAGTGTTTTTTTAACAGAATAGCAAAATGAATATTTTTGAATTATTTTTGAACTAGGCAAGGAAGGTTTTTTACATATTTGACGAAGATATGACCCAAAGAATTTATGAGATTTTTTGGGGAATTTTGGGAATGATAGAAATATAGGTTGTGAAACCTAGGGGAAAAACTACCACATGGACATGACACATAGGCAAAACTGATGAGGTGGCGCCTAGTCGTAGCAACCCACCACAATTTACAAGGTTATGACCATCTATATTGGTCATGATCAGCTAGAAATAAGGCAGGGACCAGTGCTATCTGCTTTATGACCATTTCGTGTAAGGAAATTACGACCTTTCTGACCAAAATGGTCATTATAGTTTAGAGTTTGGAGCCCACCGAACAGCTTTTGACCAATTGGTCTGAAATGGTCATAGATCTATGACCAATTCTTCCAGGGTCACTGACAGAAGGTCACTAGTTGACATATTTCTTGTAGTGGAGATTGGATCAATTGTCGGAGTTAATTTAGGGATCTATATAAGCATGACCTTGGAGTTTACTTGACCATGATGGTGGTAATTCGGTGGATTCTCTATAGTAATGGATAGCCCTTCCAAGTATTTGGGTATTATTAGGGACTTGAGATCTTGTGGAACACCGCAGACATCGGATTTGTTGATTATGTGGTGATTGATGGAAGTTACCGGGCTGTTGGTGTTGATCTATAGGAAGGAAACAAGATCTTGGAGTGGCATATGACGTGTTTCCTTAGAATAGAGATGCATTATCTTGAACCTTGCAAGAATAGGTTGAGCGCTTGGATTGTGGTGTTTAATTCAAGCTTAGCAGCTTGTATGCCCTACCCATGGATTCTTAGGGGTAGCCATACATATGATTTTTCCGGATCGTAGACATGTATAATTTTGTAAGACCTCCTTTTGGGAGTCATGAGGATATGGATGGCATGAGTGGTGATCGGAGTTGACCGATGCGAGATTATGCTTTCGGTGGTATAAGGATTGTAGGACTAGGAAGAACATTGGCATCTCAGAAACTGTGCTTGAGGATAAGATAATAAACATGCACTCACACACTAGAATCCTTGAAACCCTTAAGCCCCACCAAGCCACAACATGGTCAGATCCTGACCACGGGCCTTGGCTCTAAGTCAAGAAGACCTTTGCCAATACTCAACGGATACCACCACCAATACCCCAGCCTACCATGCGTACCCCATAGACTTCATGGAGTACTTGGACAAGTTAGCTGTCATCTTTAGTTGGCAACATACTTGACTACCCGAAGATGGAGGAAGAGTTGTGCAGCTGATTAGAAGACATTTGAAGATCGACATGTCAAGAAGGAAGAACTACACCAACCACTGTCATCAAGAAGTAAACTTCCGCGTCGAAGACCAGGCGTCTCTGCAAACCACTCCTCTCGAAGGAACCAAGCATTTCCATGTCGAAGGGACGCTCACACCAAGATCTATCGCCCCCCCCCCCCCTCGTCCGAGATCACTACAAAACGAAGAGTAGACGGCAACCACCTAGATTCACCACCGGAGTTACCCACCGTGCACCAAATTTTCCACGAGTCACAACTCTGGAAGTACTTTTAACTTCCTAACTAGCCCAGTCCCTGCAATGACATCAATCATCGAGCCTTTGACGTCTAGCTCAACCTAACCTATGCAAGAGACCCCTCAGCAACCTGCATCAAAGAGGGAAACATGAGAGAAGCCACACCACCAAGTACTTCAAGGATTACATGGAGCACCACTCGGAAGCAGAACCAACAAGAAGAAATGAAGACTACCCCATATCCAAGTTTTCGTATTCCTTTCCACGCCTAGTCTGGGAATATCGGGGACGAGATTCTTGTAAGGGGGGTAGGTCTGTCACACCCTGGTTTTCATGCCACATCAGATAAGCTAATAATCATGGTAAAAATGTGGTTTGACAAAAAAATTGACTGTTTTTTATTTTTGCTTGATTGATTTTGTCTTTGCTGTTTGCAAGTGCTATAAAAATCAAATAAATCATCCAACTCTTATACTTCATCTCCTTGATCCAAAACCTGTTCCCAATGATCATGCCATGTGTATAGAACAGTATAGTATTTTCTTATAAAAATAATATGGCCAAATAGTATTTTCTAAAATTAGTTTTCCAAAACCCCCTGAATTGAGGTTTGTACTGCAAGTACTTAATTGAGGGTGTGAAAAATCTTTCAAAAAGTTTATTTGAATCCTATTAGGCATAGGACTCCCATAAACCACAAAATTATAGTTTTAAAAGTTATTTTTATATTTTATTTAAATGCTTTTTTCTTTAGGCTAGAAATGGTCTTTAACAGGTTAAAATTATTTAACTGTTTCAAAAATATTTTTTCAAAATTCAGGGAAACTCATAGGACATATATTGTCCATATATAAGAGTTTCAACACATGGTCATGTTCAAAATATTGGACAGATCCTTCCAAAACCCTTTTCTGATATTTCAAGCTTTGGAAATATTTACAAAGGAAATATTCTCTAAAAATTCCAGGGAAATTCTATCATGTCAATTATGACATATTTGATGATCTTATAAAGCCTTGTGCCTTGAAGATCAAGAAAACATCATCAAATCCCCTCAAAACCATTTCTGTCCATTTTGAAGTTTGAGCAACTTTACATTGCCAAACTTGTCGAAATGCTCTCAAACTTGGTACACATGCTAAAATGGTCTAATTATGCATCTAGACAAATGGCACAAGTATTGGAGAAGCATAACTTGACCTAAGTACCCCAAAACCCTTTCTGACCAGATCCAAATTTGAACAACTCTACATTGCCAACTTTTTACTTGTGACCTCAAATTTTGTGGACATGATCACAACCCCAAATGATGACACTACACCAATTGTTGCATCAAGGAGAGATGATTTGCTTAAATTAATCTTGGAAAATCCATTTCTGTTGATTTCTAGGGTTTACCAAAGTTACATTGTCAACTTTCTTCAAATGGACTCAAACTTGGTGGTCAACCTCAATTATGTGTGACACTTGATCCTGTTAATTCTCATATGAGTGGAGTTAAATTGCTTGCCAAAATTTGCATCAAACACCTTCTACCACTTTTCAAAAATCACCATTTTGACCACTTACACTATTCTCCTTGAACTCAACTTTTTACCACAGCTCCTCCTAGTCCTCTCCTACCTCCAGTAACTCTCCCTTGGCCATTCCTCAATAATTGAGGGGTAAAACACCCCCATTTACCTCCCTGGATAACCCCTCTCTCCCTCTTCTTCTGCCTCTCTCCTCTCCTACTGGTTCCCCAGGGCATCCAAGGCCACCACCCCCTTGTTTACTCCTCATCTGACCCCCCACACAAAGTGGCTGCGCCCAGCAAGCGAAAGACATGCCCTGGCATGCAATAGGCGTGCTCCAGAGCACGCTATAGTGCACACCCGCACTGTAGCCACCCCCAATCCGCATCGCCTGGCCACCTCGGGCCTCCCCCTTGCGCCAGTCGAGGTGCCTCGACGTCCGGCACACGACACGCTGTCAGCCCCCTCCCCCTTCTCCCTCATGTTGTTGCCCTCGCACGCGCGCTGGCCGCCCGCGAGCTCCAATCTTCAGCTTCACACGCGCGAGCTCTCTGGATCCTTCCCCGCTCCTCCTCACCCCTCCCATGGGCGTAGACATCATCCACGGACAGCCCCGACTCGCTCGCGTGTGCCTGCACGGCCTCTGGCCTCGCCCGCGACCTCGCCGGTGCACAAGTCCATGGTGGACCGGCGCCCAGCTATATAAGCATGCCCCGGGCCTCTCCACTGGCATCCATATCATCCCCACACCCCCAAGAGCACACCAGCACCACCCACTCGCCCTCGAAGAGACTCTGTGCACGGGATCAACCGGAGCTCCACCGCCTCGGGCGACCGGTGATCTCACGGTACAGCCTCCCTCCGCCCCAGCTCTTGCTCGATCTGGAACCACCGGGCCTCACTGACCCATTCCCCTCCTTCTCCTGCTCCTGTTGCAGCCCGGAACGAGCAAACCAGGACCCTCCCGATGCTCCATCGCCGTTCCACCTCGCCTCCGACGAACCAGGCTCCTCCGGCAGCCAACTCCCGTACCACCAGAACCCCGACTCCACCCTGAGCACGCCCGGGCCCTTGGATCGCCTTGCCGTGCACCACATCGGCACCGGTGAGCTCGCCGCTTCCGTGGCCGCGAGGTTGAAGAGGACAGGCGGGCCCCGCATGTCATCCTCACCTCTCTCTCCCTCCCCTCTCTGTCGCTGACCGCCGGGCACCAGCCGTCAGGTTTGAACATGCGTGCACGCGCGCACCGGTTCGCCTGGGCTGGCGTGGCTCCGGGCCGGCCCAGCTACAGACTAAAACTGGCCGGCAAAAATCTGGCCAATTCCTTTTCTTTTTCTTTTTCCAGTAGACTTCAAAAATCCATAAATAATTCAAATAGACTTCAAATTTGATGATTCAAATTTCCAGTGACTCCATAAATCATGATCTATCACATGGTGCTATTTGCACATTTTTCCAGAGATATTTTCTTCACAGATATTTATCAAAATGTTGTTTTTCCATTTCTCTGTTGAAATTTAGAAAATCACAGAGAGCTCAAAATTAATCCAAATGCAATTATTCAAATTCCTAGATACTTACAATATCAAAACTTAGTTTTGGAACATTTTTCCCAACACTTTCTGCACAACATCAAATATTGATCTATTTATCCATGTATAGCCAACTTTGCAAAATCATAGGAAATTCATTTGAACTCCAAATCTAGTGAAACCAACTCCTAGCTGCTTCTAAAATCATGATTTGTTAAATGAGTGCCTTTGCTCATTTTTCAAAAATATATTTCTGTACACTTCTTGCAAATCCATAAACCCCTAGATTCCAACATATTGAAATGCTCAGAAACATCCACTAATCCAATCCCAATGAAACCACTCTTGTTATTTTTCATATAACCAGGGATATCCTAGAATGGTCCAACTCCTATTTTTAGAGCACTTTTAGTTTTGCCTTGTTGTGTTGCTTATTGGGATTTGTTTCCGGCGTTAGTTGACGAAGTAGACGTAATACTTGGAGAAGGACCAGAGGATTTGAAGACCCCAAGGACTTGGTTAAGACAGGCAAGCAACCCTTTGACCATGATACCCCTCTTTCTCATCAGTACCCTTTTCCGATTGCATGATGATGAAATATGTCGGTGGTAAAACTTGTTGGGAACCACCACATGGTGCATACCCCTTCTCATAACTCTACCTTGTGCATTGATGTAAATGTCAAAAGATTAGTTGTTGATGCATGATGTTGCATATGTACCATGAACCCTTCGTGGTTGCATTATTTCGAAAACCCCATCGGGTGCCCCTAATGCCCGAGAGTGATGTTGAATTAAGGTAACCACTTGATGACGAAGTGGTGTACCAAAGAGAGTTTTTCGTGTGTAGGTAAAATGATGGATTAGATTTATGTGTGATTACCGTCCCAACCAAACATGTGCAACCACTCTACCACTTTATGGGACGGGGCATTATTGATTACTTAGGATGATACTAGCATGGTGCCCACATTACTAGTGACGGGGAAGACTTGAGGTCACTCCCGGGACGGGGTCGTGCTTGGATAGGCGGCCATGACTGTTTTTACAAGGCACCGGACACACCGTTGGTCCCTTCGTGTATGCGTGACAATCTGAAAGGGCAAAGTCCCACGATCTTTTATTTGTACACGAGGGCCGTGCACCAACGAGTGGACCATATGTTAGTGTCATCTAGGGAAAGATAATGATCGGGTGCTTCCCCTGAGTACTTGAGGTACTACGGGATCGTGGATGACACGAAAGCTTCCCGGATCTTGTGGGTAAAGTGCGCAACCTCTGCAGAGTGTAAAACTATTCGAACCGTGTCCACGGTCATGGACAGTTGGGAGGTGCTACTTGAACTATGTCCAGAATTTTACAATTTTGGTGATTATGTGTGTGTGTATTGAGTCAAGGTGGTGTCTTAACTCGTTGAAAGAACCAGAAATGATTTGAACTCTATTTATGTTGATATCTGTAACCTGTCCTCAAGGTTACCCGAGTACATTGATGCATGTCCCACAAATGGTAGAATATCTAGCTTGTAGCTAGGTTGCTTATTTGTTGTACAACTTGCATTGTTACCTTGAACCAAATCATGGGTTGCTTGCGAGTACATTCAAAGTACTCATTGGCTTGCCACTGGTTATTTTATTGGCCAAGCATGAAAGAACATGATATGTTAAAGATTTCTTGGTGACGAGCATGCGACCTAGGACGCTTCCCAGTCAGAAAGCCTGTAGGGTTAAGGCAGATGGCATGGGTCCAAGTTGTTACTGAAGATTTCCGCTGCAATGATACATTCAAGACTTGACCATAATGGTCACAGTTTGTGTAATACGGTATGTATGGATGTAAGACTCTTGTTATTCAGCTTCTGTGTGTTCAGTGAGCATTGATCTTTGGGATCACTGTACACGTGCATTCGGTGATCACGACTTATGAGTCGGGGTCCCCACAGTGAAGTAGTTGTTCCGTTCGTAGTCGTACACGAGGTGTCGGTGTCGTCGTTGACGTAGAGGTACACGTTCTGTTTCGGAGAGGTACTTGACGAATCCATCATTTCCGGGGCGATGGTAGTCATACACATTGGCGGTAGTCGAACTTGACGCTTGCGGTACACGAATCTTCGGCGACGGCCGTTGTACACATCCAAATAGGAACTTGGGGTCACGGTTTAGAAGTCGTTCGGGCGTAGTTGAACTTGACGTAACCGATGGCTCCGAGCGTCGTGGTACTCGTTCATGTAGTAGCCGTTCACGGGTCTTGCCGCTGATGTACTTGCCGCTTGCGGTCCAAAACCGAGGTCACCGGCAGAGACAAAAGCAGCAGGAGGTGTCGAGCGATGAACACCGGAGACGAGGCCAAGGCAGCGGCTCGTGCTGGACTTGCGGGATGGGTCCTGGACGGCGAGACGAGGAGAAGGCAGAGGGCGGCTTGACACGTAGGTGATGGAGCTTGGGGCGGCGGCGCTGGTCGGAGAGGAAACCTAACAAGGCGGCGATGCTGCTGGTGGAGGAGGCGCGCCTCGCCGGCGACGAGGAGGAAGCGGGGGCGTCGGGCGTGACGACGCACGGGATCAGGGTGGCGCTGGCGCATGGCAAGGACGGCGCCCGGCAGCCCTGTCGACGCAGCGGGACGATGAAGGAGACATGCGCGGGGTCGGGGTTCACCGGAGGAGCCAAGGTCGGGCACCATGGGGATGCAGGCAGCCAAGAGGCGTGGGGCGATGTGGCCAAGTGGAGGGAGGAGGAGGCGCGGATGGGACGGTGCTGGTCACCGATGTCAGGGCCCGCGGAAGCAGGAGGATGACGAGGGGAAGGGAAGCGCGGAAGGAGGAGAGGTGAGGGATGGCGCTCATCGAGGGAGGTAGGTGTGCGGGCGAGTGATGTGGGGGATCGAGAGGGAGATCGAGCAGGAGGGGGAGGGATCGATGGAGCGGGCAATGGGTCCTGGCGGCGGTCGGTGGGAGCGAGGGGAGGAAGAGAGGTGAGCAGGGGATCGGGCTAGGGTTATGGTGGTTAGGTGGGCTGGGCCAGGAGGCCGAATTGGCAGCTACTGCTGCTGGGCCTTGGGCCAAATTGGCTGAGGTCTCTCTCTCTCTCTCTCTCTCTCTCTCTCTCTCTCTCTCTCTCTCTTCAAAAACAGAAAAAGAAAGAAAGAAAAGGATAGAAAAGAAAAAGAGTGGATAAGAATTTGGGCAAGCGGCTAATTTTCCCGAACTCACAAAAATGAGCACGGTCCACGAAAAATAGGAGAGGCATGAACGCAAGACTTATATTCAAACTCATTTGAATTTAATTCAAATGGTTTGAATTAGGGCATGGCTTAGAAAGTGTCCAAAAATGTTGAGACTTTAGGAGGAGCCTCGATAAAAGGGAAAGGAAAATGTTGGCAAGGTTTGAGGCATGGAATTGAGAAAGAGAAGGCATGGGGAAAATATGCAAGTGTCTTATGGTGAATTCCAAACAAATGGAATAATTTAATATAGCTCCCTAATAATATTGAGAGGCTTTTATATGTTATAAAGAGAAGTCACCATAGTGAGTATCCCTCAATTTAAATGGATCGAGGATCCATACGGTTTATTTAGTTGAGTTTTAAAATTAAAAGACTTGATGGCATGATGACATGATGCAATGCAAAATAAATAATGCAAGAACAAATGAAACACACGGGAAAACCAGGAACATCTGGAATCTTCTCGAGCGTCGGTCTTCGGGCGTCACAGCTCTACTAGGCGATAGACAATATAACTTGGGAGCCATTGTTGCACGGAGGCTACATCATAATGGTTTGCATCGAGATATATTTGGTGGGATTTATGCCACTCGCATAGCCTGCCGTCTTGGTGTGCCTGTCCATGAAAATGATGAACCTTTACCGCCTGCTCATTTGGATTACCATGCTATGACTAGTCACCGGTTTATAGAGAGGGATGAACAATCCCTCAAATATCGACTAATCTTTAACAGGCGTCATGCCGTCCCTATTATTCTTCCTGCCCCTACTTTGTTTGACTTTCAGGCAAAAGGGAGATACACTATAACCAGGGAGGAGGCAAATGAGTATCATAATATGACGGAAGTAGCCCGCCTTCGAGCTGCAGCTCAGCAGGCAGTAGCTGCTGCATCCCAGTACAACCCAACTACGACTTTGGATATCCGTCAGGCCAATATTGGCCATAGCCCAACTTAGGCCAAAATCCTAAGCTTGGGGGAGTACGTGTTACTCACCGACATAACATTCATGTTCACACACTTATCCTAGTTGTCGGTGCTCACACTCTTTCATTGTACCATCCATGCATAGTTTCAATTCTTTTTCTTAGTCTTTTTCTCGTGTGCTAGAAAAAACCTTAAGAAAAACAAAAAAAATATTAGTTGTAGCTTCTAGTTAGTTTACTTTCCTTGTAGTAGTAATTAAAAGAAAACCCAAAAATATTTCCTGTTCTTCTTTTGCTTGTTGGGAGCTTTCCCGTGTAAATAGTTTATTTTCTTTTCTTTGGGGGTCAAGAGTAGAACACCATGATTAAAATGCTTAGTGGCTCTCATATGCTTTATTGTTGATTTAACCTTGAGCCATATTACCTTGTCTTACCTCTTGTATTAAATGCCTGCAGATTCCAGCTTAGTCCAATGCACATGCACTATTATTATTATCCACACCGTTCGGTCGTGCGAGTGAAAGGCAATAAGAATGATATATGGTGAACTAATTGAGATGAGAAAAGCTGGTATGAACTCGACCTCTCTTGTTTTTGTAAATATGATAGTTCATCGTTCCTGATTCAGCTAGTTATGAATGAAACATGCTTACAATGACAATTAAAGATTATAACTGCTTATGCCATGCTTAATTAGCTGAGAATTTATAACGGTCTATCTTGTGTGCCAACATGATATTAAAATGGTTGTGATGTGGTATGATGGGGTGGTATCCTCCTTTGAACGATTCAAGTGGTCTAACTGGGCACATGTTCACGCATGTAGTTGAAACAAAATCAACATAGCCTCCACGATATTTATGTTCATGGTGATTTATATCCTACTCATGCTTGCATTCATTGTTGATTAATTTTAATGCATGTTCATGACCGTTGTCACTCTCTAGCTGGTCGCTTCCCAGTCTCTTTCTAGCCTTCACATGTACTAAGCGGGAATACTGCTTGTGCATCCACTTCCATAAACCTCAAAGTTGTTCCATATGAGTCCACTATACCTTCCTATATGCGGTATTTACCTTCCGTTCCAAGTAAATTTGTATGTGCCAAACTCTAAACCTTCAAATGTAATTCTGTTTTGTATGCTTGAACAGCTCATGTATCAACTAGGGCTGTCTATATCTTCCATGCTAGGTGGGTTATTCTCACGATGAGTGGACTCCGCTCATCATTCACGAGAAAATGGCTAGTAACCGGGATGCCCAGTCGTATGCTCAAAAGCATAATAATTAAACAAAACTTCCCCAGGGATGTTGCTGGTTTGGACGGTACCCGTTGTTTCGGGCTAGCCGTGGAGTGTGCTTGTTGGTGGTTGGGGGAGTATAAACTTTACCATTCTGTTTGGGAACCGCCTATAATGTGCGTAGCATGGGAGATATCGAGATTCTTGGTTGATATGTTGACAATGAAAGTATACCGCTCAAAATGTTATTCATCTCTCTTTAAAAATCGAGATGTGGCACCTCTACAAATCCCTGCTTCCCTCTGTGAAGGAGAGCACCTCTGTCATTTGCATCCTCTTATAAAATAGCACCAGTAGGAGAGCACCTCTGTCATTTGCATGTATTACTATTAATTTGCATTGAGTTTGATCATGACTGGATCTCTTTTACCATGAATTACAATGTCTAGTTAGTCCTAGATCTTTAAAGGTGCTCTGCATTTATGTTTTGCGGTCTCAGAAAGGGATAGCGAGATACCATCTTGTTATATCATATCATGATTGTTTTGAGAAAGTGTTGTCATCCGAGGTCTATTATTATTGATCGCTAGTTGATTATGCCATTGATATGAGTAGACTTGAGACCTGAAAGTTATTGTGAATGTGGTTAGTTCATGAACTTTGCTGAAAACCTGAATGTTGGCTTACATATTTACAACAACAAGAGCAAACATAGTTTGTCAAAGTTTTTCTTTATCACTTTCAGTTTATCTACTGAATTGCTTGAGGACAAGAAAAGGTTTAAGCTTGGGGGAGTTGATACGTCTCCAACGTATCTACTTTTCCAAACACTATTGCCCTTGTTTTGGACTCTAACTTGCATGATTTGAATGGAACTAACCCGGACTGACGCTGTTTTTAGCAGAATTGCCATGGTGTTGTTTTTGTGCAGAAATAAAAAGTTCTCGGAATGACCTGGAAATTTACGGAGAATTATTTTGGAAAATATAAAAAATACCTTCGGGAAGATCCAGACCAGGGGGCCCACACCCTGTCCATGAGGGTGGGGGCGCGCCCCCTCCCCCAGGACGCGCCCCCTGCCTCGTTGGCCCCCTGTTGCTCCACTGACATATCTCCAGACCCCATATATTCACATTCGGGGAGAAAAAATTAGAGAGGAAGAATTATCTCGTTTTACTATACGGAGCCACCGCCAAGCCCTAATCTCTCTCGGGAGGGCTGATCTGGAGTCCGTTTAGGCCTCCGTAGAGTGGAGATCATCGCCATCATCATCATCAACCTTCCTCCATCACCAATTTCATGATGCTCACCGCCGTGCGTGAGTAATTCCATCGTAGGGTTGCTAGACAGTGATGGGTTGGATGAGATCTATCATGTAATCGAGTTAGTTTTGTTAGGGTTTGATCCTTAGTATCCACTATGTTCTAAGATTGATGTTGCTATGACTTTGCTATGCTTAATGCTTGCCACTAGGGCCCGAGTGCCATGATTTCAGATTTGAACCTATTATGTTTTCATGAATATATGTCTGTTCTTGATCCTATCTTGCAAGTCTATAGTCACCTACCATGTGTTATGATCCGGCAACCCCGAAGTGACAATAATGGGACCACTCCCGGTGATGACCGTAGTTTGAGGAGTTCATGTATTCACTATGTCTTAATGCTTTGTTCTGGTGCTCTATTAAAAGGAGGCCTTAATATCCATTAGTTTCCAATAGGACCACGCTGCCACGGGAGGGTAGGACAAAAGATGTCATGCAAGTTATTTTCCATAAGCACGTATGACTATATTCTGAATACATGCCTACATTACATTGATGAACTGGAGCTAGTTCTGTGTCACCCTAGGTTATAACTTCTACATGATGAATTGCATCCGACATAATTTCCCAGTACCGATCCAATGCCTACGAGCTTTTCACATATTGCTTGTTGCTTATTTACTTTTCCGCTCCTACTATTACAAAAACTACTAAAACAATCAGCAACTTGTCGACTATGCTAGTTACCTTGTTACTGGTATTGTTCTATTTTCTCTATCCTATTTTCCGGCATCCCTGTGATCAAATCACATTGTGTCTAGCCAAATGATGATGGATCCCCTAACACCGAGAGGGCCCTGAGATATCTCACCATCGTCGGAGTAGCAAATCCCAATCTTGAGCTATCAAGTTACTTGACATACTTTCCCATGAACCCGTAAGCCGCCGTAATAGCCATCCAGTTACGGATGACGCTTATCAAACCCCGAAGTTCATGAATCAAGCATGAAGAAACTCAATACTCTCATGGTCCGATGAATCATGCAAACATTAACCATCTCTGTGTTATTAACCATTAACTTGTGACGAATGTATCTCATAGCATAACATCAATCGGGTCGATTCAACACAAGTGTTCTCCTAAAATTGTGCCCTCAAATTTGTCGGCATATTCATGCCTATGATCAGGAAAACAGAACCATCATGCAACACTTGAGCTAGTCTTAGAGGCCAGAATAGGAATACTTCTTACCATTTATTATTCCGCACGTGCATATGAGTCTTCCTCCAAGCCTCTTGTCATTGTACACTAGAGAACCATAGCAGTTATAGCATGGAACACAAACATAATTATGAACAAGGAGATAATTAATAACATTTATTATTGAGGATCCAAAGATTGTTAAAGGACGATATGCCACAAAGACATAACAATGAGAGAAACAAGCAATCAAGCAATCAAAAGATACCAATTGAAACAGGCTATCAAAAGATACCAATTGAACCAACTAGACCAATGATCCTACAAGCGACATGAATAAAAGATATTATGATATGAGCAAAGGAGTGTTCTAAAGAAACTAGAGAAGCTCCCCATGATTTGTGCACAAATAAGAATTTTGTATTTGGATACAACGTGCACAAAATAGGATCATCACTCCCCCAAAATTAATAGAAACTCACAACAAAGGCAAGTGAGCTTGTAAGAAACAAAACCTAGCACTTGGAACAAGCGAATGGTTGAGCAACATATAAAAGAGGCAACTTAGAAATAGGCTCAACCAAAATGATGTGTGTGAGTCATGCCAAAGCACTTGAGAAGACTAATATAAGGATGAGCTTTAAGCATCAACATAGTCTTGAATAAATAAGATACAAGGTGCAAGACACATCCTTCCCACACACATAAATAAAAGGGGTTCACAAGCACACTTAATATGCAAAATGAATAACCAACACTTGTGACAACCCATGGTGAAGAAATAAAATGATAGCATTGTCAAGAGGAGGGATACCAAATGGCTAGCCTCATAAATACAAGCAAGAGACAAAATATCTTCACCACACAAGAGTGCACCAAGATGTAACGAGATAAGACATGCACATAAGGCACACACTTTCATGAAGCCACCAAAGAAATAAAACAAGAAGGAAAAGGTGGACGTGAAAGAAAAGGGGATATCAACTAGATATGCAACTTCTCTCAAGTGTATAAGATTCTAGGTAGATGAAGATCATGATGATATCAATCCACAAAGAAAGATCTACACAAGAAATAGTTACAAAAAGGAAAGAATAAGATATCCACAAGGAAGTCATAAATATAACAATAAGATATTTGCTTGAAAGTATAGCACATGGCTAGATATGGTCTTATTGTATATAAATGAACTCCAACCACATGAACATCAAAGAAATCACAACTAGCAACAAGAGATCATTGTTGGGATGCTTTGAGAAAGGAAACAAGTATCACAAGAAAGAATGAATTACATGCCATGATATAACCTACACAAGGTTGATGCAATAAATGTGTGCATGAAGTAGATGATGATACTTGTTACCGAGATAGCATTGGAAGGATGTAGAGGATACCAATTGAAGGTAGATAGTAGTTCATTGATCATCCTAGCTTGAATCCAATAAGAACATGGTGATAACACCTTCCTTGTGAGTGAGCCGAGCATCCAATGCATCTCCAATTTTTTCTAGAACAACAACGCAAACTACATAGTAACCAAACTCATTGGGACCAAAGAGTTAGAAACACCAATACATAGGACAAACTCCACATACATATGTGCATATATATTTGAAAATAAATTTCATGCACATCTCATCCAACTTGAGACTTGGTGGAGTTTCCCCTATATATTGGGTCAAAGAAAGAAAACATGCCAAAGAAAATACATGAAGTAATTATGCATGCTCAAGACTTTCAAGGACCGATACCAAATGAAAAAGAAATACCAAGAGAATATAGGATACCAAATGGAGAAACCATCACTTGGAATATATCGTTAAAAGATACATTAAGGAATGAGATATCCATTAGTACACTCAAAATGAAAGATATCGAACTCCCAATAGAGAGGATGGTTCCAAACAAACCAACACATTTACAAAGTTTCATGGTGGCACAAAGTACCAAAAAGAAGCGGCTTGCCTTCCACCAACACACACTTGATAAGGATTAGAAGATGAGTGTTCTATAGAAAATAGGATACCTTCCCCAAGAGTTGTGCATTATGGAGAATTTGCATTTGAATACAAAACGCACAAGGTGGGATCACCACTTTCACTATATCTAAAAAAACACTAGACAAGATTAAGAAACCAACAAGATCCACAAGTGGCATAGAAGACAATGGGAGTTGACACAATTATGGCAAGAGATAAGACAAATAAAACCAAAGGACAATGCAAAGATGATCACCAATTTTCTACCACATAAATGATTGCCAATTGTCAAGAGACAAGAAGTATTCGGGGATAATTCCCGATGGTAGATTGCAAAGATATCGAACATCATCATTGAAAGAAATATGCCCTAGAGGCAATTATAAAGTTATTATTTATTTCCTTATATCATGATAAATGTTTATTATTCATGCTAGAATTGTATTAACCGGAAACTTAGTACATGTGTGAATACATAGACAAAACAGAGTGTGCCTAGTATGCCTCTACTAGACTAGCTCATTGATCAAAGATGGTTATGTTTCCTAACCATAGACATGAGTTTTCATTTGATCAACATGATCATATCATTAGGAGAATGATGTGATGGACTAGACCCATCCGTTAGCTTAGCACTATGATCGTTTAGTTTTACTGCTATTGCTTTCTTCATGACTTATACATGTTCCTATGACTATGAGATTATGCAACTCCCGAATACCGGAGGAACACTTTGTGTGCTATCAAACATCACAACGTAACTGGGTGATTATAAAGATGCTCTATAGGTGTATCCGATGGTGTTCGTGGTGTTGGCATAGATAAAGAATAGGATTTGTCACTCCGAGTGTCGGAGAGGTATGTCTGGGCCCTCTCGGTAATACACATCATGATAAGCCTTAAAAGCAAATGACTAATGAATTAGTCACGAGATGATGTATTACAGAACGAGTAAAGAGATCTGCCGGTAATGAGATTAACTAGGTATGGTGATACCAACGATCGAATCTTGGGCAAGTAAAATACCGATGACAAAGGGAACAATGTATGTTGTTATGCGGTTTGAGCGATAAAGATCTTCTTAGAATATGTAGGAGCCAATATGAGCATCCAGGTTCCGCTATTGGTTGTTGACCGGAGATGAGTCTCGGTCGTGTCTACATAGTTCTCGAACCCGTAGGGTCCGCACGCTTAACGTTTGATGACGATCGGTATTATGAGTTTATGTGTTTTGATGTACCGAAGGTAGTTCGGAGTCCCGGATGAGATCGGGGACATGACGAGGAGTCTTGAAATGGTCGAGACGTAAAGATCGATATATTGGACAACTATATTCGGACATCAGAAAGGTTCCGGGTGATTCGGGTATTTTTCGGAGTACCGAAGAGTTACGGGAATTTGCCGGGGAGTATATGGGCCTTATTGGGCATTAGGGGAAAGAGAGAGAGGAGGCTGCACCCCCCCCCCCAAGGATTAGTCCGAATTGGACTAGGGGGAGGGTCTGAGCCCCCTCCTTCCTTCTCTTCTCTTTTCCCTTCCTTCTCTCCTACTCCTACTACTTGGAAGGGCTCCTAGTTCTACTAGGAAAGGGGAATCCTACTCCCGATGGGAGTAGGACTCCCCTAGGGCGCGCTATAGAGAGGGCCGGCCCTCCCCTCCTCCACTCCTTTATATACGGAAATGAGGTAACCCATAGACACACAAGTTGATCAGTTGATCTCTCCCAGCCGTGTGCGGTGCCACTCTCCACAGAAACACACCTCGGTCATACTGTTGCAGTGCTTAGGCGAAGCCCTGCGCCGGTATCTTCATCATCTCCATCACCACGTCGTTGTGCTGAAGAAACTCCCCCGCGAGGTTCTACTGGATCAAGAGCTCGTGGGACGTCATCAAGCTGAACGTGTGCTGAACGCGGAGGCTCCGTACGTTCGGTGCTTGATTGATTGGATCGCGAAGAAAGTTCGACTACATCAACCGCGTCACTAAGACGCTTCCTCTCCCGGTCTACGAGGGTGCGTGGACACACTGTCCCCTCTCATTGCTATGCATCTAGTATATAGATTTTGCGTGATCGTAGGAATTTTTTTGAAATACTACGTTCCCCAACAATCTTCACACCAAACAAAAAAGTAAATTGCAACTTGTAGAGCTAACATGTCACCTAGGAACAAGATAATTCGAAATATCAGCTCTAGGTGACAATATCTCAAACGTACACATTTTCCTGGATTGTAATATGCACGTAGCACATTACTCCCCCATAATATGATACCAAAGACAACTTAACAAGAGGCAAATAAAATCCAACAAGAGATAATTAATGGACTTTTAGAGACTAGATAATGTTTTAATATCAATACTAGATGGTATTCCTCATGTACACACATTTGTAGGATCGTGAAGTGCACAAAGCACATCACTTCCCCAAAAGGGGATGTTCCATTAATCTTTCACAAGCACCAACTAAAATACAAACAAGATGCAAAAAGGCTCAACGCAACACTCACGCGTACATGATGTGCAAACCAACCTACACAGAATTGATTAGTCAAGATAAGCACATTGGAAGCACACCATATACAAACAAATGCAAGGTACAAAACCAAAACATGAAAAGGGGCAAGTAACTTTCAATGTAAACAATTTAAGTACAAGTTACTTCAAGGAGGCACATTGGATATATGATACAAATTTTATAACCCAAATGACTTGGCTTGTGACAATATGAATGGTGAAGACCCCTTAATCTTCATAATGTAGCCAAGTATCCAACACCCTCCAACAACACCTATTGATGAAGTTTGAGCTTGTTGGTCCCCAACTAAGTTCGGTAAGAGGTTAGTCACAATAGGCTTGGCAGCCCAAATGGTTATTTTCTTGACACCACTTTGAGTACCAACAAACTTGGAAAACACATTGTCAACCTCATCCTTCCCAAGAGAATAGATATCGTCAATAATAATTGGGCTGGACAAGTTACCACTACTGCTTGAATAAGAGACGTGACCTTTCTCACGACAAAAGTAGCAACGTCTACTCTTCATTTTCTTCTCACTTGATTTCTCAACAAGAGAAGCATTAACTTGAGTCTTCTTGGGAAGTGGCCTTTCTTCAAATAGATGTTGATCATGAGATTGAACTTGTGGCCTCTTCCCTTGTTGCTTTTCACTAATGGCCTTCTTGTTCAACGGGCAAGATCTAACATGATGCCCTTCAATTTTGCACTTGAAGCAAGTAATCTTGGCCGAATTCTTGAGTTGTTCTTGCCCCTTCTTCTTGTTGCTCTTAGACTTATTATTCTTATTGGATTTAAATCCAAGTCCACATTTATCATTGGGGGATTTTGCCCACTCAACATATTATTGAGTGTGGACTTCCCTTCATAACACTTTTGCAAGTCAATCTTCATGGAAATGACTTGGGCCTTGAGCTCTTTGATTTCCTCTACATGATTAGTATCAACAAAAGTACTAGAGGAAGTGTAAGCTTCATTGTTAGAGCAACAAGGCAAGGAAAGTAATTCATCACAAGATGTACCAACATTGTGAGTAGATGAATTACAAGGACTAGCACATGGCAATATAGCATTTTGACTTGTAGTAGAGGTAGTATCCACATGAGACTCACTAGATGCTACCTTAGTAATCATAGCCTCATGAGATAACTTTAGCACATTATGGGATACACAAAGATCATTATAAGAGCTTGTGAGCTTTACATGACTTTCTTCCAAATTCCCATAATTGCTAGATAGTGCTACTTCTCGAGCTTGCATTGTATTCCCTCAAAGAGGAAAGGGTGATGCAGCACAGTAGCGTGAGTATTTCCCTCAGTTTTTGAGAACCAAGGTATCAATCCAGTAGAAGACCACGCGCGAGTCCCTCGTACCTGCACAAACAAATAAGAACCTTGCAGCCAACGCGATAAAAGGGGTTGTCAATTCCTTCTCGGTCACTTACAAAAGTGAGATCTGATAGATATGATAAGATAATATTTTTCGTATTTTTTGTATAGAGAAAAAGTAAATAATGCAAAGTAAAGCAACGACAAAAGAAATTGGCAAGTTGACGGGAAACTAATATGATAAAGATAGACGCCGGGGCCATAGGTTTAACTAGTGGCTTCTCTCATGATAGCAGATTTCTATGGTGGGTGAACGAATTACTACCGAGCAATTGATAGAAAAGCGCATAGTTATGAGAATATCTAGGCATGATCATTGTATATAGGAATCACGTATGTGACAAGTAGACCGAAACGATTCTGCATCTACCACTATTACTCCACACATCGTCCGCTATCCAACATGCATCTAGAGTATTAAGTTCATAAGAACAGAGTAACGCCTTAAGCAAGATGACATGATGTAGAGGGATAAACTCAAGCAATATGATATAAACCCCATCTTTTTATCCTTGATGGCAACAATACAATACATGCCTTGCTGCCCCTGCTGTCACTGCGAAAGGACAATTCAAGATTGAACCCAAAGCCAAGCACTTCTCCCATTGCAAGAACTATAGATCTAGTAGGCCAAACAAAACCGATAATTCGAAGAGACTTTCAAGGATATTTAAATCATGCATAAAAGATTTCAGAAAAGAATCCAATATTGTTCATAGATAATCTTGATCATAAACCCACAATTCATCGGATCTCGACAAACACGCCACAAAAAGAATTACATCGAATAGATCTCCTCAGAGATCAAGAACTTTGTATTGAGATCCAAAGAGAGAGAAGAAGACATCTAGCTAATAACTATGGACCCGAATGTCTGTGGTAAACTACTCACAACTCATCGGAGAGGCTATGGTGTTGATGTAGAAGCCCTCCATGATCGATGCCCCCTCCGGTGGAGCTCCGGAACTGGCTGGAGCGGGGTCGTCTCAGACCACCACCCTTGCTTCCGCCAAGCGGCCAAGGGAGCCCACTCCTCCGCCTCCTCGTACTGCACGTGAGCCAGACTTTGATTTCTCCGCGCTCAGCTCCGACGAGGAAGAAGAATAGTAAGACTTTGCAATCCTTGTATTTCTTCAATTTTTTGTTGTTTTGTCTTGTATCTCTTTCGCCTAACTCTGAACCTGTTCTTCTTTTTCAGAACTCTGGCTCAGAGGGCGGCAAAGAGAGCCAAGGCCCAGGTGATTGTCATCGAGGACGAGCCTAGTGCAACAGCAGGGGGTGCGCCCGAGACAAGCTTGCCGGACCCGGCAACTGGTCTTCAGAGCAGCCCCCAGCGTAAGTGTGGTTTGTCTTCTGCTGTTAGGCGCGTGTGGGCGCTTCTTCTTTACTGACGTCTTGTCGTTGATTTGTGTAGGAGCAGAGCAGCAGCACCAGGAGCGCCAGGAGACCGCCCCCGACGTGTCGCACGCTTCGACCACGCCGCCAAGGGGAAGCTCTCCAGCAAGGGAGAACACTCCGCCAAGGGCGAGTACCCCGCCAAGGGCGAGTACCCCGCCAAGGTCGAGTTCTCCGGCGAGGGATAGCGCTAGCGGGCCTCCGCCGGTGGGAGCTACAACCACGCCGCCGAGGAAGAGCTCCCCGGCAAGGAGCTTCGCCGAAGAGCCGGCCCGCGCAGGTAACCCTTTTGCTTTAAAAACTCCCCTTGGGCTTTTCTTCTTTAGATTCCTCTTTTTTGGATATTTGCTTGACTGTTTTTCTTTCCTTTTCTTCCGTCAAACCCGTTCGCAGCCGAGCCAATGGAGACGGAGGTTGTTGCTGATGATGCCGCCGTTGCCGAAGAAACGGTCGGCGCAGACGATCCTACCGGCGCAGAGGCCGCCAAGGCTGCCGCCGCAGCAGCCGGCGAAGGGGCTGGCGATCGCACTGACGGCCCTGAGGCCGCAGGAGCGCCAGGCGCTACGTCGACCGCCGCGCCCTCCGCCGCTGCCGCAACCCCCAGCTCCGACGAGCCCGAGCCAGGCTCCAACTTAAAGGCCGGCGACAACGTCTTCATCAATGTCCCTTGGGCGTCCATGTCCAGAGCGCCGATCGAGGGAGAGGTCTTCGACGGAGAGGTTCTTGCCTCCGCCGGGTTGAAACTTGTCGACGCGCCGAGCAGCAGCGGTGAGTCGGAGGAGGAGCGGCTGCTGCGCAAACTGTTGTCACTCTACCGCGCCCGGCAAGCCAAACTGGAGTCTCGAGAGGCTCTGGCCGCCAAGGCAGGAGTTGATATGGAGAAGCGTGCAGAGGAGCTCCGGGGTCTTCACCAAGCAGCTCTCCGGTCTTTGGTGGAGGAGCGGGAGCAACTTGCCGGGGAGCAGCGGGCCTTCATCCTTGAGAAGGCTGAAGTGGAGGAACAGCAGCGGCTTGCCGCTGAGAAGCTGTCCACGCTGGAGGGCGAGCTGGCGCAGCGGAAGGTCAACCTCGACAGTCATGAGGAGGAACTTGCCGCGCGCGAGCAAGCACTTGGCGGGACCCTCCAGGAAGCAAAGGACGCTGATGCGGCCGCTGAGACCGCCAAGAAGGAACTGGAGGTGAAAGTGGTGATGTCTACACACGCTTCTACTCTTGTAGACTATCTTGGGCCTCCAAGCGCAGAGGTTTGTAGGACAGCAGCAATTTCCCTCAAGTGGATGACCTAAGGTTTATCGAACTCAGGGAAGTAGAGGTTGAAGATGATCTCTCTCAAGCAACCCTGCAACTAAAATACAAGAAGTCTCTTGTGTCCCGAACACACCTAATACACTTGTCAGATGTATAGGTGCACTAGTTCGGCGAAGAGATGTTAAATGGCAAGTGATATGGATGGGAAAACAAAGTAATATAAATCTGTAATAAAAAGTGCAGCAAGCAAACAAGTGGTAAATGTGAGCACAAATGGTATTGCAATGGTGGAAACAAGGCCTAGGGTTCATACTTTCACTAGTGGCAACTCCCAGCAACATTAACATAATCGAATCACATGATATTTCCCATAAAACATGCAATGGAGACACACCCGGAGGTCATTCCTTCGTGGTCAAGAGAGGACGAGAATTATGTAGGGCTACAAAAGCACACCTCAAAGTTCGTAGTTCTCAATCTAAGGATTTCCCAATGTCACCGCGGCCATCCAAAGAGAGTCCCACAATCACCACAACATATCTAAAGGATAGTCAAAGACAAGCACCAAGAGACTCTCAATCTTCAATCAACACACAAGAGAGGAAATCACTCATGAAAATATTTTTCTAATCCATGTCCAATAGACCGCTGTCACCTTGGTCTCGGGGATTATACTAGATAAAGACAAGTGAGTACATCAATCCAATACATAGAGGAAGGGGAAATATCATGGGATCACCCTAGATTAACATAGCCTATGATCACAACGAAGATCACATCATGGGAGAGAGAGATAACCACATAGCTACACGTACGAGTCCTCGGCCCCGGGGAAGACTACTCACACATGGACATGGTGAGGAGGAGGTTGATGATGGTGTTGATGGAGAGGTGCAGCCCCGCGAGGAGGAGACGGCCGGCGGCAGCCACGGAGGCGGCGGCGGCCCTTGGGGGCGCGGCGGCGGCCCTAGGGGGCAGCGGCTCCTTGGCCCCCCTTCTTCCTTGTGGATGGTGCTGCAATGGTGCTGGTCCTCCCCTCCAAGACGGCGGCTCGGGAGGAGGAAAATTCGTGGCCCTTGGTGACCTAGGTTTTCTCTCTTTATATAGACTCTCGGATTCCCGTCATCAGATTTTGGGCCTCAGTAAAACGGGCTTTACTCGGCCGTCCGGACTCCGATTTGGACGAATGTTATATCCAGAAGCATCGCCTTGAAATTCCCCACAACTTTCGCAACTATACTTTTTCCGTTTGACGTCATCTTCGTGCCGGAACGTGACCATCTTTAAAAACGTTCTCAGACAGATTTCAGGAAAGTCAGAGTCCTACTCCAATACGACTCCTTTTGCGTTTTTGTCAATTTCCAAGTAATTCCTACACAATAAAGTGTAAAACAAGAACATTGTGCACTTTTGCAACCATTAGTAGGTTAGTCCAAATATGATCAAAAAGTGTATGGAAGTGCATAAATATCATAGCAATATCACACAAAAAGGGCATGGAGCAAGCAGAAATTATAGATACGTTTTGGACGTATCAAGTGGCGCAGCTCGAAGCCGACCTCAAGGCGAGAAGCGAAGAACTCGCCGCGCTCAAGGTAGAGCGGGAGAAGGACGCCCACAGCCACTCCGAGCTGCAGGTCCGCCTCTCCGAGAAGGGCAAGGAGCTCACCGTCGCCAATGACTCCAACACCGACCTCGAGCTGAAGCTGGCCACCCTAACCAAGACGCTGAACGGCGCCAAGGAACGGGAGACGACTTTGAAGGAGCAGATCAGGACTGAGGAGGCATTGCTGGAGAGCGCCACCGTTACTCAGAACATCTTCAGGGAAACCGTGGAGCATTGGACAGAAGGTCTTGTCAATGCTTCCGCGGATATCGACAAGGAGCTGGCGGAGCTGGGGGCGGAGTATCTCGGGTACTCCACCGACGAGAGCCTCCACCCCAGCGCCAAGCTCACTTTATTCTTCAAGGGCGTGGCGACGGCCCTCCAGCAACTCCGGGAGAAGATCCCGAAGCAGCTGGCGGACGAGTCGCGCAGGCTCTGCGCGGGAGCCCTGCACAAGGTGTTGATGAAGGTGGCCTTCCGCAATCCGGGCCTCAACCTCACCAACGTCCTCAGGAGCTTGCCGTCGGACGTCGATCTGGACGCGCTCAAGGCCCTTGTCCCACCCATTGTGGACAAGGTGAGCGGCATCTGGAGGATCGAGGGCGACCGCGCAGATTAGGCCGCTTATTTTCTTCTTTCCTTGTCGCTGCCAACCATGTTTTGAACAATAGCCCATTAGAACTGCGACAAGTCATCTTGTAATATAACTTTATTTTGGGTAGTTATTGCAACGTTATTTCCTTAACTTGACCCCTTTGCTTTGTATGTTATTACCCTACGCTTTTAGGGAAATTGCCGACGTAGGCACCTTTGCCGCGAGCGCTGAGTGCGAAACTTCAGCAGCCTACTGGCGGTGCCGTTGCCGACAAGAAACCTTGTCGCAACTAGTTGCAGCACACTTAAGTTGTTGAGCAGGCTCGGAAACAAAGTAAGGGCGCGACACTAGTCGCAGCACGCTTAAGCTGTTGAGCAAACTCGAAACAAAGTAAGGGCGCAACTAGCTACGAGTTGGTTCCTCCGCGCACAGGTTTTCCATACAAAGCGCGGTCGTTCAAGAAAAATAACTTAAAATTTTAAAAATTTGATTGCTCAAACTTTGGCAACTTAGCTTTTGTGTTGTCTGCTTCCCGGCAAGGCAAAGCTTTCTTGAACGGCGCTTGGTCCATACCACTATCTTC
>LR738713.1:383203181-383343578 GCA_902687465.1 Secale cereale | reverse complement strand
CACGCCAAAGATGTCGGGGAAACTGATCGCCCACGAACACCTATGGGACCGGAGCCCCTTTTCGGTACGGCAGGGGGCGGAGGATGCACAAAGAGCGGATCGAGGCGCGCACACGAGCAGTTTTACCCAGGTTCGGGCCGCACGGTTGCGTAAAACCCTACTCCTGCCTTGGTTTGTATTGCGTTCTTGCTCGGGAGCGAGGAGAGCTACAGTACACCATAATCGCTAGCAAGACCGGGCGTGGGAATGATCGATGTTCGAAACCCCCCCTACGTTGCGCACGGGCCTCCTTTTATAGGTCAAAGGGGTCACCGACAGGTGGCAACACAGATGGGGGTAAAAACATAAAAAGAGTGGTAGATGGAACAGTGTTCCATACCTAACCCTGATGGCAGGGGACAAGGGCATTAAATGCCCGTCGCCGTCGCACAAACAGTGCAAAAAGTGGCCGTCAGGGGTGCCACCGTCCGCCACGACGGTAGCCTTGTCATCGCTGCTTGACACCGTGTACCGCAGGCTGCACAGCCTTCATCCACGTGTGCCTGGGATGGTCCCAGGGCGACACGTGGGTGGATGCGCTGGAGCGCGGGTACTGAGTGGAAGCTCGCCGCGGCAAGCGCCTTGCCGCGATTTCTATCTTGTCGCCTCCGGGAGCTCGCCGCTCACCGGGCCTTGCCGGGACGCGTGGCGCGTCGCGGCAAATTCCTTGAGATGCCTTGATTGGCCTTCCCGGCAAGCTCCTCTTGCCGGGGTCTTGTGCCTTGAGTGGTTTTTGTGCCTTGAGTGGCCTTCCCGGCAAGCTCCTCTTGCCGGGGTCTTTTCTTCCGGACTTGGATACCTTGTTATTTAATGGCTCCAAGGGAGCCACGGAGGATCTTGGCGGTCTCCTGGCAAGCCTTGCCACGGGGCGCTGCAACTGCCCGTGCACAAGTTCGGGATACTAAGGTACCCCTACTTTAGTACACCGACAGCCTCTGTGCCCTCTCTCTGTTCTTGGGCAGCTCATACCGATGCTTTTTCGTTAATTTAACTCTTTACGGTAGATCTTTAGGTTTCTCTAGGCTATGAATGGTATGGTTTGTAGTTTTTCCCTCCTATTAGCTCTTCTCGTCTAGGGTTCATGAATACTTACCCGAAAGATTAGATAGTTGTATCTGGGCCGACTAGGTTACAAACTATCAATAATATGCTCTCTAAATATATCATGGATTCCGATGTTCCTTCCGAAAAGCTTTCTGTTTTACAAAATGCTTATGTGCATGTTTATGACCCTAACTTGTTTTCCCTCATATCTCAAAGGATGATTAGACCCATAAAAACTAAAAGTGGAAGTTTATAGGTTCTTCAAGTTAAGGTGGAGTTTTAGCACAATTTTAAGCATTTACAATACGTTTCAAGCAAGCATTACAAGATTATATGAAGTGGAAAGAGTAAAGCATGCTAATTGCAAGAAAGTAACAGGATGGGATTGGAGGGTGCAAACGCAATGAAGACACGGAGATTTTTGGTGTGGTTCCGATAGGTGGTGCTATCATACATCCACGTTCATGGAGACTTCAACCCACGAAGGGTAACGGTTGCGCGAGTCCATCGAGGGCTCCAACCATGAAGGGTCCACGAAGAAGCAACCTTGTCTATCCCACCATGGCCATCGCCCATGAAGGACTTGCTTCACTTGGGTAGATCTTCATGAAGTAGGTGATCTCCTTGCCCTTACAAACTTCTTGGTTCAACTCCACAATCTTGTCGGGCGCTCCCAAGCGACTCCTAACCAATCTAGGAGACACCACTCTCCAAAAGGTAATAGATGGTGTGATGATGATGAAATCCTTGCTATTTTGCTTCAAATGATAGTCTCCCCAACACTCAACTCTCTCTCTTAGATTTGGATATGGTGGAAAGATTATTTGAGTGGAAAGCAACTTGGGGAAGGCTAGAGATCAAGATTCTTGTGGTAGGATTGCTATATCTTGGTCTCAACACATGAGTAGGTGGTTCTCTCTCAGAAATGTATGATGGAAGTGTAGGCACATTCTGATGGCTCTCTCACATATGGAGAAGGTGGTCGAGGGGTATATATAGCCTCCACACAAAATCCAACCATTAGACGCATTTGATCGAACTCGGTCATACCAAATAGAAGAACTCGGTGAGACCGACTCAGTTCAAAATGTGAACGTTAGGAAACTCGGTTGGACTAATGTGCTAGGGCTTAGTGCAAACATCAACTTGGTGGCACCGATTGCATCAACTTGGTGAGACCGAAGTGAAACAATAATGCATAGATAAAATGTCAAGACAACTCGGTGTGACCAATTCCTATCTTAGTGAGACCAAAATAATTGCAACAGGCAATAGAGAATTGGCAAGCCCATCTTGGTGAGACCGAGATCCGTATTGGTGGTACCAAACTATAAGGGTTTCTGGTAGTGGGTATATCATGAGAACTCGGTGGCGCTTGATAGACATAATTGGTAGGGCCGAGTTTGACTTAGGGTTTTGGACATATTTGGAATGATAAAGTGGCTGAGGGTATTTAGGCAATATCACTAAGCACTTTGAGCAAGTAGACCATTAAGCAACACCTTATCCCCTTTTAATAGTATTGGCTTTCCTATGGACTCATTGTGATATTGGATCACTCAAATAGAAATGGAGAGTCTTGAGAAGTTGCCAATATGTGTCCTTCGCATTTTGAAGGGGTTCCACATCCTCTTGTCCTTTCCACGCCATTATTGAACTTATATGAAATACACTAGATAAAAGCATTAGTCCACCAAGAGACATGTTGACATTAATTACCAAAATCACCCAGGGAGCACTTGTGCTTTCAATCTGCCCCTTTTTGGTAATTGATGACAACATACATCAAAGATTTAGATACAAGATATGAAGAGTAACAGGTAAATCTTTTGAAAGACATGTAACACGCATGAGCTCCCGCTACATGTATGCAATCATGTGTGGATAGAATATACTAGCATGTGAATGCATAATAATGATAGACCAAGCAGAGAGTTACATGTATCTTGGTTGTATGCATCAGAGCAAATGATATGATCTAGAAATGTACCTCCATGTTTATGAATCCTTCTTGCAAACAATAAGTACATCAGCAAGAGATCATCATGCACGTGAATGTGATGCATATACTTACCTTGTGGTCTTGAGCTAGCTTGTAAAACAGTGGACTTGAGAAAACAGGGTTAGATAACACAAGAACACTCCTAATAAAGCATGTTAAGGAACCACAAGAATACCAAGACTTGGATGACATGTAATGGGTGAGTACTAAGTACTTCACTAAGATATAGACATGTCCCCAAAGATTAAAGATATGCAATGAATTCCAACGATTTTTCTCCCCTTTGACAAAGACTCTTTCTCCCCCTGAATCTAATATGGGATAATGGGAGAAGGTAGGGTGAGATAAAATCAAAGGACAAAATATGGTACAATCAACTAAAATCAGAGCAACAAGAAAAAGATCATAATAGTAGCTAGGATCAGATATATTGACATGTCTTTCCCCTCTTAAAGACATGTGACTACTCTCCTCTTTGTTAATAAGCATCTCGAAGAGCTTAGATGTGCTCATGTGATAAGCTTTGATGTGCCTCTCTCTCTCCCCCTTGACATCAATTTCCAAGAAGGGCACTTCTGAAGCATGAGTCAAATAGGTCTGGTCCTCGAGAGTCACTACAAGGCAATAGCTATTTTGTGATGCTTAGAGAGAAGTTTTATTGAGTGGAGTTGAAAAGAATAGGCAGTTAACAAATGACAAAACATTTTCTCAGAGTTGAAATCGGTGACGCGGATTTGTTTCCATTAGTGACGCTGAGATGACAGAGTCACAGAGGGTCCCAGTCGATGAGACTGAGCTAGTCCTTATCGGTGGAACCGATGAACTATATACAAGGGGTCCTTGTATTCTGGTCGAGCCGATAGGTTTGGATCGGAAGGACCGAGTTCAACAAAGAGTAAAGGTTTTTGGCACCTCATCTCATTTGGCAACTGAAATCTCACAAGGATTTGCAGGGAATTAATAGAAGGATTTGCAATGAATTAAACACATAATTCATAGAGAAACAAAAATAAGAAAAGAGACCTAGATGAAGTTTTTTTTATTTAGAGGGAGAAAAAAAACAAGAAAAGCAAACGAAATAAAAATAATTCAACTGAGCAAAGGAACACTAGAGAACTTCATCTAGAGAGGATCGGCGACAAAGTCATCTATGTTAGACTATTTTGACTTAGGGTTCAAGTGAGATCATTTGATCATAGGTCATACTCATCGTTTAAGCTAAAAATGGGGTTGCCATTTTTCATTTAAGCATTTTGATGTATTCGTACCTTGTTGATTTGCTTTAGCTCATGACTTGGAGAAAAGCTTCTCTAAGGTGGAATGACATACCTTGGGTTGTGGTGTTGATCTTGATCATGTAGTCGAACTTCTGTTGGATGCTCAAGGTTGATGTTGTCCATCAATAATTGGGAGCACCACTTGGAGTATGAGTTCATCTTCCTACACGAGTTAGTTTTGCATGGAAGAGCACTTGGGTATCCAAATTGACAATGAATTGAAAATTGATACACATTGAAATTTGATATATTGAAATAGTCAAAGGATATGTTGAGTGAGTTCATGCTTCGTTGTATTCATCAACCAAAGCATAGGAACTTGGTGATGTAGAGATTTCTCAAAATGTGAGTGTCTTGCAATCTCATAGATTTGGGTTCATCCAAGTACCTACAAGGGTTTAATAACATGCCAGGGTAAAAATATGGATCGAAGACATATGATCATCATCATAAGATAAATATCAAGGATTAGTCATAAAAGGCTCATGCCTTGCATGTATCCAAATGGAGTTTCTACTCCAAGTTTGAGGCATCAATAATATTCAATTCACCTCTCAAATGGCAAAATACTTTCTCATCAAGCGGTTTGGTGAATATTCCGCCAATTGCTTATCGGTATGAATGTGTTTAAGATTGATGTCACCTTTAGCAACATGGTCTCGAATGAAACAACTTCAATATGCTTGGTTCGAGAATGTTGCACGAGATCGTGAGCAATCTTAATGACACTTTCATTATCACAAAGCAACGGAACATGTTTCACATGTATACCATAACCCTTAAGGGTTTGGGTCATCCAAAGTAAATGAGCACAACATGATCCGACGGCAATGTATTCCGCTTTGCAAGTGGATAAGGATACCGAGTTTTCTTTCTTAGAGGACTAAGATACAAGGGATGTACCAAGAAATTGACAAGTACCCGAAGTGGACTTTCTATCAACCTTGTCATTGGCATAGTCCGAATCTGTGTAGCCAACAAAATCAAAAGATGACCTCTTAGGATACCAAATGCTAAAGTTTGGTGTATGAATTAAGTGTCTCACTATCCTTTTCACTGCCATAAGATGACACTCTTTAGGGTCCGCTTGATATCGTGCACACATGCATACACTTAGTATAATATCGTGATTGGAGGCACAAACTTATAATAGTGAACCAATCATAGAGCGGTAAACCTTTTGGTCAACCGGTTTGCGATCCTTAGTCAAGTCAAGATGTCCACTAGTAGGCATTGGAGTTTTCATGCCTTTGTTTTCTTGCATGTTGAACTTCTTTAAAAGATCTTTGGTATACTTTGTTTGAGAAACAAAGGTACCTTCCTTAGTTTGCTTGATTTGCAAACCAAGAAAAAAATTGAGTTCACTCATTATAGACATCTCAAACTTCTCCGACTTTAGCCTTCCAAACTTTTCACTAAAATGGGGGTTAGTAGAACCAAATATGATTTCATCCACATAAATTCAGCACACAAATAATTCACCATTAACCCTTTTAGTAAAAAGTGTAGAATCAATCTTCCCAATTTTGAAGCCTTTATCAATAAGAAACTTGGTCAAGCATTTATACCATGCTCTAGGAGCTTGTTTAAGACCATAAAGAGCTTTGTGAAGTTTGTAAACATGATTAGGTTTCTTGGGATTGACAAAGCTGGGAGGTTGTTTAACATAAACTTCTTCCTCAATTTCCCCTCTTAGAAAAGCACTTTCAATGTCCATTTGATATAAAGTGATATCATGATGATTGGCATAAGCAAGTAAGATACGTATGGACTCAAGTCTAGCAACGGGGGCATATGTATCACCATTTTCCATACCTTCGACCTGTGTGTATCCTTGAGCGACAAGATAGGCCTTGTTGTGTATAACTTGTCCATCTTCATCTTTCTTATCCCGAAACACCCATTTGGTTCCAATGACATTGTGCTTGTCGTCTAGATTTTCAACCGATGTCCACACTTAATTCCTCTCAAAGTTTTGTAGCTCTTCGTCAATAGCATTCATCCAATCTGCATCATGAAGAGGTTCTTCATCCTTCATAGGTTCAACACTAGAAATGAATGAATAATGTTCAAAAAAGTGAGCCAAAACGAGTTTTAGAGCAAGTAATTCTACCGGTTTGAATATCATTGAAAATTTGTTCAACAGGAAGGTCTCTTGTGACTCTTGCTCTAACTCGTGAGAGCTTTTGTTTGGGTTGGGGTGGAACATCCTCTTCATTATCTTATTCTTGTTGTCCTTCTTCATTGTTGTTGGTGTTGTCATTCTCTTGTGGAGGTGGAGAGGGAGGTCGATGTCGGCGTTCTGGGATGGGTACCCATACTTGCCTGCCTGCGGCCCAGGGCGTGGCTCCCACGACGGTCCAGCAAGGCCCAAGTTCAAGACTGCTAGAGGAGAGCCCTCACGAGGGGCCCTTGCCCTCGCGAGGACTGTTGTGCCAAGACCCCTCGAGAACAGCTCCTTAAGTTGCCTCCTGAGGAGCGGAGATTCCTATGCAAGTGCCCCGCCCTCCAAAGGTTGGGGGTGACGTTAGCCATGACAATCACAGCCAGGTGGGCGCCAGCGGGCGTAGAGGGGCAGTTTCCCCTTTGATGCTAGAAGGACAGAGCCAGGCGTGTGTTCCCAAGGGAAGGGCCAAAGGTTTCCCTTCCGGTGCAACAAGGCCAAGACCACGAGCTCGGCAGGACGGACGTCACCACCGAGCCCACCTCTATGTCAGGATCAGAGGCTTTGCAGGCGAAGACCACCTTTCACCAGGATAAGACGTACCTCTTGTCCCCTTTCGAAATTGGTTGTTGTGGAATCCCTTCACGCCTAAGTTTCGAGGGAAGAGGACTGGGCCACTATAAGTATAGGCTAGTCACCATCGTATTTGGGGTCGACTCACTCTCACCTACTCAGCCCTCGCGAGGACGCTCATCCAATGTACTAGTTCATCCTCATAGCTCCTCGCGAGGCAAATCTACCACAAAGTAGGAGTAGGGTTTTACACCGCAAGGTGGCCCAAACTTGGGTAAACTGTCGTGTCCACCTTCTTCCCCAGTCACGTGAATCCTTCTAGACTAGGCGGTGAAGCGACGGGCACGCACCTTGAGAGGTTGAGATCCTCGTACATGCCCCAGAGTTCGAACATCCTTGGGTCTGCGGAGCCCTGAATCCGACATTTGGCGTGCCAGGTAGGGGTGTCTCAAGATCCAAGCTTCTATGTCCGTCCCCGTTCCGTCTTAGCCTTGTCGCCTTCATTCCGCACGTGGTCCCCCAGGCTCAGCGACCATGGCATACGAAGATGTCACGGGCTGCCTGGCCTTCACCCCAGGCCTGCGCGAAGCACGGTGGCCAGAAATGTTTAGGCTGACGCCCCCCCCCCCCTGCGCGACGACGGCGCGGCAGACCCGCAAGGGTTTCTCCGGCTCTACGCACAAGCCATCCAAGTGGCGGGCGACGACGACAAGGCCATGGCAAACTGGTTTCCTCTGGCGCTTACGGAGGTGCCACGTTCATGGCTTTGCAGCCAGTTCATCATGCACTTCGCGGCCCCAGGACCCATGCGGTCGCCTGCATCGTCGGCGGGTCGTAGGCACCGGCGTTAGGTCGCCATGTCAAGAAGTTTCTCCACCACTTGGGCACTGCTCAACTGCAGTAGGAAGCCTCGCGGGGCTGATCGAGGCCGGAAAATGACCTCACCTTTGACTCCCGGGATCACCCCAGGACCATGGCCGGCACAGGCATGCTCCCAATGCTTTGCACACCCACTATCAGTGATGTCGTGGTCACCAAGACCCTCATGGATAGCGGCGCCGACATCAACGTTCTTTCCGTGGGGGCTTTTGACATGTTCCAGGTACCGTGCGACTAGCTCACGCCCACCAAGCCCTTCTCGGGGGTGACTAGACGCTCCACCTTCCCCTAGGGGCAGGTGCACCTCCCGGTGACTTTCAGCACTCGCAAAAACTACCGAACCGAGCTCATCGACTCCGAGATGGCCCACATCAGCCTCCCGTACAATGCCATCCTGGGCTTCCTAGCCCTCGCAAAGTTCATGGAGGCGACTGACCCAGGCTACAACCTCATTAAGATGTCAGGCAGCAGTGGAATCATCAGAGTGGTCGGAGACACAAAGGAGGTGGTCCGGGCACTACGGCACATATTCAAGGCCACCACGCCCTCACGCGCCGACGTCGCAAGCGCTCCGGAGGCCACACCAGTGAAGAAGAAGTAGTTGTTCTATCAGGACTGGGCCGAGACGAAGCAAGTGACTGTTGACGGAGGGAACTCGGGCCTCATCTTCACCATCGACGCCAACCTCCCCCCGAAGCAGAGGGAGGCGTTGGTCAATTTCCTCTGGGTGAATAAGGATGTGTTCGCGTGGGAGGCGTCGGACCTGGTGGGTGTCCCCAGGGAGGTAATAGAGCATCACTTGGCAGTGTGCCCCAATGCGCGCCCGGAAAAGCAATAGGCAAGGCGTCAGTCACAAGAAAACCAGGCATTCATCATCCAAGAGGTGCGCAAGTTGCAGGAAGTCGGAGTCGTCCGTGAGGTGCGGCACCCATACTGGTTAGCTAACCCCATCGTCGTCCCCAAGAAAGGAGGGAAGGAGCGCATGTGTGTTGACTTCACGAGCCTCAACAAGGCTTGCCCTCAGGACGCTTTCTCGCTCCCGCACATCGACCACATCGTAGACTCCACCGCCGAGTGTGACATGTTATGCTTCTTGGACGCCTTCTCTGGAGACCACCAAATCAAGATGGCAACGAAAGGTGTCGAGAATACAACCTTCATCTCCCCGTGTGGCGTGTACTGCTACACCTGCATGCCCTTCGGGCTATACAATGCTGGTCCGACCTTCTAGGGGCTAATCAAGCTGGAGCCGCAGCTGGGAAGGAACACAGAGGTGTACGTCGATGACATTGTGGTCAAGTCACGGGAGGCGAGGATCCTAATCGAAGACCTAGAGGAAACATTTGCCAACCTGCATCTAATCGACCTGAAGCTCAACTCGGAGAAATGTGTCTTCGGGGTCCCATCTGGCAAGCTGCTGGGTTTCCTCGCGTCGCACCGAGGGATTTTGGCCAACCCTAAAAAGATCAAGGCAATCGAGAACATGCTCCCTCCTCAAACTCTCAAGGAAATGCCGAAATTAGCAGACTGCGTGACCGTGTTGGGACGGTTCATCTCCAAGATCGGCGAGCGTGCTCTCCCCTTCTTTGAGCTCATGAATAGGAAGGGCCCCTTCCAGTGGACCCCATAGGCAGACGCTGCCTTCTAAGGCCTCAAGAGATACCTCACGGGACCGCTAGTCATGGTGACACCACGTACTCACGAACCGCTAGTGCTCTACTTGGCGGCCACCCCCATTCAGCCAGCACAACACTCGGGGTGGTCCGAGAGTGGCGCGGTGGCGTGGGTGCGGCTTCGGGAAGATCCCAGAGGGACGCACCGCTATTCCCTCCTCAGGACAGCGCCGATGGGCCCCTGGCGCATCACCAACATACGGGGCATCTTAGCCCAGGGACGGGACAGACGTCGTCAATACCTCACCGCTTGTCGAGCACCCGGTGTATTTTGTCAGCATCGTGTTGTGGGACACGCGCACTACCCTATGCAACAGAAGCTTCTTCTTGCGCTTCTCGTCGCCACCAGGAAGTTGCTCCATTTTTTCCAAGGTCACCCATCAAAGTCGTCTCCACGTTCCCCTTGGAGAAGGTGTTGCACAGCCCCAATGATGCTGGGAGAGTCACAGAGTGAAACATCGAGCTGCAAGCCTTTCAACTGGAGTTCAGCACCACCAGAGTCATCAAAGGCGCTGCCCTCGCCAACTTCGTGGCCGAATGGATGGATGTCCCCGACCGGGGGCTGGGTGAGGACCCATACCTTGCGCCTGGCAATGAAGCGCCTGAGGAGTGGGTCATGCACTTTGACGGTGCCTTCGCACGGCGGGGCGCAGGGGCTGGAGTTGTGCTCATCTCACCAACCAAGGACAAGCTCTACTACGCCGTGCGGCAATGCTTCCTGCACGGCGAGAAGGTCCCTAACAACATCGTGGAATATCAAGGGCCTGAACGCCAGCCTCAAGGCCGCAACCACCCTGGGGATCAAACGCCTCACCATCAAGGGTGACTCATAGCTCCTCGTCAACTTCTCTAACAAAGAATATACGACGAAAGACGCGCACAGGGAGGCACACCTAGAGGAGGTACGTAAAATTGAAAAGAATTTCTCAGGTTTGCAATTGCTGCACATTCTGCATGGCGCGAACAAGGAGGCCGACGACATCGCCAAAAAAGCATCACGTCGCGAGCCCCAGAAGCCCGGCGTCTTCGATGAGAGACTCTTCAAGCCATCGGACACGCCTCCGGGTGCGGGCACAACGGTGATTTGGGAAGAGCTGCCGCTGGCTCTATCCTCGGGAGCCTCAGTGTGATGGCCTGGCTTATTAGGGATGATAGACTACTCATATCAATAAGGAATTCCTTCTTTTCCGGGAGCCCATTCGGATAGAACTCCAAAGTTAAGCGTGCTCAGCTTGGAGTAGTTTCAGGATGGGTGACCGACCGGGAAGTTGCTCTCGGGTGCGCACGAGTGAGGACAAAGTGCGCAGAAAAGACTAGTATTGATATGTGAGGCCAGTCTAGATCCCGCCAGGAGTAACGACCACCGGCGGGTGTGTCCGGGGCGTTACAAGTTGGTATCAGAGCCGACCCTCGCGGTTACACGGATGTTTGCGGACAGTTTGCAGTCATGTTGTGCATGACGTTAGTGACCGTCGTGGCACACGGCATGGCACATGTGCTGTCCTGGAAGCACAGACGGTTGTGCCAAGAGGGAACGTTCCTGTGGCCCGACGAGGACGTCGGTTCCTCTGAGTGAGGGTGTATGTGATGGCCTGGCTTATTAGGGATGATAGACTACTCATATCAATAAGGAATTCCTTCTTTTCCGGGAGCCCATTCGGATAGAACTCCAAAGTTAAGCGTGCTCAGCTTGGAGTAGTTTCAGGATGGGTGACCGACCGGGAAGTTGCTCTCGGGTGCGCACGAGTGAGGACAAAGTGCGCAGAAAAGACTAGTATTGATATGTGAGGCCAGTCTAGATCCCGCCAGGAGTAACGACCACCGGCGGGTGTGTCCGGGGCGTTACACTCAGCCTGTGGCCCGGCCACGGGATCTTGCCTGCTCCTTGCGCTGGAGCCTCAGGAGGGCAACCGGACCGAGGAACTCAAGGCGTATCTGCTCTACGGCGCCGTGTCGGAGAAGGAAGCGGATGCAGAGTGTGTGGCTTGGCAGGCTACCGCCTACTGGTTGCAGGACGGTGAGTTGTACCGCACGCATCCCAACGAAGTCTCGCTGCGGTGCATATCCGAAAAGCAGGAGCGCGAGCTTCTATTCGACATTCATGGTGGGGACTGATAACTCACAAGTGTAGCAGATCGTTTGTGGCCTTTTTCGATGAGTAAGAGTGTCAAACCCAACGAGGAGCTAAAGGTAGAACAAATATTCCCTCAAGTTCTATCGACCACCGATACAACTCTATGCACACTTAACGTTTGCTTTATCTAAAACAAGGATAAACCTAGAATTACTTAGTGGGAATAAAACTTGAAATAAATTGCAAGACAATAAAAGTAATGTAGTAGCAAGCTTTTGTTACACAACAGAATGATTTGTCCCTAGGCATTCGATAACAAGACCGGTAATCATTCTTGCAATTTTATACGAGGGAGAGGCATGAGCTAACACACTTTTCATACTTGGATCATATGCACTTATGATTGGAACTCTAGCAAGCATTTGCAACTACTAAAGATCATTAAGGTCATCAAACCCAACCATAGCATTAAGTATCAAGTCCTCTTTACTCCCATACGTCATACCCCACTTCCTCGGGTTTAAGATTATGTCACTCTAGCAACCCACCATAAGCGATCCATGAACATATTGCAACACCCCAAATCGGGGACCCCTCACTTTTGCGCGAGAATGGCGGGCACTTTAGCACAGCACCAAAATAAAATATACTACCAACCATATGACCAAACGGATCTACCCAAACATCATAGGATAGCCAAATATCATTGGGAAATAATATATGGAGTTGAGCACCATGTTTAAGTAGACAATTACAGTGGGAATAGAGAGGTTACACCGCTGCATAGAGGAGGAGAAAGTTGGTGTTGACGGTAGCAAGATTGTTGATGTAGATCGTCATCATGATCCTAGCCCTGGCGGCACTCCAGCACCACTGGGGGATAGGGGGAGAGAGCACCCCTCCTTCTTATTCATCGTTGGCCTCCCCCCTAGGTAGGAGGAGGGTTCCCCCTCTGGTCCATGGCCTCCATGGTGGCTGAGGGATGAGAGCCCCTCCGAGATTGGATCTGTCTCTCTGTGCTCTTATGTTTCGCGAACCTCAGATTTGGCCATTCACTGTTTCATAAATTCTCGGAGATCCGTAACTCTGATTGCGCTGAAATTTTTACGTGATTGTTTCCATAAATTAGCTTTCTTGCGCCCGGAGAAGGGCCGCAACCGACGTTCGAGGAGGGCATAAGACACCTGGGCGCACCTGGCACCCCGGGTGCGCCCTGGTGGGTTGTGGTCACTGTGGGCCCCCGTTTGCGTTGATTCCAGGTCCCAAAAATCACTTATATTCCAAAATAATTCTCCGTAATTTTTTATCGCTTTTGGAATTTGTTGTATATGGATTTTCTGCGAAACAAAAACATGCAATAGACCAGAACTGGCACTCGGCACTGGATCAGTATGTTAGTCGAAATAAATCATATAAATTGTTGCCAAAAGTATGTAAAAGTTGAATAATATTGGCATGGAACAATAAAAAATTATAGATACGATGGAGACGTACCAGCATCCCGAAGCTTAATTCATGCTCGTCCTTGAGTAGGTAAATGATAAAAACGACAATTTTTGATGTGGAATGCTTCCTAGCATAAATTTGATCATATATCTAATCATGGCATGAATATTAAGACATGAGTGATTCAAAGCAATAGTCTATAATTTGACTTAAAGAAATCAATACTCGAGCATCCCAACAAACAATCATGTCTTTCAAAATATCAAATGCTAAAGAACGTTATCCCTACAAAATCATATAGCCTTGTCATGCTCTGTCTTGATAACACAAAGTATAAATCATAAACTACCCTGGTATCCGTCAAGCAATTGGTTCATACTTTTTAACACGCTTCAACATTTTCAACTCCCACGCAATACATGAGCGCAAGCCATGGATATAGCAATATAGGTGGAATAGAATGCGGTGATAGTAGATAAAAGAAGGGAGAAATTATCACATCAACTAGGCAAACTAATGTACTATGAAGATGTACATCAATTGATATCAATGCGAGGAGTAGGTATTGGCATGCAACGGATGCACTAAGAGCAATAAGTGTATGAAAGCTCAATATGAAACTAAGTGGGCATGCACCAAGCTCTACTAAGGAAAATTCCCACTAGTATATGAAAGTGACAACATAGGAGACTCTCTATATGGAAAACATGGTGCTACTTTGAAGCACAAGTGTGGAATTAGCATGCCCCCTCTCTCTTTTTTTTTCTTGGGCTCTTTTTTGCCTCACTTTTTTTTTCATTTTTTTCTTTTTATATTTGTCCGGAGCGTCATCCCGACTTGTGGGGGAATCATAGTTTTCATCATCCTTTCCTCACTGGGACATGCTCTAATAATGGATAATGATGATCATCATACTTCTATTACTTATAACTCAAAAGAAATAAAAATGACATCTCGATACCTAGAACATAGTATGACTCTATATGAATGCGTCTGTCGGTGTACCAGGACGCGCAATGATCTAGCATAGCAAAGATATCAGAAAACAGACAAGCCATGAAAATATCGTGCTAGCTGTCTTATGATCAGGCAAAGCAATATGAAAATGAATGCTCAAGTCATCTGTATGATGGAAATGCATGGCAATATATCTCGGAATGGCTATGGAAATGCCATAATAGGTAGGTATAGTAGTTGTTTTGAGGAAGGTATAATAAACTTTATGCATCGGTGAAAGTTACGTGGCACGAGAGAGGCTAGCAATGGTGGAAGTGTGAGAGTGCGTATAATCCATGAACTCACATTAGTCATAAAGAACTCACATACTTATTGAAAAAGTTTATTAGACCTCGAAGCAAAGTAATACTATGCATGCTCCTAGGGAGGAGGTTGGTAGGAGTTAACCATCGCGCGCCCCCGACCTTCACACAGAGATAGACAATCAAGGATAAATTATGCTCCAACTTCCCGGCATAACGAGAGACTATATGTGCATGCTTCGGGAATCACAAACCTTAACATAAATATCTTACAAAACACGATCATCTACTAGTACCTCCCACATATTATCATCTATAATGCAAAACTATTGGAAGGAATCAAACATATCATATTCAGTGATCCATAAGTTTTATGTAGGATTTGATGACTAACCATGCAATTGATCAATTCCATTTGACTCTCTAAATAGATATAAGTGAAGCAAGAGAGTTTAATTCTTTCTACAAAAGATCATGCTCTAAGATATATAAGTGAAGTAAAAGAGCATTCTTCGAACATCTGTTTTCTTTGTGAAGAGAAACAGGCAATCCAAACTTCAAATGATATAAGTGAAGCACATGAAGCACTCTATAAAGGCATACTCAAAAATTTAAGTGAAGTGCAAAGAGAATTCTACAAATTGACCAAGGACTATCTCATATGAGCATGGTGCATGAAAGAAAAATGAAAAATAAACACAAAAGACACTCTAAAATTTACGCATATCATGTGATTGAAACGAATCCGAAAACATACCGATACTTGTTGAAGAAAGATGGGATGCCTTCCGGGGCATCCCCAAGCTTAGACGCTTGAGTATCCTTGAATATTTACTTGGGGTGCCTTGGGCATCCCCAAGCTTGAGCTCTTACCTCTCCTTCTCCTCACATCGAGACCTCCTCGACCTTCGAACACTTCATCCACACAAAACTTAACCGAACTTTTAGTGGCGGGATTAGTGCATATGATCAATGAAATCCCATCATGTACTGCTCTAACATTATTGTATAATTATAATCAAACATTACCCATTGTATGCTATCAAAATTCTATGGCCCTAAGTCAAGGAGGCTTCAACAAGAATTCAAACATACGCAAATAATGAAGCTATAACAGCAATCTATGAAAACAGGACAGTCTGTCAAAATTTGAACATTCACCGTCTTTTGTAACTCTAAAAATTCTGAAAAATTAGGACAAAATTAACAATTTGTATAGAAATATTGTGCAAGAAGTTTCAGAATCTTTCGACATTCCAGTAAAAAAATGTAAAATCACGCACTACAGCCAAAGTTTCTGTTTTTGCACCGCACATGCCAACAAGCAATCTAATCATCCTAAAGGAAACTCTTGGCACATCATTTTTATAATACAATGGATTTGTACAAGGGGATAATTATTTTTGTTGAAAAGTTTCTGTAATTGAGATTCACAAAGTTTCCATGGGCATGAACAAAGTTCAAGGAGCTCCCCCACTTCAACGGTGCTCGTCCTTCTTACTTTCACTTTTCGTTTTGAAAAGTTTTAGGTTCCCCTCTATACTTTTTTGTTTTTAAACTTTATAAAAGAACTCAACATAAATAAATGACTCTCTAGAACTTTCGGGTTGTCTCCCTGGCAGCGCTTTCTTTAAAGCCATTAAGCTAGGCATGTAGTGCTCAAGTAATGGATCCACTCGGATCCCAAGGTATATCAAAGCCAATTTTAATTAACAATGATTTGTAATTCAGTAGTGAGCACAAAGAAATGTATATCATGCAAGTATGAAGTCTAACTCTCTTCGTATGCATTGGAATGTCATACAAGAACAATTCATGCACATCAAGTAAAGGCCAATGCATAGTATAAGCAATTTCTTGCAATTTTATCGTGTTGGAAACATAAAGAGGTGGAGATGTAGTTCCTCTATCATAATAATTGCAAGTATGAGCAGCAAGCACATGCATATTATATTTATCAAAAACATCATTTCTAGTGGTAAAAGTCAACCCATCAATGTAATCTTTAATAAGTGCAAACTTCTCTGATATAGTGTAGACGGGAGAATTCGAAAAGATAATAGGACTATCATATGTGGGTGCAATAGCAACAATTTCATGTTTAGCATAAGGAACTATAGCAAGTTCATCTCCATAAGCATAATTCATATTGGCATCTTGGCCACAAGCATAGCAAGCATCATCAAAAAGGGATAATTCAAACGAATCCAAGGGAGCATAGCAATCATCATAGAATTCATCCTTCGGTAAGCTCAAAGGGACATTAAACAATGTATGGGATAAAGAGTTACTCTCATTAGAAGGTGGGCACGAGTGATCAATCTGCTCTTCCTCCTTTTGTTCTTCTCTCTCCTCCTCATCTTTTTCATCCAATGATCTCACAATATCATCGAATTCTTCTTCCATAGACTCCTGGAAATATTAGTCTCTTCTTAGAAAGTGAAGACTCTCTCAATAAATGCATGAATATCGTAATTGTATTTATAATTGTCATAGCAATATTTAAGGATAGCAAAATTTTCAGATCTATAACTTGAATGGTCATCATAATCATACTTTTCAAACAGAGATTCAATTTCGTAAGCACCCTTAAAAGCAACGAATTCTTCTATACGTTCCACATCATAATAATCATATACACCTTTAGCATAAGAAGCTAAGGTTTCATTACCATTAAGTTCACATGAAAAGGAAAGGTGTGGAGCCTTCATCCTAGGGCAACAAGTATAATCATACCAAGCATAGATTCAAAGCATACCAATGCAATAGATGAATTTGATCCCATAAAAGTTTCCTTTTTGAATGTCAAACGATAATCCCTAAAGTATTCACGTTGATCCAACGTTACTCCCATTATCATGTTGAACGGGGTTTTCTCAGGATTATCAAAGTAGTGCATAATATTTTTCATATAACGAGCATCGAGGGTTTTAGGAGGTTCCCCATATCCATGAGTAGCAAGCACAACTATTTTCTTTGGTGTTTTGTGTTCCATATCCACAACTAAAGATAGAGAATAACTTAGAAAAGAAAATAAAAACTAGTTAGTGATAAAGCAAACAAGAACACACGAGAATATTCACCCCACTCTATTTCTCCCCGGCAACGGCGCCAGAAAAAGGTCTTGATAACCCACAAGTGTAGGGGGTCGATTGAAGCCTTTTTCGACAAGTAAGAGTGTCGAACCCAACGAGGAGCTAAAGGTAGAAAAAATATTCCATCAAGGTCTATCGACCACCGATACAACTCTACGCACACTTAATGTTTGCTTTATCTAAAACAAGGATAAAACTAGAAGTACTTAGTGGGAATAAAACTTGAAATAAATTGCAAGACAATAAATATAGTGTAGTAGCAAGATTTTGTAAAACAAAAGAATGATTTGTCCCTAGGCGATCAATAACAAGACCGGTAATCATTCTTGCAATTTTATATGAGGGAGAGGCATGAGCTAACACACTTTCCGTACTTGGATCATATGCACTTATGATTGGATCTCCAGACAGCATCTGCAACTACTAAAGATCATTAAGGTCGTGAAACCCAACCATAGCATCAAATATCAAGTCCTCTTTACTCCCATACGTCATACCCCCTTACTCGGTTTAAGCTTCTGTCACTCTAGCAACCCAACATAAGCGAACCATGAACATATTGCAACACCCTATAGCGGGGACCCCTCACATTTGTGCGAGAACGGATGACACTGTAGGAAAGCACCAAAATAAAATATAGAATCATACCAACCAATATCACGATACACCATAGGACAAAACTGATCTACTCAAACATCATAGGGTAGCCAAATATCATTGGGAAATAATATATGGAGTTGAGCACCATGTTTAAGTAGAGAATTACAGTGGGAATAAAGAGGTTACACCACTGCATAGAGGGGGAGAAAATTGGTGTGGACGGTAGCAAGATTGTTGATGTAGATCGCCATCATGATCCTAGCCCTGGCAGCACTTCGGTGCCACCGGGAGAGAGGGGGGAGCTCTCCTCCTTCTTCTTCTTCTTCCTTGGCCTCCCCCTAGGTGGGAGGAGGGTTCCCCCTCTGGTCCACAGCCTCCATGGCGGCGGAGGGGCGAGAGCCCCTCCGAGTGTGTGGCTTTGCAGGCTACCGCCTACTGCTTGCAGGACGGCGAGTTGTACCGCAGGCGTCCCAACGAAGTCTCGCTGCGGTGCATATCCGAAAATCAGGAGCGCGAGCTGCTGTTCGACATTCATGGTGGGGACTGATAACCCACAATTGTAGGGGATCATTTGTGGCCTTTTTCGATAAGTAAGAGTGTCAAACCCATCGAGGAGCTAAAGGTAGAACAAATATTCCCTCAAGTTCTATAGACCACCCATACAACTCTAGGTACACTTAATGTTTGCTTTATCTAAAACAAGGATAAAACTAGAAGTACTTAGTGGGAATAAAACTTGAAATAAATTGCAAGACAATAAAAGAAGTGTAGTAGCAAGCTTTTGTTACACAACAAAACGATTTGTCCCTAGGCAATCGATAACAAAACTGGTAATCATTCTTGCAATTTTATATGAGGGAGAGGCATGAGCTACCACACATTTTGTACTTGGATCATATGCACTTATGATTGGAACTCTAGCAAGCATTCACAACAACTAAAGAGCATTAAGGTCGTGAAACCCAACCATAGCATTAAGTATCAAATCCTCTTTACTCCCATACGTCATACCCCCCTTACTCGGGTTTAAGATTATGTCACTCTAGCAACCCACCATAAGCGATCCATGAGCATATTGCAACACCCCACAGCGGGGACCCCTCACATTTGCGCGAGAACGGATGGCACTGTAGGACAGCACGAAAATAAAATATACAATCATACCAAACATAGGACCAAATGGATCTACACAAACATCATAGTAGCCAAATATGATTGGGAAATAATGTATGGAGTTTAGCACCATGTTAAAGTAGAGAATTACAGCTGGAATAGAGAGGTTACACCGCTGCATAGAGGGGGAGAAAGTTGGTGTTGACGGTATCAAGATTGTTGATGTAGATTGCCATCATGATCCTAGCCCCGGCAGCACTTTGGCGCCACAGGGAGAGAGGGGGAGAGAGCCCCCCTCATTCTTCTTCTTCCTTGGCATCCCCCTAGGTGGGAGGAGGGTTCCCCCTCTGGACCACAGCCTCCATGGCAGTGGAGGGGCGAGAGACCCTCCGAGTGTGTGGCTTGGCAGGCTACCCCGTACTACTTGCAGGACTGCGAGTTGTACCGCAGGCGTCCCAATGAAGTCTCGTTGCGGTGCATATTCGAAAAGCAGGAGCTCGAGCTGCTGTTTGACATTCATGGTGGGGTCTGATAACCTGCAAGTGTAGGGGATCATTTGTAGCCTTTTTCTTTAAGTAAGAGTGTCAAACCCAACGAGGAGCTAAAGGTAGAACTAATATTCCCTCAAGTTCTATCGACCACCGATACAACTCTACGCACATTTAACTTTTGCTTTATCTAAAACATGGATAAAAGTAGAAGTACTTACTCGGAATAAAACTTGAAATAAATTGCAAGACAATAAAAGTAGTGTAGTAGCAAGCTTTTGTTACACAAGAGAATGATTTTTCTCTAGGCAATCGATAACAAGACCGGGAATCATTCTTGCAATTTTATATGAGGAAGAGGCATGAGCTACCACACTTTCTGTACTTGGATCATGTGCACTTATGATTAGAACTCTAGCAAGCATTCGCAACAACTAAAGATCATTAAGGTTGTGAAACCCAACCATAGCATTAAGTATCAAGTCCTCTTTACTCACATACGTCATACCCTGACAGGACCCCGATCCTAAGTCACACAGGTCTAGCCTGTAACACATCATATCACTTTGCGGCCTCACGCACGGTATCCCCACGGGTGCCACCTTACCTAGCCCGGGACCGTTTGTGCATTTTGGCACACTTATATGATAGTGTCGCTAGCAACCATATGAAAGAGAACCCGGGCCGACATGACCGTTTATAAACCAAAAGTGGCACTAAATTACAAAGACTGGCATACATGACCCAGCAACGAACGTGCCGGTCATCAACGTATGAACCCAAGTCGTAGCAAGCTACAAGGACTTAAAGGAACAACGCGTGACATTTCCCCTAAGGGACAGACACAGGAACGAAGAAGGATACATGCCGGTCAGCCTAAGTGTTCCGGAGCAGTAGCAAGCTACCAAGGCTCAGTGGAAGCACTAGGAAACATTTCCCTGTAAGATAGGCTACCAAGGGTAAACAACTAGGTGTCGGATCCCACACATAGCAATACAAATTACACGTACGCATAACATGCAAGTATGTGCTGTACAACATGGCATCACAACATAACTCAACAACTCATATAGATAAAGGCCCAGAAGAGCCATCATAGCATTTATTACAAACAGAGGTCACATCACCCAACATACAGAGCATACAGGCAACGGAAGCATAACATGTCTGAGTACAGACAACTACAAATGAAAAAGGCTGAGAAGCCTGACTATCTACAAGACCCTCCCAAGGGTACAAGACCGTAGCTGAGGTAACAAGCTAAACGTCGAAGTCCACGCGGAACCACTAGTGAGACTGAAGTCTCTCTGCAAAAACATAAATTAAGCAAACGTGAGTACAAAGGTACTCAGCAAGACTTACATCAGAACTAGCTACATATGCATCAGTATCAACAAAGGGGAAGATGGAGTTTGACTGCAGCAAGCCAGCTTTGACTCGGTGGCTATCCTGAACTACGACTGCAAGTAACTCTTTGAGGTGGCGCACACGAGTCCACATATTCACCAACCAATACACCACTATGGATCCGCTTCCGTCTCCCTACGAGAAGGCCATCCATAGCACTCACGCTTATCTTGCGTGTTTTAGAGTATCCACTTCCACTTGTCTATGAACTGTACAGGTAACCCAGAAGTCCATTACCGCGGACACGGCTATTCGAATAGATCATATATAACCATGCAGGGGTGTACTTCTTCACACACTCTCTCACCACTTATCGCCGTTTACACGACATGTACTCGGCAACTTTCAAGCGGAAGCCCAGCGAGGGTGTCGGCCACGACCTGACTAACCACACTAGTCCCTAGTCCAGGTTTATAGCCTATTTGGGTTCCATCCGTGGGGAGATCCGGCCGGGGTGTCGCTCACGGCCCCAAACAATGTGTATAGGGTTCCCGAGTGTAACACTCCAAATTTTTGGGTTTGGTTTTTCTTCCAAAACTTTTGGTCTTTTGGAAGGGGGTTGTTTGATCTTCTCTTAAGACCCTTCTAAAATCTCTTCTGGCCAAAGTTTGTGTGTTTTCCTCAAGCTTGGTTTTTGGTCTTGAAAGCTTCTTCTGGAGTTAGCTCAACACAAGTTATTTTCTTAGACATTTGTTTGATTCTTTTCCTTCATGATTTAGACTCCTCGGGTTTTACCTTGGGCTTATCTTCCTATCCAACCTTCATATTGCCATGACCCCAACATAAATATTTCTCTCCAAGACCCCCTCTACACCTTAGGACAAGTCTCTCATCAATTCCAGTGAGTTTCAACCTTATTGGAATTTTTTTCTCTATTTATTTTGCTCCAAATTCTATTTCTGTCATTTATAGTGGACCTTGGTGATTTACAAAGGAACCACCATATCCATCTTGTTATTTGATTCCAAACTAACTTCCCTAGATAGTCCTTAGTACCCACAACCTAAATCCATCTTGTTTCACTAGTCCACAGTTCATAATTTTCAAATTTTACTTGCTGCAAGTTTGGACCTGATTTGCAAAATTTGGTGAAATTCATATTTATCTTCTTCCAAAAATTCTGTGAAAATTCAGGCAGCCTCCAGCTGCATCAAGAGGCCACTCCACCAAATATCAGCCCCAGAAACATTTCCAACATGCCAGAATCATTTCATCGAACACCTGGCTTACACTATGATGTCAGTTTCAGAAACTGCTAACTCAAGATTCACTGTCGACAGTGCAGTTCGTAAGTTCGTCAGAGCCGCAGCGTCAATCTCACCAGTGCCCGCCTTGGATCGATGCTCACTGCACCTCCTGCTTATCCAGCACGCCGCACGCTTGCTTGGCGGCTTCCGGGCGTCGGTGGCGCCATGGCCTGACCACGCCGGTGACTTCCACGGCAACAGAACCTCCCGTGGCAGCCGACGGGGAGGATCCTGCAGCTCGACGCCGTTTGGCGCCGCCCAAGTCACCCCAGAGCTCCGCGTGGCCCTCTCCACTGCCAGCGCATGCCTGCATCACCGTCGCCGTGGCCTGGCGCGCACAGAGCGCGTTCTCTGCCGCCGACGTGCCGCACGGCCGTTCCGTCGAGGGCAGCCCGTAATCACCCCTCCCCTGCTGAGTTAGGCACGGGAATGGAACCAGTGCACCTCCTAGTCGATGCTCAAGCCCCTAAACCCGCCGTCCAGCCACTGCATCGCCGTAATCGCTCGCCGGACTTATCCCGTTCACGGCAACCGCCTCGGGCCGGCTATAAAAAGCGCCCCCGAGCTCGTTTTCGAGCCTGCACACCTCCACCATCTCCCTAGACTGCGCCCAGCCTCTGGAAGAGCCTCGAGGGGCCCTTCTTCCCCAACTCCGGCCAACTCCATCCGCCTCGGGCTCCAACAGCGTTCTCTCCCGTGAGAACTCATCCGCCGCCCTGGACTCGAGCGTAGCACCCTGGCACCTACCTAAACCTAACCCCCACTCCAATTTGACCCCAGGAGCTCTCTCCGACGAGGCCCATGACTACCCGAGCCGCCATCCGCCGGAGACAGGGTCGCCGTCGACGTGGGGCTCGCCGACGCTCAACTCTACCACCAATCGACGCGGAAGAACACCAGGAAGCTGTACGTACCACTCCCCTCCCCTAACTCGCCGTGGATCAGCATCGGCGACCAGCGCAGCTCCTGGCGCCGGCGCGACTCTGTTTCAGAGTTTAAACCCGACGAGTGGGACCCCCTCGTCAGCCTCTTGTTTTCCCTCGAATCATTTTTCTGGAAAGCGCCTTCGGGCAAAGTATGTCTTCGTCTTCAGTTGGCGTACTGCGTACCGGTTTGCTTTTCTGTATTCTATTCTAGCCCCTGGAAATTTTCTGTTTCATTACAGATGAGTCCCTGGACAGAAACTCTAATATCTTTTTAACTAAAGATGATTTTGAGTTGATTCTTTTTTCTGTCCTCTTTAGTTTTCTATCTAGTGTTTTGTCATATTTATGTGAAATTTTTTGGAGCATCTTTCTTTGCACGCTCGGTATTTATGTTAGTATCCGTTTTGTTTGAATACGTAGATACCGAAGGACATGACGGAGCCACGAACCTCACCGAATTAGACTCCGACTACTCTGAACCAGGAAAGCATGTTTGAACCTTTGATATGATGGATGTGTTGATGTTTGCTCGAGTAGTTCTTTTCATAAGCATGGTTATATAAGCATTGTGTATGGTTATATTTCATGCAAGCAAGCTTCGGGTGAGCCCCGTATGATAATGATTGAACCACCCCGATCATGTGGTGACATGATGGGTGGAGTACTGGTATTGTTGAAGCATGACAGTAGTTGGTTAACTTAGTATCCGCGTGGGTCGAGTCATGATCCCGCTCATCTCCTTTTGGTACGGTCATATGCCATCTGTTGTGATTGCGGTCTAGTCAGTTGTAAACCACTTTCCGAGTACACACCAAGTAGAGGGGCCGGGATGGGGGTTCCATGGCCCTGGATTAAAGCCCGTCATCCGGTTAGGGGGCATGGGTGTTTCTGGTTGGGACCGAGAGGGGGGCACCCCTTAGAGCGTGCATATATAAATTTGATCCCATGCTATTCGAGGTTGTAGCCTCCCCGTCTTAAAGTTTTTCGTGAGCGTTGTCACGGGTGATTCCGGACAGTAGGATGTGAAATGGGTGTGTACTGGTGATACGTCCAAAACGTATCTATAATTTCTGCTTGCTCCATGCCATTTTTGTGTGATATTGCTATGATATTTATGCACTTCCATACACTTTTGATCATATTTGGACTAACCTATTAACTCGGTGCACCCCCAGTGCCAGTTTTTGTTTTCTGCTATTTTTGTATTTCAGGTTTTCCCATTACTTAAATTGCCAGAAAAATTCCGGGAAAAATATATAAAAAATCAGCGCTCCGGAAGCTTCCACGCGCCAGAAGTGGGGCCAGAGGGGAGCCAGGGGCAGCCCAGGCTTCCTGCCCACGCGGCCCCCCTCCTGACCGCGCCGGGGGTCGCCTGGGCCCCCCTTACCTCCTCTGGTGACCCCCTTTGGCATATATTAACATCGCGTCCCGAAACCCTCGAGGACGGAACCCTCTTTCGCGATCTCATCTCTGTTCCGCCGCCGACGCGCTTCCAAGATCGGGAGCACCAGGAGAACTCTTCTCGGCACCCTGCCGGAGGGGAGAACCACCACCGGGAGCTTCTCCACCACCATGGACACCTCCCGGATGAGTTGTGAGTAGTCTCCCTTGGACCATGGGTCCATGACCAGTAGCTATGTGATGTTCTCATCCCCTCTTTGTTCTTCATCGATTAGACCTCGTGAGCTGCCCTACATGATTGAGGCACATATGTAATCCTTATGTTGTTGCTATGATGAGTTTGCTGGCATCCGATGGATTATGAGATTATGTTCAGATTGTGTGTGAGTAATATATTTGATTCACCTCTTTTATATTTATGTTCTTGAGTAATTCTTGCATGTTCTCCGTTGCTGTTTATTGCTTTGGCCGAGTAGTAGGTAGTAACTCCAAGAGGGAACGTTATGCTTGATTGTGGGTTCATGCCCCTCGATGACTAGCTTGAGTGACAGAAACATGAGTCTAGGGGATGTGCTATTGCCACAAGGGGGGAAACAACGGTGCTTGTACTTGCGGGTGCAAGGATTGTTTACTTTACGCAAAGTTCTTTTAATGCAGTTGTCTGTTGCTTTGAGTTTACACTATGGGTGGGACTCGCAACTTAATACCAGCGAGATGTTCTGGATAGATATCTCAAGGTGGATGATTAGTAGTAGATGCAGATGGATTTCGGTCTACTTGCCTTGGCGTACCACCCATGCTTTTGAGCCTCTACCTTTCTTGCAGCATAGTTAGCATTGGTTTGTGCACATAATACTGTCAATTGCCCAGCTGTAATTCGTTTACCTCGCTTAGCTGTTTTATCGTCTTTTGGGAGAGAGACATCACTAGTGAACATCATGGGACCCCGGTCCATATTACCATCACTGATCACACCCGCTATTTACTTCCTGTTCTTATTTACTAGTTGCAGTCATACCTATCACTATTATCTCTTGCGTTTGATCCTTTGTAAACGACAAGGCCGGAGGGATTGACAACCTCTCTGTACTCGTTGGGAGCAAAGTTATTTGTATCTGTGTGCAGGTCCTGTCAAGCAAAAGTCTCTGGCGCTATTGACACCTTCTTGTCGACCCTCGGAGTCTCATGGGATTCGATCCTTGGTATCTTTTCCAAGGGAAAACTACCGCTACGCTACATCTCAAACCTTCCACTTGGGGTAACCAACGAGGGGCGAGAAGCCATCAAGCAAAGTTTTCGGGCGCCGTTGCCGGGGACTCCACTCTTCAAGATAGGGGAGTTGCACGCTATCTTTTATCTTTGCTTTTTAGTCTTGTTAGTTTACCTTTCAGTTTTCTTTATGTCTTTTCACTAGTTTTGCTTAATGGAAAACAACAAAAATATGAGAGAGCTTTATAAGCTCTACCTTGCTTTGGGACATGATGTGTTTGAAGAGAAAATTAAAAAACCTATGGAACTTTATTATTTGCATAACAATCATGATGGTGGTGATGTTATTAGTATGCTTTCTTTGAATATCAATATTGCTAATGACATGGAAATCTCTAAGCTTGGGGATTACACGTTTGATGAACATGATATTATTAGTCCCCCAACTTTTGAGGAGAAAATTTACTTTGATGATGATATGCCTCCTGAATACGATGATTACCATGATGGTTATGATAGTCTTACTCTCACTATTCCTAATAAGAAAGATTTTGCTTATATGAAGAGTAATGACACTTTTATGCTTTTCAATCATGGAAATAATGCCTTATGTGATAGTTATATTGTTGAGTTCATCCATGATGCCACTGAAATTTATAATGAGAGAGGGAGACATGGTTCTAAATATCTTAATAATAAGAAGTTTCCTCTCTTTATGGTGAATATTTTGAAGTTATGCTTGTTTTGCCTTCCTATGCTAGTTGCTTTGTGCTTCAATGAATTATTCTATTGCAATATTCCTATGCATAGGAAGCATGTTAGGCTTAAATGTGTTTGGTATTTGCTTCTTGATGCTCTCTTTTGTTCTTCAACTCTTATTCCTACGAGAGCATCATTAAAGTCTTAAGCCTATCTTTATGGCTATAAAGAAAGAGCTTTTGGGAGGCAGCCCACAATGAATAAAATTTTATTTTGCTTTTGTTGTGTATTGATGTTTGTAACTACAGTAGCATCATCATTGTATCTTTACTTTTCAGCTTTGTGCCAAGTTTAGCCTCCGATTGCAAGAAAGTTCAAAAGTTGTGACGTGCTGTCCAGGAAACAGATTCTGTCCTTGGACAGAAAAAATCGTATAAAATCACCAGATCATCTTTTTGGTCTGAATTTTTTAGACAGCGTGCTCTATACAATTGGCTTTCGGGCGTCTGTTCTGAGTTTTTCGATTTGAGTTGCAGAAGTGCCCCGAAAACATTATTTACTACCTGCTGGTCTGTTTTTCACAGATTATGTCCTGTTTTACCTTTTCCTCGTTTTGCAAACCTTGAGCTTGCTTTTTCTTTGCAAAAACCTTTTGGCAATCTTGAGAAACAGTAGATCTTCAAGATTATCCTTATTTCCAGCAAGGAAAAATTATTTTATTATGGGTACTAACCTCGCTAATCAGATTATGATGAGTTATGTATGAAGGGAGTTTTCAAGTGTGCGAGGGAAGATGATAAAAAGATTCAGGAGGGTCAAACGCTCAAGCTTGGGGATGCCCCCGTGCACCCCCAAGAAATATTTAAGAAGACTCAAGCGTCTAAGCTTGGGGATGCCCCTGTGCATCCCCTTCTCCATCAACAATTATCAGTTCGTCTTTCGTTCCACTATATTTTAATCACTTCATGCGTTATGTGCTATGCTTGGAGCGTCTTGCTTTTAGTTTCCTTTTTAGTTTTCTTTAGCTTTGCTTGCTGTTCATAACGAGTTAGAACCCAACTTTCTTTGTGTGGGAGAGAAACACGCTCCACTTCAACCTAGAACACAACATAGGATCTTCATGTTTATCTTTGTTGTGTATGTTCTTTGTCTTTCAATAGCTACTGTCATGTTTAGCTCTTAGTTTTCATGCTTTTCTTTTTAAAGAGCTTTTGTTTATTTGGTTGCTTCTGGAACTCTCTTGAGTTATCATGCTTATCTTGTAAAGAGAGTTGGCTTCTGTGGCACTGGTTGATATGTCTATGATAAAAATGCTATGTGCATAATGGTGCTTAGTAGTTCATGTTTTCTTATGGTTAGTCTCAAATAGCTAGGGGTTTTTAATGTGTTATTGAAGTACCAGCATGATTTGTTTGCCTATGATGTGGTATGATTTAGTGATATCTTCCTCCAAGAATTTATTTTGATTGACTTGGCATGTGCTCACGCATATTTAAGACTGTAAAGAAAGCCTATCAAGCCTTGATGATCTTTAATTTCTGAGTAGCGATATAACTTCCATGCCCGATTCAATGTTGCTTTGTCGCTCTGCATGATTATGGCCGTCATTCCTCTCTTAGTTGGTCGCTCCCAGTCTTTTGCTAGCCTTCACCTGTACTAAGCGGACTGACTGCTTGTGCATCCAAAAAACTTGAAACCAGTTATGCCATATGAGTCCACCATACCTTCCTATATATGGTATTTACTTGCCATTCCTAACGAAGACTTTCTTGTACCATCTCAAAATTATTCAAAAGCATTTCTCTTTTGTGCCTCTGTTTTAGCTCATGAGGAAGTAGTAGTTAATTCATGATCTTTTTAAGTTGGACAAGTTTCACCCCGGGATTGCATGTCTAATCTGCAAACCCCTAATACGAGAAGGAACTGGCATGAGTGCGCCCGGCTCATAAAAAAATACAACAAACAAACCCTCCTTCACGCTTTGTTCATGAGAAATCAAAAAACTTTTGGCAGTGATAAACAAAGGAGATTAAGGGGATGTGATCGTCCCCGTGCGGGAGCCGTTCCTCGAAACTTGTCCAGCTCGATAAGTAATTGAGTTATCTACTAGCATTCGTTAACGAAATATGCATCTCCAAAAAAAATCATTTTTACCTCTGTTTTTAAAAACCAAGAGCTCTGGTACATGTTTAGTCTTTGCTTCCAACCACGGGTTTTCAACCTTGCCATCAAAATCCACGGTTCGAGAGTCTCCACCTTCTTTCTTCAAAGCACCAACTATTGAGAGCATGATTGTCATTCTGAGTGTAATGTGCATTGTCCCAAAGTACCATTGTCTTCTGCATGATTATGATATCGCTTATTCTGAAATCATCGTATCTAGTCGTCACTTAAACTTCGGAGGTGCTCCTGCATTTATGTTTTGCTTCACTAAAGGGGGCAAGCGAGGTATCACTTTGTCATGTTTGCACACCATGCTCACTACAAATCTATTGGGTGTTTCAGTATCATATTGTAAAACTTTCAGTTCTTTGTGATATTCTCATGAGGCAACTTAATTACTAAAGATTCATTATCTTAGTAAGCATTTGTCATGTGACTGTGAAAAGTTCTTATATGGTTGGTAGCATGTCACCACAGAAATTATGCTTGTTATCATTTACCTACTCGAGGACGAGCAGGAATTAAGCTTGGGGATGTTGATACGTCCAAAACGTATCTATAATTTCTGCTTGCTCCATGCCTCTTTTGTGTGATATTGCTATGATATTTATGCACTTCCATACACTTTTGATCATATTTGGACTAACCTATTAACTCAGTGCTCCCCAGTGCCAGTTTCTGTTTTCTGCAGTTTTTGTATTTCAGGTTTTCCCATTACTTAAGTTTCCAGAAAAATTCCGGGGAAAATATATAAAAAATCAGCGCTCCGGAAGCTTCCACGCGCCAGAAGTGGGGCAAGAGGGGAGCCAGGGGCAGCCCACGCGGCCCCCCTCCTGGCCGCGCCGGGGGGGGGGCTGGGCCCCCCTTACCTCCTCTGGTGACCCCCTTTGGCATATATTTACATCGCGTCCCGAAACCCTCGAGGACGGAACCCTTTTTCGCGATCTCATCTCTGTTCCGCCGCCGCCGCGCTTCCAAGATCGGGAGCACCAGGAGAACTCTTCCCAGCACCCTGCCGGAGGGGAGAACCACCACCGGGAGCTTCTCCACCACCATGGACGCCTCCCGGATGAGTTGTGAGTAGTCTCCCTTGGACCATGGGTCCATGACCAGTAGCTATGTGATGTTCTCCTCCCCTCTTTGTTCTTCATCGATTAGACCTCGTGAGCTGCCCTACATGATCGAGGCACATATGTAATCCTTATGTTGTTGCTATGATGAGTTTGCTGGGATCCGATGGATTATGAGATTATGTTCAGATTGTGTGTGAGTAATATATTTGATTCACCTCTTTTATATTTATGTTCTTGAGTAATTCTTGCATGTTCTCCGTTGTTGTTTATTGCTTTGGCCGAGTAGTAGGTAGTAACTCCAAGAGGGAACGTTATGCTTGATTGTGGGTTCATGCCCCTCGATGACTAGCTTGAGTGACAGAAACATGAGTCTAGGGGATGTGCTGTTGCCACAAGGGGGAAAACAACGGTGCTTGTACTTGCGGGTGCAAGGATTGTTTACTTTACGCAAAGTTCTTTTAATGCCAGCGAGATGTCTGTTGCTTTGAGTTTACACTATGGGTGGGACTCGCAACTTAATACCAGCGAGATGTTCTGGATAGATATCTCAAGGTGGATGATTAGTAGTAGATGCAGATGGATTTCGGTCTACTTGCCTTGGCGTACCGCCCATGCTTTTGAGCCTCTACCTTTCTTGCAGCATAGTTAGCATTGGTTTGCGCACATAATCCTGTCAATTGCCCAGTTGTAATTCGTTTACCTCGCTTAGCTATTTTATCGTCTTTTGGGAGAGAGACATCACTAGTGAACATCATGGGACCCCGGTCCATATTACCATCACTGATCACACCCGCTATTTACTTCATGTTCTTATTTACTAGTTGCAGCCATACCTATCACTATTATCTCTTGCGTTTGATCCTTTGTAAACGACAAGGCCGGAGGGATTGACAACCTCTCTGTACTCGTTGGGAGCAAAGTTATTTGTATCTGTGTGCAGGTCCTGTCAAGCAAAAGTCTCTGGCGCTATTGACACCTTCTTGTCGACCCTCGGAGTCTCATGGGATTCGATCCTTGGTATCTTTGCCAAGGGAAAACTATCGCTATGCTACATCTCAAACCTTCCTCTTGGGGTAACCAACGAGGGGCGAGAAGCCATCAACTGGGCGGTTGGGTTTCTGCTAAAACACCGTAGACGGAACTAGTCCCTGTGGCTAGTAGAATCCGTTGGCTATGATTAAATAGTACAAGCTCTGTAGAGTTAAATCCTTCAAATAGCCATGTTTACGGCCTAGGATCAATCTTTGTGTCAACCCGGTGACCGTCTTTGGTATATTCCTGATAGTAACAAGAGTAGTGACCTTTCTTTTTCTTTCAGGTTCATTTGGTAGATGAACTAACCAATTATCTCTGCATTGATTTACTTCCTGAAGTATTTCACCGTTATACTATTGTTGTTTACAAGCCCTTTATGTGATGTCGCTCAGACGTCCGACTGTGGCATTCTTGTTATTTATAAGCCCTTTATGTGATGTCGCTCAGACGTCCGACTGTGGCATTCTTGTTATTTATAAGCCCTTTATGTGATGTCGCTCAGACGTCCGACTGTGGCATTCTTGTTATTTATAAGCTCTTTATGTGATGTCGCTCAGACGTCCGACTGTGGCATTCTTGTTATTTATTTTCGCTATAAGACCTTTATGTGGTGTCGCTCAGACGCCCGACTGTGGCATGTTTTCATTTTATTATTTCCTCACGAGGCGTCACTCAGACACTCGTTTGGTTTCCTTTTATTTATCTTATGGATTTCGGGAGGATTACCGCCCGACTTCTAATTATTTACATACGGCACAGGAATATATGTATCCGGTTGCATTTTGCTAGAATACTCCCTTGCATCATGTTGACATTTATTATATCTTAAGTCCGAACTGTCTTGCGAGTACATTCAAAGTACTCACCTGGCTTGTTGATTTGGCCAGATGTGGACGAAGGCGATCTCATGGATGAACAGTTCGATAGAGAGTCCGACGTCTAGTGGAGTCCCAGTCAGTCTCTTGCGATCCCGGAGTTGATCACTGTTATATAACCGCTTCTGCCAACCACCAAATAAATACATCGGGTCTCACTATGACACTCGATGAACTGTATTATATTGGAGTCACGTCACCCACTTCACTGTGACATATCCACCACCTTTTTATTACGAGTTAGTAGTAAGCCACTCTGCCATTGTGTCATATACGCCTTTATGTGCTATATTGGCGTACTTGTAATAAAATTGTTGAGCCACCTCAGCTCGACCTTGTATAATTATTCAGTATTCTAGAATTCTGTATCAAGGAATTGTCTATCAGCAAGAAGTATTCTTCCTCGCTGGTTTCATAAAAAGGTCGGTGTTTCGGTAATAATTTTACTGGAAAACCGGTCCTGACAACCTTGGTACCAGAGCCAGGTTGACTGTAGGAAGCCACTAGGTGCGCTTGCTAATCGGTTATTAGCGTAATAATTTCTATTCAGCATTTTTACATCTGTAGCAATTTTCTGTTGGTCATCATAAATTTATGACTTGACTATTCGGAATTTTTGTCTACTTTTGTAGATGGCCAGCAACGACTGTGATGCACAGGTGTTCGCCAACATTCATGAGGGGTTTGTCAAGCTCCTCTTCGCCATCACCAAAGTCGCGATTGGGCCATCAACCCGTCCAGAGTTTACACTCTACCGTCACAGCTCAACGACAGCGTGTCAATGCACCAGGCCGTGGTGCACTTCAAGGGAGGGCGTTCTGTAGCGCGCCGCCTCCGATTTGTGGGCACAGCCATGCCTACGGAGAGGCATGCCATGCAAATGGCTACCCGTGAGGCGATAGCTCGTCTCCGGGACATCCTTCCTTCAATGAGGACTCGTCGCTACCGTTATCTCCCATGCCACATGCCCTACACTTGCCACTATGTGTTTGCTTGCGCAAATGGGGAACGTGATGAAGCCATTGAATCAATGGTTGAGTACCACAAGGCACTTGAGGCAGCCTTTGATAATCTTGTGGACGACTTGGTGGTTGCTCGTATGGACTTGGTCCAGAGTGGCTTCGCCAACAGGAGGGAGATACTCCATACTGCGCCACCAATGACATTTGTCTCGTCCGCCGCATCCTATGCACCTTCCATCTTAGCCACCGCTCGTCGTCTGCCTACCACTGAGGAGTTTGACCAGGTCATTGCTCCTACCCCAGTCAGAGTTGCACCATCTGCCGCACCTGCATCAACACCTCGTACCCATACTCTGCGCCTGGAGCCTATTAGTGAGGAGGAAGTTGAGTCTCCAGCACCACTGGGCCTTACCCTCGGCAGGCCGAGGGAAATCTTCAACATCTCCGACTAGTGCGTTTATCCGTGATGCACTGTACTCGCTTGTATTATGTGTGTGATATGTAAAATAGGTTGTTGGGAAGTAGTCTGTCGGCGCATCATGTAGGATCTTGGAGAAGTGCACTAGCATAAATAACATGTCAGGAATGTGTACGCACATCCTGAGTGACGTATGTATAATTAGAACCCGCGTGTAAGATATGTACTAAGCGGTCCTTCTCCGTGCGCAATCAAGCAGTTTATTTTAAAAATCTATTTGGAGCTCGTGTTTTGTTGCTTTTGCAAATCTTGGTTTATTTTGCTGCCCGGTTCTTCTCATGATTTCTGCAATAATACCCCAGAGTAAGAAATGAGTCGTCCCTGGACGCGTTCCATGCCAAGTCCGCCAGAGGAAAATTATGGCACGCAGACAGATAACAATTTCACACAGGGGCAGTCAAGTCAGCAGGGCAGCGAAACAGCATTTTCTCAAGTATGCCGTCTTTACGAGCAAAGTCAGCAACAGCACCAGGAAATGATGAACCATGTCATTAACATGGGAAATCACCGTGAGCCATACCAGCAGCACTCAAAATTATCTGAATTTCAAAAGACACGTCCGACAACGTTTTCGCACACAGACAAACCTCTTGAGGCCGATGATTGGCTTCGAGATATTGAAAGGAAATTAATTGTGGCACAATTCTCAGATCGTGAAAAGGTACTTTACGCACCACATTATCTTGCTGGAGCAGCCGCGTCATGGTGGGAAAATTATCTGCTTATGCACCCCGACATAAATAATATCACCTGGGAAGATTTCAAGGAAGGTTTCCGTGGGGCGCACATCCCTAAGAGCATTATGAAGATCAAGAAAAGAGAATTTGATGACCTCAAGCATAGGGGCATGACAGTACCTGAGTACAACAGTCAGTGTACGCAATTATCCCGTTATGCCAACGAAGAGTGTATGACTGAAAATAAGAAGATGGAAAAATTCCTGGACGGATTGGCACCAGCACTTAAATGCCAGTTGGTCGTACACACTTTTCTAGATTTCAAGACACTGGTGGACAAGGCTATTAAATTGGAAAATGAACGTCGCAGTCTAGAAGACATTCGCAAGAGAAAAAGGGATCAGACCAACCACCCTCGCAACAACATGAATAAGATAAGTTTCCAGAAAAATGGGGCGAACAAACCCGTGACAAATGACACTCGTCCAAGCAAGAATTTTCACGCAAGGGACAAGGATTTCACGTATCACCCAGGTGTTACTTGCAACGCATGTGGAGAAGAAGGACACTATGCTAAACAGTGCCCAAAGTCAAGAAACTCAGCACCGAAGCCTAACAGCAATGGAAACAATTCTGCGCCCAAGCGTAACAACTTCAACCCCAATAGCAATCACAAGAAAGGCCACCTGAACCATGTGACCAAGGAGCAAGCACAGGATGCCCCGGATATCATACTCAGTACGTTCCCTGTCAACACAATACCCACCACGGTTTTGTTTGATTCTGGAGCTTCTCATTCGTTCATTTCAAAGAGTTTTGCTTTGCAACACGTTTTTTCAATACTTCCCTTGGGAAAAATCAATGACCATCAAGTCCCCCAGATGTAAGCAGATCACTCAGAATTACTGCCAAGGTTTGACAATTGAAATTGAAGGGTTACAGTTTCACGCAAACCTCATCGTGTTAGAAAACAAGGGACTGGATGTTATCCTGGGTATAGACTTGCTAACCACCAACAAAGGATTTATCGATTGCTTCAACCGGACTGTGATTCTTACTCATCATCACGGAAAGACAATAAGAGTCGCAGCTCAAGAAAGACCAGTATCACGGCAACCAAAATTAAACAAGGTAGACACTACTAAGTTAAGAAAAGTTCCAGTTGTATGTGAATTCCCGGACGTATTTCCCGAAGAACTACCAGGCATGCCACCAGACAGAGAAATAGAATTCATTATTGAGCTAGCGCCTGGAACCACCCCCATATACAAGAAGCCGTACAAAATGGCACCATCCAAGTTGGTTGAACTAAAGAAATAAATAAAGGAATTGCTGGACAAAGGATTTATACGGGCTAGCTCCTCACCTTGGGGTTCTCCGGTTTTATTTGCCAAAAAGAAGGATGGGACTATGAGGTTGTGTATAGACTAGCGAGCGCTCAACATGGTCACAATCAAGAACAAATATCCGATGCCACGGATAAATGATTTATTTGACCAGCTCGCGCAAGCCAAGGTTTTCTCAAAAGTTGATTTAAGGTCAGGATACCATCAATTAAAAGTACGAACAGAAGATATCCCGAAAACAGCATTCACCTCCAGATACGGACTTTATGAATTTACAGTAATGCCGTTTGGACTGACCAACGCCCCGCATATTTCGTCCACCTCATGAACAAAGTATTTATGAAATTGATGGACAAATTTGTGGTGGTATTTATTGATGACATCTTGGTATATTCAAAGACACCGGAAGAACATGCTGAACACCTCCGCATTGTACTGGGAGAATTAAGGAAACACCAACTCTACGCCAAATTCAGCAAATGCGAATTTTGGTTGAGGCAAGTGGGTTTCCTAGGACACGTATTGACACAAGAGGGAGTTGTTGTGGACCCGGATAAAGTTAAGGCGGCACTTGGCTGGAAGTCACCAGTCAGTGTAACGGATATACGAAGTTTCCTCGGTATGACTGGATATTACAGAAGGTTTATTGAAGGATTTTCCACCATAGCCAAACTAATGACACAGTTACTCAAGCAGGATAAGAAATTCGTATGGACCGAAGCATGTGAGAAAAGCTTCCAGGAACTCAAAAAGAAGCTAACAACAGCCCAAGTATTGGTTGTACCAGACATACACAAGAGTTTTGAAGTGTATTGCGACGCATCCCGGAAAGGCCTCGGATGCGTACTAATGCAAGAAGGCAAAGTAGTCGCCTATGCTTCCCGGCGACTACGGAAGCATGAAGAAAATTATCCTACTCATGATTTGGAGTTGGCAGCAGTCATTCATGCACTCAAGGAGTGGAGGCACTTTTTACTTGGGAATCGCTGTGAAATATATACGGACCATAAGAGCCTCAGATATATTTTCACGCAACCAGAACTCAATTTACGACAATGACGCTGGCTGGAACTGGTAAAAGATTATGACGTTGGTATCCACTATCACCCAGGAAAGGCAAACGTGGTAGCAGATGCTCTCAGCCGTAACCCCAGCCCGAACAAAGACAGCCTACAGAACCTGAGATCCGAATTTCCGCGAGAATTCGCCAAACTCAACCTAATGATGGTCACTGAAGGCGAAGTGTCAAATCTGTAAATACGTCCTACACTAATAGAACAAATAAAGAAGGCTCAGCATGGACGCCCCAGCATCGAAGGTATAAAAAGAAAAGTAAGTCAGGGCAAGGCCTCAGAATTCACCATAGATAGTGAGGGAATATTATGGTTCGGAGACAGACTTTGCGTACCAAATAGCAACGACCTTAAACAGCAAATTCTAGCAGAAAGCCACACCACTCCATACTCAATCCACCCTGGAGGGACAAAAATGTACAAGGACATTCAGGAAAGATTTTGGTGGCACGGCATGAAGAGGGATATAGCCACATATATTGCATGCTGCGATTCATGTCAACGCATTAAAGCCGAGCACCAAAAACCCGCAGGACTCTTACAACCAAACAAGATACCAGAGTGGAAATGGGACGATATTGGAATGGATTTTATTGTTGGACTACCACGGTCACAGCACGGTAATGATGCCATATGGGTCATCACAGATAGACTAACCAAGGTAGCACACTTCATACCAGTCAAGACAACCCACACCACCCAAAAGCTTGCCAAGCTTTACCTCACCCGTATAGTATGCCTACATGGGGTTCCAAAGACTATAATATCCGACAGAGGCACTCAGTTCGTCTCCAAATTTTGGGACCAGTTGCGACAAGCCCTCGGAATGCAACTAACGTTCAGTACAGCTTATCACCCCTAGACTGGAGGACAAACGGAACGAGTAAATCAAATACTTGAAGACATGCTAAGGGCATGTGTCCTCACATATGGGACCAGTTGGGAGGCAAGCTTGCCATATGCCGAGTTTGCATACAACAATAGTTACCAAGCCAGCCTGCAGATGGCACCGTTCGAAGCCTTGTACGGACGAAGATGTCATACTCCATTAAACTGGTCGGAAACAGGGGACAGTCGTATATTCGGCCTAGATATGTTGAAAGAAGCTGAGGAAAGAGTAAAAATAATATGGGATCGACTCAAAAAAACCCAAACCCGACAGAAGAGCTATTACGATCAAAAGCATCGGGAAATAAGTTTTGAGCCCGGTGAAGATGTATACTTACGTGTATCACCTATGAGAGGACTGCAACGATTCAAGGTCAAAGGGAAAGTAGCACCCCCATTCATCGGACCCTTTCGTATAGTTGCACGGAGGGGCACAGTGGCTTACCAGCTGGACCATCCCAAGGAACTGTCAGACGTCCAAGACGTGTTCCACGTCTCGCAACTACGGAAGTGTGTAAGCAACCCAGAGAAGCATGTGTCACATGAAAGTCTTGACGTGCAACCAGATCTCACCTACCGGGAACACCCAGTAAAATTTTTGGAGGGGTCTGAAAGGAGAACCCGTCAGAAGACTATTAAATTTCTCAAGGTTAAGTGGAGTAATCACACAGAGGATGAGGCAACGTGGGAAAGGGAAGATTTCCTTCGGACAGAACACCCACACCTATTTGAGGATCAACTAAAATCTCGGGGACGAGATTTTTCCTAAGGGGGTAGGTGTTGTAACACTCCAAATTTTTGGGTTTGGTTTTTCTTCCAAAACTTTTGGTCTTTTGGAAGGGGGTTGTTTGATCTTCTCTTGAGACCCTTCTAAAATCTCTTCTGGCCAAAGTTTGTGTGTTTTCCTCAAGCTTGGTTTTTGGTCTTGAAAGCTTCTTCTGGTGTTAGCTCAACACAAGGTATTTTCTTAGAGATTTGTTTGATTCTTTTCCTTCATGATTTAGACTCCTCAGGTTTAACCTTGGGCTTATCTTCCTCTCCAACCTTCATCTTGCCATGACCCCAACATAAATATTTCTCTCCAAGACCCCCTCTACACCTTTGGACAAGTCTCTCATCAATTCCAGTGAGTTTCAACCTTATTGGAATTTTTTTCTCAATTTATTTTGCTCCAAATTCTATTTTTGTCATTTATAGTGGACCTTGGTGATTTACAAAGGAACCACCATATCCATCTTGTTATTTGATTCCAAACTAACTTCCCTAGATAGTCCTTAGTACCCACAACCTAAATCCATCTTGTTTCACTGGTCCATAGTTCAATATTTTCAAATTTTACTTGCTGCAAGTTCGGACCAGATTTGCAAAATTTGGTGAAATTCATATTTATCTTCTTCCAAAATTTGTTTGAAAATGCAGGTAGCCTCTAGATGCATCAAGAGGCTACTCCACCAAATATCAGCCCCAGAAACATTTCCAACATGCCAGAATCATTTTCATCAAACACCTGGCTTACACTATGCTGTCAGTTTCAGAAACTGCTAACTGAAGATTCATTGTCGATAGTGCAGTTCATCAGTTCGTCAGAGCCGCAGCGTCAATCTCACCAGTGCCCACCTTGGATCGATGCTCACTGCACCTCCTGCTTATCCAGCACGCCGCACGCTTGCTTGGCGGCTTCCGGGCATCGGTGGCGCCCTGGCCCGAGCAAGCCGGTGACTTCCACGGCAACAGAACCTCCCGTGGCGGCCGACAGGGAGGATCCTGCAGCTCGACGCCGTTTGGCGCCGCCGAAGTCACCCCAGAGCTCCGCGTGGCCCTCTCCACTGCCAGCGCACGCCTGCAACACCGTCGCCGTGGCCTGGGGCGCACAGAGCGCGTTCTTTGCCGCCGACGTGCCGCACGGCCGTTCCGTCGAGGGCAGCCCATAATCACCCCTCCCCTGCTGAGTTAGGCACCGGAATGGAACCAGTGCACCTCCTAGTCGATGCTCAAGCCCCTAAACCCGCCGTCCAACCACTACATCGCCGTAATCGCTCGCCGGACTTATCCCGTTCACGGCAACCGCCTCGGGCCGGCTATAAAAAGCGCCCCCGAGCTCGTTCTCGAGCCCGCACACCTCCACCATCTCCCTAGACCGCACCCAGCCTCTGGAAGAGCCTCGAGGGGCCCTTCTTCCCCAACTCCGGCCAACTTCGTCCGTCTCGGGCTCCAGCAGCATTCTCTCTGGTGAGAACTCCTCCGCCGCCCTGGACTCGAGCGTAGCACCCTGGCACCTACCTGAACCTAACCCCCACTCCAATTTGACCCCAGGAGCTCTCTCCGACGAGGCCCACGACCACCCGAGCCGCCACCCGCCGGAGACAGGGTCACCGTCCACGTGGGGCTCGCCGACGCTCAACTCCACCACCAATCGACGCGAAAGAACAGCAGGAAGCTGTACGTACCACTCCCCTCCCCTAACTCGCCATGGATCGGCGCCGGCGACCAGCGCAGCTCCTGGTGCCAGCGCGACTCTGTTTCAGAGTTTAAACCCGACGAGTGGGACCCCCTCCTCAGCCTCTTGTTTTCCCCCGAATCGTTTTTCTGGAAAGCGCCTTCGGGCAAAGTACGTCTTCATCTTCAGTTGGCGTACTGCGTACCGGTTCGCTTTTCTGTTTTCGATTCTAGCCCCTGGAAATTTTCTGTTTCATTACAGATGAGTCCCTGGACAGAAACTCTAATATCTTTTGAACTAAAGATGATTTTGAGTTGATTCTTTTTTCTGTCCTCTTTAGTTTTCTGTCTAGTTTTTTGTCATATTTATGTGAAATTTTTTGGAGCAACTTTCTTTGCACGCTCGGTATTTATGTTAGTATCCGTTTTGTTGAATACGTAGATACCGAAGGACGTGACGGAGCCGCGAACCTCACCGAATTAGACTCCGACTACTCTAAACCAGGCAAGCATGTTTGAACCTTTGAGATGATGGATGTGTTGCATGTTTGCTCGAGTAGTTCTTTTCATAAGCATGGTTATACAAGCATTGTGTATGGTTATATTTCATGCAAGCAAGCTTCGGGTGAGCCCCGTATGATAATGATTGAACCACCCCGATCATGTGGTGACATGATGGGTGGAGTACTGGTATTGTTGAAGCATGCCAATAGTTGGTTAACTTAGTATCCGCGTGGGTCGAGTCATGATCCCGCTCATCTACTTTTGGTACTGTCATATGCCATCTGTTGTGATTGCGGTCTAGTCAGTTGTAAACCACTTTCCGAGTACACACCAAGTAGAGGGGTCGGGATGAGGGTTCCATGGCCCTGGATTAAAGACCGTCATCCGGTTAGGGGGCATGGGTCTTTCCGGTTGGGACCGAGAGGGGGGCACCCCTTAGAGCGCGCATATATAAATTTGATCCCATGCTATTCGAGGTTGTAGCCTCCCCGTCTTAAAGTTTTTCGTGAGCGTTGTCACGGGTGATTCTGGATAGCAGGAGGTGAAATGGGTGTGTACTAGTCGGTTGGGTTTCTGCTAAAACACCGTAGACGGAACTAGTCCAGTAGAATCCGTTGGCTATGATTAAATAGTACAAGCTCTGCAGAGTTAAATCCTTCAAGTAGCCATGTTTACGGCCTAGGATCAATCTTTGTGTCAACCCGGTGACCGTCTTTGGCATATTCTTGATAGTAACATGAGTAGTGACCTTTCTTTTTCTTTCAGGTTCATTTGGTAGATGAACTAACCAATTATCTCTGCATTGATTTACTTCCTGAAGTATTTCACCGTTATACTATTGTTGTTTACAAGCCCTTTATGTGATGTCTCTCAGACGTCCGACTGTGGCATTCTTGTTATTTATAAGCCCTTTATGTGTTGTCGCTCAAACGTCCGATAGTGACATTCTTGTTATTTATAAGCCCTTTATGTGATGTCGCTCAGACGTCCGACTGTGGCATTCTTGTTATTTATAAGCCCTTTATGTGATGTCGCTCAGACGTCCGACTGTGGCATTCTTGTTATTTATTTTTGCTATAAGCCCTTTATGTGGCGTTGCTCAGACGCCCGACTGTGGCATGTTTTCATTTTATTATTTCCTCACGAGGCGTCACTCAGACACTCGTTTGGTTTCCTTTTATTTATCTTATGGATTTCGGGAGGATTACCACCCGACTTCTAATTATTTACATACGGCACAGGAATATATGTATCCGGTTGCATTTTGCTAGAATAATCCCTTGCATCATGTTGACATTTATTATATCTTAAGTCCGAACTGTCTTGCGAGTACATTCAAAGTACTCACCTGGCTTGTTGATTTGGCCAGATGTGGACGAAGGCGATCTCATCGATGAAGAGTTCGATAGCGAGTCTGACGTCTAGTGGAGTCCCAGTCAGTCTCTTGCGATCCTGGAGTTGATCACTATTATATAACCGCTTCCGCCAACCACCATATAAATACATCGGGTCTCACTACGACACTCGATGAGCTGTATTATATTGGAGTCACGTCACCTACTTCACTGTGACATATCCACCGCCTTTTTATTACGAGTTAGTAGTAAGCCACCCTGCCATTGTGTCATATACGCCTTTATGTGCTATATTGGCGTACTTGTAATAAAATTGTTGAGCCACCTCAGCTCAACCTTGTATAATTATTCAGTATTCTGGAATTCTGTATCGAGGAATTGTCTATCAGCAAGAAGTATTCTTCCTCGCTGGTTTAATAAAAAGGTCGGTCTTTCGGTAATTATTTTACTAGAAAACCGGTCATGACACGGAGTCACCAAACGGGCGACCGGTAGACCCGGCCATGTACCTGCCGTGTCACAGCCCACCCCGAGGGTCAGCGCTGCGCACGACCTCTAGTAAATTACAAACACCAGAAACTAGTTGCAACTCCTGGACAGAGGACAAGGGCAGTTAATATGTCGAGAGGGTCCATTGGTTCCGGGCCCAATGCATGGTAGTAACTGGTGATGGATCAACGAACACAGAACTCAGTTCCTGAGGACGGCTGCAATGAGACAACCCACCATGTACTCCTACATGGCCTCTCATCGCTACCTTTACCAAATCGTGCTCACACACTTAGCTCTCAACAGTAGGACATGTTCACCACATTCCAATTCATCCCTGATGAATCAGACTAGACACAACTCTAAGCAATAGCAGGCATAACTAGAAAGCATGAATGAGTAGGCACAACATGGCTCAAACAACTCCTACTCATGCTAGTGGGTTTCAACTATTTACTGTGGCAATGACAAGTCATGCAGTGGCAAGGGGTTCAACTATCGCAGCAGGTAACAGTTGAAGCGTTGTTGTCCTAATGCAGTAAAGAGAGCAAGAGCGAGAGAGTGGGGTTGTATCGGAATGCTCAAAGGGGTTTTGCTTGCCTGGCACTTCTGAAGATAGCACTGTGTCTTCATCAGTGTCATCGATCACATCGTCGGGACAGCGCCTACTGAGAGGGGACAAACACTGGCAACAGAGAAAGAACACATCAATGCAATGTGACAATATGATGCATGATCATGACATGGCAATATGCTGTTGATTGAGCTAATGCAAGTAGCAACCACATTAAATTAAGTTGGTTTGAACCAAAGGTTCAAATTCAAACTCCATATGTGAATATTTAAATGTCATTTAATTGATTTGACCTGATCAGCAGGTTTAACTTGTTCAAACATGCATGAAAAAGCCACCAACAAATTCCTTGAATTTTTCTGATCATTTTTCATATATAACTTATTTTCATTGGAGTTATAGATTATTTTCTGTGATTTTCAGAAGTTTTTGCTATTTCCTGAAAATAAATAAATCATTTCTGATTTATTTAAAATCCCAGAAAAGCATTTATGACATCAGCACTGTGTCACTCTAACGTCACCTAGTCAACAGGGTCGGCCAGGGTCAAACCTGACGTGTGGGGTCCACACGTCAGTGGCTCTGCTAATTAACAGGGTTAATTAGCACTAACTAAATCCTAAAATATAATTAGATAGGGCAGGGCCCACATGTCAGTGACTAACTAACTAACCAAACAATTAGTACTAACCTAGCTTAATTAACAGGGCGGGCCCCACTTGTCAGCGAGTCAGTGATTGACTAAGGGCGTGGGGCCCATATGTCAGTGACCCGGGGTGGTCAACCCACCGGTCAAACAGGTCAAAAACGCCGGCGGCTCGTCGCCAGCAGCGACAGACATGGTGGAGGGCTTGGGTTTCGTCCCACGGCGACCAAATCGTCTGCCGTTTAGTCCTACGCATAGCTGGGGCTCGCGCGCTGCTGGTAGGGCAAGCGGGAGGAGCTGGGGTGGCCGGAGCTCGCCGGAATCAAGCTCGCGGCGGTGGCCGGCGCACGGTGGGTTGCGGGTTTGGGGTTGTGGTGCGCTAGGGGAGGAGATGGTGTGTGCGTTCGGCTCCTGGGAGCACGGTGAGCACAACGGCAGGCTCAAAAAGGTACGGCCGCAGCTGTGGGCACGGCAGCAACACGGCAGGGCGATGGCGAGCTCGGCACGGCGGGGATCGAAGCTAGCAGCCATATCCGTCGACGGAGAGAAAGGAAAGGGGGCGCAGGAGTTCACAGAGAAAACGGTGAGGTGGTCAGCAAGCTCGGGGACGTCCTCGTTGCTACGAATCGAGCAGCGGCGATCGCCGGCCGTGGCGATGAAGACGGCGGTGATGGCGTGGCTTCGGGGCACCCGGCGTCGCGTGTGTCGGCATAGAGCTTCACGGATCCGAGGCGAAGCTTGTGGGCTAGCTGGATGGGCGCGGGGATGCTGGTGGCCGCGGTGGTGTTCGTCGGCGCACTCTGGCTCGTTCAGGCGGCCACAAGGTGGAGAGCAGAGGAGAGGGAAGAGGCACGGGGAGAGTGGGAGAGAGGACGGGGGCTGCATGGCGACTCTTGGAGCTTCCAGGGCGTCGAGGGGAAGCGGCAAGCAGGAGGTGGCCGGGGCGCGTGGCCGCGCGCACGGGGCACACGCCCGGCGTCCTTCTGTCACGAGGAAGACGACAGGGGAGGGGCCAGGCAACTCTTCTCTCTCTCTCTCTCTCTTTCTAATTCTTGTTTCTGTTCTCTGTTTTCTTTTCGTTGTTTATTTCTTTTGCCACTATTTTGAATTTGAACAAATTCAAACAAGTGCCAAAACATCCTCTGAGTATTTTTATGTTTACCATGGACTTTTCCAGGAGCACATAAATTAATTCAAAGTTATTTGGAAATATAATCTATATAATATGAATATAACTCCAAATTCAAATACAATAATGATTTAAATTCAGTGCCCAAAATATTCCTAAAAATGTTCATTATTTTTGGTTTGGTGCAAAAGCCTTGCCAAAAATATCAAACAATTAATAAGAACACTTTGGAAACATTGAATCCAAATTTTTTTAACTAGACCTATTTGGAAAGCATTTGTGCTAGGGTTTATCAATCCCCATTTCAAATTTCTTCAAATTGAACATGATGCATGGATGCAAAGCCACTTGGTACAAGCAAACTCTAGGGCTGTGACATACCCCCCTTACTCGGGTTTAAGATTCTGTCACTCTAGAAACCCACCATAAGCGATCCATGAACATATTGTGACACCCCATGGCGGGGACCCCTCATGTTTGCGCGAGAACGGAGGGCACTATTGGACAGCACCAAAACAAAATATACAATCATACCAACCATAGGACCTGCGTAGGGCCTCTAGACTATTCCTCTCTCATGGCCCTTCATGGTCTGGGGGCTGGATATACTGGGCCCATTTCCTCGGGCGGCCGAAGGCTACCTCTACCTCTACGTCGCCATCGACAAGTTCACCAAGTGGGCGGAGGTGGAGCCCGTGCGGACTATTCCTGCCGGCTCGGCCGTCAAATTCATCATGGGCCTCGTGAGCCGTTTTGGTGTCCCCAACCATATCATTACTGAAAATGGCTCCCAGATCACAGGCAAACTTGTCAAGACATACTGTGCTAACCTTGGAATGCAGATATGCTATGCTTCGATGGTGCACCCACTGAGCAACGACCAAGCCGAGCGCGCCAACGCAGAGGTCCTGAGAGTCCTCATGGCGAGGATCTTCAAGAAGAAGCTCGAGGCATGTGGCAGGGGTTGGCTCGGTGAGCTTTAGTCTGTGTTGTGGTCCGTCCGCACCACCGCAACTAAGCCCACCGACGAGACCCAGTTCTTCCTCGTCTACGGGGCTGAGGCGGTCCTCCCACACGGGGTCAGGCACCACTCCCCCGCGGGTCCTGGATTTAGATAAGGCATGCCAGGAAGCTTCGCACGGAACCGACCTCATGCTCGGGGAGGAGGCTCGCCGCCAGGCTTCCCTCCGTGTTGTCAGGTACCAACAGGCGTTGTGGTGATACCATTGTCGTGACATCCGCCCCTGGACTCTTGAGGTCGGGGACCTCGTCCTGAGGCGGGTCTTCTCCAGGGAGGGCCTTCACAAGCTCTCGCCCATATGGGAGGGCCCGTTCAGGGTCGCACGCGTCTCCAGGCCTAGCGTTGTGCGCCTGGAGACGGAGGGCGGGGTCCCCATCCAGAAGGCCTAGAACATACAGCACCTTTGCAAGTTCTACCCGTGACACTCCCTCATAATAATGAGTGGGGTTGTACATGCCCTGGAGTTCCCGGTGCACTGCCCGTTGGCCCCGTGGGGGCTCCTGCTCACGCCCTAGTGGAAGCCCCATACTCCGCGCTGGCGGACAACACTGTCCACCAATGACTATGCCCACGCCTAGTGGTAGCACCATGATCTTCACTGGTGAGAATACTAGCATAGGTGCCGGACACGGCTGTCTTGTTTCAACTCTCTTTAGTATTCAAGTTTCCCATTTCTTGAACGAAGTTCGAAGTTTCGCGTGTTTATTCGTAAAGGGGTGGGAATTTTCTTTCTCCTCGGAGAGTTCTTTGCTTTCTTCTGTCCCTTGTTCGTGTTTTCGTAGGATCGGTAGTTGCCTGCTGCTCCCTCTCGAGCGCCCCATGAGCGGGGGCTGGGCACGGTGTACGCCTAGGCTAGCCCAAGCTGCATCAGGCCCTCCTCGGGGCCAGGGACACAACCGCTGCATGCCCGCCCGTGCACACACATCACCAAAGTACATGCATTTGGCGAGCCTACTCCTCGCGCGGCGCTCTCGAATGAGCCATCAGACATGCGCGACGCCCATCCCCTGCCGTCCCCTCAGTAGCATTTTTACCATATGAGCGCTCTGACCTGGCCTCAGGGGCACCTAGCCCCTGGCCTGGCCTCATGATCATTTTACCTTATGGCCTCAAGATTATCCCTCACCTAGGGGCCCCAGATGCAGGAAGGGCATCAAAATAGGGTGGATATAGAAAAGCAGCCACGACCCGGCTCATTGTGAGGAAACCCTACGCCGAGCACTTGTTGTGTCCACGCAAGCACCAGCGCCTGGCATCGGTGCCTTCGGAAGCCTAGGCGCCCATGAGCCTTCTCCAAGACTCTAGGGCGATCTGGCCCGGGGGAGCGCGTAGGGTCAAAAGCTCCGAAGGGTCGCACCCCCTCAACGCGGCATGCAGCCACTGGCCATGAAGTACACCAAGCTAAGTATCCTAATCGCGCCGGGACAAATCCCTTCAATTAGCAACAATATAAAGTCCAAAATTTAAATAGGAAACACTAATATAAAGGCGCATGCACCGTGGTTCGTTACACGCCCCCATAGGGCCCTTCTTGATTCTTAAATGCAGAAAAAACAAGCAACAAGAGCGACCTCCTGAGGACCGGAACTTCTGAAGCCGGACTTCAGCGCTATCCGTGCTCAGTAGTAGTCCTCCTCCTCCTTGACAGGGGCACGGTGGTGTGGCAGCTCGATATCTTCCCTGGTACGAGCGCGATGGAGGGGCGGCTCACCATAGTCATCATCGCTCTAGCTCTGTCTAGAGGAGGTGCTGCTGCTGCGGAGGGAATCACGACCATTGCCAAGGCCAAGTTCACTGCCGGGGACGTCACCGTCGCGGTGGGTGTCGGTGTCAAAACCGGCAAATCTCGGGTAGGGGGGCCCAAGTTGTACGTCTTAGGATCGATGGTAACATGAGACAGGGGACACGATGTTTACCCAGGTTCAGGCCCTCTCGATCAAGGTAATACCCTACTTCCTGCTTGATTGATCTTGATGAATATGATAACAAGAGTTGATCTACCTCGAGATCGTGATGGCTAAACCCTAAAAGTCTAGCCTCTGAGATTGATATGATTCTATTGTCTCTACGGACTAAACCCCTCGGCTTATATACATGCTGGAGGGGGCCTAGGGTTACAAATGTTACTTGGGGAGGAAGGAATCATTACATCCGGACATCTTTCTTGCTTTACTACATACATTGGAGTCCTAACCGGACACCAGGGAGGGCCTTCTACTTCTATCTTCACGACCCATCAATTCGGCCCAGCATCAACAACCCGGACGCCTGAGGACCCCTAAATATAGGACTCCCTTAGTAGCCCCCGGACTTGCCTTCAAGGACGAGGTTATATCCGGCTGCATGTCTTCGGTCTTGCAAGGTGAGTCCTCCATCGAATCAGATGATAGTTTGGCTTCATATTTAATGTTATATCTTGTCGATTCCCTTCCTCCGTTGCTTCAGCTTCCACGTGTCAAACAAATGCGAACCGTCGGGGTTTTTTTATAATTAACCCCTCAACTGCATAAGGAAGGCACTTATTGAAAGTGAGTACCATTCCACACATGAAAAAGATCTTTGGATCCTGCCACGGAAAATCAAACATGGCCAGCATCCCTAGTTCTTCCTCGCGCCCTGACGACCCTCAAGCGGACGACTGGGATAGTTGCTCTGTATCTCATGCACATCTAACACAGGGATATCTCCCTCCCGAGGATCTAGCCCCCGTCCGTACTGGATTAACTTCTCTCGATGGTCAAGCCCTGGCAGAAGGTTTCCCCAATCCTTCCAAAGAAGAGTCCGTGTGCTTTGTATCCTTCCTCCTAAGAGGCGTAGGGTTTCCTATCCACCATGTCAGGGTATTTAGATCGACACCTATGGGATCACAAGAATCCCTACTACGGTTGCGGGGCGCGGGGTTGAAAGAAGAGTGGATCTAACGGTTAGGACACGGTTCCTTTACCCATGTTCGGGCCGCAAAGATGCGGAAAACCCTACTCCTGCTTTGGTGGATTATACGTTGGTGTTCTTCAGCTAACGAGGAGCTCCGAGAGGGTCGTGAGCAGTTCCAAAAAGCCGAATCCTCCTCCTGGTCGCCTCGGGCATCCTTTTATAGGAAAAAGGGGTTGCCACAGTGGCACACGGGAGGTGGAAAGGGTATAGTGATGCGAGGTTATCCCTCGCATTATAGGACAAGGTGTATTTAAAGCACCCAGCTTAGGTGTCCTTGCTTTATCGGGGACGGGGGGAGACGTTCGTCTTGTCCGTCGCCGCCCCTCCTCCTGTTGACACGCGCCTTGGCCAGCAGTGCCTGAGGCGCCATGTAGGCAGACAGGCAGCTGAGGTGGCGCAACGGCGGGTCTCCACGAAGATCTGTGGGTTGCCAAGAAGGAGCCTGTCCAATTGGTTGGGTCGGCAGCCGCGTGGGTCGGTGGAAACCTGGTTGGTGCGGGCCTGACGGTGGCCCTGCGGGCGTTCTCGGCAAGGATCCTGTCATGGCGCCTGCTGTCATCCCCGGCAAGGTACTTGCTGGGGGCCTTGTGGTTCTCCTTGGCTGGGATCCCGCCAAGGGTCGTCGTCTTCTTAACTTGCATCTCATCTTGAATGTCTTCGCAAAGATCTGCATGCCACCACGGGGATATCTCCCGAATCCTCGCCCCATGGGGGCGGTGGACTCAAGGGTGATTTGCTCCATAGGCGCAGGGCGAGCTGCCGCGGCAAGGGTCTTGCTGGGGCTGCCAGAGCCGGCCCCGGCAAGGATCTTGCCGGGGGAAGCCGCTTCGTCCCTTTGCAATTTGTGGTCCTGTTCTTGGCGTCGCTCCAGTCTCCATCGAGCTTCAGTCTTGCCCCGGCTCGCCTCCCTCGCCATGCTTGGTGTGGTGGCGCCGTAGCTCAGACTGCCCGTGCACAGTCATAGGGGTACAAAAAGTGCACCCCTCTTTTTGTACACCGACACACCCTTTTCTTAAGGGGCTTCTAGAGTTCTATGGCCTCCAACTGCACGACCTTACGCCAGGGTCTATCCTGCACATTGTAGGCTTCGTTCCTCTCTGCGAGCTCTTCCTGGGCTGCGAGGCTCATTTTGGATTATGGTGCAAGTTTTTCTGCCTTGTCCCTTGCTCCCAGAAGGGATCCATATTCAAGGTGAGAGGTGCCGAAGTTTGGAGCATAGCAGGGACAGGTTATCTGCCCGGCACTCCGAAGAAAGCATCCGAAGAATGGCCCTCAGAGTGGTTCTATATTGAAGATGTGGTCTTGCCGGACCCAATCCGGCAAGGCATTCCCGAATACTCCAGTGCTCCTTTAAAGAAGTGTTTCAACTGGTGTCCCCGTAGTCTCAAGGAGGAGGACATGCGGAGGTTAAAAGACTTGCTAGCAAGATCAGACTATTTGCCCACCTCAAGATCACGGTAATCGAGGTGATGGCGATTTCAATAACGCGATGCGTGCAGCCGCTCCAGGCCAGAGGATTTCCTATGTGGCACTATAATGGCTAGGATGATGCCTCACACTGCCTACGCCAGGGTCCAGACAACCCCGCCGCTCTGGCTGCCATCCTGGTTGATCTCTACAAAGGAGAGAAGGAGAACTTTCTTCTCTTGAAGTCTTGATAGGGTTTCTCTATGTATAACCCCATCAATTAGGTAAGGTTTTCCCCGATCTCTAGTTTTACTCTACTTCTATTTAATTAACGGAACTCAGTTCGGTTGTTTTCAACTGGAGTGGAGGAAGGTGGTCGAAATGATTAGCAGTCCTGTCCCATAGCCAAAGGACCATACTCGGGACATGGACCCGGATTCGAAGAGGATCTGGATATTGGCATAGATCTTAAAGACGGAGTCTTTTACAAAACCAGCCACGATGGTACCAAATTGTCTATTATAGCCGACTATCCTGGCCTTCTTCCTTCCTCTCGGGTAAATGCCCAGGAGATTCCCCTTCAAAGAGAATATTCCCAGCGTGCCTCACCCACCGCACTATCTCATGCTCAAAAGGGGTGGCGCTCCTCCCGCCGAACTGCATCAAGAGTGTCTTCCTAGAGGGCGACGCCTACGCAGGGCGGGTCTCAAAAACTAAAGGGGACCAGAGACACCACCGAACCTCCTCCTTTATCGAAGAGGTATGACTCTTTAACATAAGTTTGGTGGTGGAGCTGGATCATAATTTTTCCGCTTTATCTTTTATTTTTAGGAGGAGTGTATGCCGGACTGTGTCTGGTGATCCTGCTGGTCATGCCCCATCCAATCCAGCCCCCGGCCCATCCACAAGGACTAGGGCGGATGCGGGGGTAACGCCGGATTGTCCTCTTCAAGAGGATTCAAATGAAGTATCAGTTACTAATTCCGAAGTGGAGAGCACGATGAATCATCGATGGACCAAAGCGGCCATGCGTGACCCAGCTTTCACTAAGGAGGCGTTTAATGCCTTTAGTTCTACGGATGCGTATATCCGAGCCGCTCGAGACGGACTTGCCGGAGCCCCTCACCAGCTTTCCAAGGACATGCGGGTGAGTGTTTAATTCAATGTTCATATGCAGTAGCCCCCAATACTTAAAGCAGTTGGCCCAACTGATTTAAGGATCGTTGTGTTCGTAGGTTCTCAAGGAAAAGAATAATGTTTTATCCAAGGAGTTGGAAGAGTGCCAAACCTAGCTTACTACTGTTACCACTGAGTTGGAGAACTCAACAAAGTCCAGAAATGGCTCTAATGGTAAGAACAATAGTATCCGAACAGCATGGTCTCGTACTGATGAATGATCTTTAAGTATACATTGTTTTATCTGTAGCAACATGGCCAGTAGACCAACTGGAGGGAAAGCTAAGGGCTGATCTGGCAGCGAAGGAGCAGGATGAAGGGCACACTGCTGCTGGTGAACGTGTATTGACACGCACCATATATGAGAAAAACAAGCTGTTGGATACCAATATCAAGCTAGACAAAGAGTTAAAGGACGTATGAGCCCAACTCTCGAAGGCTTTAAAAGAGAACAAGAAGCTTACACTACGGGAAACAACTAATTTGCCGTCAGGGGACGTCTTTGCCGTCAGCTTTTCGTCGGGCAGACGGCAAAGAAAGAGTTTGCTGTCATCAGTAGATGGCAAAGAAAATATGTCGGTAAAATAAACTTTGCCGTCTGCGAAAAAACACAGACGGCAAAGAACACACTTTGCCGTATGTAATAGAAAAAATAGACGGCAAAGATATTTGCCGTCTGCATTTTATATTACGGATGGCAAAGAACATACTTCGCCGTCTGCAATATAAACCGCAGACGGCAAAGAAGACAGCAAAGAAAGAAACACAGCACGCGGATCGATCACATGGATCGATGACATGACACGATCTCACCTGCACATCCCCTCGTGTCCCCAACACGCCCCGCGCCCACGCCTCATGCGCCCAACAACCCCACGTGCAGCACTCTCTGCCTTATCCACTCCCCCACCACGATCTCTCTCCCCCACCACAAGCTCTCTCTCCCTTATCCACTCCCCCACCACGAGCTCTCTCCCCCACCAGGAGCTCTCTTTGTCTCTCACACCTTATCCACACACCGTCTCCGGTCACCACCACTCCCATCGGCCGCCACCTCGCCGGCCCCGGCCACTTCTCCCATCGCCCCCGGCCCCGGTGCCATCCCCGTCGCCCCCGGCCAAGGCCGCAGCGCGCCCGAAGCTCCGCCGGCGTCCGTCCGCCACCTCGCCCGCCAGCCGCCACCTCTAGCGTCGGCCTCGGCCACTTCCTACGTTGCCCCCGGCCTCGGCCCCATCGCCCTCGAAGCTCCGCAGGCGTCCGCCACGACGTCGCCTGCCATCCCCGTCGCCCTTCCCCCTTCGCCACAGGTGCCGCCGGCCCCGTTGCCCTTCCCCCTTCGCCACAGGCGCCGCCGGCCTCGTCGCCCCGGCCAGGCTCCGCCGGCCATGGCCCCTACCCTGCATGCCTCCGCTGTCCCTGGCCCCATCGCTCGATGCTGCACCACCTCCCGCCTCGAGGAGCGGGGATAGCTCATCGGGCGTCCATGGCGGTTCTGCTCTGTCCGTGGAGAACGAAGGACGTCCATGGTGGCGCTGCTCTGTCCTTGGAGAAGGGAGAGGGCGCGGCTGCTGTTTACTGCTGCTCCAGTGGTGTGGTGTAATTTTGTATTGTGAATTTTTTTCGTTCATCGTAGATTCTTGGAGCAAAGTGTTGATGTGTACTATGGTGTAGTGTGGTGTTCATTGTTATCCTCTGCACTAGGACTGTTGATTCAGGTTATTTTAATACGTTATGTGAAGGCTGATGGCATAGACGATTTGTTCGAACGCCATTGTGTTTTTTTTAATTTGACCCCATTCTTTGCCGTCTATGATATACGAGGCTGAAGGCAAAGAGGCGAACAGCTGACGGCAAAGATGTAGTCTAGCTGATGGCAAAACTACTTTTGTTTGCCGTCTGTTATTTATAAGGCAGGCGGCGAAGAAGATTCGGCTGACGGCAAATTCTTTGCCGTATGTAAGATAAAAAGCTGACGGCAAAGTATTCTTTGCCGATTTAAGTTTTGCCGTCTAACTTTGTCGTCTACTTCTTGATGGCAAAATCTCTGCCGTCTGTGATCCACAGACGGGAAATTTCCTGTTTCCTGTAGTGTTAAGGGCAGCGTATTTAGTATGATGATAAACCCAGCTTTCATTACAGTCCCTTGATTCGAAGTTTCTTTACAAAAAACTGTTCCTGCAGGTTTGTTAACTGGGCGGCCCAAAGGGGAGGTGTCTGGAATTCAAGGTAATCTACTGCAAGAGCTTCCCAATGTGCTCGAGCGAGCTCGCAAGGCCATGAAGAAAATGGCAAAGGCTTTATGGCCGGCCAATTCTCCTCCAGAATTTATGGAGGAGCTGGCGAGTTTATTCAAAGGGGTCCAACACCGCTTTGAATTATGGAAAGCACCAGCGTGCCGAGAAGGTGCCCGGGAAGCCTGGGCTATGGTGAAGGCACGTTATATCGGGCTGGATCCGAACCATATGGCTCGGGTCGGACCTCGAGGTCCTGACGGACTAGAAATCCCTGTAAGCTTGGTGTATGATCAAGTAAAGATAGCCGCCAAGTATTCACAACAAGAGTGTAAGTTAGACAGTCTTATAGATGGTATAGATGAAGAATGGGCGTTTGATTCTAGGTAACAATGTACTTTATCATCAAACTTATCTCCGGCCGAAATGAATATAAAGTTTGTCATGGCCGACCTTCTGCGTTAACCTCCGAAGACCCAAGGGCTGGAGTGTCTCCGAATACTATACCTATGATAAACACGTGGTATGTTCAATAACCAGGCGATCCGATCATAATTGCTTGAACCGACAAACTTTGTTCGGGGAGCTGTGTTATATTACCGTTTAACGTAACAAACATCTTCCACAGAGAATAGTTCTGTTAAGGGTTCCTTTCCGTGGGTCAGCATGCGTATATATATGCGTGCCTAGGCTTTAGATCCTATGAAGAGGATTTGAGGATGTCGTACCCTTTTAAATTTGAAAAATGTATGCGCTTCTAAAAGTAATATGATGTGTATCCGCCGACCAATTATTCACTTAAGAATGCTAGCTTTCGGCTTCACCCGTCTGAGGTACAGGTCCAGATTACTCGGTTGTAACAATCACAGAGGTGCTCCCTTTACACCCTAGCTGAACAATCGGGAACGTAGGGTATAAGCACAGGAGCCAAGCAACCCAGCATGGCAAAAACTTAAGCCATAAAGGTGCATATAATGCCAAGGAGACTGTAAGAAACAGACGACATAATTATTCTGAGCAATATGCTTTATTGATAATGGGCTTCATTATAGAAGACCCCAAGTATTTTCGAGGTATATACATTTGAGTAGTTCTACCTTGGGATAATTCGGTTGAGCCAAAAAATTATCGATAAAAAATAAGAAAAAAAGGAAGAGGAGAACTGTAAAAACAAGGAATAAGACCTAGATTGAAAAAGAGAATATGTGCTATCGAACTATCTGTAGTATCGCTGGAGCCTGGCAGCATTCCATGGGTTCGGCTCAAGGCGATTGTCTGATGCATTTCGAAGGTGATAGGCTCCGCCGGTGAGTACTTCGTCAATAATGAAGGGGCCCTCCCGTCTTGGTTTGAGCTTGTCTTTTCCTTCTTTGGGAGGCGTAGTACAAGTTCGCCAACATTGTATGTCTTCGCCCACACTTCTCTGCTTTGGTATCGCCTGGCCTGCTCTTGATAAAATGTGGAACGATCCAGCGCGATATCGCGTTCCTCTTCAAGGCCATCTAGGTCATCCTGCCGATCAAGCTCGGCATCTCTCTCTTCATGCATGCGCACTCGAGGTGAGTCATGAATAACATCACAGGGCAAGACACCCTCTGCGCCGTACACCATGAAAAAAGGTGTGTATCCGGTTGTCCGGTTAGGTGTAGTTTGTAGCCCCAGAGTACGGAGTCGAGCTCCTCCACCCAGTGTTGATCTAACTCCTGAAGGGAGCGCACCAGTCGGGGTTTAATGCCACTCATTATCAAGCCATTAGCTCTTTCTACCTGATCATTTGTCTGAGGGTGGTACACAGAGGCATAATCAAGTTTAATGCCTAACTTAGCGCACCAATTTTTCACCTCGTCAGTTGTGAAGTTGGAGCTGTTATCTGTGATAATACTATGCGGGACACCATAACGGGGTACTACGCTGGATATAAAATCTATCACTAGCCCTACCTCAGCTGCTCGGACCGGCAGGGCTTCTATCCATTTAATGAATTTGTCCACCATGACTAGTAGATATTTCTTTTTATGGCTTCCCCATTTAAGAGGTCCAACCATATCCAGCCCCCAGACCGCAAAGGGCCAGGTAATGGGGATGGTTTTGAGAGCTGTGGGAGGCATATGGCTTTGGTTTGCGAAAAGCTGGCATCCAACACAATGTTGGACTAAGGTCTGTGCGTCTGCGCGCGCAGTTGGCCAGAAGAAATCAGTTCGGAAGGCTTTGCTTATAAGAGCTCGAGCCGCGGCGTGATGGCGGCCCATGCCAGCGTGTATTTAGGCTAGAAGTTGTCGTCCCTCCTCTTCAGATATGCACCGTTGGAGAATACCAGTCGTGCTTTTCTTGTATAGTTCATCCTCGTGAACCTTATAGACTTTAGAACGCTGAATTATGTGGCGGGCCTCATTTTGATCATCGGGGAGCTCTTGCTGTTAAGGTAGGCTAGGAAAGGCTCGGTCCACGGGGCTATAACAGCCATGATCTCATGAGTTGACGATGTGATTTCCGTGTCAGAGTCCCTGATGACATCTGTATTGAGTTCGGCAGGGGGCGTGTCCTGGTCCGGATTAGCGTCACTGCTCCCGTCCTACCATGTTACTGATGGCTTGAACAACCTTTCCACAAATTAATAAAATAAAGAAGTGAATTTTCAAATTTTAAGTAAGGAATAAATCATGTATACATCTAAACAACCTTTTCTTAAATCTAAGCAACCCTTTAGTAAATCCAAGCAAACTTTTAATAAATCCAAGAAACCTTTCGTAAATCCAAGCAAACTTTTCGTAAATTCAAGCAACATTTTCATAAGTCTGAACAACCTTTTCGTAGGTTTCCTAAGATTGGCCCAGGAAGGTGGGTCTGGGTCGCGTTTGGCGCCCATGCGAGCAAGTATATCCGATGGCTGGTTACTATCCCGAGCCACATGGTGAAATTCTAGCTCCTCGAATCTAGCCGATATTTTCAATATGCCGTTTTGATAAGCCGCCATTTTTTAATCCTTCGCATCAAACTCTCCGTTAACCTGAGATATGGTGAGGTTCTAGTCTCCGCGTACCTCGAGGCGCCGTATACCCATGGATATGGCCATGCGGAGACCATGCAGCAATGCCTCGTATTCGGCCGCCTTGTTTGAGTTCGTGTACATGATCCGCAACAAGTAGCGGACTGTATCTCCTATTGGGAATATCAAGATGACGTCGGCCCCCAACCCAGCTAACATTTTGGAACCGTCAAAATACATTGTCTAGTGGGAGTATGATCTATACTCTTTAGGGAGTTCGGCTTCAGTCCATTCAGCAATAAAGTCGGCCAACACCTGAGATTTAATAGTCCGACGTGGTTTGTATGTTATTTCAAATGGTAAGAGCTCGATGGCCCATTTGGCTATGCGCCCAGTGGTGTCTTTATTGTGTATGATATCGTTGAGTGCTACTTCGGATGCCACTGTGATCGAACACTCTTGAAATTAGTGTCGGAGCTTCCGAGATGCAATGAATACCGCATATGCAATTTTTTGGTAATGGGGGTATCGTGACTTGCACAGTGTGAGAACCTCGGATACATAGTATATGGGTTTTTGAACTGGGAATTTGTGTCCCTCTTCATTTCGTTCGACGACGAGCACCGCACTCACTACCTGGTGAGTGGCAGAGATATAAAGCAGCATAGGCTCGCCAACCTCTGGAGCGGCTAGGATTGGGTTACCTGCTAATATGGTTTTTATTTCCTCTAGCCGGCCGTGGCCGCCACCGTCCATTCAAAGTTGTCTGTGCGCCGTAGCAGTCTATAAAGCGGTAATGCTTTCTCCCCTAATATGGAGATAAAGCGGCTCAAGGCCGCTACGCAAACTACTAGCTTTTGCACTTGTTTGAGATTGGTTGGCGTAGTTAGCTATGACAGGGCCCGGATTTTAGCTGGGTTCACTTAGATTCCTTTATGGGATACGATAAACCCTAATAGCTTTCCTGCCGGAACACCGAAGACGCATCTTTCTGGATTGAGCCGTATGTCATATGTTCGTAAGTTATCGAACGTAAAGCGGAGATGATTCACCAAGGTTTCGATGTGTTTGGTCTTGATGCCTACATCTTCGACATATGCCTCCACTGTTTTGCCAATTTGTTTTTCTAAGCATGTTTGAATCATGCATTGATATGTGGCACCGGCATTTTTGAGTCCAAATGGCATAGTGTTAAAGCAAAAGGGGCTATACGGAGTGATCAATGCCGTAGTGGCCTGATCGGATTCCGTCATTTTTATTTGATGGTATCCGGAGTAGGCGTCGAGGAAACACAATGAGTCATGTCCTGCGGTTGCATTGATAATTTGATCAATGCGGGGCAGGGGGAAGGGATTCTTAGGGCTGGCCTTGTTTAGGTCCGTGAAGTCGACACAAAGGCGCCATGATTTGTCCTTCTTTGGCACAATGACAAGGTTGGCGAGCCAGTCCGGGTGTTTGATTTCCCTTATGAATCCAGCTTCCAATAGCTTGGCTAGCTCTTCCCCCATAGCATGTCTTTTGGGTTCAAAAAATCATCATAATGACTGCTTGACTAGCTTGAACCCTTTGATAATGTTGAGGCTGTGTTCGGCCAGCTTGCGTGGGATTCCTGGCATATCTGAAGGATGCCAAGCAAATATATCCCAATTTTTGTGAAGGAAGGCGTGTAAAGCGATGTCTACTGCTGGATGCAGCTGTGCCCCAGTAGATGTTGTTTTATTAGGATCCGTTGGGTGCACTTGGAATTTCACAATTTCATCTGCTGGCTTAAAAGAGGTAGATTTCGATCATTTGTCAAGGACTACGTCTTCCCTGTCCACCGTAGATCGTAAGCTGGTTAGTTCTTCCGCCGCGAGGGCTTCAAATAGTGTCTCTATGGCTAAGGATGTAGTTTTTTTCTCGGCACGGAGTGCTCTATCTGGATCATTTGCAACTGTGATTATTCCATTGGTCCCTGGCATCTTAAGCTTCATGTACCCGTAATGGGGTATAGCCTAAAAGCGTGAGAAAGTGTCCCGCCCTAAAAGGGCGTGGTATACGCTGTCGAAGGGGACAATGTGGAAGAGCAGTTCCTCCGTCCTATAGTTCTCGGGTGTACCGAATACTACGTCGAACTTAATGCTTCCCAAACACCGGGCTTCTTGGCTAGGGACGATTCCTCAAAAGGTTGTATTAATTTGTTCATTGCAGGATTTATCAACGTGCATTTTTGCAAGCGTGTCCTCGTATATGAGGTCGAGTCTGCTGCCTCCGTCCATGAGTACTTTTGTGAGGCGGAAGCCATCTACTATGTGATTCCGTACAAGAGCAGTTGTGGCTCGGACCGACCGGACTCATGGTTCGTCTTCGGCAGAAAAGGTGATTGTCATATCGTTCCATGGGCTTGCAATGTTGATTTGATTGACCTCTCCAAGATCGCGTTTCTCTCTCTTGCATCGGTTATTTGAGGAGAATGTCTCGAACATGGTGAATACATCGATGCCTTTCTCCCACGGCGTTGCGGTGGTAAGGATTAATTCACTGCTCTTTGCTACCTTCCGAAGTACCCAACATGCTCTAAGGTAGTGGGTAGGGGTATTGTCCGGGGTGCATGTATTTGGCAAGGTTGATCTAGCAGTTCATCCAGAACGGATCGGTGCCTTGTGAAAGGTCTTTTTTTCTTGCCATTGCGTGTATTGTCCGACGCCCTACCTGTGTATGTCCGTTTCACCTTATCGGCATGTGGACCAAACATGGACTGTTCCAGAGGTGTACTCTGGGCTTTCCAAGTGTTTTCCATGGCATAGTACTTTCATACCTAGTGTGACAGTTCTGCAAATCTTCATATTTGACGGCGGTTGAGGGCGTTCAAGACTCCCTCGTCTGTACAATTGCGGTGAAATATGGGCACCATATCATCGTCGCAACAGTCCTTAATCTTGTTTTTAACAAGTAGGAATTTGGCCCATAAGTTATGAACTGTTTCCTGGGGCCGTTGACGTATATACGTGAGGTAATATCGGTCCGGTAGTCTGGATTTTCTTGGAGAGTGCGTACTATGGTGGGTGGGTGTGGTTAAATTTGAGTCCCGACCCAACGTAGTGTCCGGGTTTTGCACAACCTCTGGTGTGGATGATCTAGGCCCGGTAGGGTTTGGATATTTCACGGGCCCAACGTCTGTCCCAGAGCCTGAAGGGCACGGTGTGCCACCTGTCAGAGGTGTCTTCTGCTTGATGGGTTCAGAGATCCGAACAGCTCCGACCTTTGTTTTAAGATGTGATGTATTCTCAGCTCGATCCTCAATCGCAGCCACGAGGTGAGTTGTCGGGGTTGAATTGACTTCCTGACCGGCTTTAAGTCTGATGTGATCATCTGATGATGAAAGCCTCAGGGCGGCGATACGATCCAGCAGCTCGTTTAAAGACGAGGAATCCGTCGAGGTTGCGTCATCGAAGAGGTCGAAGACAACGCAGGAGTGGTGCTCGATGGCCGCGGGAAGTGCGGCCGGCCTTGAGGCCACGCGGGCGCATACAGCAAACCCGCCGAGTTGGAGGATCTGGCCCATGGACAGGTTGTCTCCGAGGGTGATCTCGTCGTTGATGACGAGACGAGCCATCGATCGCTTTTTGCAAGCGCACAGCGAAGCTCTCAATGAAAGCACCATTGTCGGTGTCAAAACCGGCAGATCTCGGGTAGGGGGGCCCAAGTTGTATGTCTTAGGATCGATGGTAACAGGAGACAGGGGACACGATGTTTACCCAGGTTCAGGCCCTCTGGATCGAGGTAATACCCTACTTCCTGCTTGATTGATCTTGATGAATATGATTACAAGAGTTGATCTACCTCGAGATCGTAATGGCTAAACCCTAAAAGTCTAGCCTATGAGATTGCTATGATTATGTTGTCTCTACGGACTAAACCCCTCGGCTTATATACACACCGAAGGGGGCCTAGGGTTACAAAGGTTACTTGGGGAGGAAGGAACTATTACATCCGGACATCTTTCTTGCCTTACTACATACATTGTAGTCCTAACCGAACACGGGGGAGGGCCTTCTGCTTCTATCTTCACGGCCCATCAATTCGGCCCAACATCAACGACCCGGACGCATGAGGACCCCTAAATACAGGACTCCCTCAGCGGGTGTCACCATCAGAGAGGTGGTCACTGTCGCTCTTTGGACATCATCCCAAGAGCCTGTTATCTTCCCTGAAGACCTTGATGTAGAGCGTCGCCGCTCCATCATAATTGAAGTGGAGGGTGCGCCTCCCCAGCAAGCCGCAAGCATGGGCCAATGCCTCCCATCCATGTTTCAAGAACACATTCCCCGTGGGAGTGGCCTTAACCTCCACCCACGAGGCCCTGCTACAGCAGCCGTCGTCCTGCAGCCATAGGCTGCCCAGTCCACCGGCTGACAACTCCCCCGCGAAGAAGCGTGGAAGGTGGATCAAGGGTCCCCGGCCTCTCCGTCCACACTACGAACTCTCAAGCCACATCAGCCGAGTGAATTAGTGGGCGTGGTGGCCGAGCGACCGCTGAAGGATCTCCGCCTCGACCACGGCCACTGCAACCTCCGCTGCACCCCCCACGGTGAAGGCCTTTTCCCCGACCGTTAGGGGCAATGCGGACACTTGCGGGGGCGCGCTCGTGTCCCAGGGGGACAACCGCCGGTGTAGTGGTGTTGTTGCAGGGACGTCCCCACCCCTCTTCGGCGGGGGAGACACCAGCCTCTCACGCGGAGCTTTCCCCTTCTCGGCAGCTGAGAACCTCCTCGTTGGCGCCATGAGTGTTGCGGCAAGGGTATGGAGTTAAGAAGCAAGAAGACGAGGACGGGCTGGGACTCCATCTCTGTCGCCCATTTATAGGAGGCCAAAGACCAACTGATGCCCCTTCGCATTCGGGCGATGAGGGCACCATGGTGTGGGCCAAACCCTTGTCAGCAGGGGCGGTTACCGAGGCGGCATGGGGAAGTGGAGGTATCCGCGTCCCATCCAGCACCATACGTCGAGCTTGGACCGTAGGTGATTGTAGCCCGCAATGCTTCTACCTTCCCTCTTCGGCTTCACCTTGAAGCCAGACTAAGTGTGCCTTGGGCTCGGGGGCTACTGTCAGCGTTCTGGTATCGGGGGTACCCAGACTTGCCTGCCTACGGCCTAGGGCATGGCTCCCTCGACGGCCCGGCGTGGCTCCCTCGACGGCCCGGCGAGGCCCAGGTTCAAGACTGCTCGAGGAGAGCCCTCGCGAGGGGCCCTTGCCCTCGCGAGGAGTGCTGGGCCAAGACCCCCCAGGAGCAGCTCCTTAAGCTTCCTCCCGAGGAGCAGAGATTCCTATGCAAGTGCCCCCTCTACTAAGGCTGGGGTGACGTGGGCCATGACGATCACAGCCAGGCAAGTGCCAGCGGGCGCAGAGGGGCAGTTTCCCCTTTGATTCTAGAAGGACAGAGCCAGGCGCGTCTTCCCAAGGGGAGGGCTTAAGGTTTCCCTTCCGGTGCAACAAGACCAAGACCATGAGCTCGGCAGGACCGACATCACCACCGAGCCCACCTCTGCGTCAGGATTATAGGCTTTGCAGGCGAAGACCACCTTTCGCCAGGATAAGATGTACCTCTTGTCCCCTTTCAAAATTGGCCGTTGTGGAATCTTTCCAGTAGACAAATCTTGGTGTACTTCCTCATTTCCTCTATATTGACGTGTTCCACTTGTGGATGCCTCCATGTCAACTTGTGGTTCACCTTGACGTGAAGTTGAGGCTTCCACTTGAATTGACGAAGTACACTCCTTCACCTCCGTTGGGCGAATCTTGCCAATAGAAAAATCTTGGATTGCTTCCGAAGGATCTTTGTCTCCTACATCAATTGGCAATTTCTCTACTTGCGAGCCGTTAGATTCATCAAACTTCACATCTATTGTCTCTTCAACCTTTCGGGTGAAATTGTTGTAGACACGGTAAGTGTAAGAGTTTGAGCCATAACCAAGTAGGAAACCTTCATGAGATTTAGGAGCAAATTTAGAGTGATGATGCTTATCAAGAATGTAGCACTTTTATCCAAATACTCTAAAGTATCCAACTTGGGGTTTGTTACCGGTGAGAAGCTCGTATGTCGTCTTGACGAGAAGCTTGTGAAGATATAGTCGATTAGTGGCATGACAAGCTGTCTCAACCGCTTCCACCCAAAAGTGTCTTGGCGTCTTGTATCCATCAAGCATTGTCCTCACCATCTCAATCAGTGTCTGGTTCTTCCTCTCAACGGCTCCGTTTTGTTGAGGTTTGTACATAGCCGAGAACTCATGTGAAATCCTTTCTTTGTCAAGGAAGGTATCCACATTGGCCTTCTTGAACTATGTTCCATTGTCACTCCAAACTTTCTTGATCTTCACTTCAAAATGATTTTTGGCCTTCCTAGTGAAGTTCTTGAAGATCTATTGGACCTACGATTTATCATCGAGAAAGAACACCCAGGTAAATCTTGAATAATCATAAACAATGACCAAACCAAATGTGTTACCACCAAGACTCTTGTAGGCTTTGGGACCAACAAGATCCATGTGAAGTAGCTGAAGCGGTCTTCTCGTGGTCATGAAGTTCTTCACGGGATGACTTCCTCCAACTTGTTTTCCTGCTTAACAAGCACTACAAAGTCTATCCTTGTCTAATATGACATCTTTAACACCAAGGATGGGATCACTTTTAATAAGCTTATCAAGATTTCGCGTACCCACGTGACCTAACCTTCTATGCCATAACCAACATTTAGAAGATTTAGCAATTAAGCAAGTACAAGGTTGATCTCTCTTAGTGAAATCAACAATGTATAGGTCACCTCTACGGATACCGGTAAAGACCATAGTATGATTATCTCTAGGAAACACTTTGCAATCTACGTCAGTAAATAAGACATTGAAACTGAAGTCAGCTAGTCTAGATACGAAAAGTAAAATGTGGCCAAGAGATTCAAAGAGCATAATGTTTTGGATAGAGCTATCATGGGAGATGGCCACCTTACCAAGGCCAACTACCTTACCCTTAGAGTTCTCACCGAAAGTGACATACTTGCAAGGGGCGTCATTCTTTGCAAGCTCACAGAACATGTTCTTGCCTCCGCTCATATGATCAGTACATCCACTATCGAGAATCCACTCTGTCGGTGTACTAAGGTAGGGGTACCTCAGTACCCCAACTTGTGCATGGGCAGTAGCAGCTTCCCGCGGCAGGGCCTACCACGCGCTTGCCGGAGACCTTCCTGCTCTATATAAAACCATTCAAAAACAAAGTATGCAAGACAGAAGATCAAGACCCCGGCGAGTGGAGCTTGCCGGGAAGGCCGCTCTAGGCTTAAGATTACCTCACTCACGCAAGGCCCTGGCAAGAGGAGCTTGCCAGGAAGACTAGAAGATTATGTTACAGAAGACATGCCTCGGCGCAACGTGCGCCCCGGCAGGGCCAGGAGAGCGACAAGCATCAGAGCCCGACAAGCTCCCGGGCCCGGCAAGGTCAAGACCCCGGCAAGGTGCTTGCCGGGGAGAGTTACGCTGTGTGCCCGCGCTCCAGCTCATCGAACCACGCGTCACCCTGGGGCGACGCCAGGGACGCGTGGCGGATGGCTGTGCAGCCTGGGGGACACGGTGGCACTCCACGGTGGTAAAGCCATCGCCGTGGCAAACGGAGACGCAAGGGCGGGCGCTTTTGGGGTCGACGGCGACGGGCATTAAATGCTGTTGTCCCCCACTGTCAAAGTAGGTAGCGACCACTGTTCATACACTGTAGCTCCACTATTCCCGCACTGTTACAACTACCACCTCTTTTACATTTTTACCCTTTCTCCTACGTTGACACCTGTCGGTGACGCCTTGTACTATAAAAGGAGGCCCATGCACAACGTAGAAAGGGTTCGGAACCTAGATCGCTCATACGCTCGGTGTAGCTAGTTCTTCAAGCTCCCGAGCTCTCCAACTCAATACAAACTAAGCAGGAGTAGGGTCTTACGCGTTCGTCGCGGCCCGAACCTGGGTAAACTGCCTGCGTGATCTCCACGATCTGCTCTTTGTGCTCCCTCCGCCCTCTTACCGCACAAGCAAGGGGCTCCGGTCCCATAGGTGCTCGTGGTGGACAGTTTCCCCCGACATCTTTGGCGCGCCAGGTAGGGGGCGTCGAGGTTGTGCGAACCTGATCCGGCGTTCACGCGGGCGTATTCTTCATCAACCTCTCCAGTTTCATCAGCAACTTCATCAGCAACTGCGCCATGGCTCCGAAGAAGAAGGCTTCGGAGGTCGCAGGCCCGTCTGCGTCTCATCCGCCGCCACCGGAACCGACGGTGGGCGGGGGGGACGCCGTCAGAAGGGTGGTCGCCGGCGAGGACACGCGCGGCGCCACCAAATCCAAGGACAAGACGGATGACCGAGCCTCGGTCTCCGTGGACGCGCCACGTCCATCTCAGCAAACGACAACCCAGCAGCGCCATGCCACAGGAGGTGGCATCCGCTTGCTGGGCCAAGGGCAAACCGGAGGTTCGCGGGACGCTCCGGGCCATCGTCCTGGCACGAGCAAAGCGCGGTCGCCGGGGCGGGACCCTGCTCCTTCTAACGCTCTTAGGAGTCCGAGCATATCCCGCTCCTCGCACCGCTCGCCCCCGCTCCCCTCCACTCCAGCAGAAGCGCTCGCAAGGGCGCAACTGCTCCTCGACTTCCCTCCAGCGGCAGACAAGGCCGAAGACTGGAGGGCAACCATCCAGAGCCTGATCGCCTTTGCCAACAACGATTCACCACAGCAGCCGGCGACCTCGCGGCCGCGGCAAGTCGAGAAGACGAAGGCCGACGGCGACAAGACCGCCGGGGGTGCAACCACCGTGCACTCCCCGCCGCAGAAGCAAAAGACGCCGCCCCGCCAGAACAACGCCGACGACGGCTCTACAGCGTCGTCGGATCCGCGGGCTCGTCGGGACCAGCGCCAAGTCCTTGACGACCGGCGACAAGAAGACGCTCGAACGACAATCGAGCGTCGCCGAGAAGCTCGGCGACAATCAGATCAGCGAGCTGGAGCCGCTGTCGACACGCGCGCGCCCGGTGAACCAGGCGACTTGCCGTACGCGGCAGGTTGCCCTGCGTTTACCCGCGAGCTGCGGCGCGTCCAGTGGCCCAGCATGAAAAACTTCAAGCCCGACGTACCGGAGAAGTACGACGGCAAGACGCACCCCTCGGAATTCCTCAGCATTTACACCATCGCGGTGCAGGCTGCCGGGGGGCGCGACGAGAAGATTTTGGCGAACTACTTCCCGCTCGTGCTAAAGCCGAACGTTCGTTCCTGGCTTATGCACTTGCCGGAAGGCTCCATTTCTTCTTGGGCAGATCTTTGCCACCAGTTTGTTTGCGCCTTCACGGGCGGCCACAAACCCCACGGCCAGGAGAGCGATCTCCACATTCTGGCCCAGAAGGAAGGAGAACCCCTGCGCAAGTACATCCAACGCTTCAGTCGCGTGCAGCACAACATCCCCGACGTCCACACTGCCGCGGTTATCAGCGCGTTCCACCAGAACGTGTGTAACCGCCGCATGCGTGAGGAGATGGCCATGACCAAGATACGGGATGTCAGCGAGCTCTATGCTCTAGCTGATAAGTGCGCACGCGCCAAAGAGGGGAGGAGACTCCCCGGAGAGGACACCGGCGCGGGGGGAAGCGACAGCGACGACGCCGCCCCGGCAAAGAAGAGCCGGCGGCGGAACAATAGAAGGAAGAACAAGAAGGAAGTGCTTGCCGTCGAGAAGTCCGGCAAGGAGGCTCCCGCCAAGCAAACACAGGCTGGCGGCTCCGGCAAGGAGCCTGCCCCTGTGGCGGCAGCCGACAAGCAGGACGGCTCCGACAAGCAATACTGCAAGATCCACCGCACCAAGGGCCACGACCTCTCCAACTGCAAACGCGTCGAGTACCTCGTCGAGCAGCAGAAAGCTGAGTACGAGAGGCGCGACAAGGAGAAGGCCCAAGGTGGCGGAGGAGAACCAAGCAAGAAGCAGCCATTCAATGGCCGGGGAGGACGCCGCGGCAAGGCCAAGCAGCGGCAAGGTGACCGACCTCCCCGGGGCCGCGACAAGGACGAAGAAGACGACGACGATGACATGGAGGATGAAGATAACAGCGAGCAGGAGTTCCAGAAAGCCACGGAGGTCCTGTGCGTCGACGGTGGCGCCTCTCTGCACACCTCCCACCGCCAGCTCAAGCAGTGGGTGCGCGAGGTGAAGGCAGCAGAGCCGCCCGTGGAGTCGCGCAGGCTCCTCAAATGGTCCAGCACGCCCATCATTTTTGATCTTGAGGATCACCCTGACCGCACCACTGCGGTCGGGTGCTTGCCGATGCTGGTCTCACCCACCATCCGCAACCTCAAGGTCACTAAAATGTTGGTTGACGGCGGGGCCGGGCTGAACTTGATCTCCTCTGCTGTGATCAAGAAACTCCAAATCCCAGACGGCGAGCTCGAAGAGACCGGTTCTTTCCAAGGAATCAACCCGGGGAGGAGCAAGCCAAAGGGGAAGATAACTCTGCCGGTGACCTTTGGCGGGGAGCTCAACTTCAGAACTGAGCGCATCACATTCGACGTCGCCGATATCCCATTGCCATACAATGGGATACTCGGCCGTCCCGCCCTCGCCAAGTTCATGGCAGCTTCCCACCACGCCTACAACGTACTCAAGATGCCGGGGCCGATAATCGTCATCACTGTCCATGGTGACAAGAAGGATGCGCTTGTCTGCGCCGACAAGATCTACCGGGATGCAGCAACTGCGGCAGAGAAGGACACACTTGCCGCTGAAGCTCCCGGGGGGAAGAAGACGAAGACCAAGTCCGGCAAGTGCTCTGGGGCCCACTCCGGCAACCGCACCTCTTCGGAGTACTGCGCTGCCGTCGAGGACGTTCCATCGAGCTCCACCGGCAAGTGTAAGAAAGGGATGGCTGCTCCTCCGGCAACCAAGAAGGTGTCCGCCAAGGAGGACGGCACTGGTGGTACCTTCACCATCAGTGCCACACTTGACAGCAAATAGGAAAGCGCGCTCGTTGCCTTCCTGCGGGCGAATGTCGATGTGTTTGCCTGGCAACCATCTGACATCCCCGGTGTTCCCAGGAAGGTAATTGAGCACAAGCTTGCTGTTTGTCCTCATGCGCGGCCCGTCAAGCAGAAAGTGAGGAAGCAAGCCGTGGAGCGCCAAGAATTCATTGCTGAAGAAATCAAGAAGCTAGAGGCAGCAGGCCTAGTTAGAGGTGTGATCCATCCGACGTGGTTGGCAAACCCACTCGTCGTGCGCAAGGCCAATGGGAAGTGGAGACTGTGTATAGACTTCACCGATGTGAATAAAGCGTGTCCTAAGGATCCATTTCCCTTGCCGCGCATTGACCAGATCGTTGACTCCGCTGCCGGATGTGAGCTACTCTCTTTTCTTGATGCATATTCAGGCTACCACCAGATCTTTATGGCCAAAGAAGATGAAGAGAAGACTGCATTTATCACTCCATGTGGCACTTATTGCTTCATACGCATGCCATTTGGACTGAAGAATGCAGGATCAACATTTGCAAGAGTAGTGCACACTGCCTTCGAGCCACAGATCCACAGAAATGTAGAGGCCTACATGGATGATATTGTGGTGAAGAGTAAGAGCAAGGATACCCTGGTTCAAGATTTGGAAGAGACATTTCAGAACCTGCGCAAGATACAGCTCAAGTTGAACCCCGAGAAGTGCGTCTTTGGAGTCCCCTCCGGCAAGCTTCTCGGGTTCTTTGTGTCACAGAGGGGGATTGAAGCTAACCCCGACAAGATTAAAGCCATTGAGCAGATCGAGGCCCCGAAGCGCGTCAAGGATGTCAGAAGGCTTGCAGGTTGTGTGGCTGCCCTCAGTAGGTTCATTTCGAAGTCTGCGGAACGCGCCCTACCTTTCTTCAAAATCTTGAAGAAGGCAGGTCCCATGAAGTGGACTCCGGAAGCGGAGGCAGCGCTGCAGGATTAGAAACGGTACCTATCCTCCACTCCAATACTTGTCGCACCTAGACCACAGGAAAAGTTGCTGCTATACCTAGCGGCAACCAACCAGGTGGTTAGTGCTGCGTTAGTAGCGGAGAGGGAGGCCGACGAGGAGTCCGCGCCACCGGCAAGCGAATCCAGCGACAAGCAGGGGGCTGCTCCGACAAGCTCTGGCCCCGACAAGGCCAACTCTGCGCAGGAACAGGAAGAAGTGCGGAAGAAGATGGTGCAGCGCCCGGTGTATTTTGTGAGTTCCCTCTTGTAGGGGGCTAGATCAAGATACTCCGGGGTGCAAAAGTTGCTTTTCGGCCTCCTCATGGCCTCGAGAAAGCTGCGCCATTACTTCCAGGCACATGAGATAACAGTGGTCACTCGCTTTCCGCTGAAAAGGATATTGCACAATCCGGAAGCAACAGGCAGGATCGTTGAGTGGGCACTGGAGCTGTCGAGCTTTGGACTCAAGTTTGAAAGTACCTCAACCATACAGAGCCGAGCTTTGGCAGAATTCATAGCTGAGTGGACCCCAACGCCCGATGAAGAAGTCCAAGAAACAAGTGCACCCGTACAAGAAGCGACAAGTGAATGGGTAATGTACTTTGATGGTGCCTTCTCGCTGCAAGGCGCCGGTGCTGGCGTGGTACTCATCGCGCCCACCGGAGAGCACCTCAAGTATGTTATCCAGATGCACTTTCCATGGGAGCAAGCGACAAACAACACTGCTGAATATGAAGGTTTGCTCGCCGGCCTCAGGATTGCGGCCGAACTTGGGATCAGAAAGCTGATTGTGCGGGGAGATTCCCAGTTGGTGGTCCGACAAGTTAACAAGAGCTACCAGAGCCCTTTGATGGAAGCTTATGTAGATGAAGTGAGGAAGCTTGAAGAGCACTTTGAAGGTCTGCAAATGGAGCACGTCCCGAGAGCTCACAATGACATTGCAGATGGCCTTTCAAAGTGTGCTTCGATGAAGTTACCTGTGGAACCAGGGACCTTCTTGCTCAAGCTGACTCAACCATCCGTTACACCATCAATTGGACAGTCCAAGAAGAGAAAGTTGGTCTCCGGCGGCTACTTTCCGGCGGATCTTCCTGAAACCGCCGCCAAGGTCCCCAAGATCAACGATCAGAACGCTGAGGAACAGTCTGCTCCTGCAGATCCGAGGATTTGTGCAGTTGAAGCAAGTGTTCCCGACAAGCTTCGCCCCGGCGAGCTTGCCGGGGGACCATCAGCTCCGGCGGAACCAGAGGTTCTTGCCGTAGAAGCTGAGGTCCCCGCAGCGGCCCTCATGCCTTTAGTCCTTGCCGTTGAGCCTCAGGCTCCGGCATGGGCGCAGCAGATCATCCGTTTTCTGCAAACTGGAGAACTTCCCGACGACCCAGAAGAAGTAGAGAAGATAACTAGGCAGTCAAGTATGTACCAGTTCGTGGATAACGAGCTGTACAGAAGAAGGCTCAATGGTGTCAGGTTGAAGTGCATCTCCAGGGAAGATGGACAGAAGCTGTTGGCAGAAATACACGGAGGCATATGCGGCCACCACATTGGCGCAAGGGCGCTTGCCGGGAAAGCTTTCCGGCAAGGGTTGTTTTGGCAAGAAGCCCTCCAAGATGCAACTGCACTAGTAACCAAGTGTGAAGCGTGCCAGTTCCATGCAAAACAAATTCATCAGCCAGCTCAAGCTCTCCAAACAATTCCTTTGTCCTGGCCCTTCTCGGTCTGGGGGCTCGATATCCTCGGCCCCTTCCCCCGAGCCGTCGGGGGCTTTGAGTACTTGTACGTTGCAATCGACAAGTTCACAAAGTGGCCAGAAGTGGAACCAGTGAGAAAGGTGTCAGCACAGTCAGCGGTCAGGTTCTTCAGGTCGATTGTTTGCCGTTTCGGAATCCCTAACCGGATCATCACCGACAACGGTACACAGTTCACTAGTCGCAACTTCATGCAATACGTCCAAGACCTTGGCGCCAAGGTCTGTTTCGCTTCTGTTGCTCACCCGAGGAGCAACGGTCAAGCGGAGAGGGCCAATGCTGAAGTGCTGCGCGGACTCAAGACAAGGACCTTTGACAGGCTGCGCAAGTGCGGAAAAAACTGGATAGAGGAGCTACCGGCGGCTCTTTGGTCAATCAGAACGACACCAAGTCGAGCCACCGGGCAGACACCCTTTGCCCTAGTCTATGGGGCAGAGGCAGTTCTCCCCACGGAACTCATATACGGATCTCCTCGAGTACTCGCTTATGATGAGCTTGAGCAAGAGCAACTGCGACGAGATGATGCATTGCTCCTCGAGGAGGAACGTCTCGAGGCTGCTGTACGAGCTGCTCGATACCAGCAAGCCTTGCGTCGCTATCATAGCCGCAAGGTCAAGGCCAGGAGTCTCGAGGAAGGCGACCTTGTTCTTCGGCGTGTTCAGTCCGCCAAGAATTCCAACAAGTTGACGCCGAAGTGGGAAGGCCCTTATCGGGTGAGACAAGTCACAAGGCCCGGCGCTGTCCGCCTTGAGACCGAAGAAGGCTTACCGGTGAGCAACTCCTGGAACATAGAGCATCTTCGCAAGTTTCACCCATAAGGCACGGTTGCCGTGATCCGCTCCGGCAACCACCTTTTGTACAAGCTTTGCCGTTGTTGCATGTAACCCTTTGTACAAAGCCGGGCGCAGATCCCGTGCATCAGTAAAGTTTTTGTGTTTTGCGCTATTTGCCTTTTACATGCTTTTCTTTGCTATTTGCATGTGTTATTTGGCATCTTGTGCAACATACACATCCGGTAAGCATTAGCACGCCGAAAGGCTATATACTTGTTTCCCTCTTCTTTTTCCTTGCCTCTTAAGCAGAAGGAATGTTCCTCGCGCACAAGTTTGCCGGGGGGGGGGGGAAGGAGATGGAAGAGGAACCATGTGTTGTTCAAGAAAGAGAAGCCTTACCGAGAAGCAAGCAATATATGAAAGCTAAGTATTAGAATTTGAGCAGTTCAAATTTTTAATTTTTTAGTTGTTTTCCTTGCGCAATCACGCTTTGTATGGAAAACCTGTGCACGGAGGAACCTACCCGTGGTTAGCCGCACCCTTGTTTTGTTTTCGAGTACGCTCAACGACCTGAGTGAGCTGCGACAAGTGTCGCGCCCTTGGTTCGTTTTCGAGTTCACTCAACAAGCCGAGCGCGTTGCAACTAGCTGCGGCAAGGTTGCTTGCCGGTAAGACCTTGGCCAGCAGGCTGCTCAGAGTCCAGCACTCAGCGCTCGCGGCAAAGGACCCTTGCCGGCAAGCTCCCTGGAGGCGTAGGGTGAAAAACATACAAAGTAGATGACCAAGACAAGGAAGATAACATTGCACTGATTGATCAAAATAAGATAAATATCTTACAAAGGATAACTTGTCGCAATGATTAATGAGTTCATAACACCCTATGCAGCAACGAAAGGAGATAAAGAAAAAGGAGGCCTAATCTACGCGGTCGCCCTCAATCCTGGAGATCTTGTTCACTTTCGCGATGATGTGGGCGACCTGCGCCTTCAGCGCCTCCGTGTTCGCGTCGGCCGGCAAGCTGCGGAGAACGTTGGTGAGGTTTATACCGGGATTGCGGTATACAATCTTCGTCAGGACGCGCTCCAAGGTTCCCGCGTAGAGCTGGCGCGACTCCTCGGCCAGTTGTGCGGGGAGCTTCTTCCGAAGATCTGCAAGAGCCGGCGCGATCCCTCTGAAGAAGAGGCTGAGCTTGGCGCTGTGGGGGAGGTTTGGATCCGGAGAGTAGATGAGATGCTCGACCTTCAGCGCCAGCAGCTCCTGATCAATGTTGGATGCAGAGGACACCAAGTCGTCGGTCCACACCTCGACGGTCCGGCGGAAGTTCTCAGCTGCAGTATTGGCACTCTCCACCAAGCCTCGCTCCCTGCGGAGCTCTTCCTTCAGCTTGGTTTCCCGGTCCCGGACGGCGTCGAGCGAGTCCTTCAACGTGGAAACCTTCAGCTCCAGATCCTCGATTGAGTCCTTGGCGGCCTTCAGCTCGTCGCCCTGCTTGGAGAGGCGCACCTGGAGTTCGGAATTGGTGTGGGCGTCCTTCTCGCGCTCTGTGTTGAGCGCGGTGACCCTCTCCACGCTCGCCTTCAACGACTCCTCCAGTTGTGCAACCTTGGCCGCGAGCTCCTCCTTGGCGGTCTCCGCGGCAGCCGCGGCGGCTTTCGCCTCCTTCAGCTCTCCGCCAAGGGCCTGCTCCCGAGCGGCAAGGTCTTCCTCGTGGGAGTCGAGGTTGACCTTCCGTTGGGCAAGCTCTCCTTCTCGCCGGGACAGCTCCTCCCCGGCGAGTCGCTGCTGCTCTTCGGCTTCGGCTTTCTCCAGGAGCCACTCCTGGTACTCCCCGGCGAGCCTCTCACGCTCCTCCGCCACGTCGCGGAGGGCAGCCTGGTTGGCGGCGCGGAGCTCTGCCGCGCGCTTCTCCATCTCAACGGCGGCCTTGGCGGCAAGGGCCTCCCGAGACGCAAGCTTCGCCTGCCTGGCCCGGTAAAGGGCCAGGAGCTGATGAAGCAGCTTCTCCTCCTCGGGCCCGTCACTTCCGCCGGGCGCCTCGACGATCTTCAGACCCGCGGAGGCGAGGACCTCTCCGTCAAAGGCCTCGCCCTCTGCGGGTGCTCGCGATAAAGGACCCCACGGCACCTGGATGTAAACGCCATTGGGGGCCTCAAGGTAATAGGCAGACGGCTCCTTCTCGGCGGAGGGGTCGGCGGCCGGCGCAGCGCCCGACGCTCCTGCCGCCTCCGGGCCGGCAGTATGGCCGCCGTCCGCCTCCCCGTCCGCCGCGTCTGCGGCCGGAGCGGTCTCCTCCGCAGCCGGCTCGGCGGCTCCCGCCGTGTCCTCAGCGACAGGGGCGTCGCCGCCGCCGCCCTGCGCGCCCTCCTCCTCGACGACGATGACTTCCATCTCCATCTGCTCGGGGGGAGGAGGATCTAGAAGAAGAAGAAAAAGTGAAAGAAGTTCAAGCAAATATCTAAAAAGAGACGAATCCAAGGAGACAAAGTTACAGAACTTACCTTGACGGACGTCTTCAGCGGCAGGCTCCCTCGCCGGGCTACTCGCCCTTGGCGGGGTACTCGCCCTTGGCGGAGTACCCGCCCTTGGTGGAGTGCTCTCCCTTGCCGGAGAGTTCGCCCTTGGCGGGGACGGCGGGGCCTGCGGCTGCTCGGGAGCGACCTCCGGATGCTCCTGCGGTTGTGGCTCCGCCTCTGCACAAGACAATCAAGACAAGACAAAAACATCAAGATATCAGCACAAGACGAAATTCTCAAGCGTGCCCGACAAGCGGAAGTATGGAACCCAGACTTACGCTGGGGGCTGCGCTGGGGGCTACTCCTCGGAGCAGCGCTCGGGTCCGGCAGGCTCGTCTCCGGCGCGTCCCCAGTCGCCGCGACGGGCGAGTCGTCCGCGACCTCGACCACGGGCACCTTGGCCTTCTTCGCCACTCACTGGGCCAGGGTCCTGAGATCAAAGCAAAAGCAAGATTAGCATCAACAAGAATCAAGATAACGTTAAAGAAGATGCAAAAACCTCAAATTCTTACTCATGTTCCTCCTCGTCGTCGTCGTCGCTCAGGGCGGAGAAGTCAAATGCCACCTGAGGCGCGTCCGCACGAGGAGCAGGAGGCGAAGACTCCCTCGGGCGCTTGGCGGTCCCCGGGGCTGGGGGCTGCGAAGACCCGGCCCCTGTGGACGCCGAGGCCCGGGGAGCAGGCGGAGCAGCCGCTCCGCTATGCGAAGACCCTCCTCCGCTTGGCGCTGTCGTGCGGGGCGCCTCCGCCGTAGCCTGTGCGCGGGTCGCCCCCGCCGTGGCCTGTGTGCGGGTCGCCCCCGCCGTGGTTGGTGCGTCGGGCGCCCCCGTTGCAGCTTGACTCCCCCGGGAAGCTCGCGCTGCCCGGCGAGTTGGTTGTTGCCGGGGCGCCTGCGCCCTCGTCCCCGTCGTCGCCTTGCGGAGACGTTTCAGCAGAGACCGCTTGGGACTCGCCCGGGGCGGGGAGGTCTCCGATGACGAGGAGACGTCGTCGGCATAGAGCCCCAGAGACCCGTCGGAGTCCTCGGCGGCCTCGGCGTCCTCCTCCTCCTCCTCCTCCCCGGCAGGCTTGCTGGGCCCAGCGCCCTGCACTGTGGCCGCTCTCCCTCCGGCGCCTCCGCCCCCTCCGGCGCCTCCGCTCCCTGCGGCACCTCTGTTCCCTCCGGCAGCGCCGCCCCTTGCCGCGGCCTCGGTCACGATTCCGGGGATCCCGGAGTGCCTCAAAGAAGGGACCCCGGCGAGCGCGTCGGGAGGAAGTTGCAGCAGTCTGTGGATCTCCGCCTCCTCCGATTGGCAGGACGCATCCGCAGCCTCTGCCTCATCGGGCGAGAAGCCAAATTCTCCTGCCGCTGCGGCCGCAGCGGCCTCTTCAACCCGAGAAGCTATATAGGCAATCTCTTGGTCGGTGGTGTCCCGTGTGAGCCCTTTGATTTCATCCTTGTTCTTCGCCACCTCCACAAGGTTGTTGAAGAAGCTGATGATGTCTGATGACTTGGGCGGAATCCATGTGCGGTCCACGCCGTGCGAGTCACACGCGGGCATCATGGCGCGAAGAGGATCCCGGGCCGTGCTGTTGCAGAGAGGCACCACTCCCCGGGGAGCTCTGAACCATTCTGGGTGTGCCGGGTCGTGCTTAAAGAGTTCCCGGACCATCCCCTTTAGCTCGAGCGCCGTGAAGTTGAAGTTTAGCCCTGGGCGCAGCCTCATTATGTCCGCCGCGTTGCCGTACTCCCATGCCGGCCTCTTCCTATCCTGTAGAGGGGCAATGCGGCGGCGGAGGAAATCTGTGCCTACTTCCCCGACAGACAACTTTGCTACCCGAAGACGAAGAATCCGGACGAGGGCGACGTTGAGCTTGATGTCGTCCGAATCCAGCTCGCTCCAGTCCCTGCCGCGCACGATGGGTGTTGTGCGCGGCGCGGTGAAGGGTTGCGGCTCGTCCTCGACTACCCAACACCAGTCTGCACGCCACTCCTCCCACTTGCCGCGGAGCTCCCCCGGCAAGTAGGACTCCTTCTTGTTCAAGCGGAAGACCCAAGATATTCCTCCGGAGAGGGGTGCGCCGGCCTCTGCTCTAGGGGTGAAAAAGTGCCTAAACAGCGCTACGTTCGGATAGATCCCAATATAGTTTTCGCACATATGTGCGAAAACCGCCATCATGAGGATGGCGTTGGGGGTGAAGTCAAGAAGGTGGAGGCCGTAGGTGTGCATGATGTCGCAGAAAAAGTCGGAAAAAGGGGGACAAAGGCCGCAATGGAAGAAAGCTGCAAAGAAGAAGTACCCGCCGGGGTAGTTGTCCTTGGTGGCGGCGGGGTAGGCTCTGGTCCAAGGGTGCGCCTTGGTCTCCCCGGCCCAGAACAAGTAGTACTTGTTCCAGAGTTCCCGCGCGCTGAGCCGCGGCGAGAAGACGACGTTCCGCTTCCGCAACAAGGTGAGCCTCGCCGCTTGCTCCGATTTCTCCTTCTTGGTCTTCTCCGCCTTCGCCTTCTCAGTCTTCGGGGCCATGGCGGAGGCGGCGAGGGAAGGGGGACGAAGAGTTCGGCGGCGCCGCAGATGCGGAAGACGGCGGAGGAGGTGTGGAGGCGGAGCGCAAAGGGGATCTCTCGAGATGGAAGAAGAAGCAATGAAGGCGTAGGAGGGGAACCGCTCCTACTTCCTCTGCTTTTATGGGGAAGTGGGGGACGTTTCGCTCTTTCCATTAAAAGAACGTGGCCACGTCCCATCCCACGACGCCGCAATCGACGTGTGCCGTTATGGAGGGACGCGGCGGATGCGGAAGTGGATTCGGCGTGCCGTGGGCCGCGCGTGCCCGTGCACTGTTTTTGGCCTGGCCCAACAGCGCTCGGCACCGTGTGTGGCCCAGGCCCGGGGGCTCCTGTCGGTGTACTAAGGTATGGGTACCTCGGTACCCCAACTTGTGCACGGGCAGTAGCAGCTTCCCGCGGCAGGGCCTACCACGCGCTTGCCGGAGACCTTCCTGCTCTATATAAAACCATTCAAAAACAAAGTATGCAAGACAGAAGATCAAGACCCCGGCGAGTGGAGCTTGCCGGGAAGGCCGCTCCAGGCTTAAGATTACCTCACTCATGCAAGGCCCTGGCAAGAGGAGCTTGCCAGGAAGACTAGAAGATTATGTTACAGAAGACATGCCTCGGCGCAACGTGCGCCCCGGCAGGGCCAGGAGAGCGACAAGCATCAGAGCCCGACAAGCTCCCGGGCCCGGCAAGGTCAAGACCCCGGCAAGGTGCTTGCCGGGGAGAGTTACGCTGTGTGCCCGCGTCGCCCTGGGGCGACGCCAGGGACGCGTAGCGGATAGCTGTGCAGCCTGGGGGACACGGTGGCACTCCACGGTGGTAAAGCCATCGCCGTGGCAAACGGAGACGCAAGGGCGGGCGCTTTTGGGGTCGACGGCGACGGGCATTAAATGCTCTTGTCCCCCACTGTCAAAGTAGGTAGCGACCACTGTTCATACACTGTAGCTCCACTATTCCCGCACTGTTACAACTACCACCTCTTTTACGTTTTTACCCTTTCTCCTACGTTGACACCTGTCGGTGACCCCTTGTACCATAAAAGGAGGCCCATGCACAACGTAGAAAGGGTTCGGAACCTAGATCGCTCATACGCTCGGTGTAGCTAGTTCTTCAAGCTCCCGAGCTCTCCAACTCAATACAAACTAAGCAGGAGTAGGGTCTTACGCGTTCGTCACGGCCCGAACCTGGGTAAACTGCCTGCGTGATCTCCACGATCTGCTCTTTGTGCTCCCTCCGCCCTCTTACCGCACAAGCAAGGGGCTCCGGTCCCATAGGTGCTCGTGGTGGACAGTTTCCCCCGACACACTCCTTTCCTCCGGCCATGTAACCACGAAGGTTAACCATAATACCAAAGTGACTCATCGCCTCATTAAGGTCAAAGTCACTATCATCATCCTCATCATAATATACATGCTCAATATCACCATGTGAATGATCATCACCTAGAGAGAGTGATTCATTAGTTTTATGATCATGACAATCTGCATGTTTATGAATTCTAATGGTTTGTGGGATGATGCTACTAATGTACTCCAACATTTCCTTTGGCATGCATAAGGTCACGAAGATCGAACAGACATTCATCAAATTTAGGATCACTAGGATCCATCTTTTGAAAAGCAATGGACTTTTGAAGAATATCATCTAGATTTTTCAAAGAATAATTTGGAAATTGTTTCTCAAGATATTTCCATATAGTATAAGCACATTCAAATGTAGGCAAGCATACAAGCAAATTTCTAGGCAATCCTCTAATGATAAGATCAATAGTTCTAAAATTACGAGTCATGTCAAGATACTTATCGTGGGTAGGATGCAAGGGATCAATGGGGGGCACACAAGGGCTAGCAATATACTTGTTCAAGTAATATTGATTGAAAATATCAAGCATCACATTCTTCCAAGAATTATAGGACTCCCAGTCAAGCATAGGCACTCTATGTCTAATACTCGCAAATGTAGACTCGTCCATCTTCCTCCAATGGCGATTAAACAAAAGAAATGAAGACCAATGCTCTGATACCAATTGAAAGGATCGAGAAGAGGGGTCTGGAGGGGGTGATTAGACCCTTAACAACTAAAATTGGCAGTTTTTAGGTTCCTCGAGTTAAGGTGGAGTTTTAGCACAAATTTAAGCATTCACAATATGTTTCAAGCAAGCATGACATGATTATATGCAGCGGAAAGAGTAAAGCATGCTAATTGCAAGAAAGTAAAGGGATGGGATTGGAGTGTGCAAACACAATGAAGACACGGAGATTTTTGGTGTGGTTCCGATAGGTGGTGCTATCGTACATCCACGTTGATGGAGACTTCGACCCATGAAGGTTAATGGTTGCGCGAGTCCACAGAGGGCACCACCCACGAAAGGTCCGCAAAGAAGGAACCTTGTCTATCCCACCATGGCCATCGCCCACGAAGGACTTGCCTCACTCGGGTAGACTTCACGAAGTAGGTGATCTCCTTGCCCTTCCAAACTTCTTGGTTCAACTCCACAATCTTATCAGAGCCTCCCAAGCGACACCTAACCAATCTAGGAGACACCACTCTCAAAAAGGTAATAGATGGTGTGATGATGATGAACTCCTTGCTCTTGTGCTTCAAATGATAGTCTCCCCAACACTCAACTATCTCACACAGATTTGGATATGGTGGAAAGATGATTTGAGTGGAAAGCAACTTGCGTAAGGCTAGAGATCAAGATTCTTGTGGTAGGATTGCTATATCTTGGTCTCAACACATGAGTACATGGTTCTCTCTCAGAAAATGTATGTTGGAAGTGTAGGCACGTTCTGATGGCTCTCTCACGGATGGAGAAGGGGGTGGAGGGGTATATATAGGCTCCACACAAAATCCAACCGTACACACATTTGATCGAACTCGGTTAGACTGAATAGAAGAACTCGGTGAGACTGATTCAGTTCAGAATGTGAACATTAGGAATATCTGTGGGACCAACTGGAACAACTCGGTGGGATCGATTTGCTAGGGCTTAGGGCAAACATCAACTCGGTGGCACCGATTGCATCAACTCGGTGAGACCAAAGTGAAGCAATAAGGCAACAGAGAAAATGTCAAGCAACTCAGTGTGACCGATTTTTATCTCGATGAGACCGAAATAATTGGAACAGGCAACAGTGAATTGGCAAGGCCATCTCGGTAAGACCGAGATCTGTATCGGTCATACCGAAGTGTTAGGGTTTCTAGCAGAGGCTATATCATGAGAAATAAGTGGCACCGGATAGACAGAATCGGTGGGCCGAGTTTGACTTACGGTTTTGGACATATTTGGAATGAGAAAGTGGCTTAGGGTTTTGGAGCAATATCACTAAGCACTTTGAGCAAGTAGACCATTAAGCAACACCTCGTCCCCTTTTAATAGTATTGGCTTTCCTATGGACTATGTGATCTTGGATCACTAAAATAAGAATGAAGAGTCTTGAGAATTTGCCAATATGTGTCCTTAGCATTTTGAAGGGGTTTCACATCCTCTTGTCCTTTCCACGCCATTGTTGAAATTATCTGGAATGCACTAGATAAAAGCATTAGTTCAACAAGAGATATGTTGACATTAATTACAAAAATCACCTAGGGAGCACTTGTGCATTCAGTATATCCTACTCTTTTCACAGGTTAGTCATGGCTCAAAGCTCGGAAGAGTATTTTGTGTCTGGAGGAGATTCCCCTTAGCCACCACCAAGGTCAGACCAAATGAGATTGACTGATGGAGGAAAGTCATCCAAGCCACCAAAGACTTTGAAGAAGAAATCCAAGTCAGAATCCAAAGAAGAAGAGGACGAGCTTCCCTCAATGCAAAGTCAACCTGAGAATGAACTAGTCATTGATGCCCTTACTATGTTTTCCGATGGAAATTCCTAGAAAGGTGGGCGTGGCAGAGAGAAAAACACTACTGCTGAGATGTGTGAGCCAGATGGCTACTGAACTCCACCTGGAGTTGAATCTAAAAACGAACGGAATAACATGCTGCAAAGGATTTGCCGTCACTGGGCAAAGAAGTGGTTTGACTATGAAAACATTTGAGAAAAGTATCAGATCTTGTTTGCATGCAGTCCTCCCTGGAATGATTGTATTGCTGAGAATTGCCTCGGCCCAGACGATGAGAAAGTAAGGCCTTTTCAACCATTAACTGCTCATACAGAGTCCCTCAAAACTATCGCTAATTTTCCTGATGAAGTTGCCAAGAGAGCAATGGCCAATGCCAAGCGTGAAGCTAGGGAAGCAAAGAAAAACCAGGTTAAGAAATTTTGCACTGACTCAGCAAGATATGCAACAAAACAAGGATCGGGCTTCCCGAAATAAATCATCTGCCAAGAAACCCAAGAAAGCTGCACCCGACTAGTAAGATGAGTCCTTCGATGATAAATGCTACCGAAGAAATACCCATGTATGATCAACGTTCTCTTATGAACAAACCATACAAGACTCTATCTCTAATGGAGGTTTCGCTCCCAGCAAGAATATTGCCAAGGCATGCACCCACTTCAGTCTCTATCCAACCTTCAAGTTCTGATGCACCTTGTGCGAAGAGAAAGCGGATGCCCAAAGAGAAAGCTAAAGCTTCTATTAAGAAAGCCAAGTCAATGTTACTCCTCGCACGGAGGAACAAAAATATGACTTCAATCACATGATTGATGTGATTGAATGTGCAGCTTACGATTCAAAATCAGTTGTTTTGAGCTGTCCGGATCTTCCTGATGATGTTACCGAGGTTGTAACAAAATATTTCAAAGAGCTGAAGAAGATGACGAAGAAGCAGAATCAAGAAAGTAAGGAAAAGAAAACCCTCAAGCAAATGAGCAAGGATGCCACCACTGAGCAAGAGACAAAGCGTCTAGACAGAGAAATTGTTGAACTCGCCAAGGTTCTTAGAGCTATGAGGAATGAAAAAATTGATTGGCTCTCTCATCTGAAAGCGGAAGTTTCTCAGTTGTGCAATCGAAGAAATGATGAAATTAATCAAAAGGCTGATCTGGCCCGAAGGAGAATTCAAGAAGAAAAGCGTCAGAAGGGCAGGTTAAGGAAGCCGAAAGTTAACAAAAACCGTCGCCTTCAAACAAAAGCTAATGACAGTCCACTTGATTCTGGCACTCCGTTGCAGCAAGTTCCGCCATCTCCTGCACATGATGATGAACCCATTCCACAAGCATGGCATGTGGAAGTTATTATTCCCACTCCAGCATCTCAAGAGGTTGTTGATATCATTCTGAACAAGTCTGACGAAGAGAATGTTCTGCCTGAGTAGCAAGTTAATGATGGTAAGACAGATGAAGAAATTTAAGTTGAGAAGGTAGACCCATCGCCTTCAAAGAAAATGCAAGCTAAGCCCTCCGGATCGAAGGAGGAGATTGAAAGGATTGAGGGGAGATAATGCTTCCCAAGAGAAAACCACCCCGGACACATCATATGGTGCCCCTACCCAGATGGATGTTGACCCTACTCCTCGTTCTAGTGCTTCGCATGTGGAAGAGGAAGAGAAGAAATAGGAAGAGCCCATGACCCACGAAGGAACTGTTCCATGATGTCTACTACACAACCTTCTTCTTGTACACTCGTGTTGGGCCTCCAAGCGCAGAGTTTTGTAGGACAGTAGTAATTTTCCCTCAAGTGGATGACCTAAGGTTTATCAATCCGTTGGAGGCGTATGATGAAGGTGGTCTCTCTCAAACGACCCTGTAACCAAATAACAAAGAGCCTCTTGTGTCCCCAACACACCCAATACAATGGTAAATTGTATAGGTGCACTAGTTCGGCGAGAGATGGTGATACAAGCGTAATATGGATGGTAGATATAGGTTTCTGTAATCTGAAAATATATAAACAGCAAGGTAACTAGTAACAAACGTGAACATAAACGGTGTTGCAATGTGTGAAAACAAGGCCTAGGGTTCATACTTTCACTAGTGCAAGTTCTCTCAATAATGATAACATAATTGGATCATATAACAATCCCTCAACATGCAACAAAGAGTCACTCCAAAGTCACTAATAGCGGAGAACAAATGAAGATATTATAGTAGGGTACAAAACCACCTCAATGTTATTCTTTCTGATCGATCTATTGGGTTATTCCTATAAGTGTGACAAACAGCCCTAGAGTTCGTACTAAAATAACACCTTAAGACACACATCAACCAAAACCCTAATGTCACCTAGATACTCCAATGTCACCACAAGTATCCGCGGGTTTGATTATACGATATGCATGACACAATCTCAGATTCATCTGTTCAAACCATCACAAAGAACTTCAAAGAGTGTCCAAAGTTTCTACCAGAGAATCAAGAAGAAAACGTGTGGCAACCCATATGCATAAGTTCACAAGGTCACTGAACCGCAAGTTGATCACCAAAACATTCATCAAGTGGATCACGTGAATATCCCATTGTCACCATAGATAAGCACATGCAATACATACATCAAGTGTTTTCAAATCCTTAAAGACTCAATCCGATAAGATAACTTCAAAGGGAAAACTCAATCCATTACGAGAAGGTAGAGGGGGAGAAACATCATAAGATCCAACTATAATAGCAAAGCTCGCGGTACATCAAGATCGTGCCAAATCAAGAACACGAGAGAGGGAGAGAGAGAGATCAAACACATTTCTACTGGTACATACCCTCAGCCCCGAGGGTGAACTACTCCCTCCTCGTCATGGAGACCGCTGGGATGATGAAGATGGCCATCGGTGATGGTTTCCCCCTCCGGTAGGGTGCCGGAACAGGCTCCCGATTGGTTTTTCATGGCTACAGAGGCTTGCGGCGGCTGAACTCCCGATCTAGGTTTATTTATAGGAGTTTCTACATTTATAGGAATTTTTGGCATCGAGAACAAGTCAGGGGGGGTCCACGAGTCAGAGACAACAACGGAGGACGCGTTCGGGGGCGTAGGGCGCGCCCTCCAACCTTGTGGTTGGCTCGGGACTCTTCTGGCCCAACTGTTTTGCTTCGGGGGCTTATTCTGGTCCATAAAAATCATCGTAAATTTTCAGCTCGTTTGGACTCCGTTTGATATTCCTTTTCTGCAAAACTCAAAAACAAGGAAAAAAATAAAAATGGCACTGGGCTCTAGGTTAATAGGTTAGTCCAAAAAATCATATAAAATAGCATGTAAATGCATATAACACATCCAAGATAGATAATATAATAGCATGGAATAATCAAAAATTATAGATACGTTGGAGATGTATCAAGCATCCCAAAGCTTATTCCTGCTCGTCCTCGAGTAGGTAAATGATAAAAACAGATTTTTTGATGTGGAATGCTAGCAAGTGCACAAGTTTGATCAATGATAATTTCAATCACTTTTTCTAGCATCATTTTATATCATAACAGTAGCTCATATTATAAAGCTTCTCATGGTCAAGTAACAAGCTATTCACATGTGAAAGCATAGATCATAAACTTTCTTGAAAACTAACAAACTATGTTCTCAGTCATCAAACAATTGCAATTCATCTTATTTTCAGGAAGGGTCTATGTAAGAGCTTTGATTTAGCAAATCCCACATACTCTACTAGCATATAGTCTTCCATAATTGCTACCACTCAAAGCATATTTTTAGAACAAATGGCATCCATCAAACACAGAGAAAGATATGGGCTTAATGTTTTGCCTCCCAACTTATTTATCATATAGATAATTGTCAACAATAATAATTCATGATCAAATATATTTGAATGGCCATATATGCTTAGATCTTTCCCAACCACATGATGCTTGCCAACTAAAGAGTAGGTTGGAATGAGAAGGAATACTACTGACTCTTGCATAAAAGTATAAGATAGGCCCTTCGCAGAGGGAAGTAGGGATTTGCAGAGGTGCGAGAGCTCAAAGCTTTAAAAACAAAGATGAAAATAATTTGAGAGGTATGCTTTCATTGTCAACATAACGACCAAGATTTCTCAATATCTTCCATGCTAAATACATTATAGGCGGTTCCAAAACAGAATGGTAAAGTTTTACTACCCCTCCACCATCAAACACACTCCACGGTTGATCCGAAACAACGGGTACCATCCATACCAACAACTTTCCTGGGGGTTTGTTTAATTATTTGTGATTTTGTTTTTGATCTTTTGATCATAGGACTGGGCATCCCGATTACCAGCCATTTTCTCGTGAATGGCAAGCGGAGTCCACTCATCATGAGAATAACCCACCTAGTATGGAAGATAAAGACAGCCCCCCAGTCGCCACATGAGCGATTTGGGCATACAAAACAGAATTTTATTTGAAGGTTTAGAGTTTGGCACATGCAAATTTAATTGGAACGGCAGGTAAATACCGCATATATGTAGGTATGCTGGACACTCATGGAAGAAACTTGGTTCAAGGATTTTGGATGCACAAGTAGTATTCCCGCTTAGTACAGAAATTTTGGCTAGCAAAAGATTCTAAATAGCAAGCACCACATGTTGGAGGGTCCATAACAATATAACTTGTATACAAATATACCCAAGCATAACTCATTATGTTGTTTTCCTTGTCCAACTTCAACTAATTTTCTCAAGTTTGAAAATAATTAATGGGGCTCACAATCATAGAAGATGTCCAAGATAGAATATTTATATGTGAAATCTCTCTTCCTTAAATATTCTTTCATGAATTGTTCAAGTGACCAATACTATGTTTGCTAACTTTCAATAAATTCACCACCTATACTTCTTATATGTGAAGTCATTACTCCCCATGGGATAAGCATATGAAACATATATAATTTCAGATTTATGATATTCAATTCATTCAACCATTTACACATAGGATATAAGAGAAGCACGCGAGTAAATGCCAAACTACTCCAAAAAGATATAAGTGAAGATCAATGAGTAGTTGATGTCTGTAGAACTATGTCGGTATTTCCCCAAAGAGGAAGGGATGATGCAGTATAGCAGCGGTAGGTATTTCCCTCAGTGATGAGACCAAGGTTATCGAACCAGCAGGAGAATCAAGCAACATAACGTAAACTGCACATGCACACAAATAACAAATACACGCAACCCGACGTGTAAAAGGGGTTGTGAATCCCTTTCAGGTAACAGACGTGATAGAGTTGTAAATATTGATAGATGGAATGCCAAATAAGATAAATTGCAGCAAGATATTTTTGGGTTTTTGGTTTAATAGATCTGCAAAATAAAAGCAAATGAAAATAGATCACAAAGGAAAATGATATAAAGAAGAGACTCAGGGGCCGTAGATTTCACTAGTGGCTTCTCTCAAGAAAATAGCAAACGGTGGGTGAACAATTACTGTTGGGCAATTGATAGAACTTCAAATAATCATGACGATATCCAGGCAGTGACTTCTATATGGGCATCACGTCCAAGATTAGTAGACTGACTCCTGACTGCATCAACTACTATTACTCCACACATCGACCGCTATCCAACATGCATCTACTGTATTAAGTTCATGGGAAAACGGAGTAATGCAATAAGAACGATGACATGATGTAGACAAGATCTATTTATGTAGAAATAGACCCCATCATTTTATCCTTAGTAGCAACGATACATATGTGTTGGTTCCCTTTATGTCACTGGGATCAAGCACCGTAAGATCGAACCCACTACGAAGCACATCTTCCCATTGCAAGATAAATAGATCAAGTTGGCCAAACAAAACCCAAATATCGGAGAAGAAATATGAGGCTATAAGAAATCATGCATATAAGAGATCAAAGAAGACTCAAATAACTTTCAAAGATAAAAAGATAGATCTGATCATAAACTCAAAGTGCATCGGATCCCAACAAACACACCGCCAAAGGGTTACATCATATGGATCTCCAAGAGACCATTGTATTGATAATTAAATGACAGAGAGGAAGCCATCTAGCTACTAACTATGGACCCGTAGGTCTACAAGGAACTACTCACGCATCATCGGAGAGGCACCAATGGAATTGGTGAACCCCTCTATGATGGTGTTTAGATTGGATCTGGTGGTTTTGGACTCTGCGGCGACTGGAATTGATTTTCGTCGACTCCCCTAGGGTTTCTGGAATGTTGGGGTATTTATAGAGAAAAGAGGCGGTCCGGGGGCCACCCGAGGTGGGCACAAGCCACCAGGGCGCGCTTGGGCCTCCTGGAGTGCCCTGGTGGGTCATGCTCCCCTCGGAGCACCCCCCCCCCCTAGGTGCTTCTCCAGCCCACTGGATGTCCTTTGGTCCAAAAAAATCCTCAATAAGTTTCATTGCATTCGGACTCCGTTTGATATTGATTTCCTGCGATGTAAAAAACATGTAGAAAACAAAAAGTGGCACTTGGCACTATGTCAATAGGTTAGTACCAAAAAATGATATAATATGACTATAAAATGATTGTAAAACATCCAAGAATGATAATATAACAGCATGGAACAATCAAAAATTATAGATACTTTGGAGACGTATCAGCATCCCCAAGCTTAATACCTGCTCATCCTCGAGTAGGTAAATGATAAAAATAGAATTTTTGATGTGGAATTGAAAGTGCAACTATCCCTAGGTGGTTTTGGTAATTACTAACAACAAATAGCTCATTGAACTAATGCTATTTCAATATAAATATTTTAGGAAAGTTCAATGATTGGCATGGCATGGATTAGGAGTGTGGACTCCTGAAAATTCTAAGGACACATATTGGCTCAAGCTCAAGACTCTACATTTTCTATTTTAGTGATCCAAGATCACATTGAGTCCATAGGAAAGCCAATACTATTAAAAGGGGATGAGGTGTTGCTTAATGGGTTTCTTGCTTAAAGTTCTTAGTGATATGCTCCAAAACCCTCAACCACTTTCTCACATCCACATATGTCCCAAACCAAAAGTCAAACTCGGCCCCACCGAAAAGTTCTATCCGGCGCCACCGAGTTCATTTGTCATAGCCACTGCCACAAAACCCTAATCATTTCGGTCTCACCGAAAAGGATCTTGGTCTCACCGAGATGGGATTGCAAACTCTCTATTCCCCTTCGTAACATTTGGGTCTCACCGAGATGAGCGATCGCTCCCACCAAGTATGCAATGCAAACTCTCTGTTTCCCATTCGTAACATTTCGGTCCCACCGAAATAAGCTAATTGGTCCCACCGAGTTTCCCTGACCAACTCTCTGGTTAGTCTATTACCAAAATCGGTCCTACCGAGTTTGTGTAATTTGTCTCACCGAGATTACGTTATGCCCTAACCCTAACGAAATCGGTCCTACCAAGTTGATCATATTGGACCCACTGAAATGCCTAACGGCACATTATGAACTAAATCGGTATGATCGAGTTGTTTGATTCGGTCCCACCGAGTTTGGTGAATTGTGTGTAACGGTTAGATTTTGTGTGGAGGCTATATATACCCCTCCACCCATTCTTCATTCGTGGAGAGAGCCATCAGAACATACCTACACTTCCATTACCCATTGTTCTGAGAAAGAACCACCTACTCATGTGTTGAGACTAAGATATTCCATTCCTACCATATAAATCTTGATCTCTAGCCTTCCCAAGTTGCTTTCCACTCAAATCATCTTTCCACCAAATCAAAATTTGTGAGAGAGAGTTGAGTGTTGGGGAGACTATCATTTGAAGCACAAGAGCAAGGAGTTCATCATCAACACACCGTCTATTACCTTTTGGAGAGTGGTGTCTCCTAGATTGGTTAGCTGTCACTTGGGAGCCTCCGACAAGATTGTGGAGTTGAACCAAGGAGTTTGTACGGGCAAGGAGATCACCTACTTCGTGAAGATCTACCCTAGTGAGGCAAGTCCTTCATGGTCGATGGCCATGGTGGGATTGACAAGGTTGATTCTTCGTGGACCCTTCATGGGTGGAGCCCTCCGTGGACTCGTGCAGTCGTTAGTCTTCGTCGGTTGAAGTCTCCATCAACGTGGATGTACGATAGCACCACCTATCGGAACCACGCGTAAAAAATCTCCGTGTCTACATTGTGTTTTCTCCCTCAAACTCCTCCCTTTACTTTCATATGCAATTGTTTTACATTCAGCCGCTACAGTCTTAGAATTGCATGTGTTGGTTGGTTGCTTAACTTGTGCTAAGTTGCTAAAATCTGCCAAGAACTAAAATTGGGAAAAGGCTAGAATTTTATTTGGTCAAGTAGTCTAATCACCCCCCCTCTAGACATACTTTCGATCCTACAAGTGGTATCAGAGCTTTGGTCTCCATTTGCCTTGATTTCCATAGCTTTGGTGATCATAGCCTTGGTTTCACAACCTAGGAGAGTATGGCATCTAGCGAGGGAAGTTACCACCATAGAGGTCCTTACTTTGATGGTACTAATTTTTCTAGTTGGAAGCATAAGATGAAAATGCATATTCTTGGACATAACCCCGCCGTTTGGGCTATTGTGTGTATTGGTTTGCAAGGTGAATTCTTCGATGGGAACGAACCAAACCGTGAAGCTACCGCGGAAGAGTTGAAGATGTTGTAATACAATGCTCAAGCTTGTGATATCCTCTTCAACGGATTGTGCCTCGAAGAATTCAACAAAATCAGCCGTCTTGAGAATGCAAAGGAAATTTGGGATACTTTGATTGATATGCACGAAGGTACCAACTCCGTCAAGGAATCCAAGTTGGATGTGCTTCAAAGTCAACTTGACAAGTTCAACATGAAGGATGGTGAAGGTGTCGCTGAAATGTACTCTATGCTTGCTCTCATCACAAATGAGATTGCCGGCTTAGGAAGCGAAGAGATGACCAATTGATTCATCATCAAGAAGATCCTAAGAGCCTTGGATGGAAAATATGACACCGTGTGCACATTGATCCAAATGATGCCCAATTACAAAGATCTCAAGCCAACGGAAGTCATTGGAAGAATTGTTGCTCATGAGATGTCACTCAAAGATAAAGAAGAGATCCACAACAAGTCTAGTGGTGCTTACAAAGCCTCATGTGATGCTCCTACTTCATCAAGCGAGAAACAAGTCTTCAATGAAGAATTGAGCTTAATGGTGAAGAACTTCAACAAGTTCTACAAGAATAGAAGCAAAGAAAGAAGTTCCAAGTCAAGTTCCTACAATGACAAAAGATCTTCTAGTCATGATCAGAATTGCTACAATTGTGGAAGACCTGTACACTACTCCAATGAGTATACTGCTGCCCACAAAAGAAGAGAAGACTCACCTAAAAGGAGAAGTAGAAGAGAAGATTCACCACCAAGAGAGGGAAGGAGTAGAGGTGATCATTATGAACGAAGACCTTCTCGGAGAAGCAAAGATTCGGAAAGGAAGGACAAATCATCAAGGAGCTATACAACACGAAGACATCAAGCTCATATTGGTGAATGGGTATCCAGTTCTAACTCCAATGACTACTCTGAGAGAAGCTATTACTCTGACTCCGAAGATACTCAAGATGAAGGTGTTGCCGGAATTGCTCTTGTGTCAACCAACTCCTACGACATATTTGACTCACCAAATGAAGGAATTGGAAGATGCTTCATGGCTAAAGGCCCTAAGGTATCACACCCCGAGTATCTTGATTTGAATAGTGATGAAGCTGGCTTGCTAGGAGATGATGATTTACTTGTTGGTAGCAATAGTGATGAAACCTATGATTAAAACTATGATGAAATTGCTATTAATCATGCTAATCAAGATAAAACAAATGAAAATGATAAGGAGAAGATTGAGCATCTAACTACAGAATTAAACATTCTTAAGTTAGCTCATGAAACTACCTTGGAAGATCATCGAGAACTTTTAAAAACTCATGAGAAGTTACGATTTGAAAAGTTCAATCTTGAGCAAGAGCATGAGTTCTTAAAAGCAATCAATGATGATCTTCACAAGAAAAGTTCTTCTTACATTGCCAAGTGTTTACTCTTGTCTACTTACATGCCACAATTAAAGTCTACCAACAAGAACAAGAAAGATTCTTCCTCTAGTAGTAACAACAATCATGACAAATCCAATATTTTTGCTTATAGTAGTTCTCTTGATTCCACTAATGATTCTCTTAGCCAAGTTACACTTGAGCAAGAAAATAGCTTATTAAATAGAATTATAGAGAAAGGTGTTTACAAAAGCCTTGCCGGGAGTAAGCAATTTCAGGAAATTGTACGCAAGCAAGGATGACACCGGAAGAATCAAGGTGTTGGTTTTGAACAAAAGTTCAATGCTAATGGAGTTGAGTGGGAAGAAGATCAATACCCCAAGACGAAGTTTGTTCCGTAACAAGAGAAGTATGATCCTACTTATTTTCAAGGGACACAAGTACAAGATGATCTTCCACCACAAGACCACAAGCTAAAGGGCAAGGACAAGCTTCAAGAAGAGATTGATGCATTTGAAGAAGCTCCTAAGGCCTTGGTCAAGTGGGTTCCCAAGACTACATCAAGTTCTACTTCTTCAAGTACAACTAAAACTCCAAGGATTCCCATCAAGATGGTGTGGATCCCGAAGAAGAATAACTAGAGAGTTCTTGAGGGTGACTCCGCCAACATATTTCACTCATATCATTTTGGCGAGGACAAGTGCAAACAACTTCCATATCTTGCACCAGTTCAAGGAGTCACAAACCCTCTTGTTGGTAAGACAAGGGACAAGGTAACCAAATGCTTTCATGGACATCATCTTGTGTGCAATTCACTCTATGTCTATGGATATCCTTGTTTGTTACTTGTGGGACTAACCCGTGTAGGTATTGAAAGTGAAACTCACTCCAATGGATTCCTCCAAATGATCTACATCAACATTGAGCATCTACATCTTCAACACCTACATGAAGTCATCATCGACAAAACCCAAGGTTAGTTCATCCCTCTTAGGGGGGATATCACATCTAGGGGGAGCTTTACTCTAATAAATTGAGCTAAAGCAACTCTAATGATGTGAACACAACAATGCTTTATGTAAAAGTGGCAACCCCACTTGTGCTTAAACGATGAGTACGACCTATGATCAAATGTTCTCATTTGACTCCTAAGTCAATATACTCATATATAGATGACCTAGTCATCGCCAATTTCTTGATAGTTGCTAGAATGGTTGAGCATGCTTTTCCACATGTTTAATTTGCTATCTTATTATGTGAGCATGTAGAATGCATATTTTTCTCATTCGAGGACATCCATTTGTTGCTTTGATTGTTTGGCTCTTTTCTTTGGCCAAATGGATGGACAAGAATGCCTAAGAACCTCCTCTAGCTATCTATGTTTTTCTCGTCTCAAACTCTATTCATGCTACATCACAAAGCTTGATCAAGTCAGATTCGAACCATTTTGTGTGAGGAGCACTCGGAGTCCCCGATTCGTCATAGACTTAAACTTCCAAAACCTCTTTGTGCATTTCGGTATGACTGAGTCATCCACTTCAGTCACACCGAGTTCACTAAGTTGATCTAGGTTTTCAATCTTGGTGCAACCGATTGAACTTTTCGATCACACCGAGTTGCAGTAACTGCTAGCAGTTTTGCATCTCGGTGCCACCGAGTTGTTCCACTCGGTCACACCGACAGGGTTAGGTTATATATACCGACGGGTTGAATTTTGGAAAACTTTCTGTAACCTTTCGCCCACGCGTGACCTGCTCTGCCTCCTCGGGTCTCCGGGTCATCTCATCACCGCCTGCGACCTCCCGCCGCTGGTCTCCACCGCCGTCAACGGCAATCTGCCCCGCCGTTGCCGCTGTAGCACATTCACCGCCGAGTTAGGGTATGAAATTGATCTTTGCGCTATTCTTAGTACATTGCTTTGCCATGATTCTTGCCACGATTGAAATCATCCTATCCAGTAGAAACTCTATAGAAATTAGTTTTGATTCGAAAAATTTAGGGTTAGGTCTCCGCCGAACTCATCTCGGACCGACCGAGTTGTAGAAATAGGTCTCACCGATTTGGCTTAGGCCATTGCACATGTGATTTTCGGTCTGACCGAAAATTGCAAATCGGTGCGACCGAGTTCAACTCTCTGTGAAACCCTAGCAATCTCGGTGCCACCGAACTATGACTCGGTCTGACCGAGTTCACTAGTTTAGGTTCCAGAATTGCTTCGGCATCACCGAGTTTAACAAATCGGTAGCTCCGAAATGCTTTATGTAGAGAACCAAAACTAATTTTTTGAATCATCTGTTTTGCAAAAATTCTGCACTTTGTGATGCTCATCCACTCTACCTCATCTACATCTATTCATAGGGTCAGCTTTCAGTTTGCTTTGCCAAGATGTCTGACCAGAGTGACTGCCAGAACTTGTCTGAGGAGCAAGTTAACTTGAGTGAGGGCACTAGTCCCTCTAGCAGCTCTGATGAGGGTAGCAGGAGCACACGCAGCTACCAAGACCAGGAAGAAGAAAGCTTCTGACAGTTATGATGAGGACTTTGTGGCTGATGAGGCCACTTCAAAGAAGAAGGTGATCAGGAAGGAGTATGGCACAACTGCTGCAACAAAGCCAGGCATGAACAAGAAGGCACCTGCAAGAGGATTCCAATGTCTAAGGCCGGAGCCTCTACTCAAGAGACTGTGGTTTTCACCCTTGAAACCAGAGATGATGAGCCAGCAGGAGCAAAGAAGAGAGCAAGAAAGACAACAGCCAGAGTGATTGGCAATCCATCCATGAGGGATGATGATGATGTTGAAGAAAAAGAAGAGCATGCTACACTAGCACCCAAAGTTCAGAAGCTTATGGGAGATCCAATCAAGTTTGGGGATGCTCCTTCGAAGGCCAAAACTGCTCCCAAAGCTGCTCAAGCCACCAAGTCTGCACCCAAGAGAAGCACTAGAAACATTCCAGCTTCAGAGAAGAACAAGGCCCCAGTGCCTGAGATTGATGAAGATGCTGAGGTCCAAGTTCTTAGGAAGTTGAAGCCCAAGATCCCTAATCATGATAATACTCATATTGTTGCTGAGGACATGAAGTTGAGAAAAGATGCAGGCCTCAGAAGATGGAGACAAAGTGACACATATGTTGTGAGGAGAAGGACTGCTATGGACTAAAGGTTTCATACCAAGGAACAGCAAGACTTCTATGAGACAGTTCTTCTTGACAAGAAGCCCATATTGTGTGATATGAGATGGGTTGATTGGGACTATATCAAGGACAATAAAGATCACTTTCCAAATGCGATTGAAAGTTTCAAAGCATGGGGTGTTGACAAGTTTGTTGGTCAGCAGCTGACAAAATGGAATGATGAACTAATCATGCAATTCTACTCCACAACTCACTTTTATCCTGATGGTAGAATTGTATGGATGTCTAAAGGTACAAGGTACCAGTCAACTGTTGATGAGTGGGCCAAGCTGATAAAAGCCCCTAAAGAGCATGAGATGACTTGGATGTGTATGCCAAGAAGAAGCAAGACCACAACTCCATGGCTAACATGTACAAAGAGATCCCAGACAAAGCATTGGAAACACATCAGTTTGGATATGTACGCTTCTTGTTGTCTGGTCTAGCCACTATCAACACTATCTTGAGGCATACATTGTTGCCCAAATCTGGAGATCACAAGATGATTAGATGCCATTCAATCAACTTGCTGCATATTTTTTATGTCCCTCAAAAATTCAAAGTCATGAGTCTGATTGTAGAGACAATCAAGAGGACTGCTGGAGATCAGAAGAGATCATGTGGGTATGCTCCAAACATTCTGGAGCTCATCAACTCCAAGATGGGCATAGGCATATACTTGTTGGACAAGGAGCATTTACCCCTATATCCAAACTATGAGGACAACACAGTTGTGATGGATGAGAATGAACCTTCATCAGTGCAGGCACATGAGAAGAGAGAGAAAGCTAGAGCTGAGAAAGATGCCAAGATACCAAGTGTTGCAGAGGCATATCAAGTGTCCCTCAAGTCCAAACAAGATCAAATGACATATCCGATTCAAGCAACTATGAGGATTGAGAAGGGCTTGGCCACCGTGACTCAGAATCAAGAGAGCTTGGAGAGGATCATTAAAACTAAGTTCTATGGTCTTAAGTGATAGAGATACATTCTGCAGTTGAGCAGCTCCAGGTGGAAGCAGAGGAGAAGAGAGGGCAGGCTACCGCAAATTCCTTTCAGAGAGTGCCTAGAGGACGGAGGACTGCTGCAGTGCCAGTACCTGATACTAGAGCTACAGCATCAGCACCAGCAGCCAGAGCTTCAGTGCCACCTCCAGCAGCCACTCCACCAGCTCCAACTACATCATCTGAAGCCTTCGTCCTTGGAGTTCTCTCTACACCGCCTCCAGAAGACCAAGCCTGGGAGACGCATGGCACTATGCATTTTCAAACTTTTTGGTAACTTGTTGCCAAAGGGGAGAAATATGTATAGATCATAGGCTTCGAGAGAGAGTGTTTTGCTTCTTGATCTCTCTTGCTATTTGGTTGAACTTTATTGTGTGCTTGATTGATATTCTACGTTCTGTTTGTGAGATACTTGTTTGATCATGTGATTGATCATATACTACCTTAATGCTTGCTTGGATGATATTATCTCTTATATCTCTATATGATCATTCACTTTGCTTGGTGATGAGTGCATGCTTTTAGCTTATATCATTTTGAGCGCTCCACCAAGATGTATGTGACATGGAAGAGTAACCCATGATCCTAATCGATTGTGCATTTGCATTCAAACGCAAATTTTAAATAGTGCACAAACTTAGGGGGAGCTCTAGCTTATCACATACTTCTCAAAGCGACGATGTATTTAAATCTTATTATCATTTGTCGAAGATTTGATCTATATGTTGTCATCAATTACCAAAAAGGGGCGGATTGAAAGTGCAACTATCCCTGGGTGGTTTTGGTAATTACTAACAACATATAGCTGATTGAACTAATGCTATTTCAAGATAAATATTTCAGGAAAGTTCAATGATTGGCACGGCATGGATTAGGAGTGTGGACCCCTCAAAATGCTAAGGACACATATTCTCTCAAGCGCAAGACTCTACATTTTCTATTTTAGTGATCAAAGATCACATTGAGTCCATAGGAAAGCCAATACTATTAAAAGGGGATGAGGTGTTGCTTAATGGGTTTCTTGCTCAAAGTGCTTAGTGATATGCTCCAAAACCCTCAACCACTTTATCACATCCCCACATGTCCCAAACCATAAGTCAAACTCGGCCCCACCGAAAAGTTCAATCCAGCGCCACCGAGTTCATTTGACATAGCCACTGCCACAAAACCCTAATCATTTCGATCTCACTGAGATGGGATTGCAAACTCTCTGTTTCCCTTCGTAACATTTCGGTCTTACTAAGATGAGCGATCGGTCCCACCGAGTTCGCAATGCAAACTCTCTGTTTCCCATTCCTGACCAACTCTCTCGTTAGTCTATTACCAAAATCGGTCCTACCGAGTTTGTGTAATCGGTCTCACCGAGATTACGTTATGCCCTAACCCTAATGAAATCGGTCCTACCGAGTTGATCATATCGGTCCCACCAAAATGCCTAACGGTCACATTATGAACTAAATCGGTCTGACCGAGTTGTCTGATTCGGTCCCACCGAGTTTGGTGAATTGTGTGTAATGGTTAGATTTTGTGTGGACGCTATATATACCCCTCCACCCACTCTTCATTTGTGGAGAGAGCCATCAGAACATACCTACAATTCCATTACCCATTGTTTTGAGAAAGAACCACCTACCCATGTGTTGAGACCAAGATATTCCATTCCTACCATATGAATCTTGATCTCTAGCCTTCCCAAGTTGCTTTCCAGTCAAATCATCTTTCCACCAAATCAAAATCTGTGAGAGAGAGTTGAGTGTTGGGGTGACTATCATTTGAAGCACAAGAGCAAGGAGTTCATCATCAACACACCGTCTATTACCTTTTGGAGAGTGGTGTCTCCTAGATTGGTTAGGTGTCACTTGGGAGCCTCCAACAAGATTGTGGAGTTGAACCAAGGAGTTTGTATGGGCAAGGAGATCACCTACTTCGTGAAGATCTACCCTAGTGAGGCAAGTCCTTCATGGGTGATGGCCATGGTGGGATAGACAAGGTTTCTTCTTCGTGGACCCTTCGTGGGTGGAGCCCTCCGTGGACTCGCGCAGCCGTTACCCTTCGTGGGTTGAAGTCTCCATCAACGTGGATGTACGATAGCACCACCTATCGGAACCACGCGTAAAAATTCTCCGTGTCTACATTGCGTTTGCTCCCTCAAACTCCTCCCTTTACCTTCATATGCAATTGTTTTACATTCCGCTGCTACACTCTTAGAATTGCATGTGTAGGTTGATTGCTTGACTTGTGCTAAGTTGCTAAAATCTGCCAAGAACTAAAATTGGGAAAAGGCTAGATTTTTATTTTGTCAAGTAGTCTAATCACCCCCTCTAGACATACTTTTGATCCTACAGGAATGATGCCTATCATGTCATATCATATTCTTTTCTTTATAGCATGGACATTTTGACTTTTATATGGTTCAAAGCAATAGTCCAGTTTTGACATGAAATTTAAATACTCAAGCATATCAACAAGCAATCATGTCTTTCAAAATATCAATGCTAAAATAAGTTATTCCCAGCCCATCATGCTCAACCATTGATCCATTCATGAAACACACTCGCATATTAGTTACACCCAATGCTCAAGTACGGTTATAGTGCTTCCTAGTTGGTGCTTTATTAGAGAAGATGGAGACTCAAATTCAAAATAAAAAATTGCATAAAGTAAAAGAAAGGCCCTTCGCAGAGGGAAGTAGGGATTTGTAGAGGTGCCAGAGCTCAGAGCTTAAATTGAGAGATAAAATTATTTTTGGAGGCACACTTGTCCCACCAATGAAAATGACTTAAGGTTCCCAACACTTTCCATGCTAGATATATCATAGGCGGTTCCCAAACATAAAATAAAGTTTATTCCTTTTTCCACCAAACTTTCACAAGCCATGGCTAGCCGAATCCATGGTTGCCTTCCATACCAACACTTTCTAAGGAAATTATTATTTGACAACATAAAGTAAATTTATTTTCATTTCGGGACTGGGCATCCCTAATACCTTTGCCTTACTCTCGTGCAATGACAAGTGAATAAACACTCATCGTGAGAATAACACATCTAGCATGGAAAATATTAGCCACCCCTCACCACCTCGTGAGAGGTACGAGCACACAAAAGGGAAATTTATTTTGAAAATTAGAGATGGCACATACAAATTTGCTTAGAACGACAAGGGAATACCACATATAGGTAGGTATGGTGGACACACTTGGCAAAACTGGGTTAAAGGATTTTGGATGCACAAGTAGTGATCATACTTGGTGCAAAATGAAGGCTAGCATTAGATTGGGAAGCGACCAACCATGAAGCAACAAATCTCATAAGAGAACATTAAGCATAATTAACATTGAATAATGCACCACAGGTAGGATGTAATTTCATTGCATGACTATTGACTTTCGTGCTTGCATAGGGAATCACAAACCTTAACATCAATATTCTTACTAAAGCATAATTTACTCATTAACATAACTCATACACCACATCATCATATCTTAAAACTATTACAAGGAATCAAGTTTATCTTGTCCAATGAGCTTCATGAAAGTTTTATTATATCCTTCTTGGATATCTATCACTTTGAGACTAATTTTCGTGTGTTGCTTTTGATAAGCTCAAACAATTATAAGTGAAGATCATGAGAATATTTTTTTCTCTCAAAATATTTAAGTGAAGCTAGAGAGAATTTCATGAAAAAATTTACTAACTCTCAAATAAATCTAAGTGAAGCAAGACAATATTTCTTCAAAAATCTTAAAGCACACCGTGCTCAAAAAGATATAAGTGAAGCACTAGAGCAAATCTATAGCTCATGAAAATTTAAGTGAAGCATAGAGAGCTATTCTAATAAGTCATGGCATAATTTTGGATCTCTCTAATAGGTGTGTACAGCAAGGATTCAAGACTTAAAAAGAAAAAAACAAGCAAAGGCTCATATCATACAAGACGCTCCAAGCAAAACACATAGTACGTGATGAATAAAAATATATCGGTAAAATATCGATGGTTGTTAGAAGAAAGAGGAGATGCCACTCGGGGGCATCCCCAAGCTTAGTTGCTTGTTTCTCTTTGGATAATAGCTTGGGATGCCATGGGCATCCCCAAGCTTAGGCTCTTCTTACTCCTTATTCCTTCATCCATCGTAAGATAACCCAAAACTTGAAAACTTCAATCACATAAAACTCAACAAAACTTTTGTGAGATCTGTTAGTATAAGAAAACAAATCACTACTATAAGTATTGTAGAAAACCAATTCATATTTTTATTCTTGCATTATATCTACTGTATTCCAACTTTTCTATGGCAAAAATTCACCATAGAATCATCAAAACAAGCACACAACGCAAAGAAAACAGAATCTATCAAAAACAGAATAGTCTGTAGCAATCTGGAAATTTCGAATACTTCTGTAACTCTAAAAATCTTGAAACAATAGGGCCACATGGTCAATTTGTATATTAATCTTCTGTAAAAAGAATCAACTAAAACGCACTCTTCTGTAAAAAAGGTGAGTTTTTCTCGTCGGCGCAAAAGTTTCTGTTTTTCAGCAAGATCAAATCTACTAGCACCCAACATGATCCTAAGGCTTTGCTTGGCACAAACCTTTATTCAAACCACACAAACACATCTAATCAGGGGTATGAAAGGGTATTTTATTGAAAATAGCAAGGAAATCAAAAAGCAAAAATATACAAGTAGGGTTGCCTCCCAACGAGCGCTATCGTTTTACGCCCTTAGCTAGGCGTAATACCAAGATTTCAAGTGTTGTCATCCTTGTTGGATGTTCCATAAGTCGCCCTCATTATAGGTTCATAAGGCAATTTGATCTTGGTTCTAGGGAAGTGTTCCATGCCCTTTCTCAAGGTAAATTGGAATTCTATAGCCCCTTCTTTCATATCAATGATTGCACCAATAGTGCACAAAAATGGTCTACCAAGAATAATAGGGCAAGACGGATTGCAATCGATGTCAAGAACAATAAAGTCTATGGGTACATAGTTCCTACTTGCAATAATAAGAACATCATTGTCCTTCCCAAAGGCTTATTTAATAGTAGAATCCACCAAATGCAAATTAAAAGAGCAATCTTCAATATTGGTAATACCAAGAACATCGCAAAGAGATTTCGGAATCGTGGAAACACAAGCAGCCAAATCACACAAAGCAAAACACTCATAATTTTTAATTTTGGTTTTGACAGTAGGTTCCCATTCATCATGTAACTTTCTAGGAATTGACACTTCTAATTCCAATTTATCATTTAAAGCTTTCATCATAGCATCAACAATATGTTTAGTAAAAGCTATATTTTGTTCATAGGCATGGGGAGAATTAATCATGGATTGCAACAATGAAATACAATCAATCAAAGAACAATTATCATAATTAAAGTCTTTGTAATCCAAAATAGTGGGCACATCACTAGTTCAAGGCTTGACCTCTCCAAACCCACGTTTATCAATTTTCTCAACAAGATTTTCACCCTTTGAAATATTGGGACGCCTTCTAACTAAAGTTGACTCTTCTCCAGTCCCTTTTTCATCAAGTTGAACTTTACTAAACAAGGAATCAGTAGAAGACACACCAATCATTATAAGATCTTCATCATTTTTATGCAAACAATCACTAGAAAATGCTTTCTCTAAAAATTATCTTTTACCTCTAAGCATAGTGGTTCTTTTCTTACTTTCATCCATAGAAACATAAAGAGCTTTAATTGATTCCTCAACTTTAGGCACACAAATTTTCAACTTGAGATTTTACACATCATGAGAAATTCTATCAATACTCCTAGACATATCATCATTCTTATTCAATTTTTCTTCTATGGAAGCATTGAAAACCTTTTGAGTATTGATAAATTCTTTAATATTGTTCTCTAGATCACAGGTATTCCTATTATTATTGTAAGAAGAATTACCATAGGAATTACCATAACTATTAGAGAATTTCCCGAGAAAGGCCTAGGATTAAAATTACCTCTATAAGCATTGTTATTGAAATTATTTCTAGAGATAAAATTCACATCTATGGCACCGCTATTTTTCTCAATCAAGGTAGACAAAGGCATATCATTGAAATCAATAGGAGCACTTTTACTAGCAACCATTTTCATAAGAGCATCAACCTTTTCACTCAAAGAATGAATCTCAACCGAATTAACTTTTTTGCTAGTAGGCGCCCTTTCGGTATTCCATTGCGAATAATTTGCCGTCATATTATCAAGCAATTTGGTGGCTTCACCCAAAGTAATTTCCATAAAAGTACCACCAGCGGCAGAGTCTAACAGATTTTGAGAAACAAAATTCAACCTCGCATAAAAAAATTGAATGATCATCCAAAGATTTAACCCATGAGTTGGGAAATTCCTTAGCATCATTTTCATCCTTTCTCAAGATTGTGCAACATGCTCATGTTCAAGTTGCTTGAAATTCATGATCTGGGTTCTAAGGGAAATAATTTTCGCGGGCGGAAAATATTTAGTAATGAATGCATGTTTGCATTTACTCCAAGAATCGATACTATTGTGAGGCAAAGAAGAAAACCAAAATTTTGCAGAATCTCGCAAAGAAAACGGAAATAATTTCATCTTCACAACGTCATTGTCCACATCTTTTTTCTTTTGTATATCACATAATTCCACGAAGGTATTAAGATGGGACGCGGCATCCTCATTATGAGTACCGGAAAATTGATCTTTCATAACAAGATTCAACAAAGCAGTATTAATATCACAAGACTCCGCACTAGTGGCGGGACGGAGCAATCGGAGTGCCAACAAGATCATTGTTGTTGGTGCTATAAAAATCACACAACTTAGTGTTCTCTGGCGTCATCTTGGAGCAATTGTAAACAAGAACACAAGTAGGCGATAGATCTGATCGGAAAAGGGCGAACAAAAAAGAGGGCGAATAATAACGGTAAATTTTTATGAAGTGGGGGAGATGAAAATGAGAGGCAAATGGAAAATAATGTAAATAGCGAGGAGATGAGATTTGTGATTAGGAACCTAGTATATGTTGAAGATCCTCCCCGGCAACGACGCCAGAAATTCCCTTTTGATGTGTGCTAGAACTACATCGGTATTTCCCCAAAGAGGAAGGGATGATGCAGTCTAGCAGCGGTAAGTATTTCCCTCAGTGCTGAGACCAAGGTTATCAAACCAGTAGGAGAATCAAGCAACACAACATAAATATCACCTGCACACAAATAACAAATACACGCAACCCGATGTGTAAAAGGGGTAGTCAATCCCTTTCGGGTAACGGATGTGATAGAGTTGTAAATATTGATAGATCGAATGCCAAATAAGATAAATTGCAGCAAGGTATTTTTTGGTTTTGGTTTAATAGATCTGAAAATAAAAGTAAAGGAAAATAGATCGCAAAGGCAAATAATATAAAGAAGAGACACGGGGGCCGTTGATTTCATTTCACTAGCGGCTTCTCTCAAGAAAATAGAAAAGGGTGGGTGAACAATTACTGTTGGGAAATTGATAGAACTTCATATAATCATGACGATGTCCAGGCAATGATTTTTATATAGGCATCACGTCCAAGATTAGTAGACCGACTCCTGCCTGCATCTACTACTATTACTCCACACATCGACCGTTATCCAGCATGCATCTAGTGTATTAAGTTCATGGGAAATTGGAGTAATGCAATAAGAACGATGACATGATCTAGACAAGATCTATTTATGTAGAAATATATCCCATCATTTTATCCTTAGTAGCAACGAGACATATGTGTTGGTTCCCTTTCTGTCACTCGGATCAAGCACCGTATGATTGAACCCACTACAAAGCACATCTTGCCATTGCAAGATAAATAGGTCAAGTTGGCCAAACAAAACCCAAATATCGGAGAAGAAATACAAGGCTATAAGAAATCATGCATATAAGAGATCAAATAAGACTCAAATAACTTCCATGGATAAAAAGATAGATCTGAGCATAAAGTCAAAGTTCATTGGATCCCAACAAACACACCGCAAAAGGGTTACATCATATGGATCGCCAAGATACCACTGTACTGATAATCAAATGAGAGAGAGGAAGCCATCTAGCTACTAACTACAGACTCATAGGTCTACAAGGAACTACTCACGCATACTCGGAGAGGCACCAATGGAAGTGGTGAACCCCTCTGTGATGGTGTCTAGATTGGATATGGTGGTTATGGACTCTGTGGTGGCTGGAATTGATTTTCGTCGACTCCCCTAGGGTTTCTGGAATATTGGGGTATTTATAGGGCAAAGAGGCGGTCTGGGGGCACCCGAGGTGGGCACAACCCACCAGGGCACGCCTTGGCAGCCTGGCGTGCCCTGGAGGGTTGTGCTCCCCTCGGAGCACCCCCCCCCCCAGGTGCTTCTTCGACCCACTGGATGTCTTGTGGTCCAAAAAAATCCTCCAAAAGTTTCGCTGCGTTTGGACTCCGTTTGATATTGATTTCCTGCAATGTAAAAAACATGCAGAAAACAGTAACTGGCACTCTGCACTATGTCAATAGGTTAGTACCAAAAAAATGATAGAAAATGACTATAAAATGATTATAAAACATCCAAGAATGATAATATAACAACATGGAACAATAAAAAATTATAGATACGTTGGAGACGTATCAGTAGTCAAATAATTAAGTAGCTATGTGAAGACTCTCTCTCATAAATAAATTTTCAGATATTAAGTACTTTATTCAAACAGCAAGCAAAACAAAATAAAATGACATTCCAAGGATAGCACATATCATGTGAACAAGCAAAAACTTAGGCTCAACCGATACTGACCGATCATTGTTGAAGAAGAAAGGTGGGATGCCAACCGGGGCATCCCCAAGCTTAGATGTTTGAGACCTCTCGATATATTAATTAGGGATGCCTTGGGCATCCCCAAGCTTGAGTTCTTGTGTCTCCTTAATTCCTCTTATGTTGCGGTTTCCCTAAATCTCAAAAACTTCATCCACACAAAACTCTACAAGAACTCGTGAGATAAGTTAGTATAAATCAACTCAAAACATTATCATTCTCTACTGTAGAAAATCACTAAAATTATTATTTAACGTTACATACTAAATGCCTCTTCATATTTAATACTCTTATCTTCAAATAGAATCACTAAACATGCAAACATAACATCAACCTATCTAAATAGGACAGTATGTAAAGAGTGGAATTGTTCCCATTCTTCCCTAGCTCAAAATATTCTGACAAATTACCACGTTACAAAGAACTTATTCATGGTAACTTTGTAAAAAAATCAAGAATTTATCACGTTTTAACTGTCGAGAAGAATTCAAAATAGAAAAGTTTTTGTTTTCAAACAGCAACATATATACTTGCAAAATAAGCATGGTAAAGGCTATACTTGACACATTTATTGAAATAAAAGATACTAGAACTTATTCTAAATAACAGCAAGCAAATCTAAACAAAATAAAATGATGCTCAAAGCGAAACACATATCATGTGACGAATAAAAATATAGCTCCAAGTGAGGTTATCGATAATGTTGAAGTCAAAAGAGGGGATGCCTGGCGGAGCATCCCCAAGCTTAGTTGCTTGGATCTTCCTTGAATATTACCTTGGGGTGCCTTGGGCATCCCCAAGCTTAGTGTCTTGCCACCCCTTATTCTCCTCATATCGATATCTCACCCAAAACTTGAAAACTGCAGTCACACAAAACTTAACGGAACTTCGTGAGATGCATTAGTATAATAAAGCAAATCATTCACTTGGGTACTCTCAAAGACAAGATTCATAACTGTTCTCACACAATTCCTACTGTACCTTATCATTTCCAAAATTTATATCACTTAATATAAGCTATGAAAACACTAAAACAAGCAAATTATGCATTGAAAATGGAATCTGTCAAAAACAGAACAGTCTGTAATCATGTGGATAACCACCATAGTTCTGAAACTATAAAAAAACTGAAAAATTAGTAAACATAGGAAATTTGTATATCAATCATGTGTAAAAATTTCAGCTAACTATCACGCTCGAGTGATTTATTGAATTTTTTGCACTAGACGCAAAAATTTCTGTTTTTGCACAAAATCAAGTCAACTATTAACCACACTATCCCAAAGGCTTTACTTGGCACTTTATTGAAACAAAAACTATAAAACATGATTAACACAGTAGCTTAATCATGTGAACACACAAAAACAGTAGGTAAAAGTATTGGGTTGTCTCCCAACAAGCGCTTTTCTTTAACGCCTTTTTAGCTAGGCATGATGATTTCAATGATGCTCACATAGAAGTAAAGAATTGAAACGCAAAAAGAACATCATGAATCATATTGTAATGCCCAGGATGGGACTATACCTCCTACGTGTCGAGGCACGACTTAAAGGTGTAAGCCCATTCTGGAATGATCTCAAGTTCGGTATCTTTGCACGACTCATGTAAAAATAGGGATGAAATTGTAAAAGAGATAGTTGGCTTACACTCGCCACTTCACACAATACATTACATAAACAATTCATCATCCAAATAACATCACAACCCGGCTACGGGTGAAGATCCAAATGAAAGATACCAAAATACATAAAGCCACAGGTTCGAATCGCCCCTAGTAGAAACCACTACTGATCATCGGGATAGTGCACATAGTATCGGCTACGTTCTTCATCGTACTCCTAGTACGGCTCTGTGCCGTCACCTGAGTAGTTCACCATGGTACCTGCATCTGGTGTGGTGTAGAATCTGTGAGCCACGGAGGACTCGGCAATCCCGTTCCCGGGTAGCAAAACTATCTAAGCCTTGGGTGTGGAACAAGGCTGAAGAAAGAATAAAAGGCTGCAGCTGCACTAGCACTAGCTTACGTATTAAAAGTGAGAAGAGAAGTGCCACGAGCGACAAGGTGATCACGAAGTGATCCTATCTAAGCACGTCAATCATAACCCCACCGTGTTCACTTCCCGAACCCCTTTCGGAAAATGACCGTCACGGTTACTCACGCTGGTAGTGTGTTCTGAACATGGTGTCAAGTTTTCTTCAACCGGATATTAACAAATTCCCATCTGCCACATGACCGCGGGCACGGCTTTCGAAAGTTCAAAACCCTACAGGGGTGTTCCAACTTGGCCCATTACAAGCCCACGATCCACGGAGTCGCAACTCCAAGGTGGGAAGGCCCGAGTATTCTCGGAATCCCGTGCTCAAGATATTCCGACATAGGTAAAACTAATCCAGCAAGACCTCCCGGTGTGCCGACACCCTGACAGTAGCCGCGTGCATCTAGTCTCAGGCCACGACCGGATGAGCACTACGTACAGATACCGAAGACCCCAGCAAGCTGGGTGGCACCGCAAGTGGCTCTAGTTTGGACCAACACTCAAATCGAGCACTGGCCCAGGGGGGTTGATTAATTAATCCTCGGGTTAATTACTCCCTCGGCAAGTTTTTAGTTGTTAGGCAAATGGAGTACCAATGTCGGGCCTCGCTGGAAGAGTTTTAGCGCTAAGCGGGTTATCGAGGGGGTCCCATAACCCCAACCGTGTGAGGAACGCAAAATCAAGGAACATAACACCGGTTTATACGGTTCCTAGGGCGGCATGAGTGGAACAAATCACCAAGCAAGAGGCTTAGCCTTCCACCCATTACCAACATATAGATGATTTAATTAAAGAGTTTATATAGTGTGATATCCCAACAAGCTTCAACATGAAACAAGAATCTTCGAATCTTCTCCTGCAACTAGCAATGCTATAAGAGGGGCTGAGCGAAGCTTACTTAGCCAAACAAATGTTTTGCTAGGTTGGGTGGTTAGACAGATGCATGGTTACAATAGGAGGCTGATAAACAAACATGGGCATCGAGGCAATAAGCTAAAGAGCAAGACTTCTAGCAATAGGCAAAGATAGTAATGATATCTGGGTCAGGTCATCTTGCATGTCGAGTCGTCGATGGGATCGTAAGACGGCTCCTCGTTCTCACCCTCGGTAGTAACCTCGTTCTCGTACTCGGTCTCGGCTTCCGGCTCTACTCAACACAAGAACACACGAGGCACGAAATTAAACAAGGTGCAATGCACAATCTATAGGATGCACGTATGATGCACCTAGGATGCACTGCAGATGCACTTAGTATGCATAACATGTTAAAGTAGGAAGCACACCAGAACTACACAAGAAACATGACAATATGCTCAAGCAAGTAGGATGCAAGACAGAACTATTTAGGGTGCATAACATGGCAAGGTAGGAAGCACAGAGAAACAACATAAGAACAACAAGTTTAAATGAGGCCGGAAACTACTTAAGACAAATCCGGTAAGTCCTCGTATGCATAGTTTGAAATTAGTCCAGATCTGAACAAACCTTAAGTTAAAGTTGTTAAACAGAAATTTAACATGCACCAAGATAATCTACACGAAATTCTAGTCAAGTTTCATATAAAGTTTGTTTAAAACGGAGCTACGGCCTAGAAGATATGATCAAAACAAGATAAGCATGGCAACGGTGCAAAATGCACCCAAAATCTAGAAAACATACTCCAAACATGTAAACAAGGTGATATTATGAATCTACATGCAAAACCACACAAGTTTCATATAGGGCACGCTCAAAACGGAGCAACGGACTAAAATATACACCTGAAACAAGAAACAATGCAAAGCTGAAAATGATAGCCACATAGCAACTCTGGAGCAATAAATATATGCTCTACAGCACTCAAACATGGTGACAAGAAGCATGGACATGAAGTAGACATATCCTATAGCAACCAACTCCATTGGAGCAACTCCATAGGAGGCATGGATCAATAGCAACAAGCTACAACATTTTGAACATGACAATAAAAACCTGACAGCAATATTTTATAGCAACTTGGGAGCAAGAATTAAATAAGCTACAGCAACCCAAATGAGCAAGTGAGGGCATGGATGGATAGACAACAACATATACAACAAGGAATGATCAATGGCCACCCCAAAACTAACATGGATTTGCCTAGAGCATATCATAGCAAATGGTTTGCACCACAGCAAAGATCACATGATGGAGAATCTAAAACATATGAGCATGTGACATGGGGACAAACACAACAATAGCAACGAGCTCCTCAACTAGGCATCTCGTAACAAGTTACAAAACCTAACAGCCACATGCACTTTTGCAACAGGGATAAACATGGCAATATGAACTCTAACATGCATGCTATAGCAACCAACATGTAGAGCATCTCATGATGAACATTTTGACATATCATTTGCTTCATTCGGATAAACATGCACCAAGTTATCACATCTCAAACATGGCATGAAAATAACAAGTAGCAGCAGTTTATATCAACTAGCACTCTTGTCACGAAGATTAAGACATCTAGATGGACTCAAACAAGCATGACACAATGGAACAAAACGTAGTACACATCACCACGATCATTTTGATATATCATATGCACAAAACGGACCTACGAGCACAAAGTTACGGGCATGCAAAGGAGGCAACAAAACATTACAGATCTGGGACTTAGTGGAATTTTATACCTCCAAAAGTCAACGCGGGATGGATCCGTGCGGGATGGAGGGATCCGGGCTGCGGGGCGGTGTTTGGATGGAGGGAGTGGTGGATCTCGTCCCGATCTGAAGTTCGCCGGAGTTGGGGAGGAAGACGACCGGAGACGAAGAAGATGACCGGAGACGAGGATTCCGGCGAGGCGACGGATGGAGGCGGCCGGAGGGTGGAAGGCGCGGCGGGCGGAGCTTGAGAGGAGGCGGCGGCGCGGTTGCTAGCGCGCGGCGGCGGGGTGGCTTGCGCCGGCGGCGGCGGCGGCTGTCGCGCCCGCGCCCGGCCCGGCGACGGCGCGGCTTGAAGGGGCCAGCGGTGCGGTTGCTAGCCGGGGTCGGCGGTGGCGGTTACGGCGCCCGGCGGCGGGATGGCTGCGCCGGCCGGTGGCGTTGGTCGGGATCGGCGGCGGCGCTTTTCCGGCAAGGCGGCGGCGATTTTCCGGCGAGGCGGCGGCGATTTTCGGCGAACTTCCGGCGATGGCGGTGGCGGTCCGGCGGTGGCTCCGGCGGGCGGCGAGGTGGCGCGGTGAGGTGGCGGATCCAATGGGGGGTCGCCACGTGGCGGCGGAGGTGACGTGGCGGCCTCCGATTGGACGGAGTGAGGTGGCGGCGGGTCGGACGTGTCCGGCGGCTGCGCGGACGTGTCCAGCGCGCGGAGCGGGAGGAAAATTAGGATTGCACCGGGATTTCGGGGATGTGGACTAATTTATAAATTCTGGAAGCTAGGAAACTCCAAATGAGGAGCGATTTTCGGCTACGCGATCACAATTCGACGACCGAGATGATGGGAGTGGTTGTGCTGGGTTCGTGGGCTGTTGTGGAGGGGGTCTTGGGCCTCAAAGAGGAGGTACTTTTGGCCCACTAGGTTAACCGTTGGAGTACCAAAAGAACTCCAAACGCGACGAAACTTGACAGGCGGCCTACACGTACCAAAACAACATCGCACGACAAGTTTCACGTCATTCTGGAAACGTTACACGGCCACACACGAAAGAAGGACTCGGGGATGCCACAGGCACGTGTGAGAGCGTCGGAACTCGAAACGGACAACGGGGAGAGACGAGTGGGACCAGATGCAAGTGACAACACAAATGCAATGCAATGCACATGACAACATGACATGGATGAAATGCACACACGCACACAACAAAACGAAGAACCCGGAATGGAATTGATGAAGCCAAAGTTTATATATTGCCATATAGGGAAAGTGTTACATCCGGGGCATTACACATATGGCAAGAACATTCAAGTCTAAATCACTTCCTATGCATAGGGATTTTGTGAGCAAACAATTTATGGGAACAAGTATCAACTAGCATAGGAAGGCAAAACAATCAAAACTTCAAGATTTTCAACGCATAGAGAGGAAACTTGATATTATTGCAATACCTACAAGCATATGTTCCTCTCTCACATTACTTTTCAGTAGCATCATGAATGAATTCAACAATATAGCTATCACATAAAGCACTCTTTTCACGATGCATAAGTATAGAAGTTTTACTACTCTCCACATAAGCAAAATTCTTCTCATTTATCATAATGGGAGTATCATATGAAACTTGAATACTATAGATTGTTTCCACATTAAAAATGTAATGTTCAGAAAAAGGATATTCATAACTATGACAAGTTTTATCAATATAATCATCACTGCTTTCTATAGAATAAGTGTTATCACAAGAATCATCATAAGTAGCAACCTTGTTCTCATCATAATCGATTTAAACCTCTTCCAAGATAGTGAAATCATTACTAAACAAAGTCATGACCTCTCCACATCTACTTTCATCAATATTGCAATCATCATAAATAGGAGGCATGCTATCATCATAATAATTTGCTCTTCAAAACATGGGGGACTAAAAATACCATCTTCATCAAACATAGCATCACCAAGCTTGTGGCTTTGCATATCATTAGCATCAAGGATATTCAAATAATTCATACTAACAACATTGCAATCATGCTCATCATTTAAAATTTTAGTGCCAAACATTTTTATTGAGTTCTTCTTCTAACACTTGAGCACAACTTTCCTTTCCATCATTTTCGCAAAAGACATTAAAAAGATGAAGCATATGAGGTAACCTCAATTCCTTTTTTGTAGTTTTCTTTTTTACAAAACAAACTAGTGATAAAACAATAATGTAAAAGATTAAATTGCAGGATCTAAAATATCTTCAAGCACTCACCTCCCCGGCAACGGCACCAGAAAAGAGCTTGATGTCTACTACACAACCTTCTTCTGGTAGACTCGTTTTGGGCCTCCAAGTGTAGAGTTTTGTAGGAAAGTAGAAATTTTCCCTCAAGTGGATGACCTAAGGTTTATCAATCCGTGGGAGGCATAGGATGAAGATGGTCTCTCTCAAACAACCCTGCAACCAAATAACAAAGAGTATCTTGTGTCCCCAACACACCCAATACAATGGTAAATTGTATAGGTGCACTAGTTCGGCGAAGAGATGGTGATAGAAGTGTAATATGGATGGTAGATATAGGTTTTTGTAATCCGAAAATATAAAAACAGCAGGGTATCTAGTAACAAACGTGAGCATAAACGGTGTTGCAATGTGTGAAAACAAGGCTTAGGGTTCATACTTTAACTAGTGCAAGTTCTCTCAACAATGATAACATAATTGGATCATATAACAATCCCTCAACATGAAGCAAAGAGTCACTCCAAAGTCACTAACAGTGGAGAACAAATGAAGAGATTATTGTAGGGTACGAAAACAAACCTCAAAGTTATTCTTTCTGATTGATCTATTGGGCTATTTCTATAAGTGTCACGAACAGCCCTAGAGTTCGTACTAAAATAACAACTTAAGACACACATCAACCAAAACCCTAATGTCACCTAGATACTCCAATGTCACCACAAGTATCTGCGGGTTTGATTATATGATATGCATCACACAATCTCATATTCATCTATTCCAACCATCACAAAGAACTTCAAAGAGTGCCCAAAGTTTCTACCGGAGAGTCAAGACGAAAACGTGTGCCAACCCCTATGCATAAGTTCACAAGGTCACTGAACCTACAAGTTGATCACCAAAACATACATCAAGTGGATCATGTGAATATCCCATTGTCACCACTCACCACAGATAAGCACATGCAGGACATACATCTAGTATTCTCAAATCCTTAAAGACTCAATCCGATAAGATAAGTTCAAAGGGAAAACTCAATCCATTACAACAAGGTAGAGGGGGCGAAACATCATAAGATCCAACTATAATAGCAAAGTTCGCGGTACATCAAGATCGTGCCAAATCAAGAACATGAGAGATAGAGATCAAACACAGAGCTACTGGTACATACCCTTAGCCCCGAGGTTGAACTACTCCCTCCTCATCATGGAGACCGCCGGGATGATGAAAATGGCCACCGATGATGGTTTCCCCTTCTGGCAGGGTGCCGGAACGGGCTCCCGGTTTGTTTTTTGTGGCTACAGAAGCTTGCGGCGGCGAAACTCCCGATCTAGGTTTATTTCTGGGGGTTTCTATATTTATAGGAATTTTTTGGCGTCGAGAATAAGTTAGGGTGGTCCACGAGTCAACGACAAGGACAGAGAATGCGCTGGGAGGTATGGCGCGCCTTCCAACCTCGCGGTTGGCTTGGGACTCTTCTGGCGCAACTCTTTTGCTTCGGGGGCTTCTTCTGGTCCATAAAAAATCACCATAAATTTTCAGCTCGTTTGGACTCCGTTTGATATTCCTTTTCTGCGAAACTGAAAAACAAGGAAAAAAACGGAAACAAGCACTGGGCTCTAGGTTAATAGGTTAGTCCCAGAAATCATATAAAATAGCATGTAAATGCATATAAAACAACCAAGATAGATAATATAATATCATGGAACAATCAAAAATTATAGATACGTTGGAGACGTATCATTCCACCTATTGTACCTGAGACGTGTGAGAAAGAAGTTGTTGTACCCCCTGAGTCCAAGAAACAAGTTGTTCTGCCCCCTGTTGAAGGAAATAAGGAGAAAGAAAAGGCCCTAGTGCTTGAAGGTCGGAGAACCTCTGAAGGAGTTCCAGTGAAGAAAAACGATGAATATTCCAGTTCTTCAAAGAAATCAGTCAAAGAGAATTCAAGGAAGCTGCATGCCCCATTATAGACCATCGAAGAGAATGTGCAAGCTCCTGATGACATTCGGACCAGGAATGCGAGCGAAGAACAACTGAAGAATCCTTTGGAAACATTTCCGTTGTTCCCAGATGAAGATGGCCCAAATGGTCATGCGTTGAACGAGCAGTTTCACCTCCCAAAACTTGCATTCTTTGGGAGTAGCCTGTATGAAGGAGAGAGAACTTCACTATCGCCTAGGTTCTGGACTAAATAATAGGCTATGTATTATGCTCGAATTCTATTCGAACAGAATCGTGTCTTCAAGCACCAGATTCTGAACTTTGCAGAGCTCGAAGAATTACCTTGCTTCCATCATGTAATCGAGCATATTGAGCAAGCTTTCCGTAAGGGATTTCTCCGTTTCAACCATGGCTGGAATCGTGAAGTAATTCATCAATTCTATGCCACTTTATATATCTCAAGAGTGCTCGATGATACCTCTAGATGGACCCTCGAATGGATGACTGGAGAGGAAAGGATTAAATGTTTGACAGATCAGTTGTTCGTGCTGCTCAATCTTCCTCGGTGTGAATTTGATGCCCATACTAAACACAGCCTGCACTATTGGGATGTCTTTGATGCCCAACTGCACATGTTGATGGATCTAGCACTTGTTGGTGAAGAATGCGTTGAAGTAAATCTGAAGAATCTGACATGTGAGAATAAAGGTATATTCTACATCGTATGCAACTCCCTCAGACCTACCAAAAGGCCAGAAACGATAATTGGCAATGTAGGAAATGAATTGCTCGCCATATCTCATGGTGTTTGCTTCAATATACCAGATCTTTTCATCTGGAACTTGGCCTATGCAGCTGACACCCCTCAAGTCTTGAAGCCTTATGCACCATGGATCATGTACGCAATTGATTAGCTTCTTGAAAAAGAGTTCTTCTGCCCTTATGGCCCGAAAGTTTTCATGCCGCCAGTCCGCAACACACTCAGAATTGTGAATGATATTGGCAAAGGGAAGATGCCAGTTGATGCCACTACCCCTGCCTATATGCCAGCTTCTGCCAGTGCCCCTCAAATCAAGAAAGCAATAGTTGATATCCCTTGTGAAGAAAATCCGTCTCTCTATGAGATTTGTCTTCGCACTTAACAAGCTCTAGAGAGCCATATCAAGCTCGATAGGAAAGAAAAGTTGGAGATGATGGCTAAGTTGAATTTGCTTCATAATTATGCTCGGTAAGCTCTTTTATACAAGAAGGAATGGAAGAAGCGCTCCTAGACACTTCTTCACACGCATTACTCTCGCAAGAAACTCTCAGCAGAAGTCATCAAAAAGGAATATGACTATCTAGAATTATTTGAAGTTCTACAGATTCGAAGACAAATACTAGTGCTCCCTCAGTGTTTTGTCGCAACTAACCTATTGTTTGACGAACCTGATGATATTCTTGAAGATACGGCCGGAACATTCATTGACAAGGCAGAAGCACCTCGCATTGCTACTTATAAAGCGGATCCCAATGCTTGTGTTGCATATCAAACTCTAGTTTCGGCCTCGACCTTTCCTCGCTCCACTTCTCCAAATAGTTCAAGTTCTGGTTCTAAAGGTTCTTTGGACGAGTAGTTCATCGTAGGCATTCTCTTTCCTTTTTGACACTTGTTGACAAAAAGGGGGAGTAGTGTACATCGAGTGATAGATCAGTGGGCCATTTGCATGGCGTTTATTCGACATTTGCTTTTCTACCAAACAGTTTGGTTTAGTCAAACAATTTGCTTTGCACTTAAAGCACTGCTTGTGGTGTTGATCTACTCGGTCATCATGTAATGTTAATAACCCCCCCCCCCTGCAATGTTGTTTGCTTCCATCTATCTATTTGCAGGTAATATCTAATAGTTTACTTCCTTGCAATGATTATCCTCGATAATTATTTGTCATGCAGGAAAAGAAAGTATCCCAAGGAGAACAGGAATTCATGCTTCTCTAAAGAGAGACTGTTTAGTCCTTGAATATATGTGTTATGGTTGGATATGCTATAATGATTATCTTTTGATATGTAACTTTGCAGAAGAAGAGAAATTGCTTCAAATCATGTCTCATGTGTGTCAAGAGAAGATAATTTCTATATATCAAGTTGCTTTCCTTGCACTTATCTTTCGTAACATCTTTGTTGCAGGAAATTTTCGTCTGAAGCATATCCTCTACGTGCAATACATCTATAATTCATTTGCTTTGTTTTCCCTTGTATATCTAACGTGCAGGGAACTTATATCTTGTGTGGATCCAAATCGTGTTCTAATAAAATATTCATGCCTTATCCTTCGTCACAAATCATTTCAAAGTATGCACTTTACCTAACACATTTCTTTTCAAAGGTTGTGTGTGACAGGAAATACCCCAGACACTGTTGAGTGCATTGAATGAGACCATGAAGAAATTATTTGTCAATGCCACTCTTACAAAGAATTACATCGCTACCTTCCAGTCTATTTTATGTTTTGATGGATACCTTCAGGGGGAGAATGTTTTAACTTCGTAATTATCTCTCATCCTTCATTATCCTTCGCGTTACATTCCATTCTTAATCTATCCTTTGATGTGTTCTGTTTTGTCAACAATCGTCCAAAAAGGGGGAGATTATTGGTGCAATATCTGCCCACCTGTGTTTTGGAGATTGTTGATAGAAACAGGTTTGGACTGATTTGTTTGCTACAACATACAACGAGAAAGATTCCATACAGAACCGAGAATGTTGTCTCCGGTGCTAAGTTAGAGGAACTTCACCGAAGAACATATGCATTGCAGAGAAGAACGAGCTACATCTATAGAAGATATGTATGCGAGAAGATTGATGTGAAGGAGTTAGCCCCGCAGAAATTTATTGCCGATGTGAAGCAATTTGTTTGGAGCATTACGTTTGAAGAAAAATGACTGCACGAATGGAAGTCAAAGACAAAGTGAAGACGTATGTCACATCCCTAGTCAGTGCTTGCATTAGGACTAGCTTGAGTGTGCATCATGTTTACTTTCCACAGAAACTTGAAATGGGAATGACAGAAACCCCAGCACCCCTCTTCTAACAATTAGGGTTTAATAAAAACTTTTCCAATGTACCCAAAATGCCCTTCAAAAATGTTCATCATCTTTGCCTTGGTCTTAAACCTCTGTCAAAAATGGTGCACAATTTTCTAGGACATCCAAAGGTCTCTGGATTAATTCATATTGTAATTGCATTTGGGCATTTAAATGCTATAAAATATTTTATGTGCCCAAATAATCATAAACTAACATGTTCCATACTGTGCATATTATATACAGTGGGTATGACTAGTTTTATGAGTTATAAAAATGTTCTAGCATTTTTATTAATTCAACAAAGTTGCAAAAGAAATAAAACAGAAAGAAAATAAAAAAAGAGAGAGACAGGGGGCAGCCCACTCACCTGGGCCACTTACCTGGCTGGCCCAGCGCGGCCCAGCCCGCTGGCGCACGCCAGTCGTCCCCCTCCTCTCGCCAGGAGGACGGGGCGCGTGGCCGCGGCGTGCACGCACGCGTCCCGCCACCTCCTGGCTGCCTGCGTCCCCCGGCGCCTCCACGCCCCTAGGCGTCGCCACGCAGCCCCTGGCCCCTCTCCCACTCTTCCCCGTGTCGTCCCCCTCCTCTATCCCTCTCCGCCGAGCTCCACTGAGCAGGCTCGTCGCCGCCGTTCGCTGCCACCGCGCCCTAAGCCAACCCCTCGCCTGTCCGACGCACCCATCGGCTCCGCAGCATCGCCCTGAAGCTCCCCGCCGACGCACACGACACCAGAAGCCCCGTAGCACCGTCATCGCCGTCGTCTTCACCCTTCGGCACCAGAGATCGCCGCCGCCCGTACGTCGCCGCCCGACCTTCCCCAAGCCCACGTCGACGCCCTCTGCGACCGTTGCGAGCTCACACGTCGAACCCCCCTCTCCCCGAGCTCAATCACGTCCCGTAGCCGCCATCCCGCAAGCACCCGAGCTCACCGCCGGCGTCCTCATCGCCGCCATCGTTCTAGTGGTTCTTAGACACGCTCGAGCACTTCATCGTGCTCCTGACCTCACCAGGATGCCGTTGAACCCTTCCCCTTGCTCGCCCGTGCCCCGCAACGCCTAACCCAATGAAGCCCGAGCTCCGGCCGCCGCCACAAGATCTGCTCCGGCGAGCTCCGGCCACCCTAGCTCCAGCCACCACCACCTTTAGATGCGCAAGAGCTCTAGCTCACCATAGGACCAAACCCCGTGGCAAACCGCAGCCTGTAGCGCCGTTCCGAGCAACTCCGGCGAGTCACCGCCGCGCGATTTAGTCGCCGCTGGCCAAACTCCGGCGGCTGACGTGGCCTGTTAGTTAGTAACTAACGACGTTTAGTTTAATCACCACAGCCACTGACAGTGGGCCCCACCGCGTGGTCAAACCCAGTCAACTCCAGTTTTGACCGGAATTAGCCCCTGTGACACTGACATGCAGGACCCACCAGTCAGGTTTGACTTGGACCAGGCATGTTGACCTGCTGACGTCAGCATGATGTCATGCTGACGCAATAAATGATTTTCTGGGATTATTTGTTTTAAAACAATTCAGGAAATTCTAGAAAATGCTTTAATCTTCAAAAAATCATATAAATTCAACAGTAGCTCAGATGGAAAAGATTTATATATGAAAATTGATCAGAAAAATTCAATCTTTCCAATGGCACTTGTTTCATGCATGTTTGAGCAAGTTAACCTTGCTGTTCACATTAAAACATGATAATGCACTTTAATAAATAATAGTTTGGGTTTCAATTTGAATCTTTGATTCAAATGGGCTCGAACCCTTCTATTTATAGATGCATTAGCCCAAAACACATGCATCTTGCCATATCATGAGCATGCATCATATTGTTGCATTTGTTTGCTTATTGATTGTATCGCCGGTGTTCTCCGTGGTAGGTCCTGCTCCCGAGGATACTTCTGCGTATCCAACTGAAGAGCAGTACCCGGCAACCACTCTGTCAGGCAAGCAACCATTGATCATTCCGATACAATCCCAACTTCTCGCTCCTGCCCTCTTTTACTGCATTAAGGCAACAGTGTGTGAACTGCTACTTGTTGCGGTAGTTGAACCCTATTCCTTGCATGACCTGTCATTGCCACAGTAAATAGTTGAAACCCACTAGCATGTGTAGGAGTTGATTGAGCCATGTGATGTGTGATCCACCATGCTATTTGTTTATGTTGCCTGCTATGCTTAGAGTTGTGTCAGGTTTGGTTCATCTGGGAGATGGATCAGAGTGAAATGATCATACTCGGTAAAGAGAGGGAAGTATGGAACATATTTGGTAAAGGTATCGATGAAAGGCCATGTAAGAGTACGTGGTGGGTTGTTTCATTGGAACCGTCCATAGGACCTGAGATCTGTATGTGTGGTTCAAGTTTCAGCTACTACCACACGTTGGGATCCTTAATTGACCCTCTCGACTTATTAACTACCCTTGACCTCTGTCCAGGAGTTGCAACTAGTTTCTGGTATTTGTAGTTTACTGGTGGTCGTGCACAGCGCTGACCCTCGGGGTGGGCTGTGATGCGACAGGTACGTGGCACGGTGTACCGGTCGCCCGTTTGGTGACTCGGGAACCCTATACACATCATTTGGGGCCGTGAGCGACACCCCGGCCGGATCTCCCCACGGATAGAACCCAAATAGGCGATAAACCTGGACAAGGGACTTGTGTAGTTAGTCAGGTCATGGCCGACACCCTCGCTGGGCTTCCGCTTGAAGGTTGCCGAGTACATATCGAGTAAGCGACGATAAGCGGTGGAAGCGTGTGTGAAGAAGTACACCCCTGCAGGGTTACCAATCTATTCGACTAGCCGTTGTTCGCGGTACGGACTACTTGGTTACTCTTACCGTTCATAGACAAGTTGATGGATACTACTAAAAGCCTCAAGACAAGTGTGAGTGTCGTGGATGGCCCTTCCGTACGATGATGGAAGAGGATCCACGGTGGTGTATTGTTGTGGTGAGTAGAGGACTCGTGTACGTAGTCTTATCTTGCAATCTGTTGAGAGTCGTAGTATAGGCTAGCCCAGAGTCAAAGCCGGCTTGCTGCTATGAACTCCACTACCCTTGTTGATAATGATGCATGTATGATAGGTTCTGTTGTAAGACTTGCTGAGTACCTTTGTACTCATGTTTGCTTAATAACTGTTGTAGAGGAGAACCCTGCCCCTTCTGATGGGTTTTACATAGACGTTGGCGTCGACGAGTAGCTTGCTACCCAGAAGGAGATCCTGAGCTTGTGAAGGGCCTTGTAGATAGTCAGGCTACACCAAGCCTGTTTTATTTTCAAAATTGTCTGTACTCAGACATGTTAGCTTCCGCTTGTGCTTGTATGATTGTATGACTTGAGTGTTGGGTCATGTGACCCCTACCTGTATGGATATGTTATGTATGGCTCTTCGGAGCCTCTTAAATAAAGTACTTTGAGTCATAGAGTTCTGTTGTGATGCAATGTTGTATTTGCACATATTGAGCATATTGTGTGTATGATTGAAATGCTTGGTATGTGTGGGATCCGGCACCTAGTTGTTTTCCTTTGGTAGCCTATCTTACAGGGAAATGCCTCCTAGTGCTTCCACTAAGCCTTGGTAGCTTGCTACTGATCGGAACACGTAGGCTGGCCGGCATGTGTCCTTCTTCGTTCCTGTGTCTGTCCCTTAGGGGAAATGTCACGCGTTGTTCCTTTAAGTCCATGTAGCTTGCTACGACTTGGGTTCATACGTTGATGACCGCCACGTCCGTTGTTGGGTCATGAATGCATGTCTCTATAATTTAGTGCCACTTTTGGTTTATAACTAGCCATGTCGGCCCGGGTTCTCTGTCATATGGATGCTAGCGACACTATCATATACGTGTGCCAAAATGCGGAACCGGTCCCGGGCCAGGTAAGGTGGCACCCGTGGGGATACCGTGCGTGAGGCCGCAAAGTGATATGACGTGTTACAAGCTAGATCGGTGTGACTTAGGATCGGGGTCCTGACAACGTAGAATTTTTTTCATTATTATTCTTTCATTTATTTGAGTCATAGGACCTCTGTACTATTAAGGGGGGTATAGGTTCACGAAGCTTAGTTCCACTGTGATGCATAACCCAAAACCTATGAAATATGCGAGAGAAATCTATTTTTGCTCCGAATGATTACCTGGCAGTAGTAGACGTTATTCTTGGTATTGTAGGAGATATCATTTGGGCTGAGGAGTTAGACTTGGTCCGCAAGTATTGTTACCGTTGTGCTCAAAATTGGACCGTTGGACTCATGTTGTTCGGCCATTCGCTGCTCCAAAGATCCAATTTAGTCATTTCCCTTCAGGGAAGGCTGCGGCTATAAATAGCCACCCCACTCCAACATTGTTTGTTGGTTGCTCCACTTAAGATTTCTGAGAAGATTGACTGAGCATCCCCTCTCCAAGTGATTTGAGTTTAAGATCCATCGAGAGAAAATTCAGGAGCCCAAACTTAGACAATGGTTTAGCATCACAATAGTTCTGAGTGAGAGTTCTTGTACATATTACTCTTGAGAGTTGCGCACTCTCTAGACGGATATATTTTAGCTCGAGTGTTGAAGAGTTGTTGTCTTCACCGAGCTAGATCTTCAGCAACCAAGAGTGATTGTAGATCGTGAAGGTCGACCGAACATTTGGAGATCGCCGACAAGTATCTACCATGAGTGAAATCAACTAGAGTCTGATCAGCTCTGAGTTAAAGGAGAATAGGGTGAAGAGAGTTTATCTTCCATGTTAAGTCACAACCCTTCCAACCAGACGTAGTCCTTTGGCAAAAGGGTGAACTAGTCTACCAAATCAATATGTTGCCATCGAGCACCACTGGTTCTATATACTTTACTGCATTAGTTTCGACAGTTTACTTTCATGCTCTATGACAATAGTCTACCTGATCATTATCTGCTTGTTGCAAATCTTTTAGTCATATCTTGTCTGCTCTCCCAACTGTGATGTTTGTCACTCGATCAGTATGTTTCACATCTCTCAGTTGGTGACATTAGTCTTTCACATTATTCTTCGCTCTGATCATGTTATACTAGCTTGCCACTCACAGTGTTATTTCTCATTCCCTTCATCACTACGGTTTATCAAGCATTTCATTCGTATCACATACATTGTGTTGTCAGGTTATTGTTCATGCCTGCCTGCTGCATTGTCATCATCATTGTCAAGCCTGTGATATATTATGGACCAGAAGAAGCCACCGAAGCAAAAGAGTTGCGCCAGAAGAGTCCCAAGCCAACCACAAGGTTGGAAGGCGCGCCCTACCCCCCCAGCGCATTCTCCGTCCTTGTCGTTGACTCATGGACCACCCTAACTTGTTCTCGACGCCAAAAATTCCTATAAATATAGAAACCCCCAGAAATAAACCTAGATCGGGAGTTTCACCGCCGCAAGCTTCTGTAGCCACAAAAAAACAAATTGGGAGCCCGTTCCGGCACCCTGCCAGAAGGGGAAACCATCACCGGTGACCATTTTCATCATCCCGGTGGTCTGCATGACGAGGAGGGAGTAGTTCAACCTCGGGGCTAAGGGTATGTACCAGTAGCTATGTGTTTGATCTCTATCTCTCATGTTCATCATTGTCAAGGCTGTGATATATTATACTCGAGCTATTGTTGCATCTTACATGGATAGTTTTGTTCCTCAGTTTTCTTATATGAGTTCGTGTCTATCGAACCTTTTCTCAACTATTGTGTTTAGGACCAGGTCAAAAATTCGCAAGAATTTTTTAGTCTCTCATTCACCCCCCGTCTGGTCGATATACTCTCGGTCCTAACAAAAACATTTGCGCAAGGTGGACCAACGCAAACGGTTTTCTAGAGGAAGTCGTGTGTGATTGTTCATTGATCCAACAAGTCTACTTCCTAGAAACTGTGTGGGTTGTCTAAGGTTACCGCCCACGGTGTTGTCTCAATAACTATTTGCAATAGAAAAAACGCAATAAGCAGGCTAATTGGCCTATTATTATTAATCCATTTATTAATCAAATTGACATTTCATATTAAGCACTAAATATATTTCATTTTCGTATTACAAAACTAGGATTTCACAATTGAAATACATCAGAATACAACATCATATAGCTTCAACACTCTGTTACACCATATAGGCATATAGCTAGCTACCCCATTACACAACTCCACCAGCACCAAGTTTCACATGCAACGTCTATGACCTTTGGAAATTAGCATCATAGACGGTAGATAGATAGATGAATATCATCCATAAAACTGTTGAAGCGGAAGGAGAATATTGACCCTTCAATGATGTTGAAGGTCCTTTCTACTTTAGGCCAATGCATGTGGATGACTGACCATCCATCCTTTGTCCTCTTGAGGAAGACTTCAATATTGTATTGTGGGTGTTGTATGAATACCTTCCTCGCCTCATGTGCATATAGGTGGTTTGAGAGGTAATCAACCCTGAACTTCTTGGGAAAGGCCTAAAAACAAAGATATGCATAAATATCTTCTCTAAATTTGGAAACAGTGCAAAGGAAAAGACAGGGTATAAGAGTTAGTACCATCGTGTAGTTCATCGATGTCTTCTCCTTTGTGCAGACAAAGATCTTGTTTTTTTTTGCTAGTTTCTTTATCCTAACAATCTTTTCGAGTTTCTTGACTTGACTGATATTCATGGACAACTCATTTCCCCATATAAAAAATGGGTCAAACAGTGGGTCAAAACCTCTGACAGCAGGACCTACATGTGCAAGACCAAATTGTTAAAAACCTAAATATTAGAATGGTTCCTGCAATTGCACAATAATGTGCTATTAGACAAAGAACCATGCATGTGCAAACCTCGATTATAAACCTCAGTGCTACCGTTGTTTCTGTACAACACATATAAGGTAGTTATTGATCAGGTTAAGTGAGGGTTGGCATACTGTTAGTAAAATATGTTGATGAAAAAATAAACACATTGCAGATTCAACAGATTAATTCGAGCCACATGAAAAAGCCGTTTATCCAAACTAAGTATGATTAAGAACTAGGAAATATAGCAATTGTATACGTTTCTCATGTATTTAGTACAACCAAATTCAATTTATTCCTCACATGCGTGACAATATAAAATTGTACCCACAACAATTGAACATCGCATTGCAGAATTGAACTAACCAGTTAACTAAACACCACACCAAATGAACCAAACATTAACTGAGCACCACATTGCACAATATATAACATACTAGAAGATCAGTCAGTTAACCAAACCAAGCATGCTTAACAACTTCGAAATATAGCAATTGTATTTGTTTCACATGTATTTTGTACAGTGCTACTTCTCGAGCTTGCGTTGTATTCCCTCGAATAGGAAAGGGAGATGCAGCACATTAGCGTAAGTATTTCCCTCGGTTTTTGAGAACCAAGGTATCAATCCAGTAGGAGACCACGCGTGAGTCCCTCGCACTTGCACAGACAAATAATAACTTCACAGCCAACACGATAAGGGGTTGTCAATCCCTTTACGGTCATACGGAAGTGACATCTAATAGAGATGATAGTTTATATTTTTGGTATTTTTGGTTATAAGAACAGAAAGTAAAAGCGTAAAAAGTAAAGTAGATATAGATTGATATGTTGAGAATAGACCCGGGGGCCATAGTGTTCTCTAGTGGCTTCTCTCATGATAGCGATATTCTACGGCGGTAAAAAAATTACCGTCGAGCAATTGATAGAAAAGCGAATAATTATGAGACTATCTAGGCATGATCATTGTATATAGGCATCACATCCGAGACAAGTAGGCCGACTCCTGCCTGCATCTACTACTATTACTCCACACATCGACCGCTATCCAGCATGCATCTAGTGTATTGAGTTCATAAGAATAGAGTAATGCCTTAATCAAGATGACATGATGTATAGGGATAAACTCAATCAATATGATATAAACCCCATCTTTTTATCCTCGATGGCAACAATACAATACGTGCCTTGCTGCCCCTACTATCACTGGGAAAGGACACCGCAAGATTGAACCCAAAGCCAAGCACTTCTTCCATTGCAAGAACTATAGATCTAGTAGGCCAAACCAAACCAATAATTCGAAGAGACTTGCAAGGATATTATGAGCACACATAAAAAGTTCAGAGAAGAACCAAATATTTCTCATAGATAATCTTGATCATAAACTCAACATTCATCGGATCTCGACAAACACACCGCAAAAAGAGATTACATCGAACAGATCTCCTCGAAGACCGAGCAGAACTTTGTATTGAGATCCAGAGAGAGAAAAGAAGCCATCTAGATACTAGCTATGGACCCGAAGGTCTGTGGTAAACTACTCACAACTCATGGTGAGGGCGATGATGATGATGATGCAGAAGAACTCCGTGATGGATCCCCCTCCGGTGGAGCTCCGGAACAGGCTCCAAGGTGAGATCTCACAGGAACAGAAGGTTACGGCAATGGAATTAGGGTTTTCTCTCTGTTGCTGATGGTTTCGGGGTACGTAGACTTATATAGGAGGAAGGAGGACACCGGAGGCCGCTCGAGGGGCCCACGAGGCAGGGGCGCGCCCTGGAGAGGGGGGGCCCACCCTCGTGGGCGCCTCGTTGCTCCCCTGACGTGGTTCTCAAGTTCCCTGTGCGTGATTTTCTCCAAAAATATCTCTCGCGAAGGATATTCTTTTTCTGCAAAACCCTGAAACAGGCAAAAAACAGCAATCTGGACTGGGCCTTTGGGTTAGTAGGTTAGTCCCAAAAATGATATAAAAGTGTATGACAAAGCCCATTAAACATCCAAGACTTCATAAATAATAGCGTGGAACAATCAAAAAATTTAGATACGTTGGAGACGTATCAAGCATCCCCAAGCTTAATTCCTGCTCGTCCTCGAGTGGGTAAATGATAAAGAAAGAATTTTTGATGTGGAATACTAACCGATCATAGTTTCTCAATGTAACTCTCTTAATTATGGCATGAATGTTCAGATCTGAAAGATACAAGATAAAAGTCTATATTGACATAAGAAATAATAATACTTCAAGCATACTAACAAAGCAATCATGTCTTCTCAAAATACTGTGGCTAAAGAAAGTTATCCCTACAAAATCTTATGGTCTGGCTATGCTCCCTCTTCAGCACACAAAATATTCATATCATGCACAACCCCGATTTCAGTCAAGCACTTGTTTTCATACTCTATCTTTTCACCTTTCAACTTTCACGCAATACATGAGTGTGAGCCATGGACATAGCACTATGGGTGGAATAGAGAGGTGGTTGTGGAGAAGACAAAAAGGAGGGAGATAGTCTCACATCAACTAAGCGTATCAACGGGCTATGTAGATGCCCATCAGTAGATATCAATGTGAGTGAGTAGGGATTGCCATGCAACGGATGCACTAGAGCTAAATATGTATGAAAGCTCAACAAAAGAAACTAGTGGGTGTGCATCCAACTTGCTTGCTCACGAAGACCTAGGGCATTTGAGGAATTTACAAGCCAAGTTCTATAATGAAAATTCCCACTAGTATATGAAAGTGACTAAACATGAGACTCTCTATCATGAAGAACATGGTGCTACTTTGAAGCACAAGTGTGGAAAAATATAGTAGCAATTGTCCCTTCTCTCTTTTCTCTCATTTTTTTGGGGAGGGTCTTCTCCCTTTTTTTTATTAGCCCCTCTCTATTTTTTTTTGGGCCATCTCTTTTTTTTATTGGCCTTTCCTCACATGGGACCAATGTTGAGGATATCGCTTATCGTTATCGTCTCAGTCAGTTGGGGATTCGAGATTAATCGGAAATCGGCTGATTAATCGATTTTATCGGTCGACTTTTAATCGGCCATTTTTTCAAATCCCAGGTTTCCAGCACAAAAATATGATATATTCAACACCAAAACAATATTGGACAGAAGTGTTACCATGATTGCTAGCGTTTGAATCCTGGTATAATGAGAAACAAAATTGGAAAACTGTACATATTGCGTAGCAAGGTCCACAAAACACAAATAAACATAGTTTTTGCAAACATAGTGCCACAAATAGGCCCGATTTATCAGTAGATTCTTGATAAATCGCTTGCCATAGCGATAAATCGGCCCAAATGATGAATGGTGAAGATAAGGCATAATCTTATCGGTCACCCCAAGAGTAGCGATAAATCGGATGATAAATCGTTGAATCAGAAGATTTCTTGAACAGTGCATGGGACAATGCTCTAATAATGATGATCATCACACTTTTATTACAACTCAAAATTACAACTCGATACTACAACAAGTATGACTCTACATGAATGCCTCCGGCGGTGTACCGTGATGTGCAATGAATCAAGAGTGACATGTATGAAAATTATGCCTGGTGGCTTTTCCATAAATACGATGTCAACTATATGATCATGCATGGCAATATGACAATATGATGCGTGTCATATGAACGGAACGGTGGAAAGTTGCATGGCAATATATCTCGGAATGGCTATGGAAATGCCATGATAGGTAGGTATGGTGGCTGTTATGAGGAATAATATGGTGGCTGTTTTGAGGAAGGATATATAGTGGGTTTATGGCACCGGCGAAAGTTGTGCGGTACAAGAGAGGCTAGCAATGGTGGAAGGGTGAGAGTGTGTATAATCCATGGACTCAACATTAGTCATAAAGAACTCATATACTTATTGCAAAAATCTACGAGTCATCAAAACAAAGCAATCAATGCATGCTCCTAGGGGGGATGTTGGTAGGAGTTAACCATCGCGTGCCCCCGACCTCCACACAAAGGTTGGCATTTTACAAATACCTCATGCTCTAACTTTGTCACATAGTGGTTCACCATACGTGCATGATATGGGAATCACTAACCTTAACACAAGTATTTCTCAATTTCATAATAACTCCACTAGCATGACTCTAATATCACTATCCTCATATCTCAAAACAATTATCAAGCATCCAACATCTCATCATATTCAATGCACTTAGTGTGAAAAAAATTACTACATTGACATTGGATGTCTATCATGTGAAGACTAGTGTTATAGCCTAAACACATTACCATGCTGTTTTAATAGACTCTCAAATGGATATAAGTGAAGCATGAGAGTTCAAAAATTTCTACAAAATATTACCACCACTGTGCTCTAAATGATATAAGTGAAGCACTAGAGCAAAAACTATTCAGCTCAAAAGATATAAGTGAAGCACATAGAGTGTTCTAACAATTTCTAGGCCATATTTAACTCTCTAAAATAGGTGTGTCCAGCAAGGATGATTGTGACAAACTAACAAGCAAAGACTCAAATTATACAAGACGCTCCAAGCAAAACACATATCATGTGGTGAATAAAAATATAGCTCCAAGTATAGTTACCGATGGATGAACACGAACGAGGGGATGCCTTCCCGGGGCATCCCCAAGCTTAGGCTTTTGATTTTCCTTGAATTTTACTTGGGGTTCCATGGGAATCCCCAAGCTTAGGCCTTTGCTACTCTTTGTTCCATAGTCCATCAAAGCAATATTCAAAACATGAAAACTTCACAACACAAAACTTAGACACAAATTCTCGTGAGCTCCGTTAGTATAAGAAAGCAAACCACTACTTAAAGGTACTGCAATGAATTCATTCTTTGTTTATATTGGTGGTAAACCTACTGTATTCCAACTTCTCTATGGTTCATACTTGCCAATACTACTCATAGATGCATTGAAATAAGCAAACAACACACGAAAAACAGAATCTGTCAAAAACAGAACAGTCTGTAGTAATCTGCAGGTTTCGCATACTCCTGTAACTCCAAAAAATTCAAACTAAACTGGTAAACATGAGGAATTTTTATATTAATAATCTGAAAAAAGAATCAACTAAATAGCACGCTCCAGTAAAATCTGATGACCATTCTAGCGAGCGCTAACAATTCTGTTTTTCACAGCAAGATCACATAAACTTCACACAAGTCTTCCCAAAGGTTCTACTTGGCACAAACACTAAACAAAACATGAAACCACATATAAACAGAAGCTAGATGCAATATTTATTCCCTAACAGCAGCAAAAACAAAAAATATAAAATTGGGTTGCCTCCCAACAAGCACTATCGTTTTATGCCCCTAGCTAGGCACGATACAAGATAGATCTAGGTATTGCCATCTTTGGAAGGCAATTCTTTGATTAAGCACTTATGATTCTTAGGCACTTCTTTGTCCCTATTGATAATCAAACTCTTCGGCAAGAAACCAAGAAATTCTAAAGTGTCAAAGGGTCTCTTGCAAAAGTAAGAAAATTAGGGTGAACACTTATGGATTTGAGATCCGCAATTCTAGATGTTTCACCCTTGTCTTTAGGGACATACATGAACTTAGATAATTTGGTGCTAGAGGTATTTGGAGTTTTTTTTATAGGAGAAAGAGCTGAACCCACATTAGTGATAATATCCTCAAGCTTATTGATTCTAGTAGAATCTTGATCTAGCTTTTCTTTAAATATGGGCTCCTTTTCCTTCAGATTTTTCAGAACAACTCCTACCTTAGATCCATATTGAGTAATTTCATTATGGATTTTTCTATCCAAGTTCTCTACTAGTTCTACCGTAGCAACTTTGTTTTCAATGATTTCTAACCGTTGCATAACATGCTCTAAAGTTAAAACGGTCCCATTAACCATAAGAGGTGGTGAGCCAAATAATTCAGTCATAGCATTATAAGAATCAAAGGTATGGCTACCCACGAAATTCCCTCCGGTAATGGCATCTAAGATAAATCTATTCCACGGAGTTATGCCAACATAAAAATTGCGAAGAAGCACGGAACTGGAAAGCTTCCTATTAGATCTATTTTGAGCTTTGCAAATTCTATACCAGGCATCTTTTAAGTTTTCTTCCTCCCTTTGTTTAAAGTTGAGGGCCTCACTCTCGGGAGTGTTGATGATGATAGGTGTGCTAGACATGATGACAAGCAAGCAAGCAGCACACAAGCAAACAAGAAGCAAGCGAATGATAAACACACGGCAGAAGAAGGGCAAAATAAAATGGCAAGGGTGAAGTGGGGGAGAGGAAAACGAGAGGCAAAAAATGTAATGCGAAGGATAAGGGTTTGTGATAGGTACTTGGTATATGACTTTTGCCTAAGCCTCCCCGGCAACGGCACCAGAAATTCATCTTGCTATTTCTCGAGCTTGCGTTGTATTCCCTCGAAGAGGAAAGGGAGATGCAGCATAGTAGTGTAAGTATTTCCCTCAGTTTTTGAGAACCAAGGTATCAATCCAGTAGGAGACCACGCGCGAGTCCCTCGCACCTGCACAAATAAATAAGAACTTCGCAGCCAACGCGATAAGGGGTTGTCAATCCATTTATGGTCACTTACGAAAGTGAGATCTGATAGAGATGATAGTTTATATTTTTGGTATTTTTGGTTATAAGAACAGAAAGTAAAAGCGTAAAAAATAAAGTAGATATAGATTGATATGTTGTGAATAGACCCGCGGGCCATAGTGTTCTCTAGTGTCTTCTCTGAGGATAGCGATATTCTACGGCGGGTAAACAAATTACTGTCGAGCAATTGATAGAAAAGCGAATAATTATGAGACTATCTAGGCATGATCATTGTATATAGGCATCACGTCTGAGACAAGTAGACCGACTCCTGCCTGTATCTACTACAATTACTCCACACATCGACCGCTATCCAGCATGCATCTAGTGTATTGAGTTCATAAGAACAGAGTAATGCCTTAAGCAAGATGACATGATGTAGAGGGATAAACTCAAGCAATATGGTATAAACCCCATCTTTTTATCCTCGGTGGCAACAATACACTACGTGCCTTGCTGCCCCTACTTTCACTGGCAAAGGACACCGCAAGATTGAACCCAAAGCCAAGCACTTCTCCCATTGCAAGAACTATAGATCTAGTAGGCCAAACCAAACCAATAATTTGAAGAGACTTGCAAGGATATTATGAGCACACATAAAAGTTCAGAGAAGAACCAAATATTTCTCATAGATAATCATGATCATAAACTCACAATTCATCGGATCTCGACAAACACACCGCAAAAAGAGATTACATCGAATAGATCTCCTCGAAGACCGAGGAGAACTTTGTATTGAGATCCAGAGAGAGAAAAGAAGCCATCTAGATACTATCTATGGACCCCGAAGGTCTGTGGTAAACTACTCACAACTCATGGTGAGGGCGATGATGATGATGTAGAAGAACTCCGTGATGGACCCCCCCCCCCCTCCGGTGGAGCTCCGGAACAGGCTCCAAGATCGGATCTCACGGGAACAGAAGGTTACGATGGTGGAATTAGGGTTTTCTCTCTGTTGCTGATGCTTTCAGGGTACGTAGAATTATATAGGAGGAAGGAGGACACCGGGGGATGCTCGACGGGCCCACAAGGAAGGGGGCGCGCCCCCCACCCTCGTGGGCGCCTCGTTTGCTCCCCTGACGTGGTTCTCAAGTTCCCTGTGCGTGATTTTCTCCAAAAATATCTCTCGCGAAGGTTTCATTCTATTTGGACTCCGTTTGATATTCTTTTTCTGCAAAACCCTGAAACAGGCAAAAAACAGCAATCTGGACTGGGCCTTTGGGTTAGTATGTTAGTCCCAAAAATGATATAAAAGTGTATGACAAAGCCCATTAAACATCCAAGATTTCATAAATAATAGCATGGAACAATCAAAAATTATAGATACGTTGGAGACGTATCATACAGCCAAATTCAAGTTCTTTCTCACATGCAAGACAATATAAAATTGAACCCACAAGAATTGAACATCAAATTACAGAATTGAACCAAACAGTTAACTTAACCGAATAACAAATTAACCAAATAGTTAATAAGTGAGCACCCCATTGCACGACATATAGAACATATATACGAGAGGATCAGATTGGATGGTAACAGTACATAGGAAAATTCATTAGAATTTGTCAAAGAAAGGCAGGAGCAGCACATGCAACCGGTAAACCAAACATGCTTAACCGGCGTAGCTAGCTAGCTGAACATAGGTCCTTATGGTCAGCTAATAAGACAAGCTACTCCTCATCGTCAGAGATATCAATGGCGATTGGCTCCTTGGACTTGGAAGAGGGCGAGGACTCCACATCGTGGGTGCCCTTCTCGTAGTGGTGAGTTGCCAGAGCCGCTCCGGGCACCAACCTGCTAGCTCTCGAGTTGAGGTAAGCATGGGCAGGCTGAGAAAAAACATTGTAGTCTTCGTCGAAGGCACCGATGGTGGCCCCAAGAAAACGCCATGAACGGTCGTTTAAAGCAACCAACTGCATGGCAGAGGCGGCGCGCGAGGCGTCGAAGGTGGCCTCGACACCGAGGTGCTCCTCCAAGATCTGGGGGTCAGCACGAATGGCAGCCATCACAACCTCATCCGCGCGTGCGGCCACGATTTGCTTCTCTACTGCCAAATGCTTCTTGAGCTCCTGGCTATACTTCATGGACCATGGCTTATGGCGGAGCTTATTTGGAGGATGGGTCGGTGATTTAGTTGTAAGGTGTCGCGCCGCCGGTCGGGGCATGTGGGATGTAGAAGGAGGAGGAGGATGGGGGTCGGGTGTGACCTTCCTAGATCGATGAGGTCTAACACTGGGAAGGAGCATTGTCGGCGAGGAGGCAGCATTGCAAGCAAGCATTGAAGGTTTGAACTTGGGAAGGAAGGTGGAAACAGGGGAAATGTGGCCTTTGGTCGGGAGGAGGGGTGGGGTAGGTAGATATTTTCGCTAAAGCTGAAAAGTTTCACTTGGTGGAGCCAAAAACTGGCACGTGAAGTGTCGTAAGACATGGTTGCTTATTCAGCAATGTGTACGATATGTGAACATCATAAATGATTCATATAGCTTAGCCCATGTGTGATGAGTTGGATGTGCGAATTTTGTTCCGAATTTCCCTGGTTACAGTGGTCATCCATGTCATTGCATAATTTGGGTACACAAAAGAGCCTACAGCACACCCACACTTCTTAATCGATAAAGTTCAGCAATTAAACAGAGCTAGCTGACCTAAACATTAATCTAATGAAGATCGACGCTCTAAACAAAGAGTACTACACTGGCTAGCACTCGTCAATCTCCGCCGCCTCCTCCATGTCCAGCTCGTGCCCGACAATCTCCTGGGGAAGGGGCTCCATGGCATCCATTGCACTATACTCGGCAAGCATCTCCCTGTCCATGTCCACCATCTCTTTGTAAAATACCGCCACGAGCTGGGCATTGGCGGCCGCTGTCTAGGATTTTAAAGGCTCCATCATGGCAAGGTATGCCACGAATGAATGGATGGCTGCTTGAACGCTCTCGGCAATTGCCAACTTTCGGCCATGGGTTGTTGACCGTTGTCGGAGAAGCTTTGTGCGAATTGTTTGGGGACCGCCAGGAGTTGGGCGTGGGAAGCCTCAATATGGTCAAGGGTAGCCTCCATGAGGGCTAAGGTGATCGCTGCAGAATGGACAGCGGTTGTGACGCTCTCGTCAGTTGCTATCCCCGTAGCAGATGTTGCTCACGCCATCTGAGATGCAATAGCAGCCGTTTATGCTGCCCCATCCGATCGCACATTGCGGCCGCGCTCATGCAAGTTGTTAGCACGCTCATGGTGGCTGCGGCCGTGCTCTCGCTAGAGTGGGCCACTGAAGTTGCCATCACCACACGGGTCCACATCCCCATCTCTCTCTGGCAACTATAAAATAGTGAAATGATGTTGGTGAGCGAGCTAGTGTGCTTGACGCGCCGGCTGTGGACTGTAGCCGACGAACCTTCTCACGTAAGCCTTATACTATGACGGTGCTACCAGGTATTTTGTACTACATCTCACACGGCTGGTGATAATAAACTGTGTGTGATGTACTTGATTTTTCTTTATGATTTGAAATACATAATGGGGTCATAGCAGCAAAGGCGGGTGTTTGACTTGCTAGAAATTTTATCTGAAGTGAAGATGCAACTATAGGAGTGTCGTCAAAACATTTGGATATTATTATACATTAACTGAGTTTTTTAGGCATTTTATGTGCATAATTCAAATTTGAACTACATGCACATGCTCCAATTACCAAAATGGGTTGAAAAAACAAATGTGTGACCTTGCATTGGGTGCATGCTTAGGTCACATGCAACAAATGGAATGAATTTCAAGAACCTCGACATCGTCGCTTGGCTGCAAACAGTGAGATACTTGGTTTTTAAATTTTAGTGAATCCAAAACACGTCTAGAATTCATGAAACTTGGCATGCTATCATGGAATGGCGCCAACATACTATGGTAAAAAAAATTGTCCATTTTAGGGCAGGTTTTGGTATAAGCTTCTCACAAACTAGAGCTTCTCACAGGAAGCCTCATGGCTCTGGTAGGGAACGTGTCACCTTTGTGGATGAAGCGATATTCATTGCCTCTTCTTGCTTTCATATTTTTCTAGTGGCAACATAGACCAATAGGAGTGTCGTGTTAAAATTTGGGATTTTCAGGGATCGTCTGGACATTTTTATACATCAACTGAGTTTTCTATGCATTTTATTTGCATAATAAAATTTTGAACTACATACACATGCTCCAGTGACAAAAATGGGTGAAAAATCAAATGTGTGTCCTTGGGTGCATGCTTAGGTCCCATGCAACAAATGGGAATGAATTTCAAACGCCTCGGCACCATCGCTCGGCTGCAAACATTGAGGTACTTTGTTTTTAAATTCTAGTAAATCCAACACTCATCTTAAATTCATGAAACTTGGCATGCTATCGTTGAATGACGCCAACATGGTGTGCCATAAAAACCGTCCCATTTGGGGCAGGTTTTGGTACAAGCTTCTCACAAACCAGAGTTTCTCACAGGAAGCCTCATGGTTCCGGCAGGGAACTTGTCACCTTTGTGGATGAAATGATTCGTTGTCTCTTCTTGCTTTCAATTTTTTTCTAGTGGCAAGTTAAAATTTGAAAAATTTCAAGGATCGTTTGGACATTTTTATACATTAACTAAGTTTTCTATGAATTTCATGTGCATAATTCAAATTTGAACTACAGGCACATGCTCTAGTGACCAAAATATGTTGAAAAATCAAATGTGTGTCATGTGGTATTTTTCGTGTCCAATTTGAGAGGAGGTGCATGAATTAACAGTCAACAAAGGCATTTTGAAACAAATAGATGCCACGTTATCATCGCAAACGTTTTAGTTAGAACACCCGTATGCAAATTGTGAGCTTCCCTAGTAAGCCTAGGGAAATTTTACCTCCCATGATTTGTCCATCTCTTCATCGCAAATGTTTTATATAGAACACTTGTTGCAAAGCGAGAGCTATGGTCCTTCCCTAGTAAGCCAACGGAAAATTTGCCACGCGGGATTTGTGCATCTCTTCGTTGCAAACATTTCAGATTGAACACTGTATGCAAAGTGAGAGCTATGGTTCCTTCGCCACGAAGCCAAGAGAAAATTTGGCGAGCAGGATTTGTGCATCCCTTCATCGCAAACATTTTTTTATGATGACTTGTGTAGAACCACATACAGATAATTCGGTAAGATTTGCATTTGTCATATTTGGTATATTGTCATTTGTCAAACTGGAAAAGTTGGCATTTATCGATCAAGTAACATTGCCATTCGTCAACCTTGTAACACTACCATTTGTCAAAAATTGCAGCTAAAAATCACCAGCACTATCTAATTTTGAAACTAAAATTCAGTAAGCATAGATTTCATTCATAGATTAATTAAGAAGTCGTTCTTTATACAAATAGTTCAACTCGACAACTGAACCCAGCAAACTTTTCCCCAATTGGTGCCAACCACGTACTAAAATAGCTAGTTCAATTATATATAGTAGCTAATTTTAAGTAGGTAGTATAGTTCAACCATATCTATAGTCAGATGAACTGAACAAAATAACCCCTAAATACTACTACATAGGGGCTTTGTACTACTTCCAGCAGCCTCTCCTCTGCCGAGCATGCTCAGTAAGAGGCAGAGGAGGAGGAGCCTATCGAGGAGCTGGAGACCTGGAATCCAGTGCTTGACATTGATGCACCTTTAGTGGCACTCGCCTTGAACATCCTCTATCGCTTGAGACGACCCCGCTCGAAGCGATGGGATGCCTCATAGAACTCCTCATTTCGTGCCTTTGCGGTGGCGTGTGATGCGGCCACGGCGGTGGTAAGACTCTTTGCATGCTCGACTAGGCGCTTCTCCTCCTCCCGCGGGAACTTGATGTAGCATGCAAGGTCGCGGATGCACATGTCGGGCTTCTCCTCCACCTCCCGCCATCGGGCGGCGGTAGCGGAGCGGGTGATGATCCCGGTGGTCGATGGTGGGGTGGCAGCCACGGCGGCCGATGGTGGGGTGGTGGACATGATGCTCACCTCCTGCATTCGGGCCGCGGCGGCGGAGCAGGTGACGGCCATGGCGGTCATCAGTGGGGTGGCATCAGTGACAGCCGCCTCCTGCCTTTGGGCCGCGGTGTCGAAGCGGGCACCGGCCCTGGCTTTTGACGGTGGTGTGACAGCCCTGGCGGTAGATGGTGGGGTGGTGGCAATGGCGGGCTACAACAGCTGTCGATGGGCAGCGGCGACGGAGTGTGTGGTAGGTGTTGTCCACATACCCAACAGGGACGCCATGCGCAGTACACAACACCGGGGACTGCACCGCCGCCACGGTGTAGCCTACAAGCTAGAGCTATCCTCTGATGACGGTGAAGCGGCTGAGTGGCGGTGATGGACCGGTGCCATTGGCGATTGTGGGAGAAGGAGACGGCATAAGCTATGGGGAGGGAGGGGGAAATACGACGCGGTACTCGTCGGTCGTGAGGGTTTGTATAGCAGGCCGGTAAGCATTTGGATTTTCGAGGATTTTGCTGAGTCGGGCAGGAAACTTGTGCGGCTCTGCGCGGGAACATGCGTGATTGTGCAGGAACAGGCTCGCCGAGGATTCATTGGCGCCACATTGAGACACCATTTGGCCAAAAGAACGCCCGTGCGATGCTCGAGCTTACGCTCGAAGCCGTCAGCGGTAGTGGGGTGACAAGACGTACGAGAGGAGGAAGAAATGGCACGTACACATACGGTTAAAAAAACATTTGCAATTTATTACCTACTACCTCTGTCCTGATTTATGAGCCCTCTTTGTATTTTGTGCCAAATTTTGACTAGAGATATAACTAATAAAATATGAATGCATGTCAGACACAAAAATATCGTTGGGTTCGTATTTGAACATAGTTTCCAAAAAAAATAACATGCATTAACATTTTGTTAGTAAATTTTAAGGTCAAAATTTGGCACACAATATAAAGGTGACTAGTAAACCATTGCGGAGATAGTAGCACACGGCCGCTCCATATGTGGCATCGCGAATGATTGTTTGACCATCATGTGATGTGGAACGCGGCATAGTTTCATATCATGCCACCGGCTCGCAATTGCCGGCTGGCTTGTAGACGACCATTCCCTGCGTGTTCGACTTCCCTATGCATGCGGTTTCTCGCGGTTGAAGTGGCCCTGCGCACTCAGCTCTCGCGTCCCTCCGTGTGTGCTGCCATTGTTCGGGGCCAACGCACTATCCCATACGTTCGTGATCCCATCATGCACGCGGTTGCTCTAGGGGCGGTAGCACGATGAAGTTACCCACTGTAGAAACTGCCATGCAGACATGCCGAGAATACAGGCCTCCCGACCCCCATTTATTCCCATGGCCATTTACCTTAATCTCTCGCGCCCCATGACGCAATAAGCCACCCACGATGACACACACATAGAGGATATCCAGGGGGCAATGGTTCTCCTCGTGGCTCCAATGGCGCTCCCAACAGATGACGATGACAACATGCGGCAGTTCACCATGACTCACGTTGTGGACACCCACGTGAGGGGGAAGGACCTCTCGATGGTGTACACGAACGAGTTGGTCTTGGTGGAGAGCTCCATCCAAACTATGGAGCAGTTTATTGATGAGGAGAAGTACCAAGCGGTCGGCTTTGACCTCAAGTTCACCAGCGGTCGTGCCGGGCACGATCAGAAGGTTGTCTTCACTCAGTTGTGTGTGCGCCATGACGTCCTTATCTACCACTACCACCTGGCCACAAGGCCTTGCGAGCATTTTTCCAGGTTTATCAACAACCCCGACTATAGTTTTGCTATGGTGGACACCACCAACGATCTAAAAGTGCTCGAGGTTTCGGGTTTGGCCTGCCGAAATCTTGTCAACATCCATGACGACTACAAGGTCTAGGGCAGCACGCAAAACAATCATTACTCCCTGGTTGACCTCGATTTGGCCATTATCGACCCCTACTACTTGAAGATAAAGGATGAGAGCAAGAAGGACAAGAACGCCTGGCACGGTGCTTGGGATCAGAGATCGGATGAAGAACACATCAAGTACACGGCCAAGTATGTGTACACAAGCTACGAGATGTACGTGCGGATCATTGACATGAGGAAGTGCCTTTGTCCTTCCCTAGACGAGTGATCGAGCTACGGAGCAGTTGCAGTAGCGTCACAAGAAGTAGATGATCGTTCCTCCTAGTTTAGAATGCATGTAATTGTTTATTGAGGTGTGTGCAAATGATTTGTATGGTTACGTATGTAATTGGATGTTTATGTTGGTTATATATATTGTTCTTCTGCAGACAGAGCAAATCACATCGCACATGGAGTAAACTAGGGACTCGTCGGTGATGATTTAATCAATTTTTGACAATTGTATAACGGCAAGCGTTTGCCCACAAAACACACGGCTTATTAGCACCAATCATCTATTTTATTACCGGTCTTCGCACACATTTCTGATTGCAGACCTGTTCGCCGCATATCGACACATCTTGTTCAGTTGAGCCGTTTCTGTTGTCTTCACTCATCACAAAGAGTTTATCTTGGTGAACTGTATGATGTATATCGCACACACCTTTGATCCGGCTGACCCTTTCTGTTGTATTGCCTAATCACAAATAGTTCATCCGAGTGAATTATCTGCCGTATATCAAATACACCCTGGATGACCGTTTCTGTTGTTATGCTCGCCGCAAATAATTCATATGGATTAAAAATATGCCATGTATCGCACACACAACTCTAATCTGAACCGTGTTTGATGTCTCCGCCATCACAAACAGTTTATCCTTTTTTGATGGTTTTCTTAGACCGCCATTGGCGATTAATGCATCCCACACAGTTTCGTCGAAGGGTCTCTGATTGGACTGTCGTGGTAGGACCATCCTACAGTAGTGCACCCTCATTTATGTTTCCAAATCAAGATAGGGACACAGTTCAAATCATATATGTTTAAGAGAAAGAATCATAGACAATATAAGTGTGGAAAACTACACAACATTAACAACACTTGTAATGCGCATGACATGAGAACATAATTGTTTGTACAATTGAAACTGAAATCAACATAGAGAAAGAATTTACAATAGCAATCCAATTAAAGAAAAATGTTTAAAACATACCTGATGCACCATTGAAATTAGTTGGTATCAGTAAATACGATGATGCAAGAGCAAATGATTATGCACCATAGCTACGGAATATGACCTAAGAACAGTTGCTCTTCTGCTTCAAGTGTGGAGTTTGGGTTCGCCGGGGTGGTCCTCATGATTTGGGCACTGCAGTTGCCTTACTATCTTCTTGTGTGTGTGTGCTTTGTGGTGGAGAAGGTGTTTTCTCAACTAGAAGTGGGTTACCATCTGCTGGGGTTGGGGTTAGATGGGGTGAAGCTTGTTGTCGGTCCAATGGGATAGGCGTACAATCTGCAAGAGTGTCGGTTGTGTGTGGTGGGGCCGGTTCTTGGGCAAGTACAACCATTATTCTATCTGCATCGATGGGTAGCACCGTCTTTTGTGAAGACCGTGTTTTTACTCCCTTAGATACTGCCATCAACCCCTCCAATTCAAATGGCTGATAAAAAAGAAAATAAATTGAATGTACATACATGGTATGATAGACATATGTAGTAATTCACATATATGTTGTATAACCAAACAGGACAGCATGACACAATTTCACATATATGATGGCTAACTAGATAGCATATCATGACACAGTTTCAGATATATGATGGATAACTAAATAGGATAGAATGACATAATTCAACATACGATGACTATCTAAATAGGATGACATGACATAACTATATGATGTCTTTATATAATAGGTTGGCATTAAATAATTCACATGCATATTGTCTAAGTATACTGGATGGCATGGTATAATGCACATATATGATTGATATACTAAGCAGCTGGCACTCGCATATATGATCTCTAAACTAAGAATATGGCATTGAATATTGTGTATATTGTCGAAATCGGGGCTCTGCAGACCCAAACAAGGTTCGAACTCTGGGGCGTGTGCGAAGACCTAACCCAGCTGCTGCCTCAAGAACATCACCCTATGGCTTGCCCTCGTCGAGTTCATGCGATTGGGGAAAGGGATGAACACACATATTTACCCAGGTTCGGGCCATCTTCCGGTGTAAAACCCTACTCCTACTTTGTGGTGGATTGGCCTCACGAGGAGGTTGAGAATGAACTAGTACTTGTGTGATGCCTCAGGAGGGCTCAGGATCCGATCCCCATCTATGTTGGGGTCTAAGCTATATTTATACTGGCCATGGTCCTCTTCCCTCGGAGCACAAGGTGGGAAGGGTTGCCACAACGGCCAAATTCGAAGGGGGAAGTAGTACGTCTTATCTTGACTAAATGTGGTCTTCGCCTGCAAAGCTTCTGGTCGCTAATGCACAGGTGGGCTCAGCGATGACCTCCGTCCCACCTATGGTCTTGGTCTTGTTGCACTGGAATGGAAACCTTTGGGGGATCCCTTCGGAATCCGCGTACGTCCTTGCCTCCTTAGCACAAAAAAGGAAACAGTCCTGGACTGCGCCCACTGGCGCCTGACAGGCCTTGGTCGTCATGGCTCACATCATCTTGCACCTCGTGAGGCAGGGGCTTGCATAGAGATCTCCGCTCCAGGAGGCAGGCTCGGGAAGCTGCCCCTTAGGAGGTCTTGGTGTCGTTCACCTCGCGAGGCCAGAGGCCCTCGCAAGGGTCTTGTCCTTGGGGTCTTGTGGTTGGGCCGCATCGGGCCATTGATGAAGCCACGCATTTGGCCGCAGGTAGGCAAGTCTGGATACCCCCGATCCTAGAATGTCGATAGTAGACCGCGGGCCCAAGGCGCGCTCGGCCTGGCTTCGAAGCGAAGGCATTGTTGGCGTTCTGGGAACGGGGGTACCCAGACTTGCCTGCCTGCGGCCCAGAGTGTGTCTCACAAGGCGGTCTGGTACGGCCCAGCATCTTCAGCAACCACTTAAGACCCTCGCGAGGGGCCAAGCCTCGTGAGCCGGACGACACAAGGCATCCCCTAGGGCGGCCTCGCCAGGCCGGCTCATGAGGATCGAAGATAGCAAAGCGAGGGGCACCTCGCGAGGTCCTCGTGACGTGAGCAGTGACGACCAATGCCAGGCGGGCGCCAGCGGGCGCAGAGTGCTAGTTTCCCCTTTGGTGCTAAAGGAGCAGGTGTAGGCGAGGAGTCCCGAGGCGTCAGGCAAATGTTTCCATATCGGTGCAACGAGACCAAGACCAACAGGACGGCAGGACAAAGGTCATCACGGAGCCCACGACGGTGTCACCACCAGAGCCTTTGGCAGGCGAAGACCACCTTTTGTCAGGATAGCTTGTACTAGCTATCTCCCTACAAATTTGGCCGTTGTGGGATTCCTTCCCGCTCAATATTTGGGAAGAGGACCCTATCCACTATAAATAGGGCTAGCCACCACCATTGGGATCATCTCAGGTCGAGTTGATCAGATAGAAGGCCGCACACCACAAGCTCACCCGAGCGCAAGAGCGCCTCTCCTCAGGAGGCAGTTCATCCATGTACTAGTTCTTCCTCAGCCTACAAGGCAATCCACCACACCACACTGGATTAGGGTAGTACACCACAACGGTGGCCCGAACTAGTATAAATCTTGTGTCTCTTGTTCATCGGATCTGACGAGCTAGGCCTAGGGCTATTGAGTAGACGAGCTAGGGCAGAAGGAGAGATCTTCGTGCGCACCCCAGAGTTCGAACCTTAAGGGTTTTGCCAGAACCCGAAATCCGACATTTGGCGCGACAGGTAGGGGTGCGCCGGATCTGTTCTTCCGTCGTCCGCACCGTCACCGCCTCACATCCTGATGGCCGACGACCAGGGGGCTCATGCCAACTGCTGGGCGACCTGGCCTGCGCGGGCGGCACCGCCCGACTACGGAGACCTCAACCATGCGCTCCAGGCCGCCCCAGCACCAACGGCGCCGCCGGCCGCGGGCGGCGCTGGCCGGCGGCCACCGCCTCGGCGTCCCGACGCGCGCTCTCCGCGGCGCGCTCTACAAACCACGCCGCGGTGATAGCACCCTATACTCGACGGGAGTAGGCGAACACGAGGGCAGTGCTCATCGTGGCGCGGGAACTGTTACAATGCAGGCTGGCCGAGAGCGGCCACGACGTGCTGCTAGAACGCGTCGCTGAACTACTGGGCTGCGCTTGCGGTGGCGCGCCGCCATTTTGCTCCTCACCCCCGCCCCAGGTCACGGGTGGGGCGCTGGTGAGGCCCTAACCGGCGTTGGTGTCCTCTGGAGCGATTGGAAGACCCGGTGACACCAGCAGGTGTGCTGGTACCCTCCTTACGACTGCAGCAACCTCGTCACGAGCAAGAGCAGTCGCCAGCGGCCCTTCGAGAGGGTACACCGAGATTCAGCTCAGCGGACGCCAAGGCCAGACGCTGCAACCAGGGGCTCAAGGCGTGGGGCACGCAAGCTGCGCCCTTGGCGGGGCTGTCGACGAAGCCTACGTGCCCCGCATGGTGGACCTGACGTACGTGTTCGGGGAGGGCTCCAATGATTTCCACGGGCCGGGATGCAACGGCGAGGCTCACGAGGAAGAAGATTACCACTGGTCACCCGGGGATGCCGTGGACCCCCTTCAGTGACGACGACAGAGCACAGCAGGTATCACAGTAGCAGGCGTACACTAACAATGGACTGTAGGTGAATCAAACCAAGGCGATTGTCGAAGACCCGAGAGCGACCGCTCCGCCCTCAACCGGAGCGGAACGCTGGGGGCTGCGCGTAGAAGGCCCAGAGTCACGGCCTCCCCAGTGGCGCGAGGAGCAGGGAAGTATGTGAAAGTAGGTCCTCTGTCGGGGCAAGCCTCGCCGAGCTCCCCCCCCCCCCCCCC
>LR738713.1:383170355-383196496 GCA_902687465.1 Secale cereale | reverse complement strand
TCGTAGCGCAAGCTCCTTCTCAACCTCGAAGATGACAATGACGTCGATGAGCCCCCTGCCGCTGACTCCCCGCGCTTCGTCAGGGAACCTAGGCGGCCGGAGCCCACTCCTCGGACGACGTGAGCATCTGGCTGGGCGGCCTCAGGAAAGGGCGTGGTAGCGCCCCTTCAGGGGGCTCCCCGCGTCGCGGCGAAGCAGCTAGGGAGTTAGGCCCATCTTTGACAGGCACTCAATCGACGGACGGGACGGCCCTCGCCGGGGCGGACACGGCCTCCTTGGCCATGACACCTCAGACTGTGACACCCTGGAGTATGGCCCTTTCTTTTTCTTTTGATTTTCTGAGGATTTTTCTTGAGATTTATTTTTCTGTGGCTCTGTGAACTTGAAACATGAGGAGATCACCTTTGATTCCTCTCCCAAGTGGCTTGTCATCTTCAAAACCATCTCAAGACCTTGTCATTTTCATCTTAGCCCAATCCCAATATTATTTTTATTGGGGATATTCCTTTTTCTATTAAAGGAATAATCCTTTTAGCCCTAGGTTGTGAAACAACCTATATTTCTGTCACTCCCAAAATTCCCAAATAATTCTCATAAATTGTTTGGGTCATATCTTCCACAAATATGTCAAACCTCTTCCTTGGTATCATCAAAGATAATTCACGAATATTCATTTTCTCATTCTGCCCTAAGTGGCTTTTTGAGAAGGAAGTATCATTTATCTTTGCTTGATTGACCCCAAACTTTTTGGCCACCTTTTCATGTCCGTATCATTTCCTCCTGTCAAAATTCAACTCAATTTTCCTAGTGAATATTCCTAAGCAATTTTTCAAAGTTCTTGTCTGAGGGAATTCTTTGTGAAGGAAGTACTAGCTATGTTAATCGAAATGAGTTACAATTTTGCAAGGTCCTTCATATGATCAAATCATCACTCTCCTCAAGATTTGGCCTCATGTCATCACTCTATGTGAGCTCAGCATCAAATCTTGGTTTCTGGTCAGATTTTTAGGTGGTGAAGCAACTATATTTTATATTGCTTCACTTAAGCTAAAAAATTGCCAGGACATTTTCCTATCCATATCAAATCTCTCCACAAATTTTTGGCTCATCTTATCTAGCCATTTTTTTCTCAGCTATTTTTCTTAAAATTTGTCCAGAGAGCTACATTGTGAAACAGGTACCATTTTGGTATTTCCAAATGGCATGAAACTTTTACAGCCGCTTCATATCATCAAATAACTCATCTCCTACAAAATTCAGCTCAATCCAACTTGATATGTGAGTGCTACTTCATATTTTGTATTTTTGTCCAGTCTAGTGGTTTGTACAGCAAGCACTAGCTAAACCCCTCCTCTTGAGCTGAAACCTTGCCATCTTAATCACCTTAGTAAGTGATCAAACCTAGTCAAATCTCAGCCTTGATCTCCAAGCATGTGAGCCACAACAAGCAACAAACACCTGGCTATGCATTTGGTTTCTTGGTCCCTGTGATCACACTAGTGCCAGCTATGCTTGGTTTCTTCTTCCTTGGCAAATAGCTCTACCTCCCTTGTCTCCTAGTCATAAATTGGCCGACCATCGTGCACTGTGTGCACCAGTGCACTCGGTGACCATCGCTATGGCATGCCATGGATGCGAGTTGCGTGTCGTTTGCTTCAGGCCCCTCCTCGCTCGTCGTTCTCGCAAGCCCAACCATGTCCAACAACTCCCTTGTGCCGCCTCCATCCCCCTAGACCCCTCTTTCCCTCCTGTAGCCTGCTCCTTGGTGCTCATCGTCGCGCGCCCACGGGCGAACTGTAGCCGATCGTCTCTGTTCGTGCCCTGGCCTCTTCCTCCCCATGCCCCTTGGCCTCCTCGGCTCCATGACCTTTTGGAGCGCTGCCTCGTCACGTTCCCGTGCCCTCCCGTGAGCTCTGCTCATCGCCAGAGCGTTGGCCGGACCCGAACAGCTGCAATCGGCTCGCCACCTCGCCCCATGGCTATATATAGCCCTCCCCGCAGCCCTCCGAGCACTTCACCCGCATCACCACTCTCCTCTGTCCCCCCCTAGCCACCTGCTCGAGCCGGAGAACCCGTCCTCGCCGCTCACTTTCTCCATGGCCACCGACATCCCCCTCCAAAATTCACTCAAGTCGGAGCTCTTTCCCTTCACATTCCACCTTCACAAGGAACCCCAACATCCGGCGAACCCCCACCTCCTTTCTTCTTCGCCAAGGTCCCGACGGCGTCGTCTCCAAGCTTGGCCAAAGCCATTTCCGCCGGACTCTGCACCGCCGCTGCCTCGGACCCCTTCGACGCTCATGCCCTGGCCAGAAGGGTGCGGCTCCCTCTCCCGCTTCCTTCGGTTGCTGGATCTCGGCCAGAGATGGCCGGAGCAACCCGGGTGAGCGCTGGCACGTGCAGCCGAGCCCCTCTGCTCCTCTGTCGAACACGGGCGAGAAGAAGAAGAAGACCGCTGCCGGCCGACCCCACCTCCATGCGGGCCCCACCAGTCAGCCACACACGCGTTGACCCCACCTTGCCACCTCAGATAAGTGGAAACATATTCATGTGTATACGTTTTTTTCTTCGGAAAGCGTACTTCCGTTGAACTGTGGCTGAGGCGCTTCAAGTTTTCTCATTCGAGGGCTTGTTTCCAGAAAACTTTTCACAGATAGGTCCCTGGCAGAAAAACTATCACAACTTCTTGCTCGTAACTCTGAATGAGGTGATTCCAAAGCCTACTTCTTTGTCTCGTCGAGCCCATTCTGTTGGTACCATTTTCACTATGTTTAAACATTCTGAAAATGATCATTTTGCCCTTGCCCCTAATCATCCCCCCTCTGAGGGAGAAACTTTTCTGGCAATTCCTTCCGCGAGCTCTCCGCACTTCTCCCCGGTGTATTCTTCATTCCGAAGCAAGCCATGACAGCCACTTGCATGATAGCATTGCAAAAGAAATGGTTTTAAACTTGAATCTTTAAGTTGTTTGCACATGTTATTATTCCGTGAATGATTTATTCATGCTCGTGTTTACATGCTTATGCTTGTGCTATGACCGTTTGCATCTAGTTGAGTAAATGTTTACTTGCTTATGCTCTCGTTATACTTGAGTCAAGTAATTATTTTTGTCGGATCTGGGGTTCCGGCAAAACCCTTGAGGTTCGAACTCTGGGGTGTGCACGAAGATCTCTCCTCCCGCCCTAGCTCGTCTACTCGCCGATCCCTAGGCCTAGCTCATCAGATCCGAAAAACAAGGGCCACAAGGTTTATACTGGTTCGGGCCACCGTTGTGGTGTAATACCCTAATCCATTGTAGTGTGGTGGATTGCCTTGTACGGTGAGGAAGAACAAGTACGTGGAGTGAACTGCCTCCTGAGGAGAGGTGTTCTTGTGCTCGAGTGAGCTTGTGTGTGTGTCGCCTTCTATCTGATCAACTCAAGATCAGATCAATGATGGTGGCTAGTCCTATTTATAATCGCCCGGGTCCTCTTCCCAAATATTGAGCAGGAAGGGATCCCACAACGGACAAATTTGAAGGGGGACAGCTAGTACATGCTATCCTGACAAAAGGTGGTCTTCGCCTGCCAAAGGCTCTGGTGGTGATGCCGTCGTGGGCTCCGCGATGACCTCCGCTCTGCCGTCCTGCTGGTCTTGGTTTTGTTGCACCGATATGGAAACCATTGGCTGACGCCTCGGGACTCCTTGCATGCACCTGCTCCTTTAGCACCAAAGAGGAAACTAGCACTCTGCGCCCGCTGGTGCCCGCCTAGCCTTGGTCGTCACTGCTCACGTCACGAGGACCTCACAAGGTGCCCCTTGCCTTGATATCTCCGATCCTCATGAGCCATCCTAGCGAGGCCGCCCTATGGGATGTCTTGCGTCATCCGCCTCACGAGGCTCGGCCCCTCGCGTGGGTCTTGAGTGGTTGCTGAAGAGGTTGGGCCATACCAGGCTGCCAGATGAGCCACACCCTGGGCCGCAGGCAGGCAAGTCTGGGTACCCCCGTTCCCAGAACGCCGACAGTAGCCCCCGGGTCCAGGGTGCGCTCGGGCTTGGCTTCGCGGCGAAGCCAAGGGTCAAGTGCGGAGAGCCGCTGGCCCCAAAAGCCTGCAGCCTTGATTGATTTGTGGCCATTGATTGGACGTGGGCGTCTCCACTTCCCCATGCAGCCTCGGCGACTGCACGACTTGACAAGTCCCTGCATGCACGAAAGACCATCATTACCTGCGATTATGGAGGCCGGCGGTTGGCCTTCTCCTGGCTATAAATAAGGCGGCTGGCAGAGTCCTCGCTGCCCATCTTCTTCCTTCGTTCCTCTTGCTTATTCTTATTCCATGTTGCTCGCCTGGCCGAGCCGCTCATGGCGCCGACCAGGAAGTTTTCGTTCGCGGAAAAGGGGAAGGCCCGGCAGGAGGGGCCCGGCTCACTACCGGCCAAGAGGGGACGAGGCCGTCCCCGTAAGTGTGTCGCGACTCATGTCGGGGCTGCTAGCAGGCGTGAGCGGACCCCCACAGCGCCCCTAGCCGCCCTCGGTAACCGCGGCGGCGGTTCCTCGAGCGGCAGGGGTCGCCCTGGCGTTGGCGGTCAAGTGAATGAGGGGAGGTGCTCCGGGGTTGTCATGACACCCCGGCCGCGCTCCCACTTGGCGGAGGTGATGCTGGAGTTTGTCGTGTGGTCAGAGAGCCCAGCCGGTACCCGGCTCTAGCTCACGCGCTCCCTAGCCGGCGAACTCCTTGTTGCGAGCTCCGGCGGCTTTTGGCTGTAGCCAGATGGTTGCTGCAGTAGGGCTTTGTGGGTTGCGGTGGAGGTCTCTGCCTTGGGTGCTATGACTCTAGCTTGCGGCTGGCAGACGTTCGCACGCGCGCACGGCTTGGGCAGGCAATGCACCCTTCATTTCAGGTACGATGACAACTCAATTCTCTTCATGAGGGTGTCTGGGGCAGACGGGCGCCACGACGAGTGCTGCCCCGAGGACAACAACGGCGGCAAGGTGCTTGGCCTGGGCGATGGCCGTAGCTCATCCAGCTACGGCGGCTCCTTCCTCAGCTGCAGCTCCAGCAGCGGTGGCTACGACGAGACGCCACGCCGTCGCGCCAACCTTGAAGTTGGCGCTGGGTTGTCTCGTCGTCACGCCCAGGTGAAGCGTGAGGAGGGCTCCGACTGAGCTCGGGCGGCAGGTCCTCACGAGCAGTCGCGCCTCAAGGGTTGTCACCGCCTGTTGTTGATCTTTCTTTCTTCCTGCATCGTTTAAGCAAACAAGTATGGAGCCCTGGAAGGGCCTGTAATGAACCGTGGTTTTTATGATGTTTAGCGCCATGCTTAGTGTCCCTGTCCATCATTGCATGATCTGTGTACTGTGCGCTCTTAGGTGCGGACACTTATCTCGACGCACTCGAAATTGCCCTCATCTCATAATGTTTGACCCTTCGTGAGGCTGCAAAAACTCGTTAGATGGTTATTATCCTTTACCGCCTAAGGTCTTTGACGTGGGCTGAGCATGGTCGGACGCCCCTTGTCGCGGTACCCGTGGGGCACGGATATAAGAAGGGGGCGTGCCAATCACAAGCTCCGGCATGGGCACCTCATGAAGACTAAGGGGGGCGCTGGGGAGAGCGCCGGACAACTGCCGCTCTCCCTGGGCAAGCCCAAAAACTAAGGGAAGGACCACAGAGCAATAGAGGAACGCCAGAACTTTCAGAATCCATTAATAAGAAGGAAGGGGCAAGTCAACTCCAGAAATCAAATGAATAGCCGCATCCGGCACCTAATCTAGTCTTCTCACTATCGCGTAGCTAAGTGCGGCCACTAGGACGTGTGAGGGAGGCCCGAGGGTGACTCTCCGGAGACTCCGGGGCGTGTACAGCCCCACTCATTATTACATGAGAGTGTCACGAGCGCAGATCTTCACAGGCGTGAGCCTTGCTTCACAGGCACTGGGCCTTAGCTTCTCAGGCGCAGGGCCTTGTTCCTCGCAGGCAGGAAGCCTAGTCTTCTCGGACGCAGGGCCTTGTTCCTCGCAGGCACGGAGCCTAGTCTTCTTAGGCGCAGGGCCTTGTTCCTCGCAGGCACAGAGCCTGGTCTTCTCAGGCGTAGGGCCTTGTTCCTTGCAGGCACGGAGCCTGGTCTTCTCAGGCGCAGAGCCTTGTTCCTCGCGGGCACGGAGCCTGGTCTTCTCAGGCGCATGGCCTTGTTCCTCGCAGGCACAGAACCTGGTCTTCTTAGGCGCAGGGCCTTGTTCCTCGCAGGCATGGAGCCTGGTCTTCTCAGGCGCATGGCCTTGTTCCTTGCAGGCCCGAAGCCTAGTCTTCTCAAGCGCAGGGCCTTGTTCCTCGCAGGCATGGAGCCTAGTCTTCTCAGGCGCAGGGACTTGTTCCTCGCAGGCACAAAGCCTAGTCTTCTCAGGCGTAGGGCCTTGTTCCTCTCTCTCAGGCACAGGGCCTTTCTTCATGGGTAGAACTTCCGAAGGTGCCGGATGTTCCACGCGTTCTGGACGGGGACACCGTCCCCCATTTCTAGGCGCATGGCGCCAGGCCTGGAGACATGGGTGGTCTTGAACGGGCCCTCCCACATGGGTGAGAGCTTGTGCAGCCCTTCTTTGGAGAGGACTCGCCTCAAGACGAGATCACCTACCTCGAGTGTCCTAGGGCGGATGTTGCGGCAATGGTACCACCGCAACGCCTGCTGGTATCTTGCAGCTCGGAGTGAAGCGTCACGCCGGCGCTCCTCCCCCCAGCACGAGGTTCGTCCCCCGCACAACACCCTGTCGTGCCTCATCGAACGCTAGGACTCGCGGGGAGCGGTGCCTGACCTCGTGAGGGAGGACCGCTTCAGCTCCGTAGACGAGGAAGAATGGGGTCTCGCCTGTAGGCTTGGTGGCAGTGGTGCGGATTGACCATAGCATGGACTGGAGCTCGTTGTGCCAACCCCTTCTACAAGCTTCGAGCTTCTTCTTGAAGGTCCTGGTCTTGAGGCCTCTCAGAACCTCCATGTTGGCGCGCTCAGCCTGGCCATTGCTTCTGGGATGTGCTACAGAAGCGTAGCAAATCAGCGTTCCAAGGTTATCACAATATGTCTTGAAAAGGTTGCTAGTGAACTGTGAGCCGTTTTTGGTGATGATGCGGATGGGGACCCCGAACCGGTTTACGAGGCCCTTGATGGACTTGACTACGGAGCCGGCTGGGATGGTTCGGATAGCTTCCACCTCCGCTAATTTGCTAAATTTGTCGACGGCGATGTATAGGTATCGGTAGCCCCCGGGCGCTCGAGGGAAAGGGCCCAGGATGTCTAGCCCCCAGACCGCGAACGGGCAGGAGAGCGGGATGGTTTGGAGGCCCTGAGCCGGTTGGTGGATCTGCTTGGCATGGAACTGGCAAGTTTCGCAAGATTTCACCAGCTCGGTGGCATCGTTGAGTGCTCTGGGCCAGTAAAAACCACTGGGAACGCCTTGCCGACCAAGGTGCACGATGACGAGTGATGCTCGCAGTCCCCGGCGTGGATGTAGCTAGCAACTTGCCTCCCTGCTTCCTGGAGATGCATCGCAAAGAGACATCATTCGGTCGCTGATACGTCCAAAACGTATCTATAATTTCTGCTTGCTCCATGCCACTTTTGGGTGATATTGCTATGATATTTATACACTTCCATACACTTTTGATCATATTTGGACTAACCTACTAATCCAGTGCACCCAGTGCCAGTTTTTGTTTTCGGCTTTTTTTGTATTTCGGGTTTTCACATTACGAGAACTGTCAGGAAAAATCCAGAAAAATTATATAAAAAATCAGCGTTCCAGAACCTACCTTGCGCCCTAAGTACAGCCGGGGGGGCCACCAGGGCCCTAGGCGCCCTGGCGGCGCCCCCCCCCCCTGGGCCGCGCCGGGGGGGGCGCCTGGGCCCCCCGAGCCCCGTCTGGTGCCCCCCTTTGGCATATATTTAGAGCGTCCTTCGAAACCCTCGGGACGGGAACTCTTTTTCGCGATCTCATCTCTGTTCCGCCGCCGCCGCCGCCTCCAAGATCGGGAGCACCAGGAGAACTCTTCCCGGCACCCTGCCGGAGGGGAGGGTCACAATCGGGAGCCTCTCCACCGCCATGGACGCCTCCCGGATGAGTTGTGAGTAGTCTCCCTTGGACCATGAGTCCATGACCAGTAGCTATGTGATGTTCTCCTCCCGTTCTTGTGCTTCACTAATTAGTCCTCGTGAGCTGCCCTACATGATCGAGGCACATATGTAATCCTTATGCTGTTGCTATGATGAGTTTGCTGGGATCCGATGGATTATGAGATTATGTTCAGATTGTGATTGAGTAATATATTTGATCTACCTCTTTTATATTTATGTTCATAAGTAATTCTTGCATGTTCTCCGTTGTTATTTATTGCTTTGGCCAAGTAATACGTAGTGACTCCAAGAGGGAACGTTATGCTCGATTGTGGGTTCATGCCCCTCGATGACTAGCTTGAGTGACAGAAACATGAGTCTAGGGGATGTGTTGTTGCCACAAGGGGGAAAACAACGGTGCTTGTGCCCGCGGGTGCAAGGATTGTTTACTTTACGCAAAGTTCTTTTAATGCAGTTGTCTGTTGCTTTGAGTTTACACTATGGGTGGGGCTCGCAACTTAATACCAGCGAGATGTTCTGGATAGATATCTCAAGGTGGATGATTAGTAGTAGATATTGATGGATTTCGGTCTACTTACTTTGGCGTACCGCCCATGCTTTGAACCTCAACCTTTCTTGCAATATAGTCAGCATTGGTTTGCATTCGTGGTCCTGTCAATTGCCCAGCTGTAATTCGTTTACCTCACATAGCTGTTTTATCGTCTTTTGGGAGAGAGACATCACTAGTGAACATCATGAGACTCCGGTCCATATTACCATCATTGATCACATCCGCTATTTACTTTTCGCTATTATTTACTATTGCAAACATTATCTATCACTACTATCATTTGCGTTTAATCCTTTGTGAACTACAAGGCCGGAGGGATTGACAACCTCTTTGTACTCGTTGGGAGCAAAGTTATTTGTATCTGTGTGCAGGTCCACGTTGATTGCTAATATCTGGCGCCGTTAGCAGTTGACACCTACTTGTTGGACCTAGGAGTCTCTGGGGATTCGATCCTTGGCATCTTTGCTAAGGGAAAAACTTCCACAACACTGCATCTCACACCTTCCACTTGGGGTAACCAACGAGGGGTTAGAGGCCCATCAGTCGCTTCCTGTAAAGCTCACCGTCTTGGATGCAGTATGCCGTAGCCTGTCGGGCCACGCGTTCGGTATCCTCCTCCTTTTCTGGCAGCGCTCCTCGCACCAGGTATGCCTTGAGTTCCTCGGTCCAGCATCCCTCCCGTGGCTCGAGCGCCAGGAGCAATCAGGCTCCTAAGGCTGGGCCCCAGGCAGGGGCTCCCGAGGTCGGTGGTTGGGGGAGTTCCTCTTGAGGCTTCGCCGGCCCTTCTCGTAGGGGCGACGCTGAGGGCCTGAGCAGCCTCTCCTCGAAGACGCCCGGCTCTAGGGGTAGGCGCCTAGACGCTCTCTTGGCGATGTCGTCGGCTTCCTTATTAGTGCCATAGGGCACATGCTCTAGCTCCAGGCCCAAGAACTACTTCTCCATTGTGCGTACCTCCGCGAGTTATGCCTCCATATGCTCGTCCTTCAGTTCGTACACCTTGTTGGAGAAGTTGACGAGGAGCTAGGAGTCGCCCCTGATGACGAGGCGTTTCACCCCCAGGGCCATCGCTGCCTTGAGACCAGCAATGAGGCCCTCGAACTCCACGATGTTGTTGGCGACCTTATCGCCTGGCTGAAAACAGAGTTGCACGGCGTAGTAGAGCTTGTCTTGAGTGGGCGAGATGAGCATAGCTCCAGCCCCCGCGCCCTGGCGGGCGAATGCGCTGTCGAAGTACACGATCCAGCCATCTGGCGCTTCGCTTCCCGGCGAGAGGGGTTGGTTTTGACTTGCTTCGGGCTCTAGGGCGTCGGTCCATTCTGCCACAAAGTCAGCAAGTGCGGCTCCTTTGATGACTCTGGTTGTGCTGAACTCTAGCTGGAATGCCTGGAGCTCTATATTCCATTATGCGACCCTTCCTATCGCGTTTGTGCTCTGGAGTACCCTCTCCAGTGGATAGGCTGAGACGACCTTGATGGGGTGGCCTTGGAAGTAGTGGCGTAGCTTACGCGAAGTGATGAGGAGCGCAAGCGGGAGCTTCTGCGGCATGGGATAGCGCGCCCGGGCATCACGAAGCATCGTGCTGACGAAGTATACCGGGTGCTCGACGGGGGTGAGGTCCTGGCTCGCCTGTGGCTATGTAGTCTGACTAGGTAAAGGGGCTCCAGGGTCTTGGTCGCCAGATGGGGCGGCTGCGGCCTCAAGAGAGTCGTCTTGCAGGACGTGGTCGCCCGCCGGCCCCGCGAGGGCCTCGGGAGTACCGCCCCCGGGCTGTAAGCTCTTCTCTTGGCGCACCTCTCGGACAGCCACCAACGCTGCACTGGCTGAATGTGGTGTACCGGCCAGGTAGAGCACCAATGGTTCTTGAGGTTTGGGCGCCACCATTACTGGTGGGCTGGTGAGATATCTCTTGAGGTCTTCGAATGCCGCATCAGCTTCAGGGGTCCACTCGAACGGCCCCTTCCTCTTCATCAGCTTGAAGAAAGGGAGGGCTCTCTCCCCTAGCTTGGAGATGAAACGCCCGAGCGATGTTACACAACTAGCCAGCTTCTGCATCTCCTTGAGGTTCTTGGGCGGACTCATCTTTTCTATAGCCTTGACCTTCTCGGGGTTTGCCTTGATCCCTAGGTGCGACACCAGGAAGCCCAAAGCTTGCCTGACGGGACACCGAACACGCACTTCTCTGGGTTGAGCCGCAGGTCTACCTTACGCAGGTTGGCGAAGGTTTCTTCCAGATCTGTGATAAGGGTTGTGGCCTCCTGAGACTTGACCATGATGTCATCAACATACGCCTCGGCGTTCCTCCCAAGCAGTTTTCCCAGTGCGATATGCATCAATCGCTGAAAGGTTGCTTCCGCATTTTGCAATCCGAACGGCATGTAGGTGTAGCAGTATACTCCGCACGGGGTGAGGAAGGCAGTCTTCTGGACGTCTTGCAACGCCATCTTGATCTGGTGGTAACCTGAGAAGGAATCCAGAAAGCACAATAGGTCGCACTCGGCGGTGGAGTCTACGATCTGGTCGATGCGGGGCAGAGGAAACGGGTCTTGTGGGCAAGCTTTGTTGAGGTTGGTGAAGTCGACACACATGTGCTCTTTTCCGCCTTTCTTCGGTACGACGACGGGGTTTGCCAGCCACTCCGGGTACCGGACTTCGCGGATGACACCCGCCGCTTCTAGCTTACGAGTCTCTTGCACGATGAAGGATTGCTTCTCCGTAGATTGACGACGGGCCTTCTGCTTCAGGGCGCATATTGGGGCATACGTTCAGGTGATGCTCAATCACCTCCCTGGGGACTCCCTCTAGGTCGTTGGGTTCCCACGCAAACACATCCTTGTTTGCACGCAGGAATCCAACCAGCGCCTCTTCTTGAGCTGGGGGAAGGCCGGCACCTATGGTGAAGGTGACACCTGACGGCTCGTCTTCATCCACCGGCACCTGTTTCGTCTCAGCTCAGTCTTGGGAGAAAAGTTGCTTCTTCTTTGCCGGTGCAGCCCCCTCGGTTCCAGGGGCGGCTTCACCGGTCGGATGTGCTGCCAGAATGTTCCGGAAGGCGCGCTTGAGGGCCGCCAAAGCTTCCTTGGTGTCTCCTGTCACTGTGAGGACACCGCTGCTCCCCGGTATCTTCATGGGGTTATAGGCCGGATGGGTCGCGGCCATGAACTGAGCCAGCACGGGGTACCCGAGGATGGCGTTGTACGGGAGGCCGATACGGGCGATGTCGAAGTCGATCAGCTCAGTGCGGTAGATGTAGCGGATGCCGAATGTGACCGGGAGGCGGATCTGCCCCAAAGGGCTGGTGGAACCGCTGCCGACTCAGGAGAAGGGCTTTGTGGGCTGCAGCCGCTCAAGCAACACGTGAAGTAGGATGAAAGCCTCCACTGAGAGCACATTGAGGCCGGCCCCACCGTCAACGAGGGTCTTGGTGACTGCCATGTTCCAGATGGTGGGGGTGCAGAGCATCGGGAGAGCGCCTGAGCTCGCGGTGGAAGCGGGGTGGTCCCCTGAGTCGAAGGTGAGGTCAGTCTTGGGCGCCGCCCATCCAGGAGGAGCCCCCTGGCACACGGAGGCGACGCCTGCCTGGCGAAAGAACTGCTTGATGTGGCGGCCGGAGGGTGCCGCTTGGGAGACGCGACGACGTGCGGTGTCGGTGCCCCGAAGCACGTGACGAAGAGGTCACGCGACTCCTCCCAGGATGCCACGGACGATTCTGGCAGGCTAAAAAACCAGGCGCACGGCACGCCGGTGAATGCCATGGGGAGCCAGCTAACCATGACCTTGTTGTCGCCGCCGGCCGCCAAGATGGCCTCTTTGTAAGCCTGGAGGAAGATGACCGGGTCCGCCGCCCCGTTACAACGGGGCGGCAGATTCGGCCTAAACCTGGGTGGCCACTGCACCTGTCGTAAGGCGGGGGTGAAGGCCCGGTGGCCCGGAGTGCCGCCAAGCGCTCCCACCAAGCCGGTCGGAGGAGAGGCGCCTGCCATGGGAACTTGGAGAGCGGAGAGCGGGATGGACGGGGAGGAAATTTCGGCACACCCCTACCTAGCGCGCCAAATGTCGGATCTGGGGTTTCGGCAAAACCCTTGAGGTTCGAACTCTGGGGTATGTACGAAGATCTCTCCTCCCGCCCTAGCTCGTCAGATCCGAAGAACAAGGGACACAAGGTTTATACTGGTTCGGGCCATCGTTGTGGTGTAATACCCTAATACAGTGTGGTGTGGTGGATTGCCTTGTAGGCTGAGGAAGAACTAGTACATGGAGTGAATTGTCTCCTGAGGAGAGGTGTTCTTATGCTCGAATGAGCTTGTGTGTGTGTCGCCTTCTATCTGATCAACTCAAGATCAGATCAATGGTGGTGGCTAGTCCTGTTTATAATGGCCCGGGTCCTGTTCCCAAATATTGAGCGGGAAGGGATCCCACAACGGCCAAATTTGAAGCGGGACAGCTAGTACAAGCTATCCTGACAAAAGGTGGTATTCGCCTGCCACAGGCTCTGGTGGTGACGCCGCCGTGGGCTCCGCGATGACCTCCGCTCTGCCATCCTGCTGGTCTTGGTCTCGTTGCACCGATATGGAAACCATTGCCTGATGCCTCAGGACTCCTTGCTTGCACCTGCTCCTTTAGCACCAAAGAGGAAACTGGCACTCTACGCCCGCTGGCGCCCGCCTGGCCTTGGTCGTCACTGCTCACGTCACGAGGACCTTCCAAGGTTCCCCTTGCCTTGATATATCCGATCCTCATGAGCCACCCTAGCGAGGCCGCCCCAGGGGATGTCTCAGCCCCTCGTGAGGGTCTTGAGTGGTTGCTGAAGAGGTTGGGCCGTACCAGGCCGCCTGATGAGCCACGCCCTGGGCCGCAGGCAGGCAAGTCTGGGTACCCCCATTCCCAGAACACCGACAATTTTGATGCTAATGATCATGCTATGATCTTACGTGACATTGTTATATTATTTTGTTCATGTCCATCATCATGCCATGCTCATCAGTATAAATGCTTTACTACTGTCGATATGTTGCATGATTATGCTTTCCCATCCATGTTCATGTTGTTATTATGGTCAGTTCATCATGTTATATTGTATGCTTCAGCATCTTTTAAATTCAAGTTTAACCAGATAATAATTGAACTTGAACACCTGTTGGCTGAGTCATAGTGCCATCAAATCAAACTGACCAGTGCAACCACATTTGCCTTTTATGGGGAGGCCCTAATGCGGTCTATTGCCATGCCTCTCGTCGGTGCCTCCAACTAGGGAAGGTTATGCACGCGCGCTGCCCTGGCCTGGTAGGCGGTGATAGCCTTGTGTGCCCATTGTTGTTGTACCCGCGTTGTCCCCGTTTGGGACTGTTTTATTTTGCCACGATGGTGGCCGTTGGATGTCACGAGGTGACATGGGGGGCACCCATGACTTAGCCCAAAGGGGAGTTTGTCGGAGTGGTCGGGAGAGTGTCATGGCGCTAGATCGGTTTTGTCGGAACATCGTTGGTCCACCCGAATGGGAGTACGAGGCCATGGATTCCGTGGTGTGGGTCCAGTGTACTAACCTCTACAGAGTGTGTTTAATCTATCGATAGTCGTGCATGTGGATAAGGGCCTAGTTCGTAGTAGGTCACACTATGGGTCAACAGTAATAATAACCTGATTAAATGAACAACCCTCGTTCGATGAGGAAAGAAGTTGGTTGATCTTTATGTGATCGTGAGAGGATCACAGTGGTATAGTGGATACGGAAGCTGGTTGATGTTTGTGGTGTCATGTGATGATATCGGGTAAGGATCAAGCAACTTGTGGTCATGTAATGATTACTATGATGTTTTAATGCCAAGCTTGATTTGATCCCGAGGTGATCGTGTGATGTCCACGATGGTAAGTGGTACATGTGGTGGTTACGAGGTAACCCCGAACAGAGTAAGTGGATCATGTTAAGTATGCTGCATGCTAGTATCATCTTGTGCATATCATGAGTAACCTTGTCATGCTCATTACATGTGATAATATATGTGTTATGTTCAACATGTTCATGCCATGCTCATCTGATGTTGTTCTAGTGATATCATGCTCATCATTATTTAACTTGTAAACGCCATGTTGTTGTTTGTCTTGATTGATTTTGGTTGCTGTGAGACTGCAAGTACATTCAATGTACTAACCTGGTGGGTCATGCCAGATTGCAGGTGATGCCATGATTGATTGCTTGTCGAGGTTACCGTTCGTGCTAGCAAGATCGCGTTCCAGCCAGAGTCCCTGCGGAGTGGATTCCATCACCGTCGTTGTTGTTCCGCTGCTAGTAGTCATCTTGCAGCTTCGAATTGTTCTGGTGTTTGCATAGAGCAACCGTGGCAGGCGTTGTGTCACTGTGCCGATGTAATCCCGTTGTATCCTTTTCGAACGTAATAAGAGCTGGTTTGTTCTATGACAAGCTGTGTCGTATTCCAGAAGACTTACCTCGATCTCTGGGCTGGAATACGGGGTGTTCTGGTCTCTCTGAGCTGGGGTGCCGCAAGGCTTTGTATCAGAGCAGGTCTGGCTGTAGGACGCCCTAGTCCGCGCGAGCGTTAGAAAGCGGTAGTATAGAGTCTAGTCGGTTTGTTGCATTTGTTTGTTGCATAGCATGCATATAGACTCATTATTATTTTCGCTAATGATTGGCCTTGTGAGTGTAGGTGGCATCGGTTTCGATCCACCACCTGCACCCTCCTTCGTTGCATACCTGCTCTTCGGTGTTCGACGTCATCTCTGTCCCAGCGGAGTGATGCCGAGGTACCAAGTGTTCCAGATATCATTTGCGGGTATCACATCCTTATCCTTGCACCAGTCACCCCTATCTTTTCGGTTATAGCCATGTTTCTATCCCGAATCGTGCCATTCATCTCGCCGTGTTGGCAACCCTTACTAATCTCTGCTATCAGAAAAGGGCAATGTCAGTAGGCCTTGTTTTTTACCTCTACCCTACCATGTCACCCCATTCTTTGGACATGTATGGTTTCCTTGTGTATGCTTGATGATGGTGTGATCGTGACCTCCATGTCCGCCCAGATGCGACCGGTGTTAAGATAGCGGTTGGTGCAACCTTGTTTACACCAACTCCTCCCACATGAGAATTCACTTTCGTGCACACCGCCACAGCATAATAGATCGCAATACCAGAGTTTCTGCGAGATTTGTGTGCTTAGGTATGCATGCATATTATTGTTGTGAGTAGTAGTAATATGTGGTGTTGCTCGAATATGATATTATTTGTATGCTTTGTATGCTTTTGTTTTAGTCGTTTCTTTTGCTTATTTCTTTGGGCCCTTGGTGTTGCATTATTTTTCCCTTATTAAAGTTGCTTGTCCACCGACACCGGCCCCAAAGAATCAACAATGAGTTCAAATATTTGGAAGCTCAGCTAAACATTATGGAATTCTCAGCCGACTACATTATATTGGAAATATCTTGGCTTGATTATCGGCATCAAGTATACATCAGTGTGCAATCTTCACGGCAGTAATGACAGAATCAGCCAGAAGACAGCTTTGGGTGCAAGACCAACAATAATATTATCAGTCAAAGGTATGGTTTATATACAGGGTTGATTCTGTTATGAGTAATATTTGAAATATGCTATACCCCGGAAGCAAGTCAGAAATTACTATGAATTCAGTGTTCTGCAAGAAGGATAGTCGAACAACCTTTTTCATATGAGTAATCGGCAGCATAAATATTAAAGGGTATATATATGGCATTCAGTCAGCATACCACAGTAAGAAGCTTCTAAACAGTCTTCCCTCGCAAGCTACCCAAGAATCTTCCAATGCAAGATTCCTCTATCTTCTTGAGCATGATAGGTGGATGACTTCCTGGGTAAGATACTCTACCTTCTTCAGTACGCCACCACAAAAGCTTCCGGCACAAGGTACCGAGTCTTCCCCGGCAAGTCTTTAAGGGGGGAAGCTTCTGAAGTACGGTATCCAGTCTTCCTCAGCACGATACTTTCGATGGTTTCCAACACAAGTTGTCCAATCTTCCTCAGTACGACACTGGTACAAGGTATTACGCAGCAAGTTGACAACATATGGTAGTGCATCCCAAGAATCAGATCCACAACAGTTTGTTTAGAAACAAGAATCAGTCAGAACACAAGTGTCTACCTCGGGAAATCAAATACTTATACTATAAGCATGCTGCCAAGTCCTTGCAAGTCGCTTGTATGATGATGAAGTCAAGGTAAGAACCCGACAACCTCACCAGTTATGCAAGAGGATGAAAGCCAGTTATACACCTCAGTGGGTGATGCAAGAACCGACAAGCTTTGAAGAAAGACAACATGGGACACAATTTTGGCCGTGCTTATCAAGGTCAGCTTTCTCACACCCAGCAAGGTGATATCATTAACCTTTGTCAATGTCTTGTATCGTTACAATGGACTCTGTAGAAGGCACATGAACCTGGTATATATTCGATGACCCGGCACATGAACAAGGATAAGTTACGAATGCCAGAATATTGCACCGGACATTACTGATGGTCACACAAAGAATAGATATATATGGCCAAGATCTTTCCCGCAAAGGATCCAGACAAAGAAGATAATAATGAAGGAGTAAGATTGACAATACAGCCTATCAGGACAAGATTCCTCTACCAGAACTACCATCAGTCAAGTCGGTGGATACTGTCGTTATAAGGTCATACCTCCTTTATGTTGTTCACGGCAGGTGGTAGTCAAATATTTGGTACGGACTGGATACTCAAGATAGTGGATCTAGTCAAGATGATTCAGAAACTCCTGCGAGAAATCAGATTTGCCAGAATAACAGTTATGATTCATGCCACTATGTTGAACACAGATGACATGCATCTAAGTAAGCAAGCCGATGCCAGGATGAAAAGAATTCGTGCCCACCAAGAAAATTGGTTCATGACTCCATGGAATGTTGTCAGTACTGGATGGTACATCCATCGGAAACCACTCACGGACTTGTGAAAAGGGCATATATCTCAATCACTATAATCCATCGCACCCTAGTTAAGTCAGCAGATATGAAATAAATTGGAGCGAGTATAAGCATGAACATATGAGGAAAGATCTATGATACTGTCGGATATGGTGAAGCAAACCACCCCAGAGACAGGCTGTCAAGTCATATAAATTTCAGTAGGAACAATCATATAAGTTAGGTATATTTGTTCCCTGAGCAACCAAATCTCGAGGACGAGATTTCTTTAAGGGGGGAAGGTTTGTGACACCCTGGATTTTGGCCCTTTTTGTTTCTTTTAATTTTCTGAGGATTTTGCTTGAGATTTCTTTTTCTGTGGCTCTGTGGACTTGAAACCTGAGGAGGTCACCTTTGATTCATCTGCCAAGTGGCTTGTTGTAATGCCCAGGATGGGACTATACCTCCTACGTGTCGAGGCACGACTTAAAGGTATAAGCCCATCCTAGAATGATCTCAAGTTTGGTATCTTTGCACGACTCATGTAAAAGAGGGATTAAACTGCAAAAGGAGATAGTTGGCTTACACTCGCCACTTCACACAATACATTACATAAGCAAAACATCACAACCCGACTACGGGCGAAGATCCAAAAGAAAGATACCAAAACAACATAAAGCCACAGGTCAGGATCGAATCCTAGTAGAAACCACTACTGATCATCGAAACGTCACAAGCATACGGTCAAACTCTTCATCGAGCTCCCAGTGAAGCTTGAACCAGCTCCTGCATCAAACTCGGCTGAACCTGCATCTGGTGTGGTGAAGTAACTGTGAGCCACAGAGGACTCAGCAATCCCGTTCCCAGGTAACATGACTATTTAAGCCTTGGGTGAGGACAAGGCTGAAGAAAGAATGAGAGGTGAAGGAACAACAAGAGTCTGCAGCAGCAACTAGCACTAACTTACGTAATAGAGAGCGAGAAGAGAAGTGCCTCGGTCGAGAGATGATCACGAAGTGATCCTAACTAAAGCATCAGCACTCCGGATTAAGAATGGAATTATGAATCTTCAGCACTCCGGATATGAATAGCAAGAGAAGAATGATTAATTGGTGCACCGGAATAAGAAAGCATTGTGAAAAGAGGAAAAAGGATAAGATCAACACCGAAATCTTGAATTACATCCACTGGCAGAATATTAGAATTAAGAATGATGAACTTGAAGCTCTTGAGCATCTTCACGATAAATCACCGGATAAGAACATTGAAGGGAATGAATGAAGAAATATCACATGAATAAAATGGATACTTCATCTGAGAATTTCTTGCTCCAAGAAGAAGAAGGGTGGGAGGGTGGGGAAAACAAGACAATTTGGGATGAATGAAACAGACAATCGTCAGATTTCTCAACGGCGTCCGTATGGAATAACTTGAAGAGAAGGCACACCAGTTGAAAAGAATTTAACATGACCATCTTGATGATCAAGAGGAATTAGCACTCCCATAGAAATATGAGAACACCGATAAGGAAAGGTATGGAATCAACATTTGACATCGAAGCAACTTGAATACCGGAATCAGAACAAAAAGCAAAGGATAGATGTGTAGCAGCCTAATCTTCACAATATCATTCGAAAAGAGACTTGAACGAATGAATTCCGCAGGTACATCAACTTGTCGAGAAGCCACTTAGGAGAAGGAAAAGGTAAATAAATAAAAAGGAACAAGGATCAGATAGAACAAATACAGGATAGAAGCTTCGTTCGACATCTTCGTGCTGAAAGCTCATGGAACGTGTTACAAAAGGGTTTTGCAATCCCCGGATCAGCATAGCCAAGGACCCTTTAAGATGCAACTCCCGATCAGAACAAGTCCATAAAACTACTTCACTCAATGTAGAACCCCGAACTTCATATCGTGCATCCGTTGGAAGAATGCCTAGAACTACTTGATGAACCCACCTATAGATTTCCGAAAGTTTCCAGTTATGCAATCAGGTGTTGGGGATACACGGGAAGCACCGCGCAATCAACTCTAAACCTACATCCAGGTGTATCCATCCTTCAACACATAACCAGTCTTTCTCGGAAACTGTTTATCTCGGACCTTCGAAACGCATCCACTATACAAGCTATGGCAATACTCCCGAACTACCTCCCCGGTACTGGGTGATGTCGGGGTTATCTTGCCACTAACCGCATAGGAGAGTTTTCGATGTCGGCCGTCTTAAGTATTTAGTACTGCCGCGATATGCTTGTGACGACAATACCCTGAAGCTCAACTCCTCGGGAACAGGAGGCATCGAGAACAATATCCTCGTCACAAGAACATCGATACAATCCCAGAATACTCGCGGGATTCCTAAAAAAAAATTTGGTGCAATTTTTGAAAGTAGGAGAGACAAGAGTAGTCATCAGGAGTCCTCACCAGAGAGAAAGGGGATGAGAAGCAAAGAAATCCTACTCTCCGATATATATATAGGACTCAAAACATTTTCAGTGTGTGCCTAGACTCGACCGTCAACGATTCGATCAAACAGTGGGGGCTCCTAGGTCGGAGAAGGCTCTGAATACCAACTTGTAATGCCCAGGATGGGACTATACCTCCTACGTGTCGAGGCACGACTTAAAGGTATAAGCCCATCCTAGAATGATCTCAAGTTTGGTATCTTTGCACGACTCAAGTAAAAGAGGGATTAAATTGCAAAAGGAGATAGTTGGCTTACACTCGCCACTTCACACAATACATTACATAATCAAAACATCACAACCCGACTACGGGCGAAGATCCAAAAGAAAGATACCAAAACAACATAAAGCCACAGGTCAAGATCGAATCCTAGTAGAAACCACTACTGATCATCGAAACGTCACAAGCATACGGTCAAACTCTTCATCGAGCTCCCAGTGAAGCTTGAACCAGCTCCTGCATCAAACTCGGCTGAACCTGCATCTGGTGTGGTGAAGTAACTATGAGCCACAGAGGACTCAGCAATCCCGTTCCCGGGTAACATGACTATTTAAGCCTTGGGTGAGGACAAGGCTGAAGAAAGAACGAGAGGTGAAGGAACAACAAGAGTCTGCAGCAGCAACTAGCACTAACTTACGTAATAGAGAGCGAGAAGAGAAGTGCCTCGGTCGAGAGATGATCACGAAGTGATCCTAACTAAAGCCAGTCAAACATAATCCCACCGTGTTCAACTCCCGAATCCCTATTCGGAAATTGACAGTCACGGTACACACGCTGGTAGTGTATTAGAACATTGTGTCAAGTTATCTACAACCGGATATTAACAAGCTCCCATCTGCCACATAACCGCGGGCACGGCTTTCGAAAGTTCATAACCCTGCAGGGGTGTTCCAACTTGACCCATTACAAGCCCACGATCCGCGGAGTCGCAACTCCAAAGGTGGGAAGACCCGAGTATTCTCGGAATCCCGTGCTCAAGTTAAACCGAACTAAGGTAAGGCTAATCCAGCAAATCCTCCCGGCGTGCCGACACCCTGATAGTAGCCGCGCGTATCTAGTCTCAGACCACGACCGGATGAGCACAGCGTACAGTGGCCGAAATACCCAAGTTGCCAAGGGGGGCCCCGCACACGACTCTAGTTTGGACCAACACTCACATCGAGCACTGGCCCAGGGGGGTTGAATTAAAATAAAAGGGATAGCTAGTCTCATATGCAAGTTTTATTAGTTATTAGGCAAATAGTACCAATGTTGGGACTTGCTGGAAAAGACTTAGCACTTAGCGGTTTATCAAGGGGGTCCCATACACCCCAACCGTGTTAGGAACGCATAATCAAGGAACATAACACCGGTTTATACGGTTCCTAACGGCATGAGTGGAACAAAACACCAAGAAAAAGGCTTAGCCTTCCACCCTTGCCAATATATAGATGATTTCATTTTAAGCATTTACATAGTGTGATATAACCCAACCAAACTTCAACATGAAGCAAGCATCTTCAATCTTCACCTGCAACTAGCAATGCTATAAGAGGGGCTGAGCGAAGCGTACTTAGCCATTCAACGGTTTGCATAGGTAGGGTGGTTAGACAGGTTCATGGTTACAATAGGAGGCTGACAGGAAAACATGGGCATCGAGGCAATATACTAAAGAGCGATACTCTAGCAATAGGCAAAGATAGTAATGGTATCCGGGTTCGGTCATCTTGTCTGGGATTCCACAAGGGAGAAGAACGGATCCATGAAGTAGACGAAGCAACACAGGAGCGAATCCTCACAACTCCGAAACGAAACTGAAGCTAACAAGAGAAGCAACCGGAAAGAAAGAAACAACACGGTAAACACACAAGCATAAACATGGCATACGATGCACATCCAAGTATGATGCATGTCCGGTTTAATTATGCATGGCATGGCAAAGTGCACAAACAAATACTACAAGTTAAGTGGAGCTCAATATGCAACGAGTTGCATATTGACGAAACACCACATTAAATTATTTAGTTGACTCTCATTTAATTACAAGACAAGATTAATTGTTTTTAACATAGCAAGAGGTGAAGCATAAAGAAACTACACTATTTAGAAATTTTAAATGAGGCCGGAAGAACAACAACATATCCGGAAAATCCCCATGAGCATGTTTAGTAATTATAAGCAAACAACAATTTAACATAACAATGTTGTTAACATGATGCGGATGACATGATCAAGTTTATGCAATTATATTAAAAGGTTAACACGAGAGATATGAAGCATTGTCACCGTGGTGGAAAGAAAGGGTGCCACGGCAACGATCCGAAAATGATGCAACGCACCATATCGGTTCCGGTATCTCGTTGAGAGACCGGTGCAAAACAAAGGTGGAGCGAACGAGACATGCAAGAAGATGGGGTGCTCCCGGTTTCCGGGTTCCCACGGGTCGGCGACAAAAGAGGGCACAACGGACACTATGCACACAAGGGAGACATTTCATACAACACAACAAGCATTCGATCACGGGCACGTCTCGGGGTTATACCTTCGAAACACTCGTTTCGGGGCGGTTCGAGATCGTAGAGGAAGGAGTCGTTCTCGCGAGTCGTAGAGGAAGTAGTGGTTCACGTTTCTGAAGAGGAAGTAGTTGTTCACGTAGAGGTTTCCGTTTTCCGAAGAGGTACTTGTCTCGTCGGCGTTCGTAGTGGTACTTGTGGTCTCCGAACTTGTCGACGGTAGGGGTACTCGTTCCGTAGTGGGAAGTAGTTGTACTCGTTTCATCACCGAAGGTGGTCATACACGTTCGTTCCGTAGAGGTACTTGGCGCATCGGTAGGGGTACACGGCGACGGTAGACGAACTCGTTCGTAGATGTACTTGGCGCATCCATCTTTTCCGGGTGACGGTAGTGGAACACGTTCCGTAGGGGTACTTGCCGAGTCGGTCGTCGTGGTACTTGATGGTCATGTAGAGGTACTTGACGGAAACCACGTAGATGAACTTGTTTTATGTAGATGTTCGAGTCGTTGTGGTCTTGCCGACTTGTCGTGTAGGCGTACACGGGTTCCTGTCAAGTACAACAGCACAAACAACACACAAAACAAAAGCGGCAGCACGGTCTTGCGTGAAGGGGCCACGAGGCCATGGCAGCGGCACGAGGCTGCCGGAGAAGTTGGCGGCGCCGGCGCTGCACGGACGAGGCAGAGGTGAGGTGGCTGGGGCGGCCGGCGAAGAGGAGGCAGCAGGCCATGGGCGCGGACGTGGAGAACGGAGGGCTTGCGGGTCCAGGTGGCTCGGGCCATGGCGAGCAAGGAGTGCTCGGGCGACGGAAGGGCGGTGGAGGCCTGGCGAACGGGGCGTCGAGGCGCTCGGTGCCCGGGGCGCTCGGGCTCCTGGCCAGTCGGAGAGGAAGGCCGACGGGAGGGCTGGAGGGCGCGCGGGACTGGCGAGGGCGCGGCCCTGGCGAAGAGGATGAAGGCCGCAGGGCGCCGAAGAGAACGAGACGATGGCGAGGCGTTGGCTGCCTGCGCGGGGAGGAAAGGCGTCGGGGGGCGCCGGGCGATGCGGGGAGATGCTCTCCTGGCGCGCGGGAGGCTTCAGCGGCGGAGCTGGCCGCGGCTTGAGAGGAGGGGCACGGAGGGGTTCGGGCTCCAGGGAAACGAGCCGAGGGAGATGGGCAGAGGGCCATGGCGAGGACACGGCGAGAAAGAGGCCCGGCTCCACGCGAGGGAGAACTAGAGGGAAGGGGCGCTGCGGGCGAAGGGGTTCGAGGGGAGAGGGAAAACAGGGGTGCGGTCGGGAGAGAGAGGGGAGATCGATGGGTGGCGGCGCTGGGAAGGAAACGGGAGGGAGATGCGAGAGCGATGGGATCGCTAGGGTTCGATGTGGTCGGGCTTCAGGAGGAATGGGCCTTGAGGCCTGGTGGCTGGGCCAAGAGAGAGGAGGAGGTGTTGGGCCGGGTGGGAGGAAGGAGGAGGCCCGTTGCGGCTGCCCTCTTATTTTTCTCCTGCCATTTCCCAAAACAGCAAAATAAATAGCAAAGAAGAAAAAAAGAGAAGAAAGGAAGGGAAGAATTTGGGCAAGAGGATTATCTTCCCGGACTCGCAAAAATGTAAGGAATTTAATTAAAATAGAAGGAGGTTTTTTTTGGAAGAACCTCGAAACAACGGAAAAGAATTACAGGGAAGGGTTTTGGAGGAGAAACTCGAAGTAGGAAAGCATGGTGAAATAATGCACGTGTGTTGCGGGTAATTCCAAACAAATGGAATATTATTAATATAGCTCCCTAATAATATTGAGAGGCTTTTATATGTTTTAAAGAGAAGACATTCTTCCCTCGATTTAAATGGACCGAAGGTCCACACAATTTATTTAGGTTGAGATGCAAAAATAAAGAGGACATGATGGCATGACAACATGATGCAATGCAAAAAAAAAATAACACAAGCACAAAAGAACACACGGGCAACCCGGAACATCTGGAATCTCTGGAATCTTCTGGGATGTCGGTCTTCGGACGTCACACTTGTCATCTTCAAAACAATCTCAAGACCTTGTCATTTTCATCTTAGCCCAATCCCAATATTATTTTTATTTGGAATATTCTTTTTATGTAAAAAGAATAATCCTTTTAGCCCTAGGTTGTGAAACAACCTATATTTCTGTCACTCCCAAATTTCCCAAATAATTCTCATAAAATGATTGGGTCATATTTCCACAAATATGTCAAAACCCTTCCTTAGTGTCATCAAAGAAAATTCAAAATTATTCCTTTTCTCATTTTGCCCTAACTGGCTTTTTGAGAAGGAAGTGTCATTTATCTATGCTTGATTGACCCCAAACTTTTTGGACACCTTTTCATGTCCATATCATTGCTTCCTGTCAAAATTCAACTCAATTTTCCTAGTGAATATTCCTAAGCAATTTTTCAAAGTTCATGTCTGAGGGAATTGTTTGTGAAGGAATTACTAGCTAGGTTAATCCAAATGAGTTGAAATTTTGCAAGGTCGTTCATATGATCAAATCATCACTCTCCTCAAGATTTGGGCTCATGTCATCACTCTATGTGAGCTTAGCATCAAATCTAGGTTTCTGGTCAGATTTTTAGGTGGTGAAGCAACTATATTTAATATTACTTCAATTCAGCTAAAAAATTACCATGACATTTTCCTATCCATATCAACTCTCTCCGCAAATTTTTGGCTCATCTTATCTAGCCATTTTTTGTCAACTATTTTTCTTAAAATCTGTCTAGAGAGCTGCATTGTGAAGCAAGTACCATTTTGGTATTTCCAAATGGCATGAAACTTTTGCAACAGCTTCATATCATCAAATAACTCATCTCCTACGAAATTAAGCTCAATCCAACTTGATATGTGAGTGCTACTTCATATTTTGTATTTATGTCCAGTCTAGTGGTTTGTACAGCAAGCACTAGCTAAACCCCTCCTCTTGAGTTTAAATCTTGCCATCTTAATCACCTTAGTAAGCAATCAAACCCAGTCAAATCTCAGCCTTCATCTCCAAGCATGTGAGCCGCAGCAAGTAACAAACACCTTGTTGTGCATTTGGTTTCTTGCTCGTGTGATCACACCGGTGCCAGCTATGCTTGGTTTATTCTTCCTTGGAAACTAGCTCTGCCTCCCTTGTCTCCTAGACATAAATTGGTCGACCATCGTGCACTCTGTGCACCAGTGCACGTGGTGACAACCGCTTTGGCTTGCCATGGACGTGAGCCGTGCATCATTTGCTTCGGGCCCCTCATCTGCTCGTCGTTCTCGCGAGCCTAACCATGTCTAAAAGCTCCCCTGTGTAGCCTCCGTCCCCCTGGACCCCTCTCCCACTCCTGTAGCCTGCTCCACAGCGCTCGCCGTCGCGCGCCCACGGGCGAACTTTAGCCGACCGTCTCTGTTCACGCACTGGCCTCTTCCTCCCCGTGGCCCTTGGTCTCCTCTACTCTGTGACCTTCTGCAGCACCACCTCGTCGCGTTCACGTGCCCTCCCATGAGCTCTTCTCATCGCGAGAGCATTGGCCGGACCCGAACGGCGGCAACCGGCTCGGCACCTCGCCCTGTGGCTATATATAGCCCTCCCCACGGCCCTCTGAGCACTTCACCCGCCTCACCGCTCTTC
>LR738713.1:383004337-383170317 GCA_902687465.1 Secale cereale | reverse complement strand
CCCCCACCTGCTTGAGCCGGGGAACCCCTCCTCGCCGCTCACTGTCTCCATGGCCGTCGGCATCCCCCTCCAAAATTCACTCAAGCTGGAGCTCTTTCCCTTCACATTCAACCTCCACGAGGAATCCCGGCGTCGGGTGAACAGCCCCACCTGCTTTCTTCTTCGCCAAGACCCAGGTGACCTCGTCTCCAAGCTCGGCCGAATCCGATTCGTCGAAGTCTGCACCGCCACTGCCTCGGTCCCCTTCGGCGCTCGTACCTTGGCCAGAAGAGTGCGGCTCCCTCTCCCGCATCCTCCGGTGGCCGGAGCAACGCGGGAGAGCTCCACCCTCTGCTCCTCTGTCGAGCGCGGGCGAGAAGAAGAAGAAGACCCCTGTCGACCGACCCCACCTCCACGCGGGTCCCACTAGTCAGCCACACACGTGTTGACCCGCCTTGCCACCTCAGATAAATGGACACGTATTCCTGTGTAGACGTTTTCTTCTCCGGAAAGCGTACTTCCGTTGAACTATGGCTGAGAATACATTTTCATTTTCAGAAAACGTATTCCTGCAGAAGGCGCTTCCAGTTTTCTCAGTCAGGGGCTTGTTTGCAGAAAAAAAATCACAGATAGGTCCCTAGCAGAAAAACTATCACAACTTCTTGCTCATAACTCCGAATGAGGTGATTCCAAAGCCTACTTCTTCGTCTTGTCGAGCCCGTTCTGTTGGTACCATTTTCACTATGTTTTAAAATTCTGAAAATGACCATTTTTTCCTTGCCCCTAATCAGCCCCCCTCCGAGGGAGAAACTTTTTCGGCAATTCCTTCCGCGAGCTTTCCGCACTTCTCCCTGGTGTATTCTTCATTCCCAGGCAAGCCACGAGAGCCACTTGCATGATAGCATTGCAATAGAAATGGTTTTCACCTTGAATATTTAAATTCTTTTCGCATGTTATTATTCTGTGTGATTTATTCATGCTCGTGTTTGCATGCTTATGATTGTGCTATGATCGTTTGCAGCTAGTTGAGTAGATGTCTACTTGCTTATGATATTGTTATACTTGAGTCAAGTAATTATTTTGATGCTAATGATCATGCTATGATCTTATGTGACATTGTTATATTATTTTGTTCATGTCCATCATCATGTCATGCTCATCGGTATAAATGCTTTACTACTGTCGATATGTTGAATGATTATGATTTTCCATCCATGTTCATGTTGTTAGTATGGTCAGTTCATCATGTTATATTGTATGACTCAACATCATTCGCATTCAAGTTTAATCAGATATTAATTGAACTTGAACACCTGTTGGCTGAGTCATAGTGCCATCAAATTGAACTGACCAGTGCAACCACATTTGCCTTTGATGGGGAGTCCCTAATGCGGTCTATTTTCATGCCTCCCGCCGGTGCCTCCAACTAGGGAAGGTTATGCACGCGCGCTGTCCTGGCTCGGTAGGTGGTGATAGCCTTGTGTGCCCGTTTTTGTTGTACCCGGGTTGTCCCCATTTGGGACTGTTTTGTTTTGCCACGACGGTGGTCGTTGGATGTCACGAGGTGACATCGGGCCACCCATGACTTAGCCCAAAGGGGAGTTTGTCGGAGTGGCCGGGAGAGTGTCATTGCAATAGATAGGTTTTGTCGGAACACCGTTGGTCCACCCGAATGGGAGTACGAGGCCATGAGTTCCATGGTGTGGGTCTAGTGTACTAACCTCTGCAGAGTGTGTTTAATCTATCGATAGTCGTGCCCACGGACAAGGGCCCAGTTCGTAGTAGGTCACACTATGGGTCAATAGTAATAATAACCTTATTAAATGAACAACCCTAGTTTGATGAGGAAAGAAGTTGGTTGATCTTTATGTGATCGTGAGAGGATCACAGTGGTATAGTGGATACCGAAGCTGGTTGATGTTTGTGGTGTCATGTGATGATCTCGGGTAAGGATAAAGCTGCTTGTGGTCATGTAATGATTACTATGGTATTATTAATACCAAGTTTGATTTGATCCTGAGGTGATCGTGTGATGTCCACGATGGTAAGTGGTACATGTGGTGGTTACGAGGTAACCCCGAACAGAGTAAGTGGATCATGTTAAGTATGTTGCATGCTAGTATCATCTTGTGCATATCATGAGTAACCTTGCCATGCTCATTTAAAGTGATAATGGATGTGTTATGTTCAACATGTTCATGACATGCTCATCTGATGTTGTTCTAGTGATATCATGCTCATCATTGTTTAACCTGTAAATGCCATGTTGTTGTTTGTCTTGATTGCTTTTGGTTGCTATGAGCTTGCAAGTACATTCAATGTACTGGCCTGGCGTGTCATGCCAGATTGCAGGTGATGCCATGATTGATTGCTTATCAAGGTTATCGTTCGTGCTAGCTAGATCGTGTTCCAGCTAGAGTCCGTGCAGAGTGGAGTCCATCACCGTCATTGTTGTTCCGCTGCTAGTCGTCATCCCGCTGCTTCGAATTGTTCTGATGCTTGCATAGAGCAACCATGGCAAGCGTAGTGTCGATGTGCCGTTGTAATCCCCTTATATCCTTTTCAATTGTAATAAGAGCTGATTTGTTCTATGCCAAGCAGTGTCGTATTGCAGAAGACTTACATCGATCTCTGGGCTGGAATACGGGGTGTTCTGGTCTCTCTGAGCCGGGGTGCCACACAGACCGACCTCCTCACCCCTCCAGGCGGCGACACCATGGCTAGGCCTACCGATGGCCACTCCGCTAGCCCCCTGGACGCGCAATCAATCTATGGACTGGTGTAAGCATCTCGGAGTTGGAATATTATCTTTGATGAGGTGATCGAAGATTTTTGTTTTATACAAACTTACGGAGAAGCTTGTATTTACAAGAAAGTGAGTGCGAGCGTCGTAGCAATTCTAATATTATATGTGGATGACATATTTTTGATTGGAAATGATAGATAATTTCTGGAAAGCATAAAAGGATATTTGAACAAGAGTTTTTCAATGAAAGACCTGGTTAAGTTTCTTACATATTGGGCATCAAAGTCTGTAGAGATAGATCAAGATGCTTAATAGGACTTTCACAAAGCACATACCTTGATAAAGTTTTGAAGAAGTTCAAAATGGATAAGTCAAAGAAAGGGTTCTTGCCTGTATTGCAAGGTTTGAAGTTGATTAAGACTCAAAGCTCGACCATGGCAGAAAAAATAGAAAGGATGGAAGTCATTCCCTATGCCTCGGTGATAGGCTCCATAATGTATGGCGTGATGTGTACCAGACCTGATGTGTGTCTTGCCATAAGCCTGGCATGGAGGTACCAAAGTGATCCATGAGTAGATCACTGGACAGCGGTCAAGAACATCCTGAGGTAGCTGAAAATGACTAAGGATGTCGTGGTGATCTCACGACAGATGACATAGGATGGCTAAAGAGTGAGACGGACACAAGGGCATAGTGGGCTCCAGAGGTGAGGTTGGCACGAGCAAGTGTGGGACACAAGATGTACCCACGTTCGTGGCTCTCCGGGGAGATAACACCCCTAATACTGCCGAGTATGGTTTATATGAGGTGGATACAAGCTTGCTCCTAGAGCTATTTCGGGGAGGAGAGAAGACAGGCCAGTGCATAGGCTGATCTCTCTGTCCGGGTGTGTGGATGTATGTGTGTGCTAGAGATTGATCGACCCCTTGCATGGAGGGGCGCCGGGGGGGTCTTATAGACTGGACCCCGAGGTTACAATGGTAATACTACACGGGTGCGGGACCCGGATGTCAGTGTCTAGGAGCCGGTAATGGGGTCGCCGGGTCCGCCAGGCGCGGGTCTCGCTGGGTGTGAGCCATACCGGAGCCGTCGGGTGCGGGTACGGCTGGCTACTGGGTACTGTGGCACACCTCGTCGTGCGTCATGGTGTGGTCGGCGCCACATTGCTACAGGTTCGTGCCCCCAGGATACCATACACCCCGGGCGGGGGCATGGGAGCGTCGCTGCCGCATCCGACGAGGCCAGCATAAAGGAGGGGCACTATGGCCATGCTTGCTTGTCATTGATGGTTGACTTCTAGTGGATGGTCGGCATGCGCTAGCAGACTGGCCGGGTTGCCGCACTTGGCCGGGTTGAGGAGCCGGCCAGGAGTGGGATGGGTTGAGGGGCTTCGCTTGCCCCGATGTTTTTGAAAGGGTTCTGGGTTCCATTGCCTGCCCGGGGGCCATCCCCTGACAAAGGACATGCTTCTCGTTTATGGAGGTGACGAAGAGCTCATCGTAAACGGTTACGTCGATCCTATCTTCGACACAGATCCATATGACTCTAAGTCTCAAACTGGATACATATTTATATTGAATGGTGGAGCGGTCAGTTGGTGCAGTTCTAAGCAGAGCGCTGTGGCGGGATCTACATGTGAAGAGGAGTATACTTGACGCGGAGCATCCTTCGTTCATCCCCATGTACACCACTTGGACGCAAGGTGATCCCGTTCCTCGATGCTTCCCCTTTCTTTTCTCGCGAGACATGCATGCTACTATAAGCGCGGACCTTGTGCTTGATCAGGAACACCCAAGGAGACCATGGAGAACCCGAGGACCAAGGCCAAGTGCGCGCGGGAGAGAAGGAAGAAGGGCCAGCACCTACAGGCCCCGGACATCCGGCCCCCAGGCCCGGACATCCGGCGCCCCGGACATCCGGGCTCTGGCCGGAAATCCGGCGCCACTGTCCAGAAGACACCCGTGGCTCAACCCCTCCAGCCCGGACATCCGGCCCCTCGGGAAGGCCCGGACATCCGGCCCCCGCCCGGACATCTGGCCCCTGTCTGCGCACAGTGTATCGGGCCTGAGGCCCATGTATCCCTCTCCCACTTACCCCTTCGTGGACCTATACTATATATACTCCTCCCCCTCCTCCATTTGAGGGTTAGCTTAGGTTTAGCTCATTTGAGACAGAGCTTTCCTCATCCACTAGTGGTTCATCTCCTTGGGAGTGACTGCGGCCCCTCCACGGAGAAGATCCACACGGATTCAAGACCTCTGCGGAGAAGATCCTACGGGATACCAAGACCTCCTCACGGAGAAGACTATAGCTACTTGTATCGTCCCTTGTTGATCATGGATCTTGTATCTCTTTGTGTTTCGAGGATCTAGCATATGTGTGACTTGTTCTTGTTGGTTTGAGTGATTCTCTCGTGTTTCCCCTCGTGTTCCCTCTCGTGTTCTTCGTGTTCTTCATGGGATCCACTCCATTTCGTGAAAGATCGGCCACCTAGGGTTCCACCCTACATCATATGGTATCATGAGCCACGGTTTCTCACGAATTTGGAGCCTCCCCACCGTTTTCTAGCCTTGTTTTGTTGTGTTCATCCCCAATTTCGAAAATTCCCCACCAAAAATAGCCCCAAAAATTTTTTGTGATCTGTTGGTTAGATGATTTTTGTTGATTTTGATCCGTGGATTTGCTTGGTTTCAAGTGGATCTAGCATTTCCCCAAGTTTCCCCATCTTTCCTCCACAAAATCTCTCAAATTTTGAGCCCCAAATCATCAATTTCCGCCCCAAATTCGAAAAGTTCGTCCCGATTCAGATCTGAAATCTTCGGGCCGGACATCCGGGCCATCGGGCCGGACATCCGGCTCCTGGAGGGAAAAATCCCGCGCGGTTCTGGACATCAGGTCCCGGAAATCCGGGCTCCACCCCGGATGTCCGACCCCTGGAAATTTCAGCCACCCGTGTTTCACCGTTTTGTCCATAACTAATTCATCCGAACTCCGATTTCGACGTTCTTGAGCTCGTTTTGAAGCTCTTGACATCCCCCATAACACAAAAATACCACCATCATCTTTTGACTCCATCATATTTTGTGGATTTTGGCATCTTTGCCTAGGGCTTCCACCACATCATCCGCTACACCATCACCGACTTCCGCAACCTAACCATTTTGTCCACCATAGCATTTGTGGTTGCTTGAGTAGTGATTTGAGTCTCCTAAGGTGTTTAGGCTACTTAGGGACCGTTGCTTCTTCATCAACCACCACCACCACTTCCGCATACGCATTGCCCTCTATACATTCCGACAACCCAACCTAACCCAATTTTGTTGAGCTTGTTTGAGTTGTGGATTGTGTCTCCTAAGGTGTTTCGGCTACTTAGGGACCGTGACTTCAACTCCGACATCGTGTATAGCCCATCTTTCCATGTCCGCTACCACCATTTGACATTTGTCCTTGAGATTTTGAGTTGTGGTTTTTCCGTTTCCTAAGGTGTTTCGGCTAATTAGGAACGGGTCTGCATCAAGAGCACCACCTCTCATCATCGACACGGACGGTAACTTTGACGACATCATTGTATATTCCCTTGCAATTGCATTGTTAACCCCTAGACCATTTTTGCGTCACCTACCTATCGAGACTAGCCATTTGAGTATTGCCGGCAACGTGACTTGTGCACATTAGTGATCATACTTCCCATAGCATACATACCATATCACCGTGGTGCATCTCTTGGTATCTTCTCTTGTGACACAAGGTTGTCATCGCATATACTCAATTGCTATCTTGGTTCGTGAAGTTTTGCATGAGAAAAGAGCTCAAAAGAGAAAGAGCCAAACAAGCTTTTAAGCACAAAGAAAAAGATAAGTAAAGAGCTTTTAAGCAAGAACCATAGCATCATACTACATTAAGATTGTCACACTCGATCATTTTGGATCATACCACCGGAATACCATACATATAGCATACTTGGGATAGAAGTCGTTGCAGTTTTGCTTAGTAGGTTGTGCACAAGTTCGTATCCGCCTATTGTGCAATCGCGCTAGCGTCTCTCTAGTGTTGTGCAACAAGAGCATTTTCGTGGATTCCACATTTTGGCTCATTCCTTGGTTGCACGACCCCATCTATCTATCCGTGTGTGTGTTTCCGTGTGCCACCCATATTGCTATTGGTCTACTTGTTTCACTTGCGAATTTCTGAATCTTTTTCAACTTTATTGACTCTTGCTAACATTTTGCATCAAATTTTTGTGCCACTATCCTCACCGATCTCCACCATAAGCTTTACTTGTGTAGGTCTGAGAAACCGACAAGAATTGGTACCAATTGTGCTATTTCCTTGTTCCACATTTGAGTGATCATTGATCCATCTTCAACATCGGTCAAGGTACATTTGGTATAGTTCTTCTCTTTCTCCCACTCATACTTGCTAGCGTCTTGTGATGGATAGGCAAGGCATTTCATCTCCGGTCTTCGACATCGACGGCGCGAACAAGGACATCCACGCGAAAACCATCGGACTACAACGAGAAATGCAAGAGCGCTTGGGCAACATCGCCATCGAACAACGACACTTCGAGACAAGGACAATGGCTTCCTTCGACGACATGTGCGACTCCTTCAACAAAAAAATGGCGGAGCTCCGACACTTGGTGGTCGATTACAAGTCTTCTTCCCCTTCGTCATCCTCTCGGCGGCGACGTTCAAGTCACAAGTCTTTGGAGCGCAAACATGATGCAAGTGCAAGTCTTCCACGGCCACACCGCCATGGCGACCATCGACATCGTCATGAAGGGCAAGTCACCTCCAAGCATCATGTGCACGACGACGAACGACATCTACCAAGAGCTCAAGCACGACAACGACATCATCATCATGAAGATGCTCGCCAAGCGCATACCTACAAGTCCGAAGAAGCTCTACATCACGCCAAGGCCAAGCTTCAAGAGAACATAAGAAGACCGCGAGACAAGCATACCCAAGATGGAGCTACGCCTACAACCACCACTTCGGCATCTTCGCCAAGTGCTATCAAGGCATCTTCGCCTTTGGATGTACGGCATCTTCGCCTACTTCCCATGAGTTCGCCTACATCGACGTATTCATCATCAAGGCGATCATCTACGAGCGACGGCGACAAGACGGTCGAGCATGGGCCATCCCCTTCGACCAAGGCGACGAGCATGAACCTCTTAGACACCATGAAGACGGCGCCCATATTGGACTACTACTCCGGGTCAAGCTACGCGAGCAAGCATGAGACCTTCTCTTTGACCTCGGAGGAGCGTCATGGTTTGCCACACCCTACGGCATTCATCTTTGGAGGCATTACGGATGAGGAAGTTGAGCATGGAGACTATTGCACCTACACCTCTTCAACATCCACTTATGACGAGATGCCCCAATTCCCATGTGAGGAGAGCCACCACCACATGAGCGATATGAGTGACTCCACCATATGTGATCTTGAGAGCATTTCCCTTGAGAGGATGAGTGTGCGCACCACTAGCCCCACACATGAGAGCATGCCACTTCTCCTATGTGAGGTTGAGAGCCATTTGAGTGACTCCACCAACCATACGAGTGAGAGCATCCACGAGGGAGTGAGTGAGCCACACCACTTAGTGAGTGAGGTAGTTGATAGGGCATGTGAGGCCACTATGATTTCTAACGACTTAACCTCTACTCCGAGTGTGTTTTCTTTGGTGCTAGGTCTCCTACAAGAGGACATGCCTACCCTCGATGAGTCCGTCCCTCCAATGGACAAACCGATGGCCATGGTGGAAGCAGATGCACCACCCACATGGTTCCATCATGATGAAGATGAGCATGATTGGATCTTGAACACCTCACCTACAACACATGAGCGACGCTCCAAAGGTAAAATAGGTGAAGATGATGCTCGTGTCCCACTAATGGACTATATTGACAATGATTGCTTGCATGATGTTGACACACCTATTGCCATGCTTCATGCTAGTGCGACTTCATCATGTCATGACTTACCTATTTATGATGAATATGATGATGAGCATGTTGAGTTGCCTAGTTGTGATGCTATGCTCCATAGGATCTCATGTGAAAATTCTTTTGGTCACATCATGTTTGATAATCCTTTGAACTTGTCATATGCTATGAGTGAGATCTCCCATGTTGTATCATTGCAATCTCAACATAGTAGCTATGCATGCCCCATTAAAGTAAATCCTATTTGCACTTGTGGCATAGATGACAAGATGATGGTCATTGGCTTGTGTTTCTCTTGCGATGATATTGCAATGCTTCCTTTACATAATTTGCGCAATTCATCTACTATGCCATGCCATGAACACATTGTTCCAAATATGCTTTGCTTTGGATGTTGTCAATATTCTCCATGTGATGTTTCCATTGGTGCTCATAAGGAGACCCCCATAGTTTCCTCATACATACTAGGAGATTTTGATGCATTCCATACCTTGCATGATTACCATGATTGTGTGCACCATATGCATTCCATGAATGAAAATGCTCATATTTCTTGTGATGCATTACACAATTCGAGTCTCCATTATGCTATACATAACAACAAACCTCTCATGATGGATGACATGTTTCTATATCACGCATCTCATTTATTTGAGCATTGGCTATTTTGTGCTAACCAACACACGCACGTGCGCATCATGATGGATGATGTATACATATACCACGCACATACAATTTTTCCTTTTCCTTTGTCTTGTGTAGGTACTTTTGCAAACTCCTCAACCTCACAATCCCATGAGTTGACAAAACAAGCTCTTGAGAGCAACGACGATTTGGGATCCCGTGGATTGTCCCTACCACCGTTCTCTTCGCGCAACCACTACGCACATCTCTTTTACTTGGCTCTCACACGGCTATGGGCTATTTGCCACTTGTCACATTATGCCCATACTATCGTGTTCACTTTGCATGTTATGCCTCTTGCTATGACTTTGCCATGCAATTGTGACCCTTACTTGCCTTTGCACATGATTCACCATTATGCTACTTATATGTGTATTTGCATGCTTGGTGGAGATACTTGTAGCTACTACCATGATTTCTTTGTGCCCCATGCTATTGTTGATTCTTGTGTTGGGAGAGTCATGATATCCCATTGCTATTTCCATATGGCCTCTCATCAACACATTGATGCTATTTTGCTCATATCTTGCTTTCATGCTTGTGCTATGCCATGTGCATCACATATGCTCACTATTTGCACACATGACATGCTTGCCATGATTACCTCTAGTACGTTGCATCTTCGCACTACTAGCTTGTTTGACTTGATTGCTATGCTTGCTTGCTATATTGCATCACCCATGTTCCACTCTTACTTGGTTTCTTGGGTTGATGACATATATGTTCATGCCATTCACATGATTCACATTGATCATTGTCACTTGTCTCCATTCGTTGCATCTCTCATATTCCCTTGTATTGAGTGCAACCATGTTATGCCTATTGATATTGGAGACTTTGACACCCTTCTTGTGATGCATACTTACTTGATTGAGCCTATTGCACTTGGTTGTTCTCGCATCTTATGCCTACATACCATGCACCACACCCTTGTACTTTCTTATGATAAGAATGATGCAAGCACTTGTTGGGTATTTTCCCGCACGAATGCTAGGTTTTGCATTATGGCTAACCTCATTTGTTTTTCCGAGTGTGTGTCATGTTATTTCATTTTGAAGGATTCACAAGGTGGTACCATCACAAGGCATCTTTGGCATGTGAAGGCATACACGTTACGCGACACCAACATCTTCGAGAAATTCCTAAAGGTGAATTCCTTCTTTGTGAGCCATCCTCACTTATGCATATTGGATGGGCCATACTTTCATTGTTGTTTCCTTCTTCTTGTCTACATGATACATCTACGGGATGGAGGACCGACATTGAAGATGGACCCTTTGGATGCACCTTTGGACCTTCACTCATGCCACGACATCGAGCATTGGTATATCAAAACTCCTTTGGCACATTGCACCAAAACCTTCATATTTGTTGATTGTGTGCCCACATGCCATGCTCCATGGACATATCATACACATGACAAATTTGCATCTTATGCATGGATTGACTCACATTATGATTGCCTTGTTGCATCTTGTATTCCCATGTCATCCATGATATATGAGCTTGTGCATTTCCTTAGCAAATTTGTTGTGATCTTTCTTGATGGCATATTCATACATCATCATCATATTGTCCTCCATCAATTGCATGATAACATACACATATTGAGCATCCATTGCCATGTTCATGCTCTTGGTAAACCATCACACTATGACATCATTTTGCACAATGGTAGAAATTGTAGCTTTGTGCAACATGCCAATTACCCTACCTTTGTGTGCACAACAAATGAATTTGCTCACATGAATGCTTTCCATCTCATACTATATCATCTTGCTAAGCTTCATGTACCTTGTCACACGGACTCATTCTCACATGATGGACACTTTGTGTGCGCTAACCATTGTATTCCCAAGTGTACTTTGTGTTTGCTCATTTTGCATGTACCACATACCGGAGACACCTTGGAGTACTTGGATTGCGACATGCCTTCAACTTCGTCCAACTACAAGTTCGTTCACGACTACCGTTTCCATGGTGATGAGGTTTTTGATCCGAGGTCGGATCTTTCCCAAGGGAGGGGAGATGACGCGGAGCATCCTTCGTTCATCCCCATGTACACCACTTGGACGCAAGGTGATCCCGTTCCTCGATGCTTCCCCTTTCTTTTCTCGCGAGACATGGATGCTACTATAAGCGCGGACCTTGTGCTTGATCAGGAACACCCAAGGAGACCATGGAGAACCCGAGGACCAAGGCCAAGTGCGCGCGGGAGAGAAGGAAGAAGGGCCAGCACCTACAGGCCCCGGACATCCGGCCCCCAAGCCCGGACATCCGGCGCCCCGGACATCCGGGCCCTGGCCGGAAATCCGGCGCCACTATCCAGAAGACACCCGTGGCTCAACCCCTCCAGCCCGGACATCCGGCCCCTCGGCCCGGACATCCGGCGTCTCGGGAAGGCCCGGACATCCGGCCCCCGCCCGGACATCCGGCCCCTGTCTGCGCACAGTGTATCGGGCCTGAGGCCCATGTATCCCTCTCCCACTTACCCCTTTGTGGACCTAGACTATATATACTCCTCCCCCTCCTCCATTTGAGGGTTATCTTAGGTTTAGCTCATTTGAGACAGAGCTTTGCTCATCCACTAGTGGTTCATCTCCTTGGGAGTGACTGCGGCCCCTCCACGGAGAAGATCCACACGGATTCAAGACCTCTGCGGAGAAGATCCTACGGGATACCAAAACCTCCTCACGGAGAAGACTATCGCTACTTGTATCGTCCCTTGTTGATCATGGATCTTGTATCTCTTTGTGTTTCGAGGATCTAGCATATGTGTGACTTGTTCTTGTTGGTTTGAGTGATTCTCTCGTGTTTCCCCTCGTGTTCCCTCTCGTGTTCTTCGTGTTCTTCATGGGATCCACTCCATTTCGTGAAAGATCGGCCACCTATGGTTCCACCCTACATCAATACTACTTCTGAAGCAGCACAAGAAGGAGTTTGGATGAAGGAGTTCATATCTAATCTGGGTGCAATACCTAGTGCTTTAGATCCAGTGACTATCTTCTGTGACAACACTTGAGCTATTGACATTGCCAAGGATCCCAGGTTTCACAAGAGAACCAAACACATCAAGTGCCGCTTCAACTCCATTCGTAATTATGTTAAGGATGGAGGCATATAACTTTGCAAAGTACATATGGATCTGACTGAGGTAGACCCGTTGACTAAACCCCTTCCATGGGCAAAACATGATCAGCACCAAGACTCCATGGGTGTTAGTTTCATAACTATGTAAACTATATTATTGACTCTAGGGCAAGTGGGAGACTGTTGGAAATATGCCCTAGAGGCAATAATAAATTGGTTATTATCATATTTCCTTGTTCATGATAAAGGTTTCTTATTCATGCTAGAATTGTATTGACCGGAAACTTAAATACTTGTGTGAAGACATAAAAAATACTATGTCCCTAGTGATCCTCTACTAGACTAGCTCATTGATCAAAGATGGTTAAGGTTTCCTAACCATAGACATGAGTTGTCATTTGATAACAGGATCACATCATTAGGAGAATGATGTGATGGACAAGACCCAATCGTAAGCTTAGCATTCGATCATATCACTTGAGTTTATTACTATAGCTTTCTTCATGTCAAGTATCTATTCCTAAGACCATGAGATCATGCAACTCCTGGATACAGGAGGAATACCTTTTGTTCTATGAAACGTCAATTCATAATTGGGTGATCATAAAGATGCTCTACAGGTATCTCTCAAGGTGTCTGTTGGGTTGGCATGGATCGAGACTCGGATTTGTCACTCCTTGTGATGGAGAGATATCTCTGGGCCCTCTCGGTAATACAACATCATAAAGAGCTTGCAAGCAATGTGGGTAATGAGTTAGTCACAAGATCTTGTATTACAGAACGAATAATGAGACTTGTCGGTAACGAGATTGAACTAGGTATGGAGATACCTACGATCGAATCTCTGGCAAGTAACATATCGCCAGACAAAGGGAATTGGATACGGGATTAACCGAATCCTTGACTTTGTGGTTCAACTGATAAAATTTCTGCATTGGAATATGTAGGAACCAATATGGGCATCCAGGTTCCACTATTGGTTATTGACGGGAGAGGTGTCTCGGTCATGTCTACATGATTCTCGAACTCGTAGGGTCCGCATGCTTAATGTTTGGTGACACTAGACTAATATTGGGATATTCATGTTGGTGACCTAATATTGTTCAGAGTCCCGGATGAGATCTCGTACGTCACAAGGAGCTCCGGAATGGTATGAAGGTAAAGATTTATATATGGAAAGTTGCTTTCATGTTTTCGGAAAAAGTTTTAGTTTTTTGGTATTATGCCGGGAAGCTTCTAGAAGGTTACAGAAATTTTCAGAGGAGTTCGGAAGTCCACCAAGGGTTCCACCACATCCCAAGGTTTAGCATGGGATATGGGGAGGCACATGGCCTTATTGGGTCAGGTGCACAAGGCCCTCAAGTCCCATGTGGCTCGGAAAGGTGGAAAGTCCAAATGTGTATGGAAAGGAGGGGATTGGACTAGGATTCCAACTCCTCCCCCTTGGTGCGCCAGCCCTAGGGCTTGGATGGCTAGCCACCACACCCCTCCACCTATATAAAGAGGGCAAGGGGCAGCCCCAGGAGGACACAAAATCCATTTACCCCCCTCTCTCTCCCATTACTTCATAACTCCTCCATCTTCTTTGTTTCAGTAGCACTCGTCGTAGCCCTGCAGGAATCACACCACCACCATCACCGTCACGCCATCATATTACCGGTGATCCTATATACTTATCCTCCCTCACTTTTTGGTTCAAGAAGGAGGAGACATCATCAAGCAGTACATGTGCCAAACACGAAGGTGCCGCCCATTCGGTACTTCGGTGGTTTGGATCGTGATTGGATCATGACGAGTATGACTACATCAATCGCGTGATATACACTTCCGCTTAATGGACTACGAGGGTATGTAGACACACTCTCCCTCTCGTTGATATCCTTCTTCTAGATAGATCTTTGATGTTTGTAGGACCATGTTTAGGTGGCAAAATTTTAAATTTGAGAGTATCCACATCATGAGTAATTTGATCCATATTTCTAGCTATTTCATCAACTTTATGTAGTTTTTCTTCTACCATAGAATTAATATTCTTTTAAGAATTGATAAATTCTTTAATGGTGTTCTCAATATCAGAGGGCATCTAATTATTATTATAAGAATTTCTAAAAGAATTGCCATAATTATTAGAGGAATTATCGAGATACGGTCTAGGATTAAAATTACCTATGTAGGCATTATTGTTGAAATTATTACTACCAACAAAATTCGCATCAATAGCATCGCTATCTTGCTCAATCAAAGTAGATAGTCGCACATCATTAGGATAAACATGAGCATTTTCACCAACAAGCATTTTCATAAGAGCATCCATTTTATCACTCAAAGTAGTAATTTCCTCAATAGAGTTTACCTTCTTACAGGTTGGAGCTCTTCCGTGTGACACTAAGAGTAATTTGTCATAATATTATCCAAGAGTTTTGTAGCTTCTCCCAAAGTGATTTCCATAATGGTGCCACCTACTGAAGAATCTAGAAGATTTCTCGAAGCAAAGATTAGTCCTGCATAAAAAATTGTATAATCATCCATAAACTTAATCCATGAGTGGGACAATTTCTCATCATTAATTTCATTCTCTCCCATGATTGTGCAACATGTTCATGACCAGGTTGATTAAAATTCATTATATCATTTCTAAGAGAGTTAATCTTAGCGGGGGGAAAATACTTGAAAATAAAAGCATCCTTACACTTATCTCATGAATCAATACTATTTTAGGCAAGGATAAAAACCAAGTTTTAGCTTGATCTCTTAGTGAGAATAAAAAAAATTCAACTTGACAATATCATTATCCACTTATTTTTTCTTTTGCATATCGCAAAATTCAACAAAGGTATTGAGATGGGATGCATCATCTTCATTAGGACTATCAGAAAATTCTTCTTTCAGAATAAGATTTAATAATGCCACATTAATATCACAAGTCTCCGCACAAGTTGTGGGATGAGAAATAGGAGTGCTAATAAAATTGATATTATTAGTATTTGAAAAGTCACACGGTTTAGTGTTTTCTTGAGACATGATGACTAAGCAAGCAAATAAACTTGACGAGATAAAATATTTTTGTGTTTTTGATATAAAAAAATTACAAGACTAATAAAAATTAAATAAAAAAGAAAGTAAATAAATGATAGATAGTGTGAAGGTACTTGATAGGTTTTGATGTGTCTCTCCGGTAACGACCTCATGAATAGCACCTGCACACACAAAACCAAATACTTGCACCCAACGCGAGCAAGAGGGTTGTCAATCCCCTTGTACTCGTTAATTGCAAGGATTAAATCTCGTAGTGGTTGATAGATAAATTGCAAAATAAATAAAAAGTAAATAAAATGCAGTAAGGTACTATTGATATATATATTAAAAGTGAGACACGAGGGGCATAGTTTTCACTAGAGCCTTCTCTCTCGAACACATAGCATATGGTGGGTCAACAAATTACTATTGGGCAATTGATAGAAAAGCGCATAGTTATGAAGATATTCATGGCAATGATCATGTATATAGGCATCACGTACGAGTCAAGTACACCAACTCCTACCTGCTTCTACTACTATTACTTCACCCATCGACCGTTGTCCAGCATGCATCTAGGGTATTAAGTTAATAAAAACATAGTAACGCCTTAAGCAATATGACATGACGTAGACAAAGTAAACCCAATCAATATGAATAAACCCCATCATTTTATAATTAGTGGCAACAATAATAATACGTGTCTTGTCCCTTTCTGTCATTGGGATACAAAGCACCACAACATTAAACCATTGCAAAGCACATCTCGCATTGAAGATAAATCAATCTAGTTGGCCAAACCAAATGGATAGATTGGAGAGAAATACATAGCTATAACAATCATGCATAATAAAGTTCAGAAAAGACTCAATTAATATTCATGAATAATCTGATCATAAATCCACAATTCATCGAATCCCAACAAACACATTGCAAAAGAAGATTACATTTGATAGAACCCCATGATGATCATGGAGCACATGGTATTGAAGATCAAAAAGAGAGATGAATCCATCTAGCTACTAGCTATGGACCCGTGGGTCTGTGGTAAACTAATCATGCATCATGAAAAGGCAGCAAGGATGATGTAGAAGCCCTCCGTGATCGATTCCCCCTCCGGCAGAGTACCAAAAAAGTCCTCCACATGGGATCGCAGGAGAACAGAGGCTTACGGCGGCAGAAAAATTGTTTCGGGTGGCTCTTTGTTGTTTCCCCATTTTAGAGAATTTATGGAGTTGGTATTAGGTTAGATGGAGCCACGAGGGGCCCACAAGGCATCAGGGCGCGACTACCCCCTAGGCACGCCCTGTTGCCTTCCGTCTCCTCCTGCGGTCTCTGATCTCCTCCCGAAGCTTCCATAGTCTCATATGTCCAGAAAAATATCATCAATTTTTTTGTAGCATTTGGACGTTGTTTGGTACAGAATGTTTGGAAAACCAAAAACAAGCAGAAAACAGCAACTGGCACTAGGCACCGGGTTAATAGGTTAGTTCCCAAAAATGATATAAAATAGCATAAAATACATATGAAATATCCAAGAACGATAATATAGTAGCATGAAACAATCAAAAATTATAGATACGTTGGAGACGTATGAGTTACCAGTTTTGTTCTTCTTTCTTGTTGACATGTTCCGGCATCCTTGTGACCTAGTCAGATGGGTCTGTCCAAACAACGAAGGATGTCATCACCCCGAGAGGGCCCTAAGAATATATCTCCATCGTCGGAGTAGCAAATCGCACTCTTGAGCGATCTAGCCCCTTGTCAAACTTCCCGATGAATATGTAAGTTGTCGTTATGATCATCGTGTTACACATGACATTTGAGCAACTCCAAAGTCCATCATATGGTAATAAGTGACTATGATACTCTCATGGTCTAAGGAACTAAAGCATGTGTTACCTCTCCGTGTTGTATCAATTGACTTGTGGTGATTATATCTCAAGTATAGCAAACAAGTTGTTTTGGGACTATCATTACACTTAACAATATCCCAAGATCCGGAAAACATGATCACATACAACACTTGAGATAGTCCTGGAGGCAAGACTAGGAATCAGGCTTTACTGTTTATCATTCCACACGTGCATGTGAGCTTTTCACTGAATCGCATATTTCGAGGTCATAGCGGTTATAGCATAGAACATAAACTCTTAATTATAAATGTGAAAATAAATAATAATCCCTCTGTTTGTTTTTAGTCCACATATAAGATTTATTTGAAGTTAAGCTAAGCAAAGTTTGACCAAATTTATATCAAGATATATCAACATCTACAATACTAAGCAAATTATGACATTTTTGTTGTTTACTTGAAGCAAACACTACGTATACTCGGATCCCTAGGTTATTATTGGTGTAATGATAGTCCCCTTATGTTTTGGAGTTTGTTAACATAAACAGCTTGGGACTTATGTGTTTGCTAGTGCACACAGAGAAACAGATCCCTGATGTATCGATGAGTTTGATGCAAACGGCGAAGATAATCTCCCTGCGTTGCAACGAAGGTTATCACCGAAGATGATGTTAAGCAAGAGTGACCCCTAAAATTTGCTGAAATGAAGCAATTGGTTCGGTGTCTGTTCGAAGAAAAATGACTGTGTTCGAGGAGAATGAAGACGAAGTGAAGACGTATCATTTATTTTGTTATTCTTATTCTTTCTTTGAGTCATAGGACCATCGTATTATTAAGAGGGGTGTAGCGTTTGAAAACTTTGATTCTCTGATGCTAAACTAAAATCTTATGAAAGTTGAGAGAGAAATCTCTTTGTGTTCTGAGCAAATACTTGCCAGCAAGAGGCTATGATCTTCTTCGCTACGAGAGATTTGACTCAGACTGAGGAGTTTGCATCACTTGTTCCTCAAGTAATGTTACCGTTGCTCCAAAATATGATCGTTGTGAATGTGTCGGTTGGCCATTGGCTGGACTGCGTGTCCAAAATGGTCGTTTCCCTTCTGGCGAGGCTGAGGCTATAAATAGCCACCACGCGTCGGCTTTGTCAAGTGGCTGCTCTGTTTTGATTCAAAAAAGAGTGTTGAGCAACCCACGCTCTCAAAGATTTGAGTTTAAAATCCACCGAGAGAAAAACCCGTAGAGACGAAGAATTAGATAGTGGTTCAGCATCGCTGCAATCTAAGTTTAGTACGCTCCACCTATTACTCTTGAGAGTTGCAAACTCTCTACATGGTTAGGTGTCAATTTCTTCAGAAACCAATAGTGATTGTGGTTTTCGAAGAAGAAGTCTATAAAGGTTCGGAGATCGCCTTCAAGTATCTACCATGAGTGATCGACATTGGTTGAAGAATCGATAGTCGAGGAGAATAGGGTGAAGCGAGTTTATCTTCCGTGTTAAGTCACAGCCCCTCCAACCAGACGTAGTCCTTATGCAGAAGGACAAACAGGTCGAACAAATACCTTGTCACCATCGAGCATCACCAGTTATCTCTTTCACCCACATTTACCTTTGATGCATTTTGTTCATGTGAATTGTATCAATGCATGACTTAGTTTCCTTTCCGTATTTAGTTTTGTTCGCTGTTGCCTGTTCTTTGTTCGTTTTGTTGCTGGTTTCTGAGAGTTTAAAGTTATTCCGAAGAAAAATTAAAACTCCCATTCACCCCCTCTAGTAGAAATACTCTATTCCTACAATTGGTATCAGAGCAAGGTACTCATTGACTATGCTCATTTTAGTCTAACGACTTTGGTGTTTAAGTATGTCTTATGTGAACTATAAATCGCATCTCAAGATTCCTATCTTCAATGGTATGGACTATCCCTTCTGGAAGGAGAAGATGAAGATCCATCTCCGAGCGATAGATGATGACATGTGGAATGTGGTAAAACTGGGCTTCACCGTTGCTATACCTCAAGCCCCCTCCGATGAAGATAAGAAACTCACTCAGTTAGATGCTCAAGCCAAGGATGAAATTGGTGGACATCTTTATCGAGCGCAATTTCTTTGGTGTTGCCAATGTGAGACTGCGAAGGAATTGTGGGACGTTCTCGAGAAGATCAATGAAGGAGTATCCACTCGAAAAGAAGCTCGAATCGATACTCTCCGTGTGAAATTCAATCGCTTCAAACACATCGGAAATGAAATCTGTTAGCAAACCTTTGATTGTCTCGGTGACATAGAAAATGAGCTTCAAGGTCTCGGCGCCAAAAGTATCACTGACCCTAAAGTTGTGAAGAAACTACTTCGATCTCTTGATAGTTCATTTGACACTCTTGTCTTGATGATTCGTCAGCGTGATGATTTCAGATCCCTCGACTCTGCTGATATCATGGAAAGGTTCAATAGCCATGAGGAACAAGAATAAGAGAATACATATCTCTATGGATCAAGTCAACGCAAATCTCACGCCCTCAAGGCTGCTACCGGTTCTTCCTCGAATGGAAACATTGATGAAGATTCAGATGATCCAGAAAGACTCAGCAAAGATCTTGCACTCATCACGAGAAGATTTCAACACTTCCACAAGATGAGCCAGTTCGAGAAAACATGTTTAAGCAACCCTGGGAGTTCAAAATCATCGAAAATTGCTGGAGAATACACCTGTTTCAAGTGCAAAAAGCCTGGACACTTCATTTCGAACTGCCCACTTTAGGAAGCTAAAATCCGTGCAAGTGGAAGATATGATTCTGGAAACTATCGAGGCAAAAGCAAGAGCAAGAACCACGACTTCGATGATGATAAGAAGACGGAGAAGTTCTTCAAGAATAAGCATAGCTCCACATCAAAATCCTCGTCAAGATCTTCCTCAAGGAATCCCTCCAAGTCCTCCTCCAACCACAAGGATGTCTCTTGCAAGGCCAAGGCGTACATCGAGAGGGAGATGGATTCCGACGAAGAAGAATCATCTACCTCCGAAGAAGATGATGAATCCGATGTGGATTTTGACTCTGGCATGGCAGGCATTATTTATCCTTCCACTCCATCTTCTAACTTCTTCGACAAGCACTCAAGCGATGATGAATCTCCTACTTACTGCTTCATGGCCAAAGCCTCAAAGGAAAAGGTATCCTCCAAGAATCACAAAACTCACTCCAATGATCAATATTCTTCTGATGAAGATGACCATGCTAAGTTGATCAAAATTGCTAATATTCAACCAAACTCTCTGGAGGAAATTGAGAAAACCCTCAGGAAATCTGTTGGTTGTTTGTTGATGAGATGGAGAAAAATCAGTCGTTGACCGCAAAGTATTATACTCTTAAGTCACGAATGGAAGAACTATCAAATCGTCCTGATTTTCTCTCGGCCGACCATGAAAGGCTAACCTATGATTACCTGAAAAGGAAACATGAACTCGAGGCGTTGAGAGAAGCTCATGAGGATTTGATCAGAGAAAATTCTCTTCTCACCCAACAACTTAAAGAGAAACCTGAAGTGTTTGTGCCACCATACTTAAAATGCCTTGGACGATCAAATGCAAAATTGAATGCTGAATCATCTATGAATGTTAACCACTTGGTTGAGGAAAATGGTTCTGTTTTTGATGAAAATGCTAGGTTGAAAGATCTTCTTCAGACAGGAATGTTCAAATCTCTCAAAGGACATCAAACCCTCTGCGATGTGTTGAAGAAATCCATTCTTCACAAAAATCCTAGGAAAGAAGGCATCAATTTCGAAAGGAAACTGAATGAAAATGGCACCTATTGGGAACCTCGTCGATATCCTCAGACTGTGTGGGTTCCTGCAAAGAGCAAAATGCTCGATCCAGCATTACTCTCAGGATATGACTCTCCCATTCCTAAATATCATGATGATGATTCTCTGGACAGCTATAAGTTGTTTAAAGATCAACATGGTAAGACTGTTGCTCGCTATGTTGGATCAAACAGCAGAAATGACCCTCCAAAGAAAGCCATTTGGGTCCCTAAGAGAATTGATGATGCCTTGCCTATTACTGCTCGACTAACCATGCTGGCAGAAAAAGCTCGACGGAATGAGTACATGCCTACCTCATTCAATCATTTTACTCATACTTCTGGAAGGAATTTCAATTCTTATTCCTTCGATTATGCTCGTACCTCATCGAAGAACAATTATGCTTATCGAAAGAAATCATATCATGCTCGCTCTACTGTTTCGAAGCCACCTGCAAAGATGTGGGTGGTTAGGAAAGCCTAATTCTTAATAGTCAAAAAAAGAAAGTCTAATTCTTCTGCAGGACTATGTCTCCGGGTATACAGAATGGATAATGGATAGTGGATGCACTAGTCGCATGACTGGATACAAGTCGTTGTTTGTCGACCCCAATTTAACTACTTCTCCTCTGAAGTATATCAATTTTGGCGACGACAACAAAGGATAAGTAATTGGGCCAGGTAAAATTGTTGTATCCAAGGACAAGTACATTCACTACAAAAAAACTTCTGTGATAATACGTGTTTTTCACAGTAGGTCACGTTTTCTGTCATGCATGTACATCCATGACAATTTTATGACAGAATCAAGATAGTCATACATGTGCTGTCGTAGAAGTGTTCCATGATAATACCAAAATTATCATCACGGAAGTGCCCACTTCCATGGCGATAAATGGTGCGTCATGCAAGTGCTTTCGTCAAGGGTAACCGACACATGGCATCCACCGTAACGGGTCGTTGTTAAGCTATCGGGTACGGTTTTGGATCCGATAACCCGCTAATAATGAAGACCAATAGGAAATTTCCACGTGTAAAGTTCTCATTGGCTGAAGGAACCACGTGTCAGCTCCACGTGCAGACAGATGACAACCAACCAATGGACATGAGGCGCATATGATACCTCGACAAGTGGCACGACCCAACAGTGGCCCATTCAGGTCAAAAGGTCGGCCCGTTTGACTTGGTCAAATGTTAATGGGTCGGCCCATCGAAAGCATGTTAACGGCATGCTCGCATATATCCCTTTCAGGCCTGATAACTCACGGCGCATTGTGGCCTTTCTAAATTCGGCCCACTAGCTTCATCTGGGCCGTCCAATGTGATTCTAGCATGTTATAACTTCCGGCCCATGTACGGCCCATGACGTCTTTCGGCCCATATGAGGTCGTTTGTAACTCTTGGCCCATTAACGACCCGTGGTGAGGCTGACCCATAATGAACAGTATATCGCTTCATACCCATTTAGGGCCCATTACTCCATTGGGCCGTTCCCAGCCCATGTTATCTTTCAACCCTTTAAGGGCCCATTTATTCTTGGGATTATTTGCAGCATTCTGTTGCTTACGGTGAGTTACTGGCCTTTTCCGCTTGTGGGCCAAATTCAGCCCGTGGTTAATGTCGGCCCGTTTGGGGGCCGTTAATCCATTGGGCCATTTGCATGGCGTCATCAAATATGGCCCATTAATAACCTGTTATGCCTGCCGTTGGAATTAAGCTCGTTGTACACATGGGCCTATTAACGTCCACAAACAGACGATTCCCATTATAGCCCGTTTATGGCCCATATTGTTGTCTGTTAATTGTCCATGAAAGTATGGCCCATGTTTGGCCAATTGATACGGCCCGTAGAAGTCCCATTGAATCTATGGCCCGTAGAAGACCCATGGATCATATGGACCTTAGGAGGCCGACTACAGCAGGCAGCAGGACCATGGTTACAACGGTCAGTATGTTGCCCATGTTTACTGTGTCCGAGTTCTAAATAAAAAAGGTTACCATGGAAAAAGAACTGCAGTGACTACCAGCAAGAAAATAAACAAGACAATAAGGAAATAGATAAGCAAGCAACTTACGCTAGGCTATTATGGCTATTACAAATATTGCATCCACTGGGCATCAGAATTTGCCACCAGTGCAAATATAGTGAACAAAGCAGCATATTACATACACTGGGTGTCTAAATTGGCCACCAGTGAAAATAAACGCGGCAGCAAAACAAGTCCAAAACTGAAACCACTTCAGAAGAGCTCAAGAAACGATATCCTGGATACCCACCATGCTGGCAAGAAGCTTAGCAAGCTTATTAGTTTTCTCTTGTTTGGCGCTAAAATCGTCCAGCGCTTGCTGTTGCACCAGAAAGTATCCATCTAAATTCTACAGGAACTTCCTCAGTCCTTCGGCTTCTTGCCGCAACACAGCTAACTGATGCCTTTCAGCTTGTAGCTGAGACTGAAGAAGCCGAAGTGATTCAGGCAGCGAGTTCAAAGAGCTTGTGATGGAGGTAGTGGCCAGTAACTCGAACACTACATCAACGTAGGACTTTGGGGTTGTCCACTGTCTACAAGATAGTTTTGATCATCTTTCTTGGAGACCAACAGGGTTGTCTCACTATCTTGAACCTTATCTGCATTACTTTCTCTAACATTGCATAATGGGGTGCTCTTCTCCAATATTACGTTCGCATTCTACAAGAGAAACAAGTAGACACATCACATGCTTAGCATGTAGTATATGAAACTCATTTTGGTAAACCGGTTCAGTAGTAAGGTGGACAGGATAACAACATGAAACAAACATATATCTATGTACGATGGTCACTGTATTGTCCATATCATTCTAGTTTATGTTGCCAAATCAAGATAGAGACATGGTTCAAATCATATATTTTTAAGACACGGCAGCATAGATAGAATATAAGTGTGGGAAACTACATAGCATTGGCAACACTTGTAATGTGCATGGCATGAGAACATAACTGTTTATACAACTGAAACTGAAATCAACATAGAGCAAGAAGTTAGAACAGCAATCCAGTTAATGAAATAGGTTTAAAACATACCTGTTGCGCCATTGGAGTTTCAATTGGATCCTTCAAATTTGAAATTAGTTGGTATGAGTAAATATAGTGATGCAAGAGCACAGGAGTATAGACCATAGCTACGGAATCTGACCCGAGAATAGTTGCTCTTCTGCTTTAAACGTGGAGTTTGGGTTCGTTGTGGTGGTCTTCGTGCTTTGGGCACTACAAATGCTTTACAAACTGCTCGTGTGGGGGTACTTTGTGGTGGACATGGTGCTGTGTCAAATAGAAGTGTGTTACTATCCGCTGGGGTTGGGGTTAGATTGGGTGTAGCTGGTTCTCTGTCCAACGGTGTAAGTGTACAATCTGGAAGAGCCTCGTTTATGTGTGGTGGGGCTAGTTCGTGGGCCAGTACAACCATGGTTCTATCTGCATCGACGAGCAGCACTGTCTTTTGTGAAGAACGGGTATTTACTCCCGTAGATACTGCCATCACCCCCTCCAATTCAAATGGCTGATAAACAAGAAAGGAAATTGAAAGTACAGACATTGTATGATAGATAGATGTGGTAATTCCCATATATGTTGTCTAACCAAACAAGACAGCATGACACAATTTCACATATATGATGGCTAACTAAACAAGATAGCATGACACAGTTTCAGATATATGATGGATAACTTAATAGGATATAATGGCATACTTCAACATATGTTGAGTATCTAAACAGCATTACATGAAAAAACTATATGATGTCATTCTAAAATAGGTTGGGATGAAATAATCCACATACATGTTGTCTAAGTATACAGGATGGCATGATATAATTCACATAATTGATTCATATAGTAAGCAGCTGCCACTCACATGTATGATCGCTAAACTAAGCAGATGGCATTGAATATTGTGCATATGATGTCTAAACTAAGAAATGCAAGACACCATATGCATGATATGAGCAATATAAACATTGCAAGTTAGAGCATACACCTCAGGTGGGATATAGGGCTGGTCATTTGTCTCTGAATCCTCCTCTAAGGAGCTACTTGTAACCATCGAGATATATGCTTCAACAGGTACCATTACCTGCTCTAAAGACCTTGCTTCCACTCCAGATTTTTCCATAACCAGCTCAAATGGCTGATACACATGAAGAGTAGTTCAATATACATAGATTGTCGACAAACGGAATACGTAATGAAAACAAGGATGGCATGAGATAATTCACATATATGATGCCTGGCTACATGGTGATGCATAATTCACATATATGATAACTGGCAGAAAAACATGGCATTGCATAATTCACATATCTGGTACAGAAAGCAAACAGGAGGCATTCATAGAAAGCATGTCTAATCTAAGCAGATATCATGACAATGCAAGACACCATATGCATGATATGAGCAATATAACCCTGCCAAGTTAGAGCATACACCTCGGGGGCGGGGGAGATACGAATGGTCATCTATCTCTAAATCCTCCTCTGAGAAGCTATCTGTAACCAGCAAGATATCTTCATCGACAGGTAGCACTGACTGCTCAGAAGACCTTGTTTTCACTCCAGATTTTCCTATGACCGGGTCAAATGATTGATGCACGGGAAGAGTATATGAATGTATAAACATTGTTGACAAATGGAATACATTATGAAAAAATATGGCACGATACAATTCACATATACGATGACTGGCTAAACAGGATGGCATTGCATGATTCACGTATATGATGCCTAGCTAAAGAAGCTGGCATTGCATAATTCACATATACTCCCTCCATTCCTAAATATTTGTATTTTTAGAGATTTCAAATGGACTACCACATACGGATGTATAAGGACATATTTTAGAGTGTAGATTCACTCATTTTGCTCCGTATGTAGTCACTTGTTGAAATCTCTAAAAAGATGAATATATATGAACGGTGGGAGTATGATATAGAAACCAAACAAGTGGCATTCACACAAAGAAAATCTAAAGTAACCTGATGACATATAAGATGTATAATGTAAGCAATGTGAGGCGCCATATGCATGATATGACCAACATCGGCATGCCAGGTTAGAGCAAACACCTCGGGGGGTAAATAGGAGTGGTCGGCTCCCTCTGAATCCCCCTCTGAACAGTTATCTTCCTCTGGAATACAATCTGGAATGGGGGGAGTGGGCCACTTCGCCGACCATGGAGCGACGTATGCATGACATTATATTCCCACGCAACGGTCTTCTCTTTTTCTCTACATGTTTAGTACGATTGTGTACAATAACTGACATGCATAATAGAAAAAACACAGTTAGATTATGTAAGGCCTAAGGGGTGCATGCACAAATCATGACTAATTGTAGCAAATGAGTGGATAGATCCAAAACTAATGATAGCAGACAGATTATAGCTTCAGTTTAAAAAGATAGACGATGGATCATCTACTATTTGTTGCCCACCCAACATGAACAACATAGAAGGCCCCAGATGAACCAGATAGTAGACAAATACTATTCGTTGTTGCCTCTATATGTGCCTCACACGCATTTTAAAACTCAAGTTTGAACATTAGTTTGGACCTGACTCGGAGTCTAAGAGGTGAACAGGACGATAAGGTAGCAGGTAATAATAACTGATGTATAACATAAACACACAAAGTTTTCTTTGACACCTATCTGAAAATGAAGTAAATCTGTAAGGGCTCCTTAGAATTGGAGGATTCTATAAACGCATGGACAGGAAAAACACAGGAATAGGATAGGAATGGACGTGCAAAATAGAGCATTTGCAAACATAGGATTTCTGTCAACATGTGCGTTTGGTTCACATGAATTGGAAGAACACAGGAATGGAGAAACATAGTAAAATGAAAGTCAAACCACATGAAAATGTAAAAAAGAATCTTATTATGCCAGTAATGCAATTAGTCTTGTTCTTCATGCATATTAATTTGAAAAGGACGTCCAAGTGGATATTAAAATTCCTACGTTTTTTCTTTGAAAGAGACACCAAAGGAAAAAAAATCCTCCAGTTTTGCTTTGCTCCATTCCTTCTAACCAAATGCACGAATAGTAGTACCATAGTAAAGTTTCCAATTCCTATGTTTTCCTTCACTTTTTCTTTCAAGCTGTGGCGATTCTAGTAGGCAGTCCTCAACAGGCTGAAGCAAGCCCTCCAAATATTTTGTGAGCTTAGATTTGGTCCACATGAGTATCATATAATGGCTATCTATCTAAACCCATTCAAATTGTGGTTCAAAAGAGCATTTATTTTTCTTCATGTTAACTTTGTGACCACGATTCATTTATTTCTAGATTTGCAACTGCTTTGAACCAAAGGATCGCTGGGGGATCCACATGAATTCAGAGTAACAAAGTGATGCGACGAGTGTACAACCTCTTTGGCATAGCCTTGTCGACCTCGGCATCATTGGGTTGGACGTGGAGGATGGTGATGATGGTGTGACTGTCGGAGGTAGGGAAGAAGATCTGAGGCCTCTGGAGACAGCATCGAGGGTACTGCTCCGTTGTGATGGACGGTTCCGTCGTTGGAGCAGCTCCAGTGAGGTGTACGATGGCGAGGCTGCAGCAGGACAAGACAGACAATGTTAATCAGAAGTGGGACTCTAATAGCATCTACAATAGATGATGTAAAATACATCACCAAAAATTTCTAGGCGTAAAATGCATCAATCGCGCCATGGCCACTCCGACAGATGATGTAAATATTGTTCACTCTGAACTTAACTGAAGAAACTGAACTTTACATTGGAAACAGAATTTTACTGTCAAAACTGATTGAACTAGTAGCAGAGCATTGCAATAGATGTTTATGGTGTTCGAGCACTAGTAGTAGAGAAGCAGTGATCTAAATCAGCAGCCGCTCGAGCACGGAGCTCACTAGTAGAGAGCAACTCGTGCAGCAGCATCGCGAGCGAGTGCTAAAGCAGCAACTCATGTAGTTGTCGCAGTTTGTGCAGCAGCAGCGAGAGCAAGAGCGGTTTTAGGCTTGGGTCTAGCTTTGGGCTTCTTCTCAGGAGTGACAACTTGCTTGTCATTCTTATTGAAGTTCCCTTTCTTTCACTTGCCCCTTTTCTTGAAACTAGTGGTCTTGTTAACCATCAACACTTGATGCTTTTTTTTGACTTCTACCTTCCTTATTTTAGCATCGTGAAGAGCTTGGGAATCATTTTCGTCATCCTTGCATATAATAGTTCATCACGAAGTTCTAGTAGCTTGGTGATAGTACCTAGAGAACTCTGTCAATCAATATCTTATCTCAAAGATTAACTCCCACTTGATTCAAGTGATTGTAGGACCCAGACATTCCGAGCACATGCTCACTAGCTGAGTTATGCTCCTCCATCTTGTAGGCAAAGTATTTGTCAGAGGTGTACCTCTTGACATGGGCATGAGTGATACGTCTCCAACGTATCTATAATATTTTATTGTTCCATGCTATTATATTATCTGTTGTGGATGTTTAGTGGGCTTTAATATGCACTTGTATATTATTTTTGGGACTAACCTACTAACCAAAGGCCCAGTGCAAATTGCTGTTTTTTGCTTATTTCAGTGCTTCGCAGAAAAGGAATATCAAACGGAGTCCAATTGATCTAGAATTGCGGGGAGGTTGTTTTTGGACCAGAAGAAGCCCACGGAGTACCGAAGATGGACCAGAAGAGTCCCGAGGCCACCACGAGGGTGGGGGCGCGCCCTACCCCCTGGGCGTGCCGCCCTATCTCGTGCCCGCCTTGGGGACCCCCCTGACTTGTTCCCGACTCCAACACCTCTTATATATACCCAAACTTCCAGAACATAACCTAGATCGGGAGTTCTGCCGCCACAAGCCTCTCTAGCCATCGAAAACCAATCTGGACCCGTTCCGGCACCCTGTCGGAGGGGGGATCCCTCTTCGGTGGCCATCTTCATCATCCCGGTGCTCTCCATGACGAGGGGGAGTAGTTCACCATCGGGGCTGAGGGTATGTACTAGTAGCTATGTGTTTAATCTCTCTCTCTCTCTCGTGTTCTTGAGATGGCACGATCTTGATGTATCGCGAGCTTTGCTATTATAGTTGGATCTTATGATGTTTCTCCCCCTCTATCTTCTTGTAATTGATTGAGTTTTCCCTTTGAAGTTATTTTATCGGATTGAGTCTTTAAGGATTTGAGAACACTTGATGTTTGTCTTGCGTGGCATACTCGTGGTGACAATGGGGTATTCTATTGATTCACTTGATGTATGTTTTGGTGATCAACTTGCGGGTTCCGTGACCTTAGGAATCTATGCATAGGGGTTGGCACATGTTTTCGTCTTGACTCTCCAGTAGAAACTTTGGGGCACTCTTTGAAGTTCTTTGTGTTGGTTGAATAGATGAATCTGAGATTGTGTGATGCATATCGTATAATCATGCCCACGAATACTTGAGGTGACAATGGAGTATCTAGGTGACATTAGGGTTTTGGTTGATGTGTGCCTTAAGGTGTTATTCTAGTACGAACTCTAGGATAGATCGAACGGAAAGAATAGCTTCGTGTTATTTTACTACGGACTCTTGAATAGATCGATCAGAAAGAATAACTTTGAGATGGTTTTGTACCCTACAATAATATCTTCATTTGTTCGTGTTCAAAAAAAAAAATATCTTCATTTGTTCTCCGTTGTTAGTGACTTTGCAGTGACTCTTTGTTGCATGTTGATGGGATAGTTATATGATCCAATTATGTTATTATTGTTGAGAGAACTTACACTAGTGAAAGTATGAACCCTAGGCCTTCTTTCAAAGCATTGCAATACTGTTTGTGCTCACTTTTATCATTAGTTACCTTGCTTTTTTTATGTTTTCATATTACAAAAACCTATATCTACCATCCATATTGCACTTGTATCACCATCTCTTCGCCGAACTAGTGCACCTATACAATTTACCATTGTATTAGGTGTGTTGGGGACACAAGAGACTCTTTGTTATTTGGTTGCAGGGTTGTTTGAGAGAGACCATCTTCATCCTACGCCTCCCATGGATTGATAAACCTTAGGCCATCCACTTGAGGGAAATTTTCTACTGTCCTACAAACCTCTGCACTTGGAGGCCCAACAACGTCTACAAGAAGAAGGTTGTGTAGTAGACATCAAGCAATTTCTGGCGCCGTTGCCGGGGAGGTGAGTGCTTGAAGGTATATCTTTAGATCTTGCAATCGAATTTTTTAGTTTCTTGTTTTATCACCAGTTTAGTCTGTAAAATTAAACTACAAAAAAAATAGAATTGAGGTTGCCTCATATGCTTCATCTTTTTAATATCTTTCGTGAAAATGATGGAAAGGAAAATTGTGCCAAAGTGTTAGAAGAAGAATGCATTAGAATGTTTGGCACTAAATCTTTGAATGATGAGCATGATTGCAATGTTGTTAGTACGAGCTCCTTGAATATCCATAGTACTAATGATGATTGCACTATTCATGATGAAAATATCTCATATAAGCATGTTAATTTTTGTGGAGTGCATAGAGTTTGCAAGTACACACCAAATAGGGAAGATAGATTTTGCAAGAGGCATAAGTATTTAGAAACTAAATGGTTGCAATAAAGGCTAGATGTTTGTGCTGAAAATTTAAATTTTCTTCCCCATCCTTGTGAACTTTGCAATGAACGTGATCATTTAATTATCCAATGCAAATTGTTTCACGATTGAATCGTGTCCAAAAGTTGTGATGACTTGATTTCCCTTGCACATCATCATGAACTTAGTTTGCTTCGGGTTATGAAGAAATCAAACGTATAACTAAGGATCTTCTAGAATTTGTCCTTGATAAAGTTCTTGATTTTGATCTAGAGGAAATTTATATGTATTGTGCAGTGAATTGCATTGAAAATCCTTATATTGCCAATTACATAAAGACAAGAAAATAAATAGAAGATGAAGAGAATACTAATAAAAGGGAAGAGGTTTCCCCGTATCCTCCTATTCTTTCTTATGATGAATCAGGTAACAAGGAGGAGCCTTCTATTCAACCATTCTCATTAATAAGGAGCTCCAAAAATAGGATTAAACCCACACATGATGCGAAGAAGAAAAAGAAAAGACGGAGAAGCAAAGGTAAAAAGGTATCCCTTCCAAATGATGTTGCTCTTATTACTCATTGTGATGATGATAATTGCTATACTATCGGTGCTATCCATACTATTAATGATGAGAGTGATTATGCTTATGATAAGAAAAGACCCAAGCTTGGGGATGCTATGTTTGATTAGAATGACATGTTTGAGAATTTATTTGCTGCAATTAATGTTTGTCCCAAGCTTGGGGATGCCACATTTGATGAAGATGATATTATTAGCCTCCCAAGTTTTGATATGCAAATTTATTATGATAATAGCATGCCTCCTATTTATGATGAGTATATTGATGAAAGTGGATTTGGAGAGGTCATGACTTTATTTAGTAATGATTCCACTATCTTGGAAGAGGTTTCAATTGATTATGATGAGAACAAAGTTGCTACTTATGATGATTATTGTGATGACACTTATGCCATAAAAATTAGTGATGATTATATTTATAGAATGTGTCATGATTATGATTACCCTTTTTCTGAACATTACTCTTTTAATGTGAAAACAATCTATGGTATTCAAGTTTCTTATGATACTCCCACTATTCCGAATGAGAAGAATTTTGCTTATGTGGAGAGTGATAAAATTTATATGCTTGGGGATCATGAAAAGAATGCTTTATGTGATGTTTATATTGTTGAATTCATTCATGATGCTACTGAAAATTATTATGAGAGAGGAACATATGTTTCTACCTATCGCAATAATATCAAGTTTCCTCTCTATATGTTGAAAGTTTTGAAGCTATGCTTGTTTTCCCTTCCTATGCTAGTTGATTCTCGTTCCCATAAGTTGTTTGCTCACAAAATCCCTATGCATAGGAAGTGGGTTAGGCTTAAATGTGCTAGTCATATTCTTCATGATGCTCCCGTTATGTTTCAATTCTTATCTTTTATGCAAGCATCATTGAAATCATCATGCCTAGCTAAAAGGCATTAAAGAAAAGCGCTTGTTGGGAGACAACCCAATATTTACCCCTATTGTTTTTGTGTGTTCACATGATTAAGCTACTGTAGTAATCGTGTTTTATAGCTTTTGTTTCAAAAAAGTGCCAAGTAAGACCTTTGGGAAGACTTGGGTGAAAGTTAATGTGATCTTGCTGTAAAAAACATAAACTTTTGTGCTCACGAGATTAGCTGCCATTTTTTACTGGAGAGTGATTTTAGGTTGACTCTTTTTGCAGATGATTAATAGACAAATTCCTCATGTCCACCAATTTATTTTAGAATTTTTAGAGTTACAGAAGTATTTGAAAGTTACAGACTGTTTTGTTTTTGACAGATTCTGTTTTGCGTGTGTTGTTTGCTTATTTGATGAATATGTGAGTAGTATCGGAGGGTATGAACCATAGAGAAGTTGGAATACAGTAGATATTACACCAATATGAATTTAGAATTAGTTCACAACAGTACCAAAAGTGGTGATTTTTTTCTTATACTAACGGAGCTTATGAGTTTTCTGTTGAGTTTTGTGTTGTGAAGTTTTCAAGTTTTGGGGTAAAGATTCGATGGACTATGGAATGAGGAGTGGCAAGAGCCTAAGCTTGGGGATGCCCAAGGCACCCCAAGGTAAAATTCGAGGACAACCAAAAGCCTAAGCTTTTTTATTCACCACATGATATGTGTTTTGCTTGGAGCGTCAATTTATTTTATTTTGTTTTGCTTTCTGTTTGAATAATATCCCAATACCTGAAATTCTTAAATGTTCGAGAGTCTTCACATAGTTACATAATTATTCAACTACTAATTGATCTTCACTTATATCTTTTGGAGTAGTTTGTCGTTTGCTCTAGTGCTTCACTTATACTCCCTCCGTCCCATAATGTAAGACGTTTTTTGACACTACACTAGTGTCAAAAAGCGTCTTACATTATGGGATGGAGGGAGTATCTTTTTAGAGCACGGCGGTGGTTTTATTTTGAAGAAATAGATGAACTCTCATGCTTCACTTATATTATTTGTAGAGTCTTTTAGAACACCATGGTAATTAGCTTTGGTTATAAAATTAGTCCTTAATATGATAGGCATCCAAGATGGGTATAATAAAAACTTTTATATAAAGTGCATTGAATACTATGAGAAGTTTGATGCTTGATGATTGTTTTGAGATATGATGATGGTGATATTAGAGTCATGCTAGTGGAGTAATTGTGAATTTGAGGAATACTTGTGTTAAAGTTTAGGATTCCCGTAGCATGCACGCATGGTGAACCGTTATGTGATGAAGTTGGAGCATGATTTATTTATTTATTGTCTTCCTTTGTGTGGAGGTCGGGATCGCGCGATGGTCAACTCCTACCAACCCTTCCCCTAGGAGCATGCGTTTAGTGCTTTGTTTGTATAACTTGTAGATTTTTGCAATAAGTATATGAGTTCTTTATGACTAATGTTGAGTCCATGGATTATACGCACTCTCACCCTTCCACCATTGCTAGCCTCTCTAGTACCGCGCAACTTTCGCCGGTGCCATACACCCACCATATACCTTCCTCAAAACAACCATCATACCTACCTATTATGGCATTTCCATAGCCATTCCGAGAGATATTGCTATGAAACTTTCCACCGTTCTGTTTATTATGACATGCTCCATCATTGTCATATTGCATTGCATGATCATGTAGTTGACATTGTATTTGTGGCATTGTAATGCCCAGGATGGAGTTATACCTCCTACGTGTCGAGGCACGACTTAAAGGCATAAATCCATCCTAGAATGATCTCAAGTTCGGTAATTCTTTGCACATCTCATGTAAAAGAGGGGATTGTAAACAGAAAATAGTTGGCTTACACTCGCCACGTCACAGAATTACAATTCAAGTCTCAATCATCATACATTAAGAACATCACAACCCTCTAAGGGCAAAATCCAAATGCAAGATACCAAACTTAGATAAATAAACCACAGGCGGATCGAATCCTAGTAAGAGTCTCCACTACTGATCATCCGGGTATCGCACATAGTACCGACTACGCTCCTCGTCGTACTCCCAATCCAGCTCGGTGCCATCACCTGGATAGCTCACAGCTGGACCTGCATCTGGTGTGTGAAGTAATTGTGAGCCACAGAGGACTCAGCAATCCCGTTTCCGGGTAACAAGACTATTTAAGCCTTTGGGAGAGGATAAGGCTGAAGAAAAGAATAAGTGTCTGCAGCAGCAACTAGCAACTAGCTTACGTGAGTGAGAGCGAGAAGAGAAAGCCTCGGATGAGAAGTGATCACGAAGTGATCCTAGCTACAAGCTCAACAAGCATAACCCCTCCGTGTTCAACTCCCGAATCCCTATTCGGAAATTGACAGTCACGGAACACACGCTGGTAGTGTATTAGTAACATTGTGTCAAGTTATCTACAACCGGATATTAACAAGCTCCCATCTGCCACATAACCGCGGGCACGGCTTTCGAAAGTTCATAACCCTGCAGGGGTGTTCCAACTTGACCCATTACAAGCCCACGATCCGCGGAGTCGCAACTCCAAAGTGGGAAGACCCGAGTATCCTCGGAATCCCGTGCTCAAGATATACCGAACTAAGGTAAGGCTAATCCAGCAAATCCTCCCGGCGTGCCGACACCCTGATAGTAGCCGCGCGTATCTCGTCTCAGGCCACGACCGAATGAGACATCCTACGGGTTTTTACCAGACCTCGAGTTTCCTTGAGGTGGCCCCGCAGTCCGCTCATTTCGGACCAACACTCATGTGGAGCACTGGCCCGGGGTTGTTGATTAAGAAAAAGGGTTTATAACTCCCTATGCAAGTTTAGTTTGTTATTAGGCAAATAGTACCAATGTTGGGACTTGCTGGAAAAGACTTAGCACTTAGCGGTTTATCGAGGGGGTCCCATACACCCCAACCGTGTTAGGAACGCATAATCAAGGAACATAACACCGGTTTATACGGTTCCTAACGGCATGAGTGGAACAAATCACCAAGCAAAAGGCTTAGCCTTCCACCCTTGCCAATATATAGATGATTTCATTTAAAGCATTTATATAGTGTGATATAACCCAACCAAACTTCAACATGAAGCAAGCATCTTCGATCTTCACCTGCAACTAGCAAAGCTATAAGAAGGGCTGAGCGAAGCGTACTTAGCCAAGCAACGGTTTGCATAGGTAGGTTGGTTAAACATGGCAATTGGTTACAAGTAGGAGGCTGACAAGAAGATCATGGGCATCGAGGCAAAACTATAGATCGAGACTACTAGCAATAGGCAAAGATAGTAATGTTATCGGGGTTCGGTCATCTTGCCTGAAGAGAAGTCATTCGGATCGTAAGAAGGGTCCTCGTGCTCAACCTCGTTGGAAACCTCGTGCTCGAACTCGAACTCAGACTCTGCTTCCGGCTCTAAACAAAACAATCACACCAAGCACCAATCAACAAGATGCATTGCGCACTCGAAAAAGATGAATGCATGATGGATGCACTAAGGATGCACACGAAGCACGGAAAATATCACTCAAGCAAATCACCTCAAAACATGATAACAATCTGATATTATTAATATACACAGAAAATCAATCAAGTTTGATATAAGATTCGCTGAAATCGGAGTTACGGGCTAAAAGTTATGCCCGAAACAAGAATTGAGCGAAAGCTGAAAAATTACAGCAAAATAGCAACTTCGGAGCACAAAATAATTAAGCTACAGCACTCAAATAACATGGCAAAGGACATGAACACAAACTAGACATATACTACAGCAACTAAGTCCAAAGGTGCACCCCCAACGGAGCCACTGATCAATAGCAATGATCTTGGACATATTGAACTTGACAATAAAATTCTGGCAGCAGAATTTTATTGAAACTTTGGAGCAAAAGATAAACATGCTACAGCCACTCAAATAGGCATGTGAGGACATGGATGGAAAGACAACAATATATACTACAAGGAACAATCAAGATCCACTCCAAAACTATCATGCTTTGTCCTAGAACATCACACGAACATGGCATCGGAACGTTACAGATTTCAGACTTGGTGAAAAACCCCTAAGTCCTAAAACAGCAATTTCATCATGGCATCGAAAAGAGCATGTTTAAGTCACCTCGAAACTAAACATGGCAAGAAGTAAGCACCTCATCAAAGTACACATGAGGTGATCCCGAAACACACAAGCATGCATCATAGAGATGAACACAACGATTGCAACGAGCTCAACAAGATGGCATTTCATAACAAGTGAAACAACATCACAGCCACATGGCACTTTGCAACGATGATAACAAGGCAAGAATAAATCTATCATGCTACCTAACACAAGCAACACGTAGAGCATGGCAAGACGAACACGTGGACATGTCATTTGCATCATTCGGACAAACGAGCTAAAAGATATCACATGGCAAAGGTGGCATAAAAACATCACATAGCAGCAGTTTATATCATGATGCACTCTTGCAGCAGCAAAACAAGCACCTAGATGATCTCTAACATGCATGACAACAACAGATAAAACGTAGAGCAAGTCTCCACGAACGTCTGGACATATTATATGCGCGAAACGGATCTACACACACAAAGTTAGAGCAGTTGAAAGATAGCATCAGACAGGTAAGAAAACTACAGACTTAGTGGTATTGGAGCAACCTTCTCAGGCAGACGGGCCAAAGGATCCGAAGCGGCCCGCGGAGTGGAGAGGCGAGGCCGGCCTGGCCCAGGGCGGCGGACTGGGCCCGCGGCGGCGCGCGGTGCGGCGCGGCCCAGCGGCTGGAGGGAGGGAGCCCGCGCGGTCGGGCGGCTGCGGGCCGGCGCCTGAGGGGCGGAGCGGAGGCCGGCCCAGCTCGGCGTTGGAGCGGCCTGGGAGATCGGGCAAGCGGGAGGCGAGGAAAATCGGGGAAGTGGGCGGTGGCCTCGAGCCTGGCTGGATCGGGCGGCTGTGAGGGGCGACGGCCCACCAGAACCGAAGGAAGGCGGCGGATCGGCTGAGGCGTACGGGCCACTGGGGACCCGACGGGGATGTGGTCCCTGGGCCCCTACGCCTGGCGCCGATCGGAGGGACGGAGGGAGTTGTGGAGGCCTGCGGCGATCTGGGCCCCGACGAGGGAATCGGTCGAGGGGGATCCCTCGCTGGAGGCGTTGACCCAGGGCCTCGGTGGAACGAGCGAAGGGACGGCGCCCGGCAGTTGGTCGAACGAAGAAACCGGCCGGATCGGCCGGAACTGCCAAGGAGGATTTTTTTTGGGATCTGGATCTGAGAAAGAAAGGGAAAAATGAGGTGGAGAAGGGGAAAAGGAACTAGGGATGCTAAAATAGACTAGGGGTCTATTATATAGCAGGTAGCTAGGGTTTGGAGATTTGGGGGTGCTAGGAGCCCTCCGATCGCGATCCGATGGATCCGATCGCGGGGGTAGTTTAGAAAGGCCTAGGAGAAGGCAGTAGACTGCAGCAGGGGTGTTTCCGGGACACGAAGTGAAGGCACTTTGGACCCACACGAACAACGGATGAGATAGCCAACGGAGTCCAAACGAGACAAGATTTGAGAGGCGGGTTGCACACAACAAAACAACAACACACACAACAACCTCGCGGCACACCGGTAACGTTAAACGCCCAAACGCCAAAGTAGGCCTACGGGACGTCACGGACACGTGAGGGAGCTCCGGAACGCGAAACGGACAACGGGAAGGAACGCGTGAAACCGGATGCAACCGACAACACAAATGCAATGTGATGCACATGTCTACATGATATGAATGAATGCCACACGCTCACACAACAAAACGACGAAAACCCGAAAGACAAAGAACCCGGAATGGAAATAGATGAAGCCGGAGATATATTATATGCCCAAAAGGGAAAGTATTACATCCGGGGCATTACAAACTCTCCTCTACTACAAAAAGATCTCGTCCCGAGATCTAGGACTGGAAAAAGGAAGGGTACTCGGAACGAAGATGATCTTCTCGTTCCCAGGTAGCTTCTCGGTCGGTGTGATGTGACCACTTGACTTTCAGAAATTTGATGGACTTGTTGCGGGTCTTGCGTTCGGTTTCTTCGAGAATGGCAACTGGATGCTCTCGGTAGGACAGGTCTTGTTGAAGATCAATCTCCTCAAACGGAATCATGCGCTCAGGTGCCTTGAAGCATTTGCGAAGTTGAGACACATGGAAGACATCATGAACATTTGCGAAGTTTGAAGGGAGCTCAAGTTGGTAGGCTAGATCGCCTCTCTTGCCAAGAATCTTGAAAGGCCCGACGTATCTAGGAGCAAGTTTTCCTTTGATACCGAATCTTTGGGTTCCTTTCATCGGAGACACACGGAGATAGACATGATCGTCGATGTCGAAAGCCAAATCACGATGCTTTCCGTCATAGTAGCTCTTCTGACGCGACTGAGCGGCCTTGAGATTCTCACGTATGACTTTGCACATTTCTTCGGCTTCTGAGATCAAGTCATTGCCAAGAAGTTGACGTTCGCCTGTTTCAGACCAGTTGAGAGGGGTACGGCACTTTCTGCCATAGAGAATTTCAAACGGTGCTTTGCCTGCACTTGCTTGAAAGTTGTTGTTGTAAGAGAACTCGGCAAATGGAAGACAGTCTTCCCATTTCATGCCAAAGGAGATGACACAGGCTCTGAGCATGTCTTCTAGAATCTGATTCACACGCTCGACTTGACCACTAGTCTGAGGGTGAAAAGCAGTGCTGAACCTGATCTTAGTGCCCATAGCGGACTGAAAGGAGTCCCAGAACCTTGATGTGAACAAGCTTCCACGGTCTAAGGATATAACTTGAGGAATGCCATGTAGGGACACAATTCTGGAAGTGTACAGCTCTGCCAATTGAGCTGCATTGATTGATTCTTTGACTGGAAGAAAGTGAGCGACTTTGGTAAGCTTGTCAATCACCACAAAGATAGCATCATTTCCTCACTTGGATTTAGGAAAGCCAGTGACGAAGTCCATTTCAATGTGGTCGAACTTCCACTCGGGAATAGGAAGAGGTTGGAGAAGACCGGCTGGACGTTGATGTTCTGCTTTGACTCTTCTGCATACATCACATTCATTCACGAATTGGGCAATTTCCCTTTTCATGCGTGTCCACCAGTAAGACTGCTTGAGGTCTTGATACATCTTGGAACTGCCAGGATGAATGGAAAGGAGAGAATCATGAGCTTCTTCCATTATGAGCTTCCTGAGATCACCTTTAGGAACAACGAGTCTGTCCTCGAAGAACAAGGTATCTCTCTCATCAACACGGAAGCACTTGTATTTCGGAATGCCCTTAGCAATAGCATGTTTCACTTTCTTCACCATGGTATCACTGAGCTGGGCCTCACGGACTTGATCTTCCAAGGTAGGAGCAATTTGGAGATTTGCAAGAAAACCCTGTGGAACAACTTGGAGGTTGAGCTTCCTGAAAGCTTCACAAAGCTCAGGCTGGCACGGCTTAATAAGAAGGCTGTTGCAATATGCCTTTCTGCTCAAAGCATCTGCAATCACATTCGCCTTGCCAGGAGTGTATTCGATGCTGGGATTGTACTCTTGGATCATTTCAACCCAAAGAGTCTGACGGAGGTTCAGATGCGGCTGTGTGAAGATGTACTTCAAGCTCTTGTGATCAGTGAAGATGTTGACCTTTCTGCCCAACAACAGATGTCTCCACGTAATCAGAGCATGTACCACAGCTGCTAGCTCGAGATCATGTGTGGGATAGTTCTTCTCACTTGGCTTTAGCTGACGAGAAGTGTATGCCACAATTCTCTTGTCTTGCATAAGCACACCACCAAGACCTTGAAGAGAAGCATCACAGAATGCTTCATAGGGCTTGGTTTCATCCGGAGGAGTGAGAGCTGGAGCAGAGACAAGCTTTTCTTTGAGGGTTCTGAATGCCACTTCACACTCTGGAGACCAAAAGTATTTGACATTCTTCTGAAGCAAGTTGGAAAGAGGCTTGGCAATCTTGGAGAAGTTCTCAACAAACCTTCTGCAATAGCTGGCAAGACCCAGAAAACTGCGGAGCTGCTTGACGTTCTGAGGAGCTTCCCAGTTGACAATTGCTTCAACTTTCTCGGGATTAACCGCAATACCGTCAGCTGAGATGATGTGGCCCAGGTACAAAACCTTATCGAGCCAAAACTCGCACTTGGAGAACTTGGCATTGAATTTATGCTCTCGGAGTCGATCAAGAACCAGACGTAAGTGCTTTTCGTGATCTTCTTCATTCTTGGAAAACACCAGAATATCATCCAGATACACAAGCACAAACTCGCCAGTATAGGGGTTGAAGATGTAATGCATCATCCTCGAAAAGGTAGGAGGAGCATTGGCGAGACCGAAGGACATGACGGTATACTCGTATGAACCGTAGCTCGTTCTGAAGGCCGTCTTGGGAATGTCTTCCTCGCGAATGCGAATTTGATGATAGCCCATTCGGAGGTCAAGCTTAGAGAACACTTTAGCTCCTTTGAGCTGCTCAAAGAGTTCGTTGATGTTGGGGAGCGGATACTTGTTCTTAATCGTCTTCTTGTTCAATGGCCGGTAGTCAACACAGAGACGCTCTGTGCCATCTTTCTTCTTGACAAATAAGACACCACAGCCCCACGGAGATGTACTAGGCCGGATGAGACCCATACTCTCCTGCTTATCAAGCTGCTTCTTCAATTCCTTCAATTCATCCGGAGAGAGCTTGTACGGACGCCGACATGCTGGCTCAGTACCCGGCTCGAGTTCAATGACAAACTCCACCTGACAGTGTGGAGGCATGCCTGGAAGTTCTTCAGGAAAGACGTCTTGATATTCGTTCACCACCGGAATTTGAGATATGGCATTAATTTCGCCCTTATCATTGAGAGAGAAAAGCCGGATAGTATTATCCTTGGAGGCGAAGATAATCACATCATCATCAGAATGAGTCATCTTGACTTCCTTTTGAGCACAATCAATGTGAGCATCATGCTGAGAAAGCCAATCCATTCCGAGGATGAGGTCGATGTCAGAATTACCAAGAACCACCGGAGAAGCCAAAAATCGATAATCACCCATGCGAATAGAAACATCCGGAGCATATAATCTAGAAGTCATGCATCTTCCTGGAGAAATCACTTGCAACTCCTTTGGTAAGGCCATGGTGCCCACATTATACTTGGATGCAAATGGGAATGACATGAAAGAATGTGAAGCACCCGAATCAAATAACACTTTAGTAGGAAAAGAGTTAACTGGAAGGTTACCCAAAATGACATCAGAAGAATTCTCCGCTTGCGCTGCATTCATCAGATTGACCCTTGCTGCCTTTGGATCATGCCTGACAATAGCTGAACTCACAGGTGGAGGAGGAGGAAGACGCTTCGGATTCGGACATCTGTTGGCATAGTGACCTTTCTGAGTGCATTTGTTGCAAGTCACTTCTGAGAGAGGACGGAAATGAGAGCCACTGGACTTGGAGCCTTGAGACTGAAACTGCTTCTTCGACTGGTTGCTCGGGTTGGGTGGGTGGGAGAAACCACGACCACTAGAGTTCTTGTTGTTGGAGTTGTTGTATGGAGCTCGAATCACTGGAGGAGGAGGAAGCCAAAATTTCTGATGCTTCGAGACCATCTGAGACGATGAGGAAGAGTGAACGGCATCTCGAATTCTCTTCTTGGAAGCCTCCATCTTAAGCTGAGCTGCTTCTTGTTTCAAAGCCATGTTATAGAACTTGTCAAATTCATCGGGCTCGAACAAAGTGAGAGCAAGCTGAAGTTCATCTTTGAGACCTCCACGGAACTGATAGATTTTACTCTTGGCATCAGGAATGTCTTGCTTAGCATAGCGAGCGAGGTTTTGGAACTTGACATTATACTGATAGACTGTCATGGAGCCCTGCTTCAGGTTGCGGAATTGCTCACGCATACCCTCGATGACACTTGTAGGAATGTGGTGCGAGCGAAAATCCTTGCAGAAATTCTCCCAAGAGATCACTTGACCTGGCCTGGAGTCTTTGTACTGCTGCCACCAGTCAGCTGCTTGATCTTTCAGTTGGAAGGCTGCAAACTTCACATAATCATCTTCCTTCACGTTACTGCACTCAAAATGCTTCTTGATATCGGTTAGCCAATCTTCAGCATCAAGAGGGTCGACACAGTAACTGAAAGCTTTAGGATTGTTGGCCAGGAACTGGTTAAGAGTAGCATGGTGCTGCTGGAAGAAGTTGCCTTGGTTCCCTGGAACACCCTGATTAGCTTGAATAGCTTGCATCTGCTGCATCATCTGCATCATCAACTGAGTGTTCTGAGCTGTAGTCTGCATAATTGCTCTCCAAGCCTCAGGCGGAGGAGGAGGGGAAGGAGGATGATCTGGGACCTCTTCCACCTCTGGGTTAGCGTTGGGAACCTTTTTCGAAGCCATCCTGTAAGAGATGACCACGAATCAGCAATTGATTGACAAAAGGTATAAGCTGAATCAATGGAATGAATTGCAACAAGTCTTCACAATAATCATTCGAACGATAAGAACGAATGAAATCATCCGAACAAGAGGAACGAATGATATTCTTAGATAAATGATAACATCATTCTTCACGAGAAGCCACATAGGGGACAAAAGGATAAAATAAGAAAACAACAAGGTACAGACGGGAACAAACACAAGAGAGGAGTTTCGTTCTAACATCTTTGTGCTGAAAGCATATGAACGCGTTACGAAAAGGATTTGCAATCCCCGGATCAGCATAGCCAAGGACCCTTTAAGATGCAACTCCTGATAGTAACATCGGTCATATAACCACTTCACTCAATGTAGAACCCCGAACTCACTAACCTGCATTCGTTGGAAGAATGCCTACGATCTACTGGATAAAACCCACCTATAGATTTCTGAAAGATTCCAGTTATGCAATCAGGTGTTGGGGATACACGGGAAGCACCGCGCAATCAACTCTAAACCTACATCCAGGTGTATCCATCCTTCAACACATAACCAGTCTTTCTCGGAAACTGTGTACCTCGGACCTTCGAAAAGCATCCACTATAACAAGCTATGGCAATACTCCCGAACTACCTCCCCAGTACTGGGTGATGTCGGGGTTATCTTGCCACTGGCCGTATAGGAGAGATTTTCGATGTCGGCCGTCTTAAGTATTTAGTACTGCCGCGATATGCTTGTGACAACAATACCCCGAAGCTCAACTCCTCGGTAACAGGAGGCATCGAGAACAATATCCTTGTCACAAGAACATCGAAACAATCCCAGAATACTCGCGGGATTCCTAAAAAAAAAATTGTGCAATTTTTGAAGATAGGAGAGACAAGAGTAGTCGTCAGGAGTCCTCACCAGAGAGAAAGGGGATGAGAAGCAAAGAAATCCTACTCTCCGATATAATATAGGACTCAAAAAGTTTTCAGTGTGTGCCTAGACTCGACCGTCAACGATTCGATCAAACAGTGGGGGCTCCTAGGTCGGAGAAGGCTCTGGATACCAACTTGTAATGCCCAGGATGGAGTTATACCTCCTACGTGTCGAGGCACGACTTAAAGGCATAAATCCATCCTAGAATGATCTCAAGTTCGGTAATTCTTTGCACATCTCATGTAAAAGAGGGGATTGTAAACAGAAAATAGTTGGCTTACACTCGCCACGTCACAGAATTACAATTCAAGTCTCAATCATCATACATTAAGAACATCACAACCCTCTAAGGGCAAAATCCAAATGCAAGATACCAAACTTAGATAAATAAACCACAGGCGGATCGAATCCTAGTAAGAGTCTCCACTACTGATCATCCGGGTATCGCACATAGTACCGACTACGCTCCTCGTCGTACTCCCAATCCAGCTCGGTGCCATCACCTGGATAGCTCACAGCTGGACCTGCATCTGGTGTGTGAAGTAACTGTGAGCCACAGAGGACTCAGCAATCCCGTTTCCGGGTAACAAGACTATTTAAGCCTTTGGGAGAGGATAAGGCTGAAGAAAAGAATAAGTGTCTGCAGCAGCAACTAGCAACTAGCTTACGTGAGTGAGAGCGAGAAGAGAAAGCCTCGGACGAGAAGTGATCACGAAGTGATCCTAGCTACAAGCTCAACAAGCATAACCCCTCCGTGTTCAACTCCCGAATCCCTATTCGGAAATTGACAGTCACGGAACACACGCTGGTAGTGTATTAGTAACATTGTGTCAAGTTATCTACAACCGGATATTAACAAGCTCCCATCTGCCACATAACCGCGGGCACGGCTTTCGAAAGTTCATAACCCTGCAAGGGTGTTCCAACTTGACCCATTACAAGCCCACGATCCGCGGAGTCGCAACTCCAAAGTGGGAAGACCCGAGTATCCTCGGAATCCTGTGCTCAAGATATACCGAACTAAGGTAAGGCTAATCCAGCAAATCCTCCCGGCGTGCCGACACCCTGATAGTAGCCGCGCGTATCTCGTCTCAGGCCACGACTGGATGAGACATCCTACGGGTTTTTACCAGACCTCGAGTTTCCTTGAGGTGGCCCCGCAGTCCGCTCATTTCGGACCAACACTCATGTGGAGCACTGGCCCGGGGTTGTTGATTAAGAAAAAGGGTTTATAACTCCCTATGCAAGTTTAGTTTGTTATTAGGCAAATAGTACCAATGTTGGGACTTGCTGGAAAAGACTTAGCACTTAGCGGTTTATCGAGGGGGTCCCATACACCCCAACCGTGTTAGGAACGCATAATCAAGGAACATAACACCGGTTTATACGGTTCCTAACGGCATGAGTGGAACAAATCACCAAGCAAAAGGCTTAGCCTTCCACCCTTGCCAATATATAGATGATTTCATTTAAAGCATTTATATAGTGTGATATAACCCAACCAAACTTCAACATGAAGCAAGCATCTTCGATCTTCACCTGCAACTAGCAAAGCTATAAGAAGGGCTGAGCGAAGCGTACTTTGCCAAGCAACGGTTTGCATAGGTAGGTTGGTTAAACATGGCAATTGGTTACAAGTAGGAGGCTGACAAGAAGATCATGGGCATCGAGGCAAAACTATAGATCGAGACTACTAGCAATAGGCAAAGATAGTAATGTTATCGGGGTTCGGTCATCTTGCCTGAAGAGAAGTCGTTCGGATCGTAAGAAGGGTCCTCGTGCTCAACCTCGTTGGAAACCTCGTGCTTGAACTCGAACTCAGACTCTGCTTCCGGCTCTAAACAAAACAATCACACCAAGCACCAATCAACAAGATGCAATGCGCACTCGAAAAAGATGAATGCATGATGGATGCACTAAGGATGCACACGGAGCACGGAAAATATCACTCAAGCAAATCACCTCAAAACATGATAACAATCTGATATTATTAATCTACACAGAAAATCAATCAAGTTTGATATAAGATTCGCTGAAATCGGAGTTACGGGCTAAAAGTTATGCCCGAAACAAGAATTGAGTGAAAGCTGAAAAATTACAGCAACATAGCAACTTCGGAGCACAAAATAATTAAGCTACAACACTCAAATAACATGGCAAAGGACATGAACACAAACTAGACATATACTACAGCAACTAAGTCCAAAGGTGCACCCCCAACGGAGCCACGGATCAATAGCAATGATCTTGGACATATTGAACTTGACAATAAAATTCTGGCAGCAGAATTTTATTGAAACTTTGGAGCAAAAGATAAACATGCTACAGCCACTCAAATAGGCATGTGAGGACATGGATGGAAAGACAACAATATATACTACAAGGAACAATCAAGATCCACTCCAAAACTATCATGCTTTGTCCTAGAACATCACACGAACATGGCATCGGAACGTTACAGATTTCAGACTTAGTGAAAAACCCATAAGTCCTAAAACAGCAATTTCATCATGGCATCGAAAAGAGCATGTTTAAGTCACCTCGAAACTAAACATGGCAAGAGGTAAGCACCTCATCAAAGTACACATGAAGGTGATCCCGAAACACACAAGCATGCATCATAGAGATGAACACAACGATTGCAACGAGCTCAACAAGATGGCATTTCATAACAAGTGAAACAACATCACAGCCACATGGCACTTTGCAACGATGATAACAAGGCAAGAATAAATCTATCATGCTACCTAACACAAGCAACACGTAGAGCATGGCAAGACGAACACGTGGACATGTCATTTGCATCATTCGGACAAACGAGCTAAAAGATATCACATGGCAAAGGTGGCATAAAAACATCACATAGCAGCAGTTTATATCATGATGCACTCTTGCAGCAGCAAAACAAGCACCTAGATGATCTCTAACATGCATGACAACAACAGATAAAACGTAGAGCAAGTCTCCACGAACGTCTGGACATATTATATGCGCGAAACGGATCTACACACACAAAGTTAGAGCAGTTGAAAGATAGCATCAGACAGGTAAGAAAACTACAGACTTAGTGGTATTGGAGCAACCTTCTCAGGCAGACGGGCCAATGGATCCGAAGCGGCCCACGGAGTGGAGAGGCGAGGTCGGCTTGGCCCAGGGCGGCGGACTGGGCCCGCGGCGGCGCGCGGTGCGGCGCGGCCCAGCGGCTGGAGGGAGGGAGCCCGCGCGGTCGGGCGGCTGCGGGCCGGCGCCTGAGGGGCGGAGCGGAGGCCGGCCCAGCTCGGCGTTGGAGCGGCCTGGGAGATCGGGCAAGCGGGAGGCGAGGAAAATCGGGGAAGCGGGCGGTGGCCTCGAGCCTGGCTGGATCGGGCGGCTGTGAGGGGCGACGGCCCACCAGAACCGAAGGGAGGCGGCGGATCGGCTGAGGCGTACGGGCCGCTGGGGACCCGACGGGGATGTGGTCCCTGGGGCCCTGTGCCTGGCGCCGATCGGAGGGACGGAGGGAGTTGCGTAGGCCTGCGGCGATCTGGGCCCGGACGAGGGAATCGGTCGAGGGGGATCCCTCGCTGGAGGCGTTGACCCAGGGCCTCGGTGGAACGAGCGAAGGGACGGCGCCCGGCGGTTGGTCGAACGAAGAAACCGGCCGGATCGGCCGGAACTACCAAGGAGGATTTTTTTTGGGATCTGGATCTGAGAAAGAAAGGGAAAAAAATGAGGTGGAGAAGGGGAAAAGGAACTAGGGATGCTAAAATAGACTAGGGGTCTATTATATAGCAGGTAGCTAGGGTTTGGAGATTTGGGGGTGCTAGGAGCCCTCCGATCGCGATCCGACGGATCCGATCCCGGGGGTAGTTTAGAAAGGCCTAGGAGAAGGCAGTAGACTGCAGCAGGGGTGTTTCCGGGACACGAAGTGAAGGCACTTTGGACCCACACGAACAACGGATGGGACAGCCAACGGAGTCCAAACGAGACAAGATTTGAGAGGCGGGTTGCACACAACAAAACAACAACACACACAACAACCTCGCGGCACACCGGTAACGTTAAACGCCCAAACACCAAAGTAGGCCTACGGGATGTCACGGACACGTGAGGGAGCTCCGGAACGCGAAACGGACAACGGGAAGGAACGCGTGAATCCGGATGCAACCGACAACACAAATGCAATGCGATGCACATGTCTACATGATATGAATGAATGCCACACGCTCACACAACAAAACGACGAAAACCCGAAAGACAAAGAACCCGGAATGGAAATAGATGAAGCCGGAGATATATTATATGCCCAAAAGGGAAAGTATTACATCCGGGGCATTACAGGCATAGCCACCCTTCATAATTTTTTCATACATGTCACTCTTGATTCATTGCACATCCCGGTACACCGCCGGAGGCATTCACATAGAGTCATATTTTGTTCTAAGTATCGAATTGTAATTCTTGAGTTGTAAGAAAATAAAAGTGTGATGATCTTCATTATTAGAGCATTGTCCCAGTGAGGAAAGGATGATGGAGACTATGATTCCCCCACAAGTCGAGATGAGACTCCGGACAAAAAATGAAAAAAAAGGGGGGAAAAGAGGCCATAAAAAAAGAGAAAAGGCCCAGATAAAAAAAAGAGAAAAAGAGAGAAGGGGCAATGCTACTATCCTTTTACCACACTTGTGCTTCAAAGTAGCACCATGATCTTTATGATAGAGAGTCTCCTATGTTGTCACTTTCATATACTAGTGGGAATTTTTCATTATAGAACTTGGCTTGTATATTCCAATGATGGGCTTCCTCAAATGCCCTAGGTCTTCATGAGCAAGCAAGTAGGATGCACACCCACTTAGTTCCTTTTGCTGAGCTTTCATACAATTATAGCTCTAGTGCATCCGTTCCATGGAAATCCCTACTCACTCACATTGATATCTGTTGATGGGCATATGGGCATCTCCATAGCCCATTGATACGCCTAGTTGATGTGAGACTATCTTCCTCCTTTTGTCTTCCCCACAACCACCACTCTATTCCACCTATAGTGCTATATCCATGGCTCACGCTCATGTATTGGGTGAAAGTTGAAAAAGTTTACAAAATTAAAGTATGAAACAATTGCTAGGCTAAAACCGGGGTTGTGCATAATTTAAATATTTTGTGTGATGAAGATATAGCATAGCCAAACTATATGATCTTGTAGGGATGAACTTTCTTTGGCTATGTTATTTTGAGAAGACATAATTGCTTTGTTGGTATGCTTGAAGTATTACTATTCTTATGTCAATATTAAACTTTTGTCTTGAATCTTTCGGAACTGAACATTCATGCCACAATAAAGAGAATTACATTGAGAATTATGTTAGGTAGCATTCCACATCAAAAATTCTGTTTTTATCATTTACCTACTCGAGGACGAGCAGGAATTAAGCTTGGGGATGCTTGATACGTCTCCAACGTATCTATAAAAAATTTTATTGTTCCATGCTATTACATTATCTGTTTTGGATGTTTAGTGGGCTTTAATATGCACTTTTATATTATTTTTGGGACTAACCTACTAACCAAAGGACCAGTGCAAATTGCGGTTTTTTGTCTATTTTAGTGCTTCGCCGAAAAGGAATATCAAACGGAGTCCAATTGACCTGAAATTGCAGGGAGGTTGTTTTTGGACCAGAAGAAGCCCACGGAGTACCAAAGATGGACCAGAAGAGTCCTGAGGCCACCACGAGGGTGGGGGCGCGCCCTACCCCCTGGGCGTGCCGCCCTATGTTGTGGCCACCTCGGGGACCCCCTGACTTGTTCCCGACTCCAACACCTCTTATATATACCCAAACTTCCAGAACATAACCTAGATCGGGAGTTCCGCCGCCACAAGCCTCTCTAGCCACCAAAAACCAATCTAGACCCATTCCGTCACCCTGTCGGAAGGGGGGATCCCTCTCCGGTGGCCATATTCATCATCCTGGTGCTCTCCATGACGAGGGGGGAGTAGTTCACCCTCGGGGCTGAGGGTATGTACTAGTAGTTATGTGTTTAATCTCTCTCTCTCTCGTGTTCTTGAGATGGCACGATCTTGATGTATCGCGAGCTTTGCTATTATAGTTGGATCTTATGATGTTTCTCCCCCTCTATATTCTTGTAATTGATTGAGTTTTCCCTTTGAAGTTATTTTATCGGATTGAGTCTTTAAGGATTTGAGAACACTTGATGTTTGTCTTGTGTGGCATACCCGTGGTGACAATGGGGTATTCTATTGATTCACTTGATGTATGTTTTGGTGATCAACTTGCGGGTTCCGTGACCTTGGAATCTATGCATAGGGGTTGGCACACGTTTTCGTCTTGACTCTCTGGTAGAAACTTTGGGGCACTCTTTAAAGTTCTTTGTGTTGGTTGAATAGATGAATCTGAGATTGTGTGATGCATATCGTATAATCATGCCCATGGATACTTGAGGTGACAATGGAGTATCTAGGTGACATTAGGGTTTTGGTTAATGTGTGTCTTAAGGTGTTATTCTAGTACGAACTCTAGGAAAGATCGAACGAAAAGAATAGCTTCGTGTTATTTTACTACGGACTCTTGAATAGATCGATCAAAAAGAATAACTTTGAGGTGGTTTCGTACCCTACAATAATCACTTCATTTGTTCTCCTCTATGAGTGACTCTTTGTTGCATGTTGAGGAATAGTTATATGATCCAGTTATGTTATTATTGTTGAGAGAACTTGCACTAGTGAAAGTATGGACCCTAGGCCTTGTTTCAAAGCATTGCAATACCGTTTGTGCTTACTTTTATCATTAGTTACCTTGCAATTTTTATATTTTCATATTACAAAAACCTATATGTACCATCCATATTGCACTTGTGTCACCATCTCTTCGCCGAACCAGTGCACCTATACAATTTACCATTGTATTGGGTGTGTTGGGGCCACAAGAGACTCTTTGTTATTTGGTTGCAGGGTTGTTTGAGAGAGACCATCTTCATCCTACGCCTCGCACGGATTGGTAAACCTTAGGTCATCCACTTGAGGGAAATTTGCTACTGTCCTACAAACCTCTGCACTCGGAGGCCCAACAACGTCTACAAGGAGAAGGTTGCGTAGTAGACATCAATGAGTCTGAAATACCTATTTCAGCTCTTGTAACATCTCCTATGCTCTGTGGCATTCAAAACGTTTTTGAAGTCCCAGTTCCAAGCCGGAGAGCATGGCGCACTAAACTATTAAGTAGTCGTCATATCGAGCTTTGGCTAACATTCATAATGTCTGCATCTGCTCCTGCAATAGTGAAATGAAATATGCCCAGAGGCAATAATAAAGATGGTATTTGTATTTCCTTATATCATGATAAATTTCTTTTATTCATGATAGAATTGTATTAACTGGGAACTTAGTACATGTGTGAATACATAGACAAAACAGTATGTCCCTAGTATGCCTCTACTAGACTAGCTTATTGATAAAAGATGGTTATGTTTCCTAGCCATAGACATGAGTTGTCATTTGATCAATGAGATCAAATCATTAGGAGAATGATGTGATGGACATGACCCATCCGTTAGCTTAGCACTATGATCGTTTAGTTTTACTGCTATTGCTTTCTTCATGACTTATACATGTTCCTATGACTATGAGATTATGCAACTCCCATATACCAAAGGAACATCTTGTGTGCTATCAAACGTCACAACGTAACTGGGTGATTATAAAGATGCTCTACAGGTGTCTCCGAAGGTATTCGTGGTGTTGGCATAAATCAAGAATAGGATTTGTCACTCCGAGTGTCGGAGAGGTATCTTTGGGCCCTCTCGGTAATACACATCATAATAAGCCTTGCAAGCAAATGAGTAATGAGTTAGTCATGGGATGATGTATTACGAAACGAGTAAAGAGACATGCCGGTAACGAGATTGAACTAGGTATTGAGATACCGACGATCAAATCTCGGGCAAGTAACATACCGATGACAAAGGGAACAACGTATGTTGTTATGCAGTTTGACCGATAAAGATCTTTGTAGAATACCTAGGAGCCAATATGAGCATCTAGGTCCTGCTATTGGTTATTGACCGGAGATGAGTCTCGGTCATGTCTACATAGTTCTCGAACCCGTAGGGTCCGCACGCTTAACGTTTGATGACGATCGATATTATGAGTTTATGAGTTTTGATGTACCGAAGGTAGTTCGGAGTCCCGGATGAGATCACAGACATGACGAGGAGTCTCGGAATGTCCGGAAAGTAAATATTAGTATATTTGACGACTATATTCGGACACCGGAAATGTTCCGGAAAAGTTTCGGATTTAACCGGAGTGGCGGAGGCGGTTACCGGACCCCCCCCCCCCCCGAGGGAGTATGGGCCATAGTGGGCCAATGAGGGAAAGAGAGGGGCAGCCCATAGGGCTGGCCGCACCCCGCTAGGGTTCCTAGTTGGACTAGGAAAAGGGGGGAGGCGCCACCTCTCCTTTCCTTCTCCTCTTCCCCTTTCCTTTCCTACTCCTAGTAGGAATAGGAAAAGAGGGTTCCTATTCCTACTAGGAGTAGGAATCCTACTCTAGGCGCGCCATACATGGCCGGCCGGCCCTCCCCCTTGCTCCTTTATATACGGGGGCATGGGCACCCAAAGACACAGAAGAAACATTGTTGTAGCCGTGTGCGGTGCCCCCCTCCATGGAAACACACATCGGTCATACCGTTGCAGTGCTTAGGCGAAGCCCTACGCCGGTAGCTTCATCATATCCGTCACCACGCTGTCGTGCTGACAGAACTCTCCTGTGAAGTTCAACTGGATCAAGAGCTCGTGGGACGTCATCAAGCTGAACGTGTGCTGAACGCGGAGGTGCCGTACGTTCGGTGCTTGATTGGTTGGATCGCGAAGAAGTTCGACTACATCAACCGCGTCACTAGATGCTTCCGCTTTCGGTCTACGAGGGTACATAGACACACTCTCCCGTATCGTTGCTATGCATCTGGTAGATAGATCTTGCGTGATCGTAGGAAAATTTTGAAATACTACGTTCCCCAACAGTGGCATCATGAGCCAGGTCTATGCGTAGATGATATTGTGACGCCCCAAGACCGACGCTCCAGAAGACTTCCAGCTATTCGGGTTTCGCGGTGTGTTTCTTTTTGTTTGCTTTATTTATTTATTTATTTTGTATTGCATCATGTGCATTGCATTCGCATGTTTCATAAAACTCGTAGCCGTTCGTATCTGCCGCTTCTCTCTTTGTCTCCGTTGACCAGTTGTCAGGCCGCTTGTCATGTTGACCGTCTCCCAGACCAACCGAATCGCTCTCTTCTTTCTTTCTCGAAGACCAACAAACCCCCCCATGTCTTTGTCGACCTCTCTAACCCCCCTCACGCGCGTCCGAAACCTGCCGAACCCGATCCACTCTGTCGTTACCTATAGGTCTGGATCATCCCCAAACATCCCTAAAACATCTCCGTTTTATTATTTGGACTCCCAAGCTTTTTATTCTCGACCGTCCGATTACGATCGGAGGGACGAGTTAGCCCCCAACCAAAAATCCACTTACTATATAGACCCCCCAACCCTAAATTCTAGGAGATGTGTCCCATCACCGCCGCCGCCACTCTCTCAAAAATCCCCCTCGGGATCCCTCCCATTCCAACCAGAGCAGTCCCCTCCCTCCTTCCGATCCCCTCACACACGAGCGCCCGAGGAGAGGAGCTCCACGAGCACCCGCGGCCGCCGCCGACAAGACCACGGCCAGGTCGTTGCCTCTGCCCCACGCTTCCTCGTCGTCCTCTGTCGCCGGCGCGCCAAGCCCGATGACCAGCGGTTCCCTGCCACGCCACCTTCCCTGCACCGAACGCCTTTAGGAACGAGATCCCTGCCGTCTCGTTCGTCTTCAAGCTCTGCCACCGCCAGCTCCGGCGATCCCCGTCTCCTGCCTGTGCGTCGTGCGCGAGAACCGACAAGGCTCTAGCGCCATGGCCTTCCCCCACCTCTGCCCGAGCGCCTCCAGGACCCCGTCTGCCCCGCCGTGTCGCTAGATCCACGCCAAGCCGCCGCCGTTGCTCTGCTCCCCGCCATGGATGCTCCAGCCCGAGCCCCGCCGTCGCGTGGAGTCGCCGCCGCCTGGATCCGCCATCCCGCGACTGGATCCGCACGTGTGCTCCAGCCGCGCCGCCCGCCAAGTCCTATCCTTCGCATCGCCTCGTCCGATTCGAGCGAACAGGCAGCGACGCCCGCGCTCGTTATGCTCCGCTCGCCCGATTTGACCGGTCCAGGGCCAGCGTGGCCGAGTTCCGCGTCGCCCGCGCGCGAGCCCTCCTCTGCTTCCTTTGCCGTGGGCCGCCAGATCCGCCCGCGCCTGGGCCAACGCAGCACCAGCAAGCCCAGCAACCGCCGCCTACACCCTCCACCGACCTGGGCCTCAGCCCATGGTGAGAAGCTCCCAGCCAGTTTCGGCCCAGCATGTTTTTTTCCCTTTCTGTGATTTTAGCTAATTTTCCAGGAAAACAATTTTACAGTTTAGTCCTCCTAGTTCATGCATTTAATAACTCCTAAACCATGCATCAGAATTAAACATGTTATATATGAAAATTGCTTATAATTTTGTGTAGTTTAATAATAACCAACTTCCATGCATGTTTAAATTGTTGTTTGAATTAATTTTTGTAAATAACTTGCTAAAATGATTTAATTCATAACTAAATAACCGTAGCTCCAAATTTAATAAACTTTATGTGTAATTGGGGTAGAAAAATGTCTAGAATAACATGGTGCACTTTATTTTTCTATTTAACAACGTTAAAATGGTGTCATAGGCAGAACAGTACCAAATTCATAATATGCACATGGGGATTTTCCGGAATTGTTGTTTGTCATTCCGGCCTCATTTAAACTTGCCTAAATAGGTAGTTTACTTTTGCTCCACCTCTTGCCACTTAATATTGTTGTTTAGTTAAACGAGATCAAACTAAATATGTGAATGTGGTGTTTCGTCAAATATGCAAGTCGATGCATATTGAGCTCCACTTAACTTGTAGTATTGCTTGTGCACCTTGCCATGCCATGCATGTTTAAACCGGACATGCATCATATTTGTTTGTGCATCATGCCATGGTTATGATATGTGTGTTTACCATGTTGTTTGCTTCTTTCTGGTTTGCTTCTCTCGTTAGCTTCGGTTTCGTTCCGGAGTTGTGAGGAGTTGTTCGACTACTTCATGTTGGACTCGTTCTTCTTCCTTGCGGGATTCCAAGCAAGATGACCATTCCCAGATATCACTACTATCTTTGCCTATGCTAGATGTCTCGCTCTTTAGATATTGCCTTGATGCCTATGTCTGTTTGTCAGCCCTCCTATTATTTCCATGAGACTCCTTAACCACCCAACCTAGCAAACCATTGTTTGGCTACGTAAGCATCGCTTAGCCCCTCTTATAGCATTGTTAGTTGCAAGAGAAGATTTGAAGATTCTTGCTTCATGTTGAAGTTATTGTTGGGATATCACACTATATAATTTGTTAAACTAAATCATCTATATATTGGCAATGGGTGGAAGGCTAAGCCTCTCTCTTGGTGTTTTGTTCCACTCATGCCACCCTAGGAACCGTTTAAACCGGTGTTATGTTCCTTGATTATGCGTTCCTAACATGGTTGGGGTTATGGGACCCCCTCGATAACCCGCTTAGCGCTAAAGCTTTTCCAACGAGGCCCGAACTTGGTCTTACATTTGCCTAACAACTAAAACTTGCCGAGGGAGTAATTAACCCGAGGATTTATTAATCAACCCCCCTGGGCAAGTGCTCGTTCTTAGTGTTGGCCCAAACTAGAGTCGTGTGCGGTACCCCCCTTGGCAACTTTGGTTTTGGTCACTATATGATGTGCTCATCCGGTCGTGGCCTGAGACTAGATACGCGCGGCTACTGTCAGGGTGTCGGCACGCCGGGAGGTCTTGATGGATTAGTTTTACCTATGTCGGAATATCTTGAGCACGGGATTCCGAGAATACTCAGGTCTTCCCACCTTGGAGTTGCGACTCCGCAGATCGTGAGCTTGTGATGGGCTAAGTTGGGACACCCTTGCAGGGTTTTGATCTTTCGAAAGCCGTGCCCGCGATTATGTGGAAGATTGGAATTTGTTAATATCCGGTTGTAGACAACTTGACACCATGTTCAGAATACACTACCAGCGTGAGTAACCGTGACGGTCATTTTCCGAAGGGGTTCGGGAAGTGAACACGGTGGGATTATGTTTGGCCGTGAGTAGATAGGATCACTTCGTGATCACTTTGTCGATCGTTGGCACTTTCTCTTCTCGCTCTAAACACGTAAGCTAGTGCTAGTGCTGCTGCAACCTTCTCTTAAGCCTTTTCCACACCTAAGGCTTTGATAGTATTGCTACCCGGGAACGAGATTGCTGAGTCCTCCGTGGCTCATAGATTCTACAGAACACCAGATGCAGGTACCGATGAGAACTACTCAGGAGATGGGACAGAGCTGTATTGGGAGTTCGATGAAGAGCGTGGGCGATACTACGTGTTTTATCCCGACGATTAGTAGTGGCTTCTACTAGGGGCGATTCAGACCTTGTGTGGCTTTATTTATGGCATCTTTCATTTGGATCTTCGTCCAAGGTAGGACTGTGATGTTATTTGGATGATGAATGTTTATGTAATGCATTGTTTGACGTGGCGAATGTAAGCCAACTACTCTTTTACAATTTCATCCCTCTTTTACATGAGTTGTGTAAAGATACCATTCTCGAGATCATTCCATTATGATATTATGCCTTTAAGTCATCCCTCTACACGTGGGAGGTATAATCTCATACTGGGCATTACATATATGCACGAGTAGAACACAATGAGTCGTGGGCGATAATAGTCATACTGCTTACCAGCATGTCATACTTTGGTTCAGCGGTATTGTGAGATGAAGCGGCCCAGACCGACATTACACGTACGCTTACGCGAGACTGGTTTCACCGTTATGAGCACTCGTTGCTTAAAGGTGACTGACGGGTGTCTGTCTCTCTCACTTTAGCTGAAACGAGTGTGGCTACGCCCGGTCCTTGTGAAGGTTAAAACAGCACATACTTGATGAAAAATCGTAGTGGTTTTTGTATGCTTAGGTAAGAACGGTGCTAAGCCCGTAGCAGCCACGTAAAACTTGCAACAACAAAGTAGAGGACATCTAACTTGTTTTTGCAGGGCATGTTGTGATGTGATATGGTCAAGACATGATGAGTTATACGTTATTGTATGAGATGATCATGTTTTGTAAAGTTATCGGCAACTGGCAGGAGCCATGTGGTTGTCGCTTTATTGTATGAAATACAATCGCCATGTAATTGCTTTACTTTATCACTAAGCGGTAGCGATAGTCGTGGAAGCAATAGTTGACGAGACAACAACGATGCTACGATGGAGATCAAGGTGTCGCGCCGGTGACGATGGTGATCATGACGGTGCCTTGGAGATGGAGATCAAAAGCACAAAATGATGATGTCCATATCATGTCACATATTTTGATCGCATGTGATGTTTATCTTATTTTGCTTAGTACGGCGGTAGCATTATAAGATGATCCCTTACAAAATTTCAAGGTATAACGGTTCTCCCTGAGTATGCACCGTTGCGAAAGTTCATCGTGCCGAGACACCACATGATGATCGGGTGTGATAAGATCTACGTTCACATACAATGGGTGTAAGCTAGTTTTGCACACGCAGAATACTTGGGTTAAACTTAACGAGCCTAGCATATGCATATATGGCCTCGGAACACTGGAGACCGAAATGTCGAGCGTGAATCATATAGTAGATATGATCAACATAAGATGTTCCCCATTGAAAACTATTCCATCTCACATGATGATCGGACATGGTTTAGTTGATTTGGATCACGTGATCATTTAGATGACCAGAGGGATGTCTATCTAAGTGGGAGTTCTTTAAGTAATATGATTAATTGAACTTTAATTTATCATGTACTTAGTCCTGATAGTTTTTTTGCATATCTATGTTGCTGTAGATCAATGGCCCGTGCTACCGTTCCTTTGAATTTTAATGCATTCCTAGATAAAGCTAAGTTGAAAGATGATGGTAGCAATTACACGGACTGGGTCCGTAACTTGAGGATTATCCTCATTGCTGCATAGAAGAATTATGTCCTTGAAGCACCGCTAGGTGACAGGGCCCCTCCCACTAATGTAGACGCTTTGAACGTCTGGCACACGCGGTTTGATGACTACACGATAGTTCAGTGTGCCATGCTTTACGGCTTAGAACCGGGACTTCAATGACGTTTTGAACGTCATGGAGCATATGAGATGTTCCAGGAGTTGAAGTTAATATTTCAAGCAAATGCCCAGATTGAGAAATATGAGATTTCCAATAAGTTCTATAGCTGCAAGATGGAGGAGAATAGTTCTATCCGTGAACACTTGCTCAGAATGTCTAGGTACTACAATCATATGACTCAACTTGGTTGCAAAGTTGATGAAGATAGTGTTATTGATAGAGTTCTTCAATCACTGCCACCAAGCTATAAAGGCTTCGTTACGAACTATAATATGCAAGGGATGCAAAAGACAATTCCCGAGCTCTTCGCTATGCTCAAAACTACGGAGGTAGAAATCAAAAAGGAGCATCAAGTGTTGATGGTTAACCAGACCACTAGTTTCAAGAAAAAGGGCAAGGGAAAAGAAGGGGAACTTCAAGAAGAATAGCAAGACAGTTGCTACACCCGCGAAGAAACCCAAGTCTGGAGCCAAGCCTGAAACTGAGTGCTTCTACTGCAAAGGGGCTGGACACTGGAAGCGGAACTGCCCCAAGTATTTGGCGGATAAGAAGGATGGCAAGGTGAACAAAGGTATATGTGATATACATGTTATTGATGTGTACCTTACTAATGCTCATAGTAGTACCTGGGTATTTGATACCGGTTCAGTTGCTAATATTTGTAACTCGAAACAGGGACTACGGATTAAACGAAGATTGGCTAAGGACGAGGTGACGATGCACGTGGGAAATGGTTCCAAAGTTGATGTGATCGCCGTCGGCACGCTACCTCTACATCTACCTTCGGGATTAGTGTTAGACCTGAATAATTGTTATTTGGTGCCAGCGTTAAGCATGAACATTATATCTGGATCTTGTTTGTTGCGAGACGGTTATTCATTTAAATCTAAGAATAATGGTTGTTCTATTTTTATGAATAATATCTTTTATGGTCATGCACCCTTGAAGAGTGGTCTATTCTTGTTGGATCTCGATTGTAGTGATACACATATTCATAATATTGAAGCCAAAAGATGCAAGGTTAATAATGATAGTGCAACTGTTGGAGAACGTAGTATTTTAAAATTTTCCTACGATCACGCAAGATCTATCTACTAGATGCATAGCAATGAGAGGGGAGAGTGTGTCTACGTACCCTCGTAGACCGGGAGCGGAAGCGTCAAGTGACGCGGTTGATGTTGTCGAACTTCTTCGCGATCCAACCGATCAAGCACCGAACGTACGGCACCTCCGCGTTCAGCACACGTTCAGCTTGATGACGTCCCATGAGCTCTTGATCCAGTTGAGCTTCACGGGAGAGTTTCGTCAGCACGACGGCGTGGTGACGGATATGATGTATTCACCGGCGCAGGGCTTCGCCTAAGCACTGCAACGGTATGACCGAGGTGTGTTTCTGTGGAGGGGGGCACCGCACACGGCTAAAACAATTCAACTTGTGTGTCTTTGGGTGCCCCCCTGCCCCGTATATAAAGGAGCAAGGGGGGAGGCCGGCCGGCCCTTGTTTGGTGCGGCTAGGGTTGCAATCCTACTAGGAATAGTATTGCAATCCTATTCCTAGTAGGAATCACCAAAAGAAGGAAGAGAGGGAAAGGAAAAAGGGAGAGGTGGCGCCCCCCTAATCCTAGTCCAACTAGGAACCCTAGGTGGGGCGCCGGCCAGCCCTATGGGCTGCCTCTCTCTTTCCCTTAAGGCCCACTATGGACCATCCCCCCTCGTAGGGGGTTCCGGTAACCCCCTCCGGCAATCCCGTTAAATCCGAAACTTTTCCGGAACACTTCCGGTGTCCGAATATAGTCGTCCAATATATCAATCTTTATGTCTCGGACATTCCGAGACTCCTCGTCATGTCCGTGATCTCATCCGGGACTCCGAACTACCTTCGGTACATCAAAACTCATAAACTCATAATATCGATCGTCATCAAACGTTAAGCGTGCGGACCCTACGGGTTCGAGAACTATGTAGACATGACTGAGACTCATCTCCGGTCAATAACCAATAGCGGAACCTGGATGTTCATATTGGCTCCTACATATTCTACGAAGATCTTTTATCGGTCAAACCGCATAACAACATACGTTGTTCCTTTTGTCATCGGTATGTTACTTGCCCGAGATTCGATCGTCGGTATCTCTATACCTAGTTCAATCTCGTTACCGGCAAGTCTCTTTACTCGTTCTGTAACACATCATCTCGTGACTAACTCATTAGTCTTTTGCTTGCAAGGCTTATTGTGATGTGTGTTACCGAGAGGGCCCAGAGATACCTCTCCGACACTCGGAGTGACAAATCCTAATCTTGATCTATGCCAACACCACGAATACTTTCGGAGACACCTGTAGAGCATCTTTATGATCACCCAGTTACGTTGTGACGTTTGATAGCACACAAGGTGTTCCTACGGTATTCGGGAGTTGCATAATCTCATAGTCATAGGAACATGTATAAGTCATGAAGAAAGCAATAGCAGTAAAACTAAACGATCATAGTGCTATGCTAACGGATGGGTCTTGTCCATCACATCATTCTCCTAATGATGTGATCCCGTTGATCAAATGACAACTCATGTCTATGGCTAGGAAACATAGCCATCTTTGATCAATGAGCTAGTCTAGTAGAGGCATACTAGGGACATATTGTTTTGTCTATGTATTCACACATGTATCAAGTTTCCGGTTAATACAATTCTAGCATGAATAAAAGACATTTATCATGATATAAGGAAATACAAATAACATATTTATTATTGCCTCTAGGGCATATTTCCTTCAGTCTCCCACTTGCACTAGAGTCAATAATCTAGCTCACATCGCCATGTGATTTAATACCGATAGTTCACATCGTTATGTGAATAACACCCATAGTTCACATTGCCATGTGACCAACACCCAAAGGGTTTACTAGAGTCAATAATCTAGTTCACATCGCTATGTGATTAATACCCAAGAGTAATAAGGTGTGATCATGTTTTGCTTGTGAGAGAAGTTTTAGTCAACGGGTCTGTCACATTCAGATCCGTATGTATTTTTGCAAATTTCTATGTCTACAATGCTCTGCATAGAGCTACTCTAGCTAATTGCTCCCACTTTCAATACGCATCCAGATTGATACTTAGAGTCATCTGGATTTAGTGTCAAAGCTTGCATCGGCGTAACCCTCTACGACGAACTCTTTATCACCTCCATAATCGAGAAACATTTCCTTAGTCATCCAGTTACTAAGGATAATTTTGACCGCTGTACAGTGATCTACTCCTGGATCACTATTGTACCCCTTGACAAACTCATGGCAAGGTACACAACATGTTTGGTACACAGCATGGCATACTTTATAGAACCTATGGCTGAGGCATAGGGAATGACTTTCATTCTCTCTATATTTTTCTGCCGTGGTCTAGTTTTGAGTCTTACTCAACTTCACACCTTACAAGTCAGGCAAGAACTCCTTCTTTGACTGATCCATTTTGAACTACTTCAAAATCTTATCAAGGTATGTGCTCATCGAAAGTCTTTATCAAGCATCTTGATCTATCTCTATAGATCTTGATGCCCAATATGTAAGCAGCTTTACCAAGGTCTTTCTTTGAAAAACTCCTTTCAAACACTCCTTTATGCTTTCCAGAAAATTTTACATCATTTCCGATCGACAATATGTCATTCACATATACTTATCAGAAAGGTTGTAGTGCTCCCACTCACTTCTTGTAAATACAGGCTTCACCGTAAGTCTGTATAAATCTATATGCTTTGATCAACTTATCAAAGCGTATATTCCAACTCCGAGATGCTTGCACCAGTCCATAGATGGATCGCTGGAGCTTGCACATTTTGTTAGCACCTTTAGGATCGACAAAACCTTCGGGTTGCATCATATACAATTTTTCTTTAATAAATCCATTAAAGAATGCAGTTTTGTTATCCATTTGCCAGATTTCATAAAATGCGGCAATTGCTAACATGATTCGGACAGACTTAAGCATCGCTACGGGTGAGAAAGTCTCATCGTAGTCAACTCCTTGAACTTGTCGAAAACCTTTCGCAACAAGTCGAGCTTTGTAAACAGTAACATTACCGTCAGTGTCGGTCTTCCTCTTGAAGATCCATTTATTTTCGATGGCCTGCCGATCATCGGGCAAGTCAACCAAAGTCCATACTTTGTTCTCATACATGGATCCCATCTCAGATTTCATGGCCTCAAGCCATTTTGCGGAATCTGGGCTCATCATCGCTTCCTCATAGTTCGTAGGTTCATCATGGCCTAGTAACATGATTTCAAGAACCGGGTTGCCGTACCACTTTGGTGCGGAACGTATTCTGGTTGATCTACGACGTTCAGCAGAAACTTGATCTGAAGTTTCATGATCATCATCATTAACTTCCTCACTGATTAGTGTAGGAATCACTGGAACTAGTTTCTGTGATGTTCCACTTTCCAATTCGGGAGAAGGTACAATTACCTCATCAAGTTCTACTTTCCTCCCACTCACTTCTTTCGAGAGAAACTCCTTCTCTAGAAAGGATCCATTCTTAGCAACGAATATCTTGCCTTCGGATCTGTGATAGAAGGTGTACCCAACAGTTTCTTTTGGGGTATCCTATGAAGATTTACTTCTCCGATTTGGGTTCGAGCTTATCATGTTGAAACTTTTTCACATAAGCATCGCAGTCCCAAACTTAAAGAAATGACAGCTTAGGTTTCTTATCAAACCACAGTTCATACGGTGTCATCTCCACGGATTTAGATGGTGCCCTATTTAACGTGAATGTAGCTGTCTCTAATGCATAACCCCAAAAGCGATAGTGGTAGATCGGTAAGAGACATCATCGATCGCACCATATCTAATAAAGTACGGTTATGACGTTTGGACACACCATTACACTATGGTGTTCCAGGTGGCGTGAGTAGTGAAACTATTTCACATTGTTTTTACTGAAGGCCAAACTCGCTAACTCAAAATATTTTACCTCTACGATCATATCGTAGAAACTCTTATTTTCTGTTACGATGATTCTCCACTTCACTCTGAAATTCTTTGAACTTTTCAAATGTTTCAGACTTGTGCTTCATTAAGTAGATATACCCATATCTTCTCAAATCATCAGTGAAGGTCAGAAAATAACGATACCCGCCGCGAGCTTCAACACTCATTGGTCCGCATACATCTGTATGTATGATTTCCAACAACTCTGTTGCTCGCTCCACAGTTCCGAAGAACGGAGTTTTAGTCATCTTGCCCATGAGGCATGGTTCGCAAGCACCAAGTGATTCATAATCAAGTGATTCCAAAAGTCCATCACTATGGAGTTTCTTCATGCGCTTTACACCAATATGACCTAAACGGCAGTGCCACAAATAAGTTGCACTATCATTATTAACCTTGCATTTTTTGGCTTCAATATTATGAATATGTGTATCACACGATCGAGATCCAACAAACCATTTTCATTGGGTGTATGACCATAGAAGGTTTTATTCATGTAAACAGAACAACAATTATTCTCTAACTTACATGAATAACCGTATTGCAATAAACATGATCAAATCATATTCATGCTCAACACAAACACCAAATAACACTTATTTAGGTTCAACACTAATCCCGAAAGTATAGGGAGTGTGCGACGATGATCATATCAATCTTGGAACTACTTCCAATACACATCGTCACTTCATCCTTTAACTAGTTTCTGTTCATTATGCAACTCCCATTTCGAGTTACTACTCTTTAGCAACTAAACCAGTATCAAATACCGAGGGGTTGCTATGAACACTAGTAAAATACACATCAATAATCTGTATATCAAATATACCTTTTGTTCACTTTGCCATCCTTCTTATCCGCCAAGTATCTAGGGCAGTTCTACTTCCAGTGACCATTTCCTTTGCAGTAGAAGCACTTGTTTCAGGCTTGAGTTTAGTTTTGGGTTTCTTCACGGGAGTGACAACTTGCTTGTCATTCTTCTTGAAGTTCCCCTTCTATCCCTTTGCCCTTTACTTGAAACAAGTGGCCTTGTTAACCATCAACACTTGATGCTCTTACTTGATTTCTACCTTCGCCTGATTTCAGCATCGCGAAGAGCTCGGGAATTACTTTCGCCATCCCTTGCATATTATAGTTCATCACGAAGTTCTACTAACTTGGTGATAGTGACTAGAGAAATTTGTCAATTACTATCTTATCTGGAAGATTAACTCCCACTTGATTCAAGCAATTGTAGTACCCAGACAATCTGAGCACATGCTCACTGGTTGAGCTATTCTCCTCCATCTTGTAGGCAAAGTACTGTCAGAGGTCCTATACCTCTCGACACGGGCATGAGTATGAAATACTAATTTCAACTCTTGGAACATCTTATATGCTCCGTGACATTCAAAACGTTTTTTAAGTCCCGGTTCTAAGCCGTAAAGCATGGTGCACTAAACTATCAAGTAGTCATCATACCGAGCTTTTGTCAAAACGTTCATAACGTCTACATCTGCTCCTGCAATAGGTCTGTCACCTACGGTGCATCAAGGACATAATTCTTCTGTGCAGCAATGAGGATAATCCTCAGATCACGGAACAATTCCGCATCATTGCTACTAACATCTTTCAACTTGGTTTTCTCTAGGAACATATAAAAAATAAACGTGGAGCAACATCGCGAGCTATTGATCTACAACATAGATATGCTAATACTACCAGGTCTAAGTTCATGATAAATTAAAGTTCAATTAATCATATTACTTAAGAACTCCCACTTAGATAGACATCCCTCCGGTCATCTAAATGATCACGTGATCCAAATCAACTAAACCATGTCCGATCATCACGTGAGATGGAGTAGTTTCAATGGTGAACATCTTATGTTGATCATATCTACTATATGATTCACGCTCGACCTTTCGGTCTCCAGTGTTCCGAGGCCATATCTGCATATGCTAGGCTCGTCAAGTTTAACCCGAGTATTCTGCATGTGCAAAACTGGCTTACACCCGTTGTATTTGAACGTAGAGCTTATCACACCCGATCATCACGTGGTGTCTCGGCACGACGAACTTTCGCAACGGTGCATACTCAGGGAGAACACTTATACCTTGAAATTTAGTAAGGGATCATCTTATAATGCTACCGTCGTTCTAAGCAAAATAAGAAGCATAATAAGATAAACATCACATGCAATCAAAATATGTGACATGATATGGCCATCATCATCTTGTGCTTTTGATCTCCATCTCCAAAGCACCGTCATGATCACCTTCGTCACCGGCGCGACACCTTGATCTCCATCGTAGCATCGTTGTCGTCTCGCCAACTATTGCTTCTACGACTATCGCTACCGCTTAGTGATAAAGTAAAGCAATTACATGGCGATTGCATTTCATACAATAAAGCGACAACCATATGGCTCCTGCCAGTTGCCGATAACATTACAAAACATGATCATCTCATACAAAACCGTATAACTCATCATGTCTTGACCATATCACATCACAACATGCCCTGCAAAAACAAGTTAGACGTCCTCTACTTTGTTGTTGCAAGTTTTACGTGGCTGCTACGCGCTTAGCAAGAACCGTTCTTACCTACGCATACAAAACCATAACGATGTTTCGTCAAGTATGTGCTGTTTTAACCTTCACAAGGACCGGGCGTAGCCACACTTGATTCAGCTAAAGTGAGAGAGACAGACACCCGCCAGTCACCTTTAAGCAACGAGTGCTCGTAACGGTGAAACCAGTCTCGCGTAAGCGTACGCGTAATGTCGGTCCGGGCCGCTTCATCTCACAATACCGCCCAAGCAAAGTATGACATGCTGGTAAGCAGTATGACTAGTATCGCCCACAACTCATTGTGTTCTACTCGTGCATATCATCTACGCATAGACCTGGCTCATGATGCCACTGTTGGAGAACGTAGTATTTTAAAATTTTCCTACGATCACGCAAGATCTATCTACTAGATGCATAGCAATGAGAGGGGAGAGTGTGTCTACGTACCCTCGTAGACCGGGAGCGGAAGCGTCAAGTGACGCGGTTGATGTTGTCGAACTTCTTCGCGATCCAACCGATCAAGCACCGAACGTACGGCACCTCCGCGTTCAGCACACGTTCAGCTTGATGACGTCCCACGGGCTCTTGATCCAGTTGAGCTTCACGGGAGAGTTTCGTCAGCACGACGGCGTGGTGACGGATATGATGTATTCACCGGCGCAGGGCTTCGCCTAAGCACTGCAACGGTATGACCGAGGTGTGTTTTTGTGGAGGGGGGCACCGCACACGGCTAAAACAATTCAACTTGTGTGTCTTTGGGTGCCCCCCTGCCCCCGTATATAAAGGAGCAAGGGGGGAGGCCGGTCGGCCCTTGTTTGGTGCGGCTAGGGTTGCAATCCTACTAGGAATAGGATTGCAATCCTATTCCTAGTAGGAATCACCAAAAGAAGGAAGAGAGGGAAAGGAAAAAGGGAGAGGTGGCGCCCCCCTAATCCTAGTCCAACTAGGAACCCTAGGTGGGGCGCCGGCCAGCCCTATGGGCTGCCTCTCTCTTTCCCTTAAGGCCCACTATGGACCATCCCCCCTCGTAGGGGGTTCCGGTAACCCCCTCCGGCAATCCCGTTAAATCCGAAACTTTTCCGGAACACTTCCGGTGTCCGAATATAGTCGTCCAATATATCAATCTTTATGTCTCGGACATTTCGAGACTCCTCGTCATGTCCGTGATCTCATCCGGGACTCCGAACTACCTTCGGTACATCAAAACTCATAAACTCATAATATCGATCGTCATCAAACGTTAAGCGTGCGGACCCTACGGGTTCGAGAACTATGTAGACATGACCGAGACTCATCTCCGGTCAATAACCAATAGCGGAACCTGGATGTTCATATTGGCTCCTACATATTCTACGAAGATCTTTTATCGGTCAAAACCGCATAACAACATACGTTGTTCCTTTTGTCATCGGTATGTTACTTGCCCGAGATTCGATCGTCGGTATCTCTATACCTAGTTCAATCTCGTTACCGGCAAGTCTCTTTACTCGTTCTGTAACACATCATCTCGTGACTAACTCATTAGTCTTTTGCTTGCAAGGCTTATTGTGATGTGTGTTACCGAGAGGGCCCAGAGATACCTCTCCGACACTCGGAGTGACAAATCCTAATCTTGATCTATGCCAACACCACGAATACTTTCGGAGACACCTGTAGAGCATCTTTATGATCACCCAGTTACGTTGTGACGTTTGATAGCACACAAGGTGTTCCTACGGTATTCGGGAGTTGCATAATCTCATAGTCATAGGAGCATGTATAAGTCATGAATAAAGCAATAGCAGTAAAACTAAACGATCATAGTGCTATGCTAACGGATGGGTCTTGTCCATCACATCATTCTCCTAATGATGTGATCCCGTTGATCAAATGACAACTCATGTCTATGGCTAGGAAACATAGCCATCTTTGATCAATGAGCTAGTCTAGTAGAGGCATACTAGGGACATATTGTTTTGTCTATGTATTCACACATGTATCAAGTTTCCGGTTAATACAATTCTAGCATGAATAAAAGACATTTATCATGATATAAGGAAATACAAATAACATATTTATTATTGCCTCTAGGGCATATTTCCTTCAGCAACTTATTTGTGGCACTGCCGTTTAGGTCATATTGGTGTAAAGTGCATGAAGAAACTCCATAGTGATGGACTTTTGGAATCACTTGATTATGAATCGCTTGGTGCTTGAGAACCATGCCTCATGGGCAAAATGACTAAAACTCCATTTTCCGGAACAATGGAGCGAGCAACAGATTTATTGGAAATCATACATACTGATGTATGTGGACCGATGAGTGTTGACGCTTGCGGCGGGTATCGTTATTTTCTGACCTTCACTGATGATTTGAGCAGATATGGGTATATCAACTTGATGAAACACAAGTCTGAAACATTTGAAAAGTTCAAAGAATTTCAGAGTGAAGTAGAGAATCATCGTAACAAGAAAATAAAGTTCCTACGATCTGATCGTGGAGGTGAATATTTGAGTTGCGAGTTTGGTCTTCATTTGAAATAATGTGGAATAGTTTCACAACTCATGCCACCCGGAACACCACAGCGTAATGGTGTGTCTGAACGTTGTAACCGTACTTTATTAGATATGGGGCGGTCTATGATGTCTCTTACCGATTTACCACTATCGTTTTGGGGTTATGCTTTAGAGACAGCTGCATTCACGTTAAATAGGGCACCATCTAAATCCGTTGAGACGACGCCTTATGAACTGTGGTTTGGCAAGAAACCGAAGTTGTCGTTTCTTAAAGTTTGGGGCTGCGATGCTTATGTGAAAAAGCTTCAACTGATAAGCTCGAACCCAAGTCGGAGAAATGTGTTTTCATAGGATACCCAAAACAGACTGTTGGGTATACCTTCTATCACAGATCCGAAGGCAAGATATTCGTTGCTAAGAATGGATCCTTTCTAGAGAAGGAGTTTCTCTTGAAAGAAGTGAGTGGGAGGAAAGTGGAACTTGATGAGGTAATTGTACCTTCTCCCGAATTGGAAAGTAGTACATCACAGAAACTAGTTCCAGTGATTCCTACACCAATTAGTGAGGAAGTTAATGATGATGATCATGAAACTTCAGATCAAGTTTCTGCTGAACTCCGTAGATCAACCAGAGTACGTTCCACACCAGAGTGGTATGGCAACCCAGTTCTGGAAGTCATGTTACTAGACCATGATGAACCTACAAACTATGAGGAAGCGATGATGAGCCTAGATTCCGCAAAATGGCTTCAGGCCATGAAATCTAAGATGGAATCCATGTATGAGAACAAAGTATGGACTTTGGTTGACTTGCCCGATGATCGGCAAGCAATCGAAAATAAATGGATCTTCAAGAAAAAGACCGACACTGACGGTAATGTTACTGTTTACAAAGCTCGACTTGTTGTGAAAGGGTTTCGACAAATTCAAGGAGTTGACTACGATGAGACTTTCTCACCCGTAGCGATGCTTAAGTCTATCTGAATCATGTTAGCAATTGCCGCATTTTATGATTATGAAATCTCGCAAATGGATGTCAAAACTGCATTCCTGAATGGATATCTCAAAGAAGAGTTGTATATGATGCAACCAGAAGGTTTTGTCGATCCTAAAGGTGCTAACAAAGTGTGCTAGCTCCAGCGATCCATCTATGGACTGGTGCAAGCATCTCGGAGTTGGAATATACGCTTTGATGAGGTGATTAAAGCATATGGTTTTATACAGACTTTTGGAGAAGCCTGTATTTACAAGAAAGTGAGTGGGAGCTCTGTAGCATTTCTCATATTATATGTGGATGACATATTGTTGATTGGAAATGATATAGAATTTCTGGATAGCATAAAAGGATACTTGAATAAGAATTTTTCAATGAAAGACCTCGGTGAAGCTGCTTATATATTAGGCATCAAGATCTATAGAGATAGATCAAGACGCTTAATTGGACTTTCAAAAAGCACATACCTTGATAAAGTTTTGAAGATGTTCAAAATGGATCAGTCAAAGAAAGGGTTCTTGCCTGTGTTACAAGGTGTGAAGTTGAGTAAGACTCAATGCCCGACCACTGCCGAAGATAGAGAGAAAATGAAAGTCATTCTCTATGCCTCGGCCATAGGATCTATCATGTATGCAATGCTATGTACCAGACCTGATGTGTGCCTTGCTATTAGTCTAGCAGGGAGGTAACAAAGTAATCCAGGAGTGGATCACTGGACAGCGGTCAAGAATATCCTGAAGTACCTGAAAAGGACAAAGGATGTGTTTCTCGTATATGGAGGTGACAAAGAGCTCGTCATAAACGGTTACATCGATTCAAGCTTTGACACTGATTCAGATGACTCTAAGTCACAAACCGGATATGTATTTTTATTAAACAGTGGAGCTATTAGTTAGTGCAGTTCCAAGCAGAGCGTCGTGGCGGGATCTACGTGGGAAGCGGAATACATAGCTGCTTCGGAAGCAGCAAATGAAGGAGTCTGGATGAAGGAGTTCATATCCGATCTAGGTGTAATACCTAGTGCATCGGGTCCAATGAAAATCTTTTGTGACAACACTGGAGCAATAGCCTTAGCGAAGGAATCCAGGTTTCACAAGAGAACAAAGCACATCAAAAGACGCTTCAATTTCATCCGCGATCTAGTCAAGGAGGGAGACATAGAGATTTGCAAGATACATACGGATCTGAATGTAGCAGACTCATTGACTAAGCCTCTTCCACGGGCAAAACATGATCAGCACCAAGACTCCATGGGTGTTAGGATCATTACTTTGTACTCTAGATTATGTACTCTAGTTCAAGTGGGAGACTGAAAGGAAATATGCCCTAGAGGCAATAATAAAGATGTTATTTGTATTTCCTTATATCATGATAAATTTCTTTTATTCATGCTAGAATTGTATTAACCGGAAACTTAGTACATGTGTGAATACATAGACAAAACAGTATGTCCCTAGTATGCCTCTACTAGACTAGCTTATTGATAAAAGATGGTTATGTTTCCTAGCCATAGACATGAGTTGTCATTTTATCAATGAGATCACATCATTAGGAGAATGATGTGATGGACATGAACCATCCGTTAGCTTAGCACTATGATCATTTAGTTTTACTTCTATTGCTTTCTTCACGACTTATACATGTTCCTATGACTATGAGATTATGCAACTCCCGTATACTAGAGGAACACCTTGTGTGCTATCAAACGTCACAACATAACTGGGTGATTATAAAGATGCTCTACAGGTGTCTTCGAAGGTGTTCGTGGTGTTGGCATAAATCAAGAATAGGATTTGTCACTCCGAGTGTCGGAGAGGTATCTCTGGGCCCTCTCGGTAATACACATCATAATAAGCCTTGCAAGCAAATGACTAATGAGTTAGTCATGGGATGATGTATTATGGAACGAGTAAAGAGACTTGCCGGTAACAAGATTGAACTAGGTATTGGGATACCGACGATCGAATCTCGGGCAAGTAACATACCGATGACAAAGGGAACAACGTATGTTGTTATGCGGTTTGACCGATAAAGATCTTCGTAGAATATGTAGGAGCCAATATGAGCATCCAGGTTCTGCTATTGGTTATTGACCAGAGATGAGTCTCGGTCATGTCTACATAGTTCTCGAACCCGTAGGGTCCGCACGCTTAACGTTTGATGACGATCGGTATTATGAGTTTATGAGTTTTGATGTACCATAGGTAGTTCGGAGTCCCGGATGAGATCATGGACATGACGAGGAGTCTCGGAATGTCTGAGACGTAAAGATGGATATATTGGACGACTATATTTGGACACCGGAAGTGTTCCAAAAAAGTTTCGGATTTAACCGGAGTGCCGGAGGGGGTTATCGGAACCCCCCCGAGGGAGTATGGGCCATAGTGGGCCAATGAGGGAAAGAGAGGGGCAGCCCGTAGGGCTGGCCGCACCCCCCTAGGGTTCCTAGTTGGACTAGGAAAAGGGGGGAGGCGCCACCTCTCCTTTCCTTCTCCTCTTCCCCTTTCCTTTCCTACTCCTAGTAGGAATAGGAAAAGGGGGTTCCTATTCCTACTAGGAGTAGGAATCCTACTCCTAGGCGCGCCATACATGGCCGGCCGGCCCTCCCCCCTTGTTCCTTTATATACGGGGGTAGGGGCACCCAAAGACACAGAAGAAACATTGTTCTAGTCGTGTGTGGTGCCCCCTTCCACAGAAACACACCTCGGTCATACCGTTGCAGTGCTTAGGCGAAGCCCTGCGCCGGTAGCTTCATCATATCTGTCACCATGCCGTCGTACTGACGAAACTCTACTGTGAAGTTCAACTGGATCAAGAGCTCGTGTGACGTCATCAAGTTGAACGTGTGCTAAACGCGGAGGTGTCATACGTTCGGTGCTTGATCGATTGGATCGCGAAGAAGTTCGACTACATCAACCACGTCACTAGACGCTTTCGCTTTCGATCTACGAGGGTACGTAGACACACTCTCCCCTCTCGTTTCTATGCATCTGGTAGATAGATCTTGCATGGTCGTAGGAAAATTTTGAAATACTACGTTCCCCAACAAATAGGTCTATCACCTAGCAATGCATCAAAGACATAATACTTCTGTGCAACAATGATGATAATCCTCAGATCACGGACCCAGTCTGCATCTTTGCTACTAACATATTTCAACTAAGTTTTCTCTAGGAATGCATTAAAATTTAGGGGAACGGTAGCACGTGCCATTGATCTACAACATAGATAAGCAAATACTATCAGGACTAAGTTGATAATAAATTAAGTTCAATTAATCAAATTACTAAAGAACTCTGACTTAGATAGACATCCCTCAAGTCATCTAAATGATACATGATCCAAATCAACTAAACCATGTCTGATCATCATGTGAGATGGAGTAGTCTTCAATGGTGAACATCTCTATGTTGATCATATCGACTATATGACTCAGGTTCGACCTTTCGGTCTCCAGTGTTCCGAGGCCATGTCTGTACATGCTAGGCTCGTCAAGTTTAACTTGAGTATTATGCATGTGCAAAACTGTCTTGCACCCGTTGTATGTGAACGTAGAGTCTATCACACCCGATCATCATGTGTTGTCTCAACACGACGAACTGTAGCAACGGTGCATACTCAGGGAGAACACTTTTACCTTGAAATTTAATTAAGGGATCATCTTATAATGCTACCGCCGTACTAAGCAAAATAAGATGCATAACAGACAAACATCACATGCAATCAAAATATGTGGCATGATATGGCCATCATCATCTTGTGCTTTTGATCTCCATCTCCAAAGCATTGTCATGATCTCCATCGTCACTGGCTTGACACCTTGATCTCCATCGTAGCGTCATGGTCATCTCGCCAACTATTGCTTCTACGACTATTGCTAACTCATAGCGATAAAGTAAAGTAATTACATGGTGCTTGCATTTCATACAATAAAGAGACAACCATAAGGCTCCTGCCGGTTGCTGGTAATTTACAAAACATGATCATCTCATTCAATAACGTATAACTCATCACGTCTTGACTATATCACATCACAACTTTCCCTGCAAAAACAAGTTAGACGTCCTCTACTTTGTTGTTGCAAGTTTTACGTGGCTGCTATGGGCTTCTAGCAAGAACTGTTCTTACCTACGCATCAAAACAACAACGGTATTTCATCAAGTTTGTTGTTTTAACCTTCTCCAAGGACCGTCCGTAGGAAAAATCGATTCAACTGAAGTAGGAGAAACAGACACCTGCCATCCACCTTTATGCAAAACTAGGGAATGCGTTGTGGAGTAGTTATTAGATGGTGGGTTGCTAGAGTGACAGAAGCTTAAACCCTAGTTTATGCGCTATTTTGTACGGGGCCGATTTGGATCCAAATGTTTAATGCTATGGTTAGATTTTATCTTAATACTTTTCTCGTAGTTGCAGATGCTTGCGAGGGGGTTAATCATAAGTAGGAGGCTTGTTCAAGTAAGAACAGCACCTAGGCACCGATCCACCCACATATCAAATTATCAAAGTAGCGAACACAAATCAAACATGGTGAAAGTGACTGGATGAAATTCTCATGTCTCCTCAAGAACGCTTTGCTTATTATAAGAAACCATTTTGGCCTGTCATTTGCCACAAAAGGATTGGGATACCTTGATGCATACTATTTACTATTACCGTTACTTTCCCATTGCAAATTATCTTGCTATCAAACTATCTGTTACCAACAATTTCAATGCTTGCAGATATTACCTTGCTGAAAACCACTTGTCATTTCCTTCTGATCCTCGTTGGGTTCGACACTCTTACTTATCGTAAGGACTATGATTTATCCCCTATACTTGTGGGTCATCAATGGTCGATGAAGAAGAGGTAGTCATGGGCACAGCTGATGAATCAAAAGCTCCAAATGCCAAGGTCCCAATGGTAGGCCCATCTACCAGCAAAAGAAAGAGATCTTAACCAAATGCCAACGAACAAGATCCAGATGCACTGAAGAAAAGGAGAGGTGGGAGGTAGCCTTTCACAAATTTAGCTCAGTACATCTCTCATAATGATTACAACACTGAACCGAGAGAAGATTCATCTCAAAGGAAGAAGTGTCTACAAGCGATTCGATGCCACTGGGTGCGCAAGTGGTTTCACTATAAGATGGTTCATCCTCGGTTTGCCAAGAATTTTGCTTTCCATCCATCGTGGGGTGACTGCCGTGAAATTGGTCTTGTTTATGCAAGTGATCCTCAAGAAAGACCGCCACCTCCACTGGATGCTCATGAGTCGTCTCTCAAGACTCATGCATCCTATCCTGATGAGTTGGCCAAGTGCCTGAAGAATGCCGAAAAGAGAGTGAACAAAGCTGAAAGGAAAGATCTCGTGAAGAAGAAACTCGTCGCCTTATCAAGTCAGATGTTGACAAGCGAAAGGCTGAAGGAAAATCTGAACGTCGTACAAAGAACAAGTATGATCCTAGTTTTGCTACTTTAAAAAAGAAGAGCGCACCGAAGAGAAGGCCAGCTAAACCTGTTGAGAAACTTGTTGAAAGTGATTCCTTTGATCAAGATGATCCTCCACTCACAAGGGAATAAGTTGATCCAACTCTCTTCGAGCAAGTAAACATCACTACTTCCATGACACTACCTGATCTTCGAGCAATTGCAGCTCAAACTGCTCCTCCAAAGAAGATTACCCTGTAAAGGGAAACGCCTTGTACCACTGTCACTATGGTAGATCAGGTGAATACAACCCCTCATCCTAAGGTGATTAATTTGCAATACCTAGTTGTTGAACATCCTATAAGCACAGCTAAGCCAAGAGAGCAAATTTGAAAGCCTAAGGTGAAGTAAATCACTACTCCTGCCGATAAAAATGCTCCTCGAGCAAATATTGTGAAAGAAAAGGTTGGTCAATTTGCTCCTAAGTTGGCTCAATCATTGGCTTCGATGCCTCCGACTGAGAAAAATACAGTTCAAACTGCTCCTGCTGCACAGATTGATAATCCCTCTGATGCAACTCATTACTACAATCAAGTATTCATCATGGAGCAGCCTGACAGATTTGTGGAGAACTTGTTCGATGGAGAAGTGGCGTATTTGACAATTCCCCCTGAAGTAATTGCTCAAGCCACTGATCTGGTTCAAGACATGAGAGATGATTCTGTTGAAATCAATAGTCTTGCTACCCAGATTCAGGAGCTTAACACCCGTATGAAGGCTACAACATCCAAGTTTGTCATCAAATAACTTGAAGAATCTTTATGTGGATGTCAATAAAGCTTTGACTATCCTTTAGCACAGGAGATTAGGATTTCATTCTGATCTAGATCAAATTATTTGAAAGATCTGCCTCGGTCATCAAGCTCAAGTCACTGGCTATAATGATCTTGTCAAAGTGCATATCGATCCCTTGAAGCAAAAGAAGAAGAAGAAGAAGAAAATTGCTAAAAAGAATGCTCCTCCTCCGCCCACGAAAGAAAAGTCACTCGAGGTAGTGCCACGGAAGGAGAACTCTTCGGAGCCTGTAATTCCCTTGCAAGAACCAACTATGGATGCTCCTACTTCGCCAAGGCCAAATGAAACAGTGCCTATGGTTTCTCTAATTAATGAAGCAAATCCTTCTCAACAAAATGTTTTTGAAGAAGGTGAAATTCCTCAGCCTGAGCACCGAGTATCTCCCGCTCACTTTGAACCAAATGATTCAGTTCCTTCCTCTGCTCCTCAACATTCAATCGAAGAACATCCTCATCAGTCTCAAGTGTCTGGCAAACTAGTTGCTGATACAGTGTCTGCTCCATCTCCACTGTGAATTTCCATCAATAATTCATGAAGAATTTTAGATGTTAGACCTTCTGCAGCAAAGTCAGTTACTCTTCATCATTCATACTCTGTGATTAATGGGGATGAAGTGCTTTATGTTGAAGATGAGCTCAAATTTCCTTATCCTCGAGAGTGTCTGCCTTTATTCTCTAAAGGCGCTAGCGTCAAAGGGTCACTTTTCCATCGGAACACTCATCCTCTGTTCTTTCAACAAAGTCCATACAGCAAGCCTGGAACTTTTCGATCTCCTCGCTTCTGGACTAAGGAATAGGCCATTTATTATTCTTGGGTCCTCTATGACAATCGCGACATTTTCCCTCATGAGGTCCCGGATATCACTACTATGAAGAGCATTGGTTGTTTCAATCAAGTATTGCAAGACATCGAAGACTTTGGCCTCATGCATGTCTTTGCATATCAGTATCCGTGGAACGGAGAGATTGTTCTTTAGTTCTATGCTACACTATATATCTCTGGTGATGCCTCTGGTAGCACCAAATGGATCATTGAATGGATGAGTGAAGGGAAACGTATAAAATGCATAGCAATGAATTTAGTCTCTTACTTTCATTTCCCTGTATTTGAGCATGGCAAGTATGAAATTCGAGTTCACAACATTAATGCCATCTCCGATGAAGATTTCCGTTGCACCATGGACCAAGATAAAATTCGTGACTGCGACGGTCCTCCCCTACCAGAGCATTTGACCTTTGACAATCAGACTCTTTATCATATGCTCACTTATTCTATCTTTCCTATGGCAAAAATGAATGTTGATAATGTTATATTTGATGTTCTTTGAAACACCATTCATGCCATCTCCCAAGTATTCGTCTTTGATGTTGAAGACATGTTTCTGCACATTCTGAAGGATTCTGCACAGCATCCTAAAACCATCAAAGTCTTTGCACCTTGGATTCAAAAAGTGATGGATTATGCAATGAACACCGAATACTTAGATAAAAGCAGTCATAAAAGCTTTATTCCTTCGATTCGTCATACATTGCGAGTTATGGAAGATATTTCTATGGGCAAAGCACCAGTGTAAAGCCCTCCTGATTATCACACCACATTTGAAGGGCCACGGCTACCTCAGTGTGAACGCCAACCCATTACCCAATCTCCTTCACACCTTGAAGTGAGTTTACGTATGCGACAGCTGCTGTTGAAGCATATGGCTGAGGATCGCAGAGAAAAAGAACATTTGGCTGCCGAATTAAATGTCATCAACAACCGTAAGAAAATTGTGCACGTGATCACGGCTGAGAACAATAAATGTCTATGGAAATTGCTTCGGAAGTTCTTCTCCAAGAAACATCTCAACAACTCAGATCTAAAGGAACTCTATGAGTATATTGACCAAGGTTTCTCTACTGAAGACTTTCAAGATCGCGTCACTCCTCCTTTGCCAGCTCGCGAACCAACAACTGATTTACTTCAGTTTCAACTGCGCAAATTGCTTGACGAATCAGAAGCAACCTCTCCAACTGAGAAACTAGCTGAAGGAAATGTGCTTTCTTGCAGGAATCTACAAGCTGATCCAAATGTGCCCTCGTCCTCTCAACCTCAAGCAAGTCTCAAAGAAACATCTATTGCCGCCGATGATGAAGTCACTCCAGATACCTCTGAATCACAAACCTATTCAGCCAATTCCTCTGGAGATGCCTCTGAGTGAATCATATTCACATCCTTCTCACTCATGTTCTTCGTCACCTTTTGACACTAGTTGACAAAAGGGGGGAGAATTACATCGAGTTTCGATAGATTTACTCTAATGGTTTTAGATTTGCTCTGATCGATTTGAGTTTATTTGGTATTGTTTTATGAGACTTTTGTGCTCCATGCCTATTTGTGGTCTGATGTAAAACCTAAAATTCTGATCTGTGATGTAATATTAATAACCCCGCCTGCTGCACTATTTCTCTTGAAGCACTTGTTTTGCAGGTGGAATTATTATCAGAAGTTACGATTAATTGCACTAAATTCTCGATGGATTATATATCATCAGTGTGAATCATTACCTCGATTGAATGAAATATCCTCCATGCACTTCAATGAATTGCAGAAAACTTCATATCTTTTTCTTGACCCTGCATACATTTAGGGGGAGTATATTTCATCATCGAGCTAAGTAACGAAAAATCACTCCATCTCGATTTACTTTTCTCTTATCTATCTTCACTACGATGATTATCTGTTTTGTCAACAACCGTCCAAAAAGGTGGAGATTGTTCATGCAATGATAGTCCCCTTTTGTTTTGGAGTTTGTTGATGTAAACAGTATGGGACTTATGTGTTTGCTAGTGCACACAGAGTAACAGGTCCTGATGTATCGAGGAGTTTGATGCAAATGACCAAGATAATATTCCTGTGTTGCAGCGAAGGTTATCATCGAATATGATGTTAAGCAAGAGTGACCCGTAAAAATTGCTGAATTGAAGCAATTGGTTCGGTGTCTGTCCGAAGAAAAATGAATGCGTTCGCGGAGAATGAAGACGAGGCGAAGATGTAGCATTTATTTCGTTGTTCTTCTTCTTTCTTTGAGTCATAGGACCACCCTACTATTAAGAGGGGTGTAGCGTTTGAAAACTTTGATTCTCTAATGATAAACCCAAATCCTATGAAAGTTGTGAGAGAAATCTCTTTGTGTTCTGAGCAAATACTTGCCAGCAAGAGACTGTGGTCTTCTTCGCTGTGAGAGATTTGACTCAGACCAAGGAATTAGCATTACTTATTCCTCAAGTAATGTTATCGTTGTTCCAAAATCCGACCATTGTGAACGTGTCGGTTGGCCATTGGCTGGACCGCGTGTCCAAAATGGTCATTTCCCTTCTGGGAAGGCTGGGGCTATAAATAACCACCCTGCGCAGGCTTTGTCTGGTGGCTGCTCCGTTTTGATTCTGAGAAGATTGTTGAGCAACCCACTCTCTGTGCGATTTGAGTTTAAAATCCACCGAGTGAAAAAACCCTAAAGCCAAAGAATTAGATAGTGGTTCAGTATCACTGGAATCTAAGTTTAGTACGCTCCGCCTATTACTTTGAGAGCTGCAAACTCTCTAGACGGTTAGGTGTCAATTTCTTCGGAGACCAAGAGTGATTGTCGTTCTCGAAGAAGAAGTTTGTAAAGGTTCGGAGATCGCCTTCAAGTATCTACCACGAGTGATCGGCATTGGTTGAACAATCGATTGTCAAGGAGAATAGAGTGAAGAGAGTTTATATTTCGTGTTAAGTCATAGACCCTCCAACCAGACGTAGTCCTTGTGCAGAAGGACGAACTGGTCGAACAAATACCTTGTCGCCATCGAGCATCACCGATTACCTCTTTCACCCACGTTTACCTTCGATGCATTTTGTTCATGTGAATTGTATCAATGCATGACTTAGTTTCCTTTCGGTACTTAGTTTTAGTTCATTGTTGCCTGTTCTTTGTTCGTTCCGATGCTGGGTTCTGAGACTTTTAAGTTCTTCCGAAGAAAAATTAAAACTCCCATTCACCCCCTCCGGTAGACATACTTCGTTCCTACGGTTACATGCATTGGCAATGCATGCAACCTAGGGATCCAAGCATGAGCCAATGCATGCAACCTAGGGATCAGAGCATACGTGGTGTTTGCTTCAAAGTAAACAACAAAAATGTCATAATTTTTGCTACTCCCTTTCATCCATATATATAGGGCCTAATGCATTTTTCGAGACTGTCATTGACTATTGATAAGATGGAGTCCACGTTTTCTTTAATGCAAGCGCGCGTGGGTGGCCTCATCCACTTCTCCCACTCCCGTCCACATCTCGCCACCCTCGCTCCCTCGTCGGCGATAGAAAACCCTAGCTAGCCCGCGCGTCTGCCATGGGGTTCTTCAACAACAAGGGCAAGTGCAAGTTCGACGCCGGCACTAGCTCACATGCGCACCACTGTCGACGTCGGACGCCTTTGCATTGGTGCCGCAAGCGGGGAAGGCTCTCCAGCCATGGGAACGGCTCTACATCTCGGTGCATTGTGCGCGGTACTGTGTCGCTGCCATGGAACGACGTCCACCTCCCCACGATTGGCACCTCAACCCCCACTGCATCCCGATGCCGGCGGCATCATGGTCGCTGCTTGCGCACGCAGAGGAGGTGCACACATATCGTGCCCTCCTGACGCCGGAGTAGCGCCACGATCCTTCATATGCCAAACTCCTCCAACTGGGAAGTCTGGTTCGCCACCGATCACGACGTGCGCCGTCGTGGCACCGTCCATCTTGACGATGGCCATGCACCGCCGCCCCCGATGGTGGTGCACGAGGACGAGGAGGCAGAGATGGCATGACAGGCCGCACTTGAGGAGGCACTCCATCACACCCTCGAGGAGTCCCAGCGTGAGGAGGATGCGCATTGGCCAAGCATGGAGGAGGCACTCCTGCTATCAGCGGCGGGCGACTGTGTCTACCCTCCGACACCATTGCCACTGCCTGAACTAGCGTTGGCCATGCCCAAGATGGAGCCCATGGAGGCTGTGTCAGAACCACCCGCCGTCAAGGAGAGGTAAGCTTGGACTACCGTCCTTTGTGAGCGTGCGAGCGAGGCGGCCATCTGGATGACAGCCATGCCGAAGCAGGAGGCGGTATACCTCGAGTAGTGGAAGGCACGCGCGCTGGCGGGGGAGCGAAAAATGCAGGCGGAGCGCGAGGAGTAGGAGCGGCGTGCCCGCTGGGCATGGAAGGAGAAGAAGCGTGCGCCATGCAGCACAGTCGACGGTTGAGGAAGCGGCGCGGGCGGCATACCACCCTTCTACGACCTCAACGGCGATGACAACGCCTAGGGGGTGCGTGCTGGGGTGGCTAGGAGGCGACGTCTTTTTTAGTTTTAAATGTATGTTTAATTATATTTAAGTGTTTACATTTAATTATATTTTAATGGACTTTGGTCAGCGATTGACCATCGTTTTAATGTATAATTATGTTTAGTTTGTTTGCGTGTTTTAAACTTTATGGCTATTTAGTTTTATTTAAAGACCACACGGATAATGTGTCGGCGCCAGCCGACCCAAACCAAAAAGCAGACACACCCGTCACTCGGTCGACCTAAACGGCCAAAAAACAGACAAAAACCATGTCCATTTGCGTCGACGCGTTGGAGTTGCCCTTTGGGAGTAGGAGGGTCTTTGAAGTGGAATTTCTGTCTAAAACTGTCCACGAGCATATGAGGTGAGGGTGATGTCCTTGAAGATACCCTTGGAGGTCCCCGCAAAAAAAAAAAAAAAAAGATACCCTTGGAGGTGTTACGATGCAACCTTTTATCATTACTTGTGTTTGGTTTTCTTTCTCTTTAAAGAGATCCCATGTAAATGTATTCCAGCGCAGTTTCAGTCCGATACCGTCCACTCCCCCGCGAAACGAATTACTGAGCCGAGCGAACACGTCCAACCCCCGTCCCCCACGAGCTGCGGCGCTAATGGCGGAGGCCCCTGATCTCGGAAGAATATCATACGAAAACCAACATTTGATGAAAATTTTGTGGAAACCATATTTTAAAGTTTTGAAAAATTCTGAAAAAAAAATATAAGATGTTAGGAAGGTGATGACTTGTTGCCACGCAAAATTCAAAGTTGAAACACATTGCGAGATGTGAGCTAAAAAAGACAGATTTAGTCCTGAATAGTGACTTTACTATTCAACGATTTTGTTTTTTTCATAGCTCACATCTCGCAATGTGTTTCAAATTGAAATTTTATGTGGCAATAAAACTTCATCCTCTTAACATCCCAGATTTTTTCGAGACTACAAAACATCTTTGTTTCGTGGTTTTCAGCGGTTTTCACTTAATGTTGGTTTCCGTATGATATTCTTCCCCTGATCTCCCGTCGTGGGTACCCCTCAAAAAAAAAATCTCCCGTCGCAGGTCTCTTCCTCCAAGGTCCCCACTTGAGTATGCAGCGGCGGAGACATGTCAGGAGCAGCGAGCAGACTGTGGCCTTAGTTCTCCTTTTTCCCAGCCGTGTTTTTTCCCTGCGCATGGCCCATGGGTTCATGTTTCCTTCCCTGCGCCATGGCCGACGGGTTCCAATTTTCTTCCCAGCTTTCCCTCTTACCGTTACATTTGATCTGGTAACCAAACAGATTTTGGTTTTTGTCCATACCGCTTACAGTAAGCGTGTAAACCCATTGCGTTTACGTTGACGTTACCAATCTGGAACCAAACACCTCCTAGATGTTATCAAGAAGAAAAGAAGAATTAACAGATTTCATCATTAACTGCTCTTCATATGTTTCTAAAAAGATTGCTGACGGATCTGATCTTGTAAACTAAAAGCCGTGGAATATGCAAGAAAGCTGCAATATTCCTAGAGTAGTCAGCCCGCAGTTGCCAACAAACAGATTACAATGTTCACCACTTCAGCTTGAAGGCTTGTCTGTTTCACCACTAAAGCTTGAAACTTGGAAGACCAAATTGAATGGCAAGAGCTCCGACTACTTGAAACGATTAAAATTGGCATCCCAGTCGCTGGCGTATTGCAGTTACTTGGATGACGATTTGCGCTTCTTTTTGGAGTGTGATTCTTCGTTGCTCGCAACATACGACTCAATTTTCACATTTTCCTCAGCTTCACTATTTCTGAATTTCTTTGCCTTTTTCTGCAAATAGAAAATAATGCAATTATTTGATGCTATTACAGTTGTGGAAATAATGCACGTACTCTCCGTCAAAAAACACAGCTCGTACTTCAAAACAAGTTAAAAAGAACAGACACGAACTAAATATGTAAAGCATGAAACAATAACGGTTATGTACCTTCAAGGATTTTGTGATATCAGCAATCTCATTGTTGTCCTTAGTACTTTTGGCAGATTCAGATAGACCAGCAGTGTTCTCCTGAAACAAATAACAAGATTTAGTAGCTTTACAAGAGAAAGGGAAGCCCTGATATATAAATAAATACACAAAAGGAAAATCTGACCTTCGGTGGAATAAATGCAGCTTCTCTCTTTCTTTTCTTTTCTTCTGATTTCTCTGATTGCTTATCTAGCTTCTCTTGCCATTTCTTAGCTGACTTCTTCTTGTCACTCATGAAATACTCGCCACTCTCCAGTTCAAGATCAATCTACATCCAGATTGACAAATTAAACAATGGCGTCACATAACTAATAAAACTATCCAGCGGAAATGAACATTTCCAACTCCCAACAGTACAACAAATGTTTTTATTGCCTATACATGTTTTGCTTCACTCAAATTCAAATTGCTTGGAAAATAACATTAATGAATCATCTGTATAGGATGGACAGCTGCTGATCCCATTAAGATAAATAAAGGCGCAGGACAAGACCGCTAACCACATAACAACTCATGAATGAACTGGTGAACTCAGTATGTCGAACTGTACAACAACCCTGGAAACAATGAAAGAAACAAACAATTAACTTTACCTTGCTAGGCTGCTGAGGCGGCGGAAAGGGTGTGTATTGTTTTTTCTCCTTAGTATTGGGCTTCTTTTGCTTGACATTCTTTCTGGAAAACAGCAAATAATGAGGTGTAAGATGCACAATATAACTTTTAGAGATTGTAACTTCCGAGCAGAAATATGATGCAAGTTCCTTACTTCTTAAAGTTGGGGAGAAACCTGTCCCAACTTTCAGTGGCTAGGGCGGGATTTTTAGCCAGCTCGCGTTTAATTAGGAGTTCCTGCTTAGTTTAGTAAAACTCCATAAGAAGTCCTATTTTACATTCCTTCAGATATTATATCTAAAAAACAAAACAAATCACCTTAATGTGGTATACTGGATGCTTTATGTTCTTTATACAATCCTCTACAATCCTCCGGACTTGTTTCAGTCCCTTAAAGGAACCCATGGCAGCAACAGTATTTCCCTTTCATGATGGAAAACACACAATAATGGCAGTTAATAACACCACTATACAGAGTTGAGGTGGACCACAATGTAACTTTAAATGCAGTACAAGGAAAGAAATTAAGCACACCTGAACTAAGATGTAGCAGCCAGTCAAAATCTCTATAGCCTGTAGTGACATAGAACATGTTAAGAAAGGGGTGTTTATTAATTCTAAAAGAGATTCATCCATAGGACAGCAACCATGTGAGAAAATTACCTTGAGGGTGGACAGGTTAGGGCCTAAAAGGCGTTCTCTCCTTTTGACAAATCTTTCCTGTGGATAGCACGCTGTTAGTTTTCTGAAACCATCTCAAAAAAGTTTGCCGAAACTAAAAGATAAATTCATTAACATTGACAACAGAGTACAAGTCCCGGTGCCACATACAAACAAATGATTCTCAGAGCGAACTTTATAATAAGAATAATTACATAATACACAGGATCAGAGAAAGGAAAGAAACCCCATATTAGCTTACAAAAACCAGATGTGTGCATATTTGGAATCACGAAACTCTTATGTTGGTAACGAAGTACAGCACATGTGACTCTGAACAGTAAGAAATTAGTGATGATTTAAGACAACCTTAACTCACTAAGTCACAATTATTGGTTCCCTAGCTCAACATCGGTGACGTTATCAACCTGATATCTCTGACAAGTGAAAAGTGGCCTTAAATATCTACTCTTTATATCACTAGTTTTCATGATATTTTAATTTGCGAGTTCTGGCTTACTACATAATGTTTGTATATATGAAACCAAATGTTATTGTGTCCTAGTCCCATGGCCTCTAGACCCAATCTTCATCAGTATGATTGTCCCTTCATCTTTGACTAGACTAGAATGATATTTGATTGCTTGCAGAACCTTGCAAACCCAACTCTTATGCTGAGTGTTGTTATGATGTTGTGTTACTTTCAGTTTAACAACCAAGCAGATCAGATCCACAATGCTGTCTTCTAGGCTGTTGCCGAGGGAAGAACTACAGAATCACTAATCTAGGCGGGAAGTCATCAACTGATCAATATCACACTACAAAAAAATAGTTTGCGATCACATCTAGGTACCAGCTTATGCTCTGTTCTCTCTTTTTTTTTGCTCCCTCTTCTTTTTTGCATACCAAGAGGGAGTTGCAATGTATGCATGTCAAATTATTTTTTGTGCATTGGTCAGAATTACAACATCCAGATAGTGTTTCCAAAGCTTATGCTCTGTTCTCTCTTTTTTCTCCTCCCTCTTCTTTTTTGCATACCAAGAGGGAGTTGCAATGTTATGCATGTCAAATTATTTTTTGTGCATTGGTCAGAATTACGACATCCAGATAGTGTTTCCAAGCACAATTTAGGATTGTTGTCAAACAGATTCTGCAAATATCAAATATCATGCCAACAAGCTTATTTCAGTCCCACTTAACTTCACTGTGTGCTTCTTTTGGCTATGTAAAAAGCGGTAGGTCTCACTTTTGTGTGTTCCATATAATGCAAGGCTAAAAGTAACAATGCATTTGTTACATTTTTAACCACTGTCATACCACTGTCGCTCATCTAGATTGCCTCTCTTTTTACCAAACTATGCATGTAGACGCTAACAAATACGGCAGCTAGATTAGTGCGCACATCCCGCCTCAAGAGACGTGCCCAGGGCACGTCCCAGCCACTAGTATCTATAAACATGGGAACAGCAGAGGCTTGGACAGATGAACTACCAAATATAGAACATACAAAAATATAAACTATACACCGACATTCTAGTTATCTAGTAGTAGTGGTGCCATTAAATGGTCCTATGATAACCTTATGTCATTGGTTACGTCATTTACTTTTGGCAATGCAATTGCTCATCTTGTCTTTGCAAAGTTTCTCCTAGCGGAATATTAACGTAATCAAGATATAATCAAAGCAATCCCTTCAAATGAACCAAGAGGTACATAACTGAACTTGAACAATGAAACAAAGTGTACCTTGTTTCTTATGATGCTACCAATCTTGACGATATCACAGTTCATCTCATCATTGAGCACTTTAATTGCCTGTGGGGAAACACAATAGAAGTTTATGGATGATAAAACTACTCCTGAACAAGGAGTCAAGGTGTGTTGGTGATCATACAATATGTGTATGCGGAAGTAGATCACGGGTGGCAAAAGATGCAATATACCCAATTGGATAGGGAAACTGCCCCTCACAATTTCAATACAGCCTCCACAAAGCATGGAATACAAATTGCATAACAGGTAAAGGGCTTGGTAACAGAAACAATGCATACTTGAGGTGCAGGGACACTCCGCGACAAGAGTTTTATCAGGTCCCTAGCCTTGAGAATAATGTAGGGGTCCCTGGTCTTCCTGGTGGTGGAAACCGTCATGGATCCCTCCACCTATGCGCAAAATCAAGAGAAATACCACAGAATCGTGTCACTAGAAATTAATTAAGAACACTCCAAAGTACAAAGACAACCGTAACTAGTCGTGGCATACCAAATTGAGCTCGCATGACACTCCAAACTCCTTCAGTGCGCCCTTCACAATCGGCCATGTCTCCTGCAAATACTTCTCTGCACCCCCAAACAATTCACACACTCAGTAGACTAGAAAACTAAAATTAACTCCTAAGGCCTCATTTGGCATACGAGGTTTGGAGGGGTTCTGAGAGGATTTTCCATGTGCGACCCACAATCCCCTTGAATCATCTTTGGTCCATTTGGCACACGAGGTTGCCCTGGCCCAGTCCACCCGATCCCCTTCCGATTCTTCCCGACCCAAGCGGTTTAGACGGCACGAGGAGACCCTCGCGGAACTGAAGGCACGCAAGTGCCGCCGCCCCAATCGACAGCTACGACTGCGAACCCTGGTCTCCCGTCCTCAATCGACGGCCTCTCCCCGAGAACGTGACGGCGTCCCAGCAGGCGGAGTGCCAGCCACAGGCAGCGCGGAGCTCGACGCCGACCTTCCAGGCTGGATCTCTACCACTCCAGCCAGGTATGGGCCCTCTATGCCTCTCTTCTACAACTAGGGTGGCCTGATGAGGTCCTGTACAAGGCTTGGGTTCTATTTCATGTCATATTTATTAGTCCTTCCTGTATAATGCGTGTGGTTGATGCTCAGGTGACTTAGTTTCAGTAGGACTGTTGCCTAAATTATTTAAATGGTCATATTGTAGTTACAGTAATCTTGGGCATGTCTCATGGAGATTTGCACCTTTTCTTCGATTCAATTACTCAAAGTGACTTACTCAAAGCACCTTCTTACTATGCTGACTAATGCATCTTGCTGATGCTCATTTCAGTCATCAGTTAACTTCCTACACACTAAACAGTAGATATTATAGTAATACTACTCCCTCCGTTCCCAAATATTTATCTTTCTAGAGATTTCAACAAGTGACTACATACGAAGCAAAATGAGTGAATCTACACTCTAAAATATGTCTACATACATCCGTATGTTGTAGTCCATTTGAAATGTCTAGAAAGACAAATATTTCGGAACGGAGGGAGTAGAATTTATCACATACACAATTCTTTTACACAAGAATAGACATTGAATTATGTGTATTTGGGCCAGGATATACAATAAGAAATCCCGTGTATTTTGCTGGGGCTTAATGTGAGCTGTGCAGTTTCCAACTTGTAGATGTGTGTGCTAATGATGTTGCTATTTTTGGCTTTTTTTATGTGGACTCAAGATCAATGTTTTCTTGCAGAGTTATTAGGAGTATTTGCTGCTTTCCGGGCTGGAGTTAGATGCTAGCAAAGGAAAGATCTCAATTGCCAACGATAATATGAAATGCAGCTAGCGAAATACAAATGTGGATACCACCATCTGTTAAACTTGGTTGTAACAGAATATTGTGCTGGGGACCTGTTGTTTTGGCCAATATAGCACTAGCTAGTATTATTGTGAGGACCTGTTGTTTTGTAGGTGACGCCCTTAGTTTTGCTACTTTGCATATTCTGGGAGCAAGTACAAGTGAGGTTATATGTTATTTTTGTTCACTTGATATCTGCACTGCCCCTCCTTGCATAATCTGCATATCTCACATTGACCAGAAACATTTTTTACTTAGTGATGGTATCTGCACTACAACTCTGCCTATGTTGTCTCAACATAGCCGGTCTCCGCCTATGTTGTCTCAACATAGCCGGTCCCAAGCCCGGGTAAAGGAGGAGGGTTGTGTTAGGCTTGGCGAGCCAACGTGAAAACTCAGCTACTCTTATGGAGATGAAACCCAAAAGATTTTCGTTGGGGCGTAACCCTCTCAGCGACGCGCCACATCGGAACCCGGGTGTGGTGTCAAATGGGCAAGGGCCGGGACGTCACCCCCTTGGTGGCGCGCCGTATCTTGATCTGGATACGGTGGCAAGTGAGCGAGGATCGGGTCGTCGCATCCTTAGTGGCGCGCTACATCGGCGCCCGGATGTAGTGGAAAATGAGCAAGGGTCTTCGCATTTGACTCGACGAGTGCGAGGGGTAAGGAAGCTAGCCGAGCCTAGGAGGATCCGCTTAGGTAGCTGGAACGTAGGGTCCCTAACAGGGAAGCTTCGGGAGCTAGTCGATGCAGCGGTGAGGAGAAGTGTTGATATCCTTTGCGTCCAAGAAACCAAGTGGAGGGGACAGAAGGCAAATGAGGTGGAGGGTACCGGCTTCAAGCTGTGGTACACCGGGTTGGCTGCAAACAGGAATGGCGTAGGCATCTTGATCAACAAGAGCCTCAAGCATGGAGTGGTAGACGTCACGAGACGTGGGGACCGGATTATCCTGGTCAAGCTGGTAGTTGGGGACTTAGTTCTCAATGTTATCAGCGCGTATGCCCCGCAAGTAGGCCACATTGAGAACACCAAGAGGGAGTTCTGGGAAGGCCTGGAAGACATGGTTAGGAGTGTACCGATTGGTGAGAAGCTCTTCATAGGAGGAGACCTCAATGGCCACGTGGGTACATCTAACACAAGTTTTGAAGGGGTGAATGGGGGCTTTGGCTATGGCACCAGGAATCAGGAAGGAGAAGATGTCTTAAGCTTTGCTCTAGCCTACGACATGATTGTAGCTAACACCCTCTTTAGAAAGAGAGAATCACATCTGGTGACTTTTAGTAGTGGCCAACACTCTAGCCAGATTGATTTCATCCTCTCGAGAAGAGAAGATAGGCGTGCGTGCCTAGATTGTAAGGTGATACCTGGAGAGAGTGTTGTACCTCAACATAAGCTGGTGGTTGCTGACTTCCGCTTTCGGACTCGTGTCCAGCAGGATAGGCGTGCCAAAGTCGCTAGAACGAAGTGGTGGAAGCTCAAGGGGGAGTTAGCTCAGGCGTTCAGGGAGAGGGTCATTAAGGAGGGCCCTTGGGAGGAAGGAGGGGATGCGGACAATGTGTGGATGAAGATGGCGACTTGCATTCGTAAGGTGGCCTCGGAGGAGTTTGGAGTGTCCAGGGGAAGGAGAAGCGAAGATAAGGATACCTGGTGGTGGAATGATGCCGTCCAGAAGGCGATTAAAGAGAAGAAAGAGTGCTTCAGGTGCCTGTACTTGGATAGGAGTGCAGACAACATAGAGAAGTACAAGATGGCGAAGAAGGCCGCAAAGCGAGCTGTTGGTGAAGCAAGGGGTAGGGCGTATGAGGGCCTCTACCAACGGTTAGGCACGAAGGAAGGGGAAAGGGACATCTATAAGATGGCCAAGATCCGAGAGAGGAAGACGAGGGATATTGGCCAAGTCAAATGCATCAAGGACGAAGCAGACCAACTCCTCGTGAAGGATGAGGAGATTAAGCATAGGTGGCGGGAGTACTTCGACAAGCTGTTCAATGGGGAGAATGAGAGTTCTACCATTGAACTTGATGACTCCTTTGATGAGACCAGCATGCGTTTTGTGCGGCGAATCCAGGAGTCTGAGGTCAAGGAGGCTCTAAAAAGGATGAAAGGAGGCAAGGCGATGGGCCCTGATTGTATCCCCATTGAGGTGTGGAAAGGCCTCGGGGACATAGCGATAGTATGGCTAACCAAGCTTTTCAACCTCATTTTTCGGGCAAACAAGATGCCAGAAGAATGGAGACGGAGTATATTAGTACCAATCTTCAAGAACAAGGGGGATGTTCAGAGTTGTACTAATTACCGTGGAATTAAGCTGATGAGCCATACAATGAAGCTATGGGAGAGAGTCATTGAGCACCGCTTGAGAAGAATGACAAACGTGACCAAAAATCAGTTTGGTTTCATGCCTGGGAGGTCGACGATGGAAGCCATTTTCTTGGTTCGACAACTTATGGAGAGATACAGGGAGCAAAAGAAGGACTTGCATATGGTGTTCATTGACTTGGAAAAGGCCTATGATAAGATACCACGGAATGTCATGTGGTGGGCCTTGGAGAAACACAAAGTCCCAGCAAAGTACATTACCCTCATCAAGGACATGTACGATAATGTTGTGACAAGTGTTCGAACAAGTGATGTCGACACTGATGACTTCCCGATTAAGATAGGACTGCATCAAGGGTCAGCTTTGAGCCCTTATCTTTTTGCCTTGGTGATGGATGAGGTCACAAGGGATATACAAGGAGATATCCCATGGTGCATGCTCTTTGCGGACGATGTGGTGCTAGTTGACGATAGTCGGACGGGGGTAAATAGGAAGTTAGAGTTATGGAGACAAACCTTGGAATCGAAAGGGTTTAAGCTTAGTAGAACTAAAACTGAGTACATGATGTGCGGTTTCAGTACTACTAGGTGTGAGGAGGAGGAGGTTAGCCTTGATGGACAGGTGGTGCCTCAGAAGAACACCTTTCGATATTTGGGGTCAATGCTGCAGGAGGATGGGGGTATTGATGAAGATGTGAACCATCGAATCAAAGCCGGATGGATGAAGTGGCGCCAAGCTTCTGGCATTCTCTGTGACAAGAGAGTGCCACAAAAGCTAAAAGGCAAGTTCTACAGGACGGTGGTTCGACCCGCAATGCTGTATGGCGCCGAGTGTTGGCCGACTAAAAGGCGACATGTTCAACAATTAGGTGTGGCGGAGATGCGTATGTTCAGATGGATGTGTGGCCACACGAGGAAGGATCGAGTCCGGAATGATGATATACGAGATAGAGTTGGGGTAGCACCTATTGAAGAGAAGCTTGTCCAACATCGTCTGAGATGGTTTGGGCATATTCAGCGCAGGCCTCCAGAAGCCCCAGTGCATAGCGGACGGCTAAAGTGTGCGGAGAATGTCAAGAGAGGTCGGGGTAGACCGAATTTGACATGGGAGGAGTCCGTTAAGAGAGACCTGAAGGATTGGAGTATCACCAGAGAACTAGCTATGGACAAAGGTGCGTGGAAGCTTGCTATCCATGTGCCGGAGCCATGAGTTGGTCACGAGATCTTATGGGTTTCACCTCTAGCCTACCCCAACTTATTTGGGACTAAAGGCTTTGTTGTTGTTGTTGATGGTATCTGCACTACCCTTGCCTGCGCATGCTCCTTATGTTCTGCATACACTTCACTCAAACATCTACTCCCAATGTTCTGCTAGGGCACTCGCTCAATTTGCAATTGTGAGTCATGGTGTTTGCTGGAAGGATACTTGAGTGAAAATACACAAAATTCAATGGTTGTTCTTCTAACAAAAAACTCAGTCTGTGCTTTTAAATATGATGTCGTTTTACTTGGAAAGATTGCATTTTTAGACGTTTGCACTATGTTATCCAAATATGTCAATCCCTGCCTGCCAAACAAGTTTTTCATATGAAGGGAACTGTGGCTGGAGGGGTTTGGGGGTTTCAAGGGGTTTTGAGGGGATTGGGTGGAACGAAGGGATTCACCCAATCCTCTGAAATCAAACCCCCCCCCCCCCCCTTCCCCAAACCTCCCCAATCCACTTCTACCAAACAAAGACTAACGAATCGCACGAGGATGAGGGTGAGGGAGGGATTGGGCACCTCGGTATTGAGGGAAGAGGGTGGAGAAGGAGCTGACTTCCAGCAGGCCGCCCTCGTTCCAGGAGGGGTCGAATTTCTCCACCGTCCAGCGGTCGATGGTGGGGTCATCGTCCCACGGCTTCTCCTTCTTGTGCTTCCCCTTCCGCTGCCAGTTCTTTACCTCCGTACCTTCGGCCGCCGCATTCGCTTCGTCCGCCGACGCCATGACGGCCGGGAGAGCTAGGATTTAGGTGGCTTTGTAAGGGGAAAAGGAGCTCGAGGAGGCGGGGTGGTGTCCAGGCTGCGAATTAGGGTTGATGGTATTGCCGCCGACGGGAGGGGAGGAGAGTGGGGACGCTTCTGAGGAGGAGTGGGAGCGTTTGGGTTTGGGCCTTCTGCGTTTGGGCCCAGCCCAAATTTTATCACTTCACTGCCAGACCCCACACGCCCGATGTCAATATATCCGTTCCTTCTCCCTCACGCTTTCCTCAAAAATAATAATCTCCTCTTCAGTTAGTTTGAGGAATGCGCTTTTATTTGTCGTAATTTTGCTTCAGTTAGTTTTCAACACTGCCTAGGGAAGCCAACATGGCGGTTGATATGCTGGCTACTACTCCCTCCTTTCCTAAATATAAGTCTTTCTAAAAATTTCAACAAGTGACTACATACGGAGCAAAATGAGTGAATCTACACTCTAAAATATGTCTACATACATTCGTATGTTGTAGTCCATTTGAAATGTTTAAAAAGACTTATATTTAGGAACGGAGGGAGTATGTCGGAGGACTCGCGAACCATTGTATGGCAGTCCGAGCCTTCGGGTTTTTTGTTAGACATTTTGTCAGAAGATGTAGCCCTTTTTGCTCATGAAATATAAACCGACATGATGGCATTTCCCTCAAAAAAAAACAATAATCTCCTCTTCCACCTCAAAAAAAACCTCTTCAAAGAGAACCGGCGCCTAGGGTTTCTAGGCGACTCGGTTGGCGATTAGGGCTTTGGGTTCCCTAGGTGTTCCACCTCGCTCCTCCCGGTCCTTTGGCCATCCAGCAGTCCACCTCCCCTCTAGGTCTAGGTTTTTCGCGGCGTCCAATCTTCTCGCATGCGGTTCTTCTCTGGTTACACCATCTCGCATGCTTCGCCGCGGCCGGTTGTGCCCAGATCGGGTGGGCGGTCGTCTTTCCGGCCGCCGGGGGACGAGATCTAATGGAGAGGATGGAAGGGATGATGCGGAACCTGAAGTTGTCGGTGAGGGAGAGGACGGCGGTTACGGTGACCAGGGCAAGGGAGGAACCGATGATCTTTGCGGATCCACAGGCGGTGGGAAGGGTTTTCTCGAATAAAATGGCGTCGTCGGAGGCGTTGGCACAATCACTGGGGAGGGCGTGGTGCCCGAGCAAGGGCCTGACCTGCAAGGATCTGGGAGACAATACGTTCTTGTTCACGTTTCGGCAACCTTCTGGGAAGCGGAAGGCCTTGGAGGAGGGCCCCGGATGTTTGACCACGATCTCCTAGTAATGATCGATTATGATCCCACGAAGACGGTGTGTGAGATGGAGTTCGTTATTGTCCCTGTTTGGATCAGGGTCAAGGGCTTGCCAGTGGGTATGATGAATCAAGTGATAGGGGAGGCCATTGGAGAGAAGGTGGGGTAGTTCGTGGAGATGGATGCGAACGAAGATGGTACGGCGGCGGGGCAGTTCATTAGGGTGAAGGTTAGGCTGGACATCTGTGAACCTATTATGTGGGGGGTCTTTGTGCCAGTCGAGGAGAAGAACAAGGAGGTGAGGGAGAAGTGGTGTGACTTTCAGTATGAGTTCATGCCAAACTTCTGTTATGTTTGTGTTATGCTTGGGCACATGAGGGATTCCTGCAGTCTACGCGAGAGCGCCCCTGATCCGCTTGAGTACGGGGCCTGGCTTCGCTTCATTCCACCAAAGAAGCCAAGCTACAGTGAGAAGGCCAGTCATGGAGGGTATGGGGGAGCATGGCGGAATAGCAGGTGGAGTGGTGGCTCCGATAGCTGGGGCAGTAGCAGAAGCAGTGGTTCTTGGCGCCAATCCGAGGAGCGATCCGCTGGGGAAGAGAGGGGCGGGAAGATGGTGCGGAGGTGAGTGGTGATAACGGAGGGTGAGGTCCCAGAAGGTAGGGGCACAGGGACCAAGGCCATGCAGGCCATGCACGTGGATCGCAGTTCACATAGTCAAGTGGCGAAGGATGGGCAGTCCCTGATGCCTATACAACCCAGGAGCACTTTAAGAGGAAGAAACCAGTAGCAAACAAGAAAAAGGGTCTGTTGTTGGGACCTGCGCCTGGTTCCAAGAGGGGGCCGGACAGAACATCGGGGGATTCTCTGAAGGAAATATGCCCTAGAGGCAATAATAAAGTTATTATTTGTATTTCCTTATATCATGATAAATGTTTATTATTCATGCTAGAATTGTATTAACCGGAAACTTAGTACATGTTTGAATACATAGACGAAACAGAGTGTCCCTAGTATGCCTCTACTAGACTAGCTCATTGATCAAAGATGGTTATGTTTCCTAACCATATACATGAGTTGTCATTTGATCAACGGGATCACATCTTTATGAGAATGATGTGATGGACAAGACCCATCCGTTAGCTTAGCAACTTGATCGTTTAGTTTTACTGTTATTGCTTTCTTCATGACTTATACATGTTCCTATGACTATGAGATTATGCAACTCCCGAATGCCGGAGGAACACCTTGTGAGCTATCAAACGTCACAACATAAGTGGGTGATTATAAAGATGCTTTACAGGTGTCTCCGAAGGTGTTTGTGGTGTTGGCATAGATCAAGAATAGAATTTGTCACTCCGAGTGTTGGAGAGGTATCTCTGGGCCCTCTCGATAATACACATCATAATAAGCCTTGCAAGCAAATTACTAATGAGTTAGTCCCGAGATGATGTATTACAGAACGAGTAAAGAGGCTTGCCGATAACGAGATTGAACTAGGTATAATGATACCGACGATCAAATCTCAGGCAAGTAACATACCGATGACAACGGGAACAACGTATCTTGTTATGCGGTTTGACCGATAAAGATCTTCGTAGAATATGTAGGAACCAATATGAGCATCCAGGTTCCGCTATTGGTTATTGATCGGAGATGAGTCTCGGTCATGTCTACATAGTTCTCGAACCCGTAGGGTCCGCACGCTTAACGTTTGATGACGGTCGGTATTATTAGTTTATGTGTTTTGATGTACCGAAGGTAGTTTGGAGTCCCGGATGTGATCACGGACATGACGAGGAGTCTTGGAATGTTTGAGACATAAAGATCGATATATTGGAAGCCTATGTTTGGACATCGGAATGGTTTTGGGTGAGTTCGGACATTTACCGGAGTACCGGGGGGCTACCGGAACCCCTCGGGGAGTATATGGGCCTTATTGGGCCTTAGTGGAATAGAGGAGGAGGCGGACAAGGTGAGGCCCCCCCCTCCCCAAGCCCAATCCTAATTGGGTGGGGGCGGGGCCCCTTTCCTTCTCCCCCCTCTCTTCCTTCCTTACTCTCCTACTCCAACTAGGGAAAGGGGGGAATCCTACTCCCGCTGGGAGTAGGACTCCCCTAGGGCACGCCATAGAGAGGGACGACCCCTCCCCTCCTCCACTCCTTTATATATGTGGGGAGGGGGCACCCCATAGATACACAAGTTGATTTTAGTCGTGTGTGGTGCCCCTCTCCACAGATACACACCTCGGTCATATCGTGGCGGTGCTTAGGCGAAGCCCTACGACGGTAGCTTCATCATCACCGTCACCACGCCGTCGAGCCGACGAAACTCTCCCGTGATGATCAACTAGATCAAGAGCTCGTGTGACGTCATCGAGCTGAACGTGTGCTGAATGCGAAGGTGCCGTACGTTCGGTGATTGGATCAGTTGGATTGCGAAGACGTTCGACTACATCAACCGTGTCACTAGACGCTTCCGCTTTCGGTCTACGAGAGTACGTAGACACACTCTCCTCACTCGTTTCTATGCTTCTCCTAGATAGATCTTGCGTGATCATAGGAATTTTTTTGAAATACTACGTTCCCCAACATTCTCAAGGCACTTCGACAAAGGTTCTGAAACCAGATGTGTCTTTACTTCCGGGCGGTCAGTGTAGTGTGCAGACCTCTGAGGCGGGGCTGTCGGAACAGCCCTGTGGGGACCAATGAAGATTATTTCCTGGAACTGTCGGGGGCTTGGGAACCAGCCGGTAGTTCGTAGCCTTCTGGATCTCCAGAGGGAGGAAGAGCCCGACATTCTCTTTCTATTGGAGACCAAGTCTTGGGAGAAGGAGATGGAGCCGTTGCGTTGGAAACTGAAGATGCCACACATGTTAGTGCAAAATTGTGTTGGGAGGTCGGGGGGTTTGGCTCTGTTCCGGAGGAGGGGTGTTGAGGCAGAGCTTAAGTGGAAGGGGCGGTACCATATTACTGTTGAAGTTTCGGGGGAGGATGGTCGCAGGTGGAGATTAACAGGGTTGTATGGGGAGTCAAAGGTGGGCGAGAAGGGGAAGACTTGGAGGTTGTTGAGGAACCTGAATGCGCAGTCCAACCTACCATGGATGTGTGTGGGGGATTTCAACAAGATCCTATTTGCTGGTGAGAAGGAAGGAGGGCCGGCTCGGGCCCAGGGGGATATGGATGCGTTCCACATCACGCTTGAAACATGCGCTCTTGATCATTTGGGGTTCTCTAGAGACCCATTTACTTGGCGAAACAACTGGCATGTGGATACTGGTTATACTAGGGAGCGTCTGGATCGGGCAGTTGCAAACATGGACTGGCGTTGTATGTTTCCTCTCCACAAGGTGATCAACGGTGACCCGCGTCACTCCGACCATCGACCGGTGATTGTCTTGCTGAAAAAGCAAGATTCCAGAGCCCGTGTGGGGACTGAGCCTACGTGCTTCTGATTTCAAGCCAAGTGGCGGATGGAGGAGGACTGCGTGCAAATTGTTGAGGAAGCATGGAACTCTGCCTTTGATGATCCGGGGTGCACTGTGAAGGAGGCTATGAAGAGGGTTGGCGCTTTCCTAACGAGATGGGACAAGGAGGTTTTGGGTGAGCTCAAGGGGCGCATTAAGAATGCTCGTCGTGAATTGGAGAGATGTCGGCGTGGGCCCATCAACCAACAATAGATCAATAAGGAGCAGCTGTTGCGGTATAAACTGGCTAGGTTGGAGGACCAGTATGACATCTTCTGGCGGCAGTGAGCTCATGCACATTGGTTGAAGGAGGGGGACAGAAACACGGGCTTTTTTCTTGCCTTTGCTTCGGAGAGGTGCAGGGGGAATGTGATTAAGAAGCTTGACGATGGGAGGGGAGGTGTAGTGGAGAAGGAGGAAGAGCTAGGGCACTTTATATCTAACCATTACAAAAGTTTGTTCACCTGTGGTGCAGGTCCACTCAACGATGACATTCTCCAACACGTCCTGGTGTCTGTCACGCCAGCGATGAACGAAGGCCTACTTCTCCCTTTTTCTCTTAAGGAGGTGAAATCGACCCTGGATTCGGTTGGAGATCTCAAAGCTCCCGGTCCGGATGGCATGCCCAGGATTTTCTACAAGAAATTTTGGCACTGTGTTGGGCAGAAGGTGCAGGATGAGGTATTGCAAGTTCTGAACGGTGGTGATATGCCGCCAGGTTGGAACGAGACTACCATAGTGCTCATCCCCAAGGTGAAGGATCCAATGAGGATAACTGAATTTCGCCCGATTAGCCTCGGTAATGTGATCTATAAGCTTATTTCCAAGGTTCTTGCAAACCGGCTGAAGGTGTTGTTACCCGACATCATTTCTCCTTCCCAGAGTGCTTTCGTGCTGGGGCGTATGATTACTGACAACGTGCTGCTGGCTTATGAGCTGACTCACTATATGCAGAACGGTAAAGGGGGCCGGGACGGGCTTGTTGTTGTTAAGCTGGATATGAGCAAATCTTACGGCCATGTGGAATGGTCTTTCCTGGAACGTATGATCCTGAGAATGGGCTTTGCTATTCCTTGGGCTCAGTTGATCATGAGGTGTGTACGGTCGGTCTCCTACCGAGTCAAGGTGAACAGACAACCGTCCGATTCCATTTTGCCAAAGAGGGGTTTGAGGCAGGGTGACCCCCTCTCGCCCTACCTCTTCATCTCGCGTGCAGACGCATTCTCCGTTCTGTTACACAAGGTGGACCTCGATGGCTCTTTGGAGGGGTACAAATCTGCCCTGGGGCCCCGCGGATCAACCATCTGTTCTTTGCTGACAATTCCCTGATTGTCATGAAAGAGAACAGCCACTTGGCGACTAAACTCCGGGAGCTCTTTGCATTGTATGAAGCTCATTATGTACAAGTGATTAATAAGGACAAGTCGGTACTGGCAAGGCTACGAAACGTGTAGTTCTTCATGTGCTCGGGATCCCACGTGAGTCCAAGAACCAAAGGTACCTGGGTCTTCCAGTGTATCTAGGGAGATCAAAGAAGAGGGAGTTCGAGTACCCCAAGGAAAAGATTTGGGCACAGATTCAGGGATGGAAGGAGGGACTTCTCTCGGCTGGGAACGAGATTTTGATCAAAGCCATTGCTCAAGCGATCCCAACCTACGCAATGTCCTGTTTTGATCTCACCAAGGCATTATGTGAGGAGATTGGGCAGCTTATCTATCGGTACTGGTGGATTCAACAAGAGGATGAGAACAAGTGCCACTGGATGTTGGGAACGCATGACACGATCCAAGAAGGATGGAGGGCTTGGTTTTAGGGATTTGTATACTTTCAATATGGCCATGTTGGCACGCCAAGGGTGCCGCCTGCTACAGAATCCGGAAACCCTTTGCGGCCAAGTGTTGAAGTCAAAGTACTTCCCTCACACATCTATTCTTGAGGCGGCCCAGGTGCGTGGAATGTCGTACACTTGGCGGAGTATCCTACGGGGCATGGAATTGCTGAAGGAGGGTCTGATCTGGCGTGTGGGCGACGGGGAGTCAATTGATATGTGGCTCGATCCCTAGATTCCGAGGGGAACGACTCGGCGTCCTTCATCGATCAGAGGGCAGGTGGTGCTGTCGAAGGTGGATGATCTCATAAACCCTGCCATAGAGCAATGGGATACTGAGTTGATCTCGGACCTGTTTGGACCTCAAGATGCACAAGATATTCTGTCTATCCCTATTCGCCCCTGAAGGAAATATGCCCTAGAGGCAATAATAAAGATGTTATTTGTATTTCCTTATATCATGATGAATGTCTTTTATTCATGCTAGAATTGTAATAACCGGAAACTTAGTACATGTGTGAATACATAGACAAAACAGTATGTCCCTAGTATGCCTCTACTAGACTAGCTCATTGATCAAAGATGGTTATGTTTCCTAGCCATAGACATGAGTTGTCATTTGATCAACGGGATCACATCATTAAGAGAATGATGTGATGGACAAGACCCATCCGTTAGCTTAGCACTATGATCGTTTAGTTTTACCGCTATTGCTTTCTTCATGACTTATACATGTTCCTATGACTATTAGATTATGCAACTCCCGTATACCGGAGGAACACCTTGTGTGCTATCAAATGTCACAATGTAACTGGGTGATTATAAAGATGCTCTACAGGTGTCTCCGAAGGTGTTCGTGGTGTTGGCATAGATCAAGAATAGGATTTGTCACTCCGAGTGTCGGAGAGGTATCTCTGGGCCCTCTCGGTAATACACATCATAATAAGCCTTGCAAGCAGATGACTAATGAGTTAGTCACGGAATGATGTATTACGGAACGAGTAAAGAGACTTGCCGGTAACGATATTGAACTAGGTATAGAGATACCGACGATCGAATCTCGGGCAAGTAACATACCGATGACAAAGGGAACAACGTATGTTGTTATGCGGTTTGACCGATAAAGATCTTCGTAGAATATGTAGGAGCCAATATGAGCATCCAGGTTCCGCTATTGGTTATTGACCCGATATGAGTCTCGGTCATGTCTACATAGTTCTCGAACCCGTAGGGTCCGCACGCTTAACGTTTGATGACGATCGGTATTATGCGTTTATGTGTTTTCATGTACTTAAGGTACTTCGGAGTCCCGGATAATATCACGGACATGACGAGGAGTCTCGGAATGTCCGAGACGTAAAGATTGATATATTGGACGACTATATTCGGACACCGGAAGTGTTCCGAAAAGTTTCGGAATAAACCGGAGTGCCGGGGGGAGGTTACCGGAACCCCCCGGGGAAGCTATGGGCCCTAATGGGTTTTAGTGGAAAGAGAGAGGGCCGGCCTGGGCTGGGCCGCGCGACCCTCCCCCTTGGTCCGAATTGGACAAGGAAAGGGGGGGGGGGCGCCCCTTTCCTTCTCCCTCTCCCTCTCCTTCATTCCCCCTCTCTCCCTCTTGGTGATTCCTACTAGGAATAGGATAATAGGATTGCTCCTCTAGGCGCGCCATAGGGGGCCGGCCAGCCTCCCCCCTTGCTCCTTTATATATAGGGGTAGGGGGGCACCCTAGAACACACAAGTTGATCTCTCCAGCCGTGTGCGGTGCCCCCTCCACAGAAACACACATCGCCCATTGATACGTCCAAAACGTATCTATAATTTCTGCTTGCTCCATGCCTCTTTTGGGTGATATTGCTATGTTATTTATACACTTCCATACACTTTTGATCATATTTGGACTAACCTATTAACTCAGTGCACCCCAGTGCCAGTTTCTGTTTTCGGCTATTTTTGTATTTCAGGTTTTCACATTACGAGAACTGCCAGAAAAAATCGAGAAAAATTATATAAAAAATCAGCGTTCCGGAAGCTTCCATGCGGCCAAAGTAGGGCCGGAGGGGACCCACAGGGGCTCCAGGTGGCCTGCCCACGCGGCCCCCCATGGGCCGCGCCGGGGGGGGGGGGCGCCTGGGCACCCCTGACCCCCTCTGATGCCCCCCTTTGGCATATATTTAAAGCGTGTCGAGGAAACCCTGAGTCCATACCCCTTTTCTCCAGACGCGATTCCGATCTCCGCCGCCATCGCCATCAAGCTTCGGGGGACCAGAATTCCTGCGCCGGCACTCTGCCGGGACGGGGAAGTGCCCCCGGATTCATCTCCATCGACGTTGCTTCCTCCCTCCATGATGCGGGAGTAGTTCCTCCTCGGGGCTGAGGTTCTTACCAGTAGCTATGTGGTCAATTCTCTCTCCCATGATGTGATCTTCGTTGTGATCATAGGCTATGTTAATCTAGGGTGATCCCATGATATTTACCCTTCCTCTATGTATTGGATTGATGTACTCACTTGTCTTTATCTAGTATAATCCCCGAGACCAAGGTGACAGCGGTCTATTGGACATGGATTAGAAAAGTATTTTCATGAGTGATTTCCTCTCTTGTGTGTTGATTGAAGATTGAGAGTCTCTTGGTGCTTGTCTTTGACTATCCTTTAGATATGTTGTGGTGATTGTGGGACTCTCTTTGGATGGTCGCGGTGACATTGGGAAATCCTTAGATTGAGAACTACGAACTTTGAGGTGTGCTTTTGTAGCCCTACATAATTCTCGTCCTCTCTTGACCACGAAGGAATGACCTCCGAGTGTGTCCCCTTTGCATGTTTTATGGGAAATATCATGTGATTCGATTATGTTAATGTTGTTGGGAGTTGCCACTAGTGAAAGTATGAACCCTAGGCCTTGTTTCCACCATTGCAATACCATTTGTGCTCACGTTTACCACTTGTTTGCTTGCTGCACTTTTTATTACAGATTTATATTACTTTGCTTTGCCACTCCTATCATCCATATTTTACCATCTCTTCGCCGAACTAGTGCACCTATACAACTCCTAGTTGTATTAGGTGTGTTGGGGACACAAGAGACTTCTTGTATCTTAGTTACAGGGTTGCTTGAGAGAGACCATCTTCAACCTCTACTTCCCTGAGTTCGATAAACCTTGGGTTACTCACTTAAGGGAAATTTGCTGCTGTCCTACAAACCTCAGCGCTTGGAGGCCCAACATAGTCTACAAGAGTAGAAGCGTGTGTAGACATCAAGCTATTTTTGGCGCCGTTGCCGGGGAGGTGAGCGCTTGAAGGTATATCTTTAGATCTTGCAATTAAATATTTTTGTTTCTTGTTTTTATTTCACTAGTTATGTTTATGGAAAACCGTGCTATTGAATCGTTGCTTGCGGGAAGACGCCCCACACCTGTGGTGGTTGCTCCTCCCCCTACTGAAATTGTGCCCTATAAAATACCAGCTGGTATTATCGATTATGTTTTGGCTGATCGTTATGCAGGAGACAGACATCCCGGTGAACACTTGCTATATCTGTCACAACTATGTTCATTATTTAAGCTTGCAGGTGTATCAAGGGAGTTTGTCATGAGGAAATTATTTGCCTTGTGACTGAAAGGAAAAGCATTGGAATGGTATAGGCTACTAAATGACTCTCACCTGCTGGAGTGGGAAGAGATCCAGTCTCTCTTTTACTCCAAGTTTTATCCTCTTCATGAAGTCCATGAGAATAGGAATTATGTTTATAATTTCTATCCTCATGACGGAGAGAGCATAGCTCAAGCTTGGGGGAGACTGAAAACGTTAATGCTAAAATGTCCTAACCATGGGCTCCCCAAAGATATGATTATTACTAATTTCTATGCGAGGCTTTCTCGACAGGATAAAGATTTGCTCGACGCTTCCTCTATGGGTTCTTTCACAAACAAAAAGATTGATGCTAAATGGGAACTCCTTGAAAGAATTCAACGCAACACTGAAGATTGGGAGATCGACAAAGGTAAAGAGTCAGGTATAATTTATGAGTATGATTGCATTAAGTCCTTTGTTGAAACTACAAGTTTTAATAAGTTTAGTGCTAAGTTTGGGCTTGATTCTCAACTCCTTTTTGATTTCCTCAAATCTTTTGCTTCACATCTTAATATGCCTAAGGAGGATTGGATCAAGTATCATAAACCTTTTAAAGAGACTTGCAAAGAAAATGAAATTGTTCATGATGATTGCAACATGCATGATCCAATTCCTAAAAATGAAGTTTTATATAAGCATGTTAATTTTTGTGGAGTGGATAGACCTTGTGAAAGGCTTATGATTGAAGAAGAGAAGTATTGTAAGCAACATAAGCATGAAAGAACAATCACTTGGGTCAGAGATTTAAATGAAATTGCTAGAGAATTGTGTGACCTTTATCCTTTTACTTGTGAACTTTGCCGTATAGAGGGTCACTTTAATTTTCAATGCATGAACTTTCAAAACATAACTGTTAACCGGTTGTGTGATAACATGATCACCTCTGATCTTTATGATGAGCTTATGTTATTTTTGATGTGTGAAGAGTTATCAGAAAAGACTTCATGGCTAGATGTTAATGCCATAGGAATAAAAAACACTTTGCAAAATTGCCATCTCTATTGTGTTGTTAATTGCCATGAAAATGATTACATAGGTAAGATTATAAAGGAGGGAACTTTACCAAAGTATAAAAATGTCTCTTATATTTCTGCTAATAAAAAGGAGAGTTTCTCCCAAGTTTCCCCTATTGTTTCTAATGATAAACCAGGATATGTGGAGAAGCATCTCCAACCACTCCCTCCTAAGGTTAAGAAGAAGAAAAAGAAGAGGAGGAGGAATAGGAGCAAGAAAGAAGAAGAATGGGTATCAACCTGGCCTGAGCATATTCCTCCCATCAACTTTTATCCTAACGATTGTAAGTTTAAAGAAGAAGGTGAAGTTTATTGCCTTAATTATCATCTTGATGATACGTCCGTAGGTACTATTGAAGATGATTTTGATTATGATATGCATGTTACTTATTGTGATTGGGAAAATGATGATAATGCTACTTATGATCTTGAAAATCTTTTTGGTACCAACTCTGAAAGTGATGATATGGGAAGCTCTAAGCTTGGGGATGATAGGATTGCAAATCCTTTACCCACTAGTGATGTGATAATTGATAATTCTTTTGCTAGTAAGAATAAAGACAACATGATTACAAATATAGTTGCTAGCAATGATAATGCTCTTCTCTACTATGATGATGTCATAACTCCAACCTATAGTGATTACAAAGGTACCTATGACATAAGGAGAAATTATCCTTATGAAACTTGTCATAATCATGGAGGGAATTACTCCCTTGTTGAACACCACCCTCCTAATACACAATTAATCTATAGTGTTCAAGTTGTTTATGATAGTCCTACTCCCACTATTACCAATGAGAAAGATTATGCTTATGTGGAGAGTAAGAGTGCCTTTTTGCATGTGGATCATGGTAACAATGCTTTACGTGATGCTTATATTGTTGAGTTCATCCATGATGCCACTGAAATTTATAATGAGAGAGGGAGACTTGGTTCTAAATATTTAATAATAAGAAGTTTCCTCTCTTTATGGTGAATATTTTGAAGTTATGCTTGTTTTGCCTTCCTATGCTAGTTGCTTTGTGCTTCAATGAATTATTCTATTGCAATATTCCTATGCATAGGAAGCATGTTAGGCTTAAATGTGTTTGGTATTTGCTTCTTGATGCTCTCTTTTGTTCTTCAGCTCTTATTCCTACGAAAGCATCATTAAAGTCTTAAGCCTATCTTTATGGCTATAAAGAAAGAGCTCTAGGGAGACAACCCTTGTTATGTTTACTTTCAGTTTTAGTGGTCTTGATGTTTGTTACTACTGTAGCAACATCATTGTATCTCTATTTTTCAGCTTTGTGCCAAGTTTAGCCTCTGATTGCAAGAAAGATCAAAAGTTGTGACGTGCTGTCCAGGAAATAGATTCTGTCCTTGGATAGAAAAATTCGTATAAAATCACCAGATCATCTTTTTGGTCTGAATTTTTTCGACAGCGTGCTCTATACAATTGTCTTTCGTGCGTCTGTTCTGAGTTTTTTTATTAGAGTTGCAGAAGTGCCCCGAACAAATCATTTACTACCTGCTGTTCTGTTTTTCACAGATTCTGTCCTGTTTTGCCTTTCCTTCATTTTGCAAACCTAGAGCTTGCTTTTTCTTTGCAAAAACCTTTTGGCAATCTTGAGAAACAGTAGAACTTCAAGAATATCTTCATTTCCAGCAAGGAGCAATTATTTTATTATGGGTACTAACCTCGCTAATCAGATTATGATGAGTTATGTATGAAGGGAGTTTTCAAGTGTGCGAGGGAAGATGATAAAAAGATTCAGGAGTGTCAAACGCTCAAGCTTGGGGATGCCCCCATGCACCCCCAAGAAATATTCAAGGAGACTCAAGCGTCTAAGCTTGGGGATGCCCCCGTGCATCCCCTTCTCCATCAACATTATCAGTTCGTCCTTCGTTCCACTATATTTTAATCACTTCATGTGTTATGTGCTATGCTTGGAGCGTCTTGTTTTAGTTTTCCTTTTAGTTTTCTTTAGCTTTTCATAACGAGTTGGAACTCAGCTTTCTTTATGTGGGAGAGAAACATGCTCCACTTCTACCTAGAACATAACATAGAATTTGCATGTGTATCTTTGCTGTGTGTGTTCTTTGTCTTTTAATAGCTACTGTCATGCTTAGCTCTTAACTTTCATGCTTATCTTTTTAAAGAGCTTTTGTTTAGTTGGTTGCTTGAACTCTCTTTAGTTATCATGTTTATCTTATTAAGAGAGTTTGCTTCCGTTGCATTGGTTGATATGTCTATGATAAAGATGCTACGTGCATAATGGCGCTTAGTAGTTCATGTTTTCTTATGGTTAGTCTCAAATAGCTGGGGGGTTCCCAATGTGTTATTGGAGTACCAACATGATTTGTTTGCCTATGATGTGGTATGGTTTAGTAATATCTTCCTTCAAAGAATTTATTTTGATTGACTTGGCGTATGCTCACGCATATTTAAGACTGTAAAGAAAGTCTGTCAAGCCTTGATGATCTTTTGTTTCTGAGTAGCGATATAACTTCCATGCCTGATTCAATGTTGCTTTGTCGCTCTGCATGATTATGACCGTCATTGCTCTTTTAGTTGGTCGCTCCCAGTCTTTTGCTAACCTTCGCCTATACTAAGCGGACTGACTGCTTGTGCATCCAAAATCCTTTAAACCAGTTATGCCATATGAGCCCACCATACCTTCCTATACATGGTATTTACCTGCCATTCCTAACGAAGACTTTCATGTACCATCTCGAAATTATTCAAAAAAGCATTTCTCTTTTGTGCCTATGTTTTAGCTCATGAGGAAGTAGTAGTTAATTCATGATCTTTTTAAGTTGGACAAGCTTCACCCCGGGATTGCATGTCTAATGTGCAAACCCATAATACGAGAAGGAACTGGCATAGAGTGCGCCCGACTCATTAAAAAATTATACAACAAACAAACCCTCCTTCACGCTTTGTTTATGAGAAATCAGAAAACTTTGGCAGTGATAAACAAAGGAGATTAAGAGGATGTGATCGTCCTCATTCGGGAGCCGTTCCTCGAAACTTGTCCAGCTCAAGAAGTGATTGAGTTATCTGCTAGCATTCGTTGACAAAATATGCATATTCTAAAAAAATAACTATTACCTCTGTTTTTAAAACCAAGAGCTCTGGTACATGTTTAGTTTTTGTTTCCGACCACGGGTTTTCAACCTTGCCAGCAAAAGCCACGGTTCGAGAGTCTCCACCTTCTTTCTTTAAAGCACCAACTATTGAGAGCATGATTGTCATTCTGAGTGTAATGTGCATTGTCCCAAAGTACCATTGTCTTTTGCATGATTATGATATCGTTTATTCTGAAATCATTGTATCTAGTCGTCACTTAAACTTTGGGGGTGCCCCTGCATTTATGTTTTGCTTCACTAAAGGGGGCAAGCTAGATATCACTTTATCATATTTGCACATCATGTTCATTACAAATCTATTTGATGTTTCAATACCATATTGTAAAACTTTCAGTTCTTTGTGATTTTCTCATGAGGCAACTTAATTACTATAGATTCATTGTCTCAGTAAGCTTTTGTCATATGACTATGAAAAAGTCCTATATGGTTAATAGCATGTCACCACAGAAATTATTCTTGTTATCATTTATCTACTCGAGGACGAGCAGGAATTAAGCTTGGGGATGTTGATACGTCCAAAACGTATCTATAATTTCTGCTTGCTCCATGCCTCTTTTGGGTGATATTGCTATGTTATTTATACACTTCCATACACTTATGATCATATTTGGACTAACCTATTAACTCAGTGCACCCCAGTGCCAGTTTTTGTTTTCGGCAGTTTTTGTATTTCAGGTTTTCACATTACGAGAACTGCCAGAAAAAATCCAGAAAAATTATATAAAAAATCAGCGTTTCGGAAGCTTCCATGCGGCCAAAGTAGGGCCGGAGGGGACCCACAGGGGCTCCAGGCGGCCTGCCCACGCGCCCCCCCTGGGCCGCGCCGGGGGGGGGGGGGGGGCTGGGCACCCCTGACCCCCTCTGATGCCCCCCTTTGGCATATATTTAAAGCGTGTCGAGGAAACCCTGAGTCCAGACCCCTTTTCTCCAGACGCAATTCCGATCTCCGCCGCCATCACCATCAAGCTTCGGGGGACCAGAATTCCTGCGCCGGCACCCTGCCGGGACGGGGAAGTGCCCCCGGATTCATCTCCATCGACGTTGCTTCCTCCCTCCATGATGCGGGAGTAGTTCCTCCTCGGGGCTGAGGTTCTTACCAGTAGCTATGTGGTCAATTCTCTCTCCCATGATGTGATCTTCGTTGTGATCATAGGCTATGTTAATCTAGGGTGATCCCATGATATTTCCCCTTCCTCTATGTATTGGATTGATGTACTCACTTGTCTTTATCTAGTATAATCCCCGAGACCAAGGTGACAGCGGTCTATTGGACATGGATTAGAAAAGTATTTTCATGAGTGATTTCCTCTCTTGTGTGTTGATTGAAGATTGAGAGTCTCTTGGTGCTTGTCTTTGACTATCCTTTAGATATGTTGTGGTGATTGTGGGACTCTCTTTGGATGGTCGCGGTGACATTGGGAAATCCTTAGATTGAGAACTACGAACTTTGAGGTGTGCTTTTGTAGCCCTACATAATTCTCGTCCTCTCTTGACCACGAAGGAATGACCTCCGAGTGTGTCCCCTTTGCATGTTTTATGGGAAATATCATGTGATTCGATTATGTTAATGTTGTTGGGAGTTGCCACTAGTGAAAGTATGAACCCTAGGCCTTGTTTCCACCATTGCAATACCATTTGTGCTCACGTTTACCACTTGTTTGCTTGCTGCACTTTTTATTACAGATTTATATTACTTTGCTTTGCCACTCCTATCATCCATATTTTACCATCTCTTCGCCGAACTAGTGCACCTATACAACTCCTAGTTGTATTAGGTGTGTTGGGGACACAAGAGACTTCTTGTATATTAGTTGCAGGGTTGATTGAGAGAGACCATCTTCAACCTCTACTTCCCTGAGTTCGATAAACCTTGGGTTACTCACTTAAGGGAAATTTGCTGCTGTCCTACAAACCTCTGCGCTTGGAGGCCCAACATAGTCTACAAGAGTAGAAGCGTGTGTAGACATCAGCCATACCGTTGCAGTGCTTAGGCGAAGCCCTGCGCCGGTAACTTCATCATATCCGTCACCACGCCGTAGTGCTGACAAAACTCTCCCGCGAGGTTCTACTGGATCAAGAGCTCGTGGGACGTCATCAAGCTGAACGTGTGCTGAACGCGGAGGCTCCGTACGTTCGGTGCTTGATCGGTTGGATCGCGATGAAGTTCGACTACATCAACCGCGTCACTAGACGCTTTCGCTTTCGGTCTACGAGGGTACGTAGACACACTCTCCCCCTCGTTGCTATGCATCTGGTAGATAGATCTTGCGTGATCGTAGGATTTTTTTTGAAATACTACGTTCCCCAACAACCCCGGCTTGGAGGACAGTGTCGCTTGGCACTATGATAAGAAAGGTGTTTTCAGTGTTAAATCGGCGTATCAGCTTGGGGTGAGGCTACAGGATGCGAACAATAACAAAGATGCCAGTTCTTCAGGGAGCAACGGGGCTGCAGCCTCTGGATGGGACAAGCTTTGGGCTAAGGTGCGGATCTTCCTATGGCGTTTGGCTCATGACAGTCTTCCCACGCGCATGAACATTAAGCGGAAGCATGTTGAGCTCGATACCCGTTGCCCGGTGTGCGCAAGGTTGGATGAGGATGGAGGGCATATTTTCCTACACTGTAAGGCGGTCAAGCAGGTATGGCGGCAACTGGACTTGGAAGAGGTCCGTCTGCAGCTTCTTGAGCTCCCGAACGCAGTGGTAGTGGTCCAAGCTGTCTGCTGCTTGTCAGACAATGCCCGTACTCAGGTGGCCATGCTGCTATGGGACTGGTGGACTGCGTGCAATAAGGTAAATGCAGGCGACAAGGCCCGATCCACGGGCGAGGTGGTTTCTATGATTCAGCACCATCCATTGGACTTCAACCCTACGGTACCTGTGGCGGTCCGTGAGGTAGCCTCGGTTACTAGATGGGAATCACCGAGCCCTAACTTTGTCAAGGTCAACTTCGATGCGGCTTTCCACCAAGACACCAGGGTCGGGGCGTATGGATACGTCCTACGATTTGACGAAGGGGAGGTTATCGCGGCTGGGGCAGGGAAGCTAATGCACATCAAGAGTGCTCTCCAAGCTGAAACTGAAGCCTGCATTGCTGCTATTGAGGGCGCGGGCGAGGCCGGAGTCCACAGGGTGGTGTTTGAGTCAGATTGCCTTCCTTTGGTACAAGCTCTGAATACCGAGGAGTCTAATGGCGCTGAGCTGGGGGTTCTTTTTCGAGAAACTCACAACAACTATTCCGTTCGCTTTGAAGTTGCTCGTTTTGTGCACTGCCCACGGGCTTGCAATCATGTAGCGCACTTTTTAGCGCAATTTGTTTATCGTGCAGAGGTGCGGGTCAGTGTCTGGACCAGGCATTTTCCTGACTTTATTGTAAGGTTGGTTGCTAGCGACTTTGCGGCACTGGTTGGATAAATGGAAATGTTGTTTCCGCGTAAAAAAAATCTCCTCTTCAGGTGCTCCTCCTTCGCTTATTTTTATCTTCACTGTTTCTTTTACTAGGAAATTACATGCGAGGAAGATGCCTGGAGTGTTTCTAAAGCTGGATATCACGAGGGCGTTCGACTCCTTGTCCTGGCCATTCCTGTTCCAAGTGATGAGGAAGAAAGGTTTTGGGGAGGCTTGGATTAGGTGGGTGGCTATCTTGCTGCAAATGGCGAGCACGAAGGTCGTGGTAAATGGATGCCCTGGAGAGAGCTTTGTGCACACATGCGGACTTCGCCAAGGGGATCCCGTTTCACCACTTTTGTTCGTCATTGCTATGGAAGCCTTAACGGTGCTGTTCAGGAAGGGAGCCGAGGAAGGAGTGCTTAGCAAATTCAATGGGATCTCTCCTACTCAGCGCCTGTCTATCTACGCGGACAATGTTGCATTGTTCATCAGACCGACGGAGATGGACTTGACATTCGTCATACTGGCGCTGGAGAGCTTTGGAGAGGCATCGGGATTGGATGTCAACTGTAATAAATCCATGGCAATCTTGATTAGAGGCACGAAGGAGGACCAGCAGAGAGTTGCCTATCACCTTCGGTGTGGCATTGAGCAGTTCCGATGCAAGTATCTGGGCATTCCTCTAGCGATACACCAACTCACAAGAGCAGACTGGCAACCACTCTTGGATCAAGTTAGGAATTTTATCCCGGCTTGGCAACGTGGTCTCATTCAAAGGTCTGGACGTCTTGTACTCATCAAATTTGTGGTGGCGGCGAGACCAATCCATCAGCTCATGGTGCTCAATGCTCTTGATTGGGTGTTTGATGAAATTAACGCATGGATGAGGTCGTTTTTTTGGGACGAGAAGGAAGGTAAATGGCGGGCAATGCCTTGTGGCATGGAACACTCTTTGTCGCCAACAAGGTTTGGAGGCCTTAGAGTAAAAAAATTGAAGATGCATGCCCTTGCCCTAAGGGTAAGATGGGAGTGGTTGAGGAGGACGGACCTGACCAGACCTTGGCAAGGAATCCTGTTTTTGGTCGACGAAGAGGCGAGGCAAGTGTTTAATCACTTGGTGCAAATCACAGTGGGAGCTGGGGATAGAGTTCTCTTCTGGAAGGACCAATGGATGAACGGTTTGGCTGTGGCAGACATTGCACCAGCCATCTTACCCTTGGTTCCCACTAGAGTACAGAACCAACGGACGGTGGGCCAAGCTATGGTTAACAACAGGTGGGAGATGGACATCAATGGAGAGCCACCTTTCATGGCCCTCATGCAGCTCATGCATCTCAGAGTGACTACTATGGATGCACATCATGACCCGCAGGTACCGGATACATTTGCATGGCCATGGGATACATCGGGACAGTACACCGCTCGCTCGATGTCTCGGACTATGTGCCTCGGGCTAGCAACTTCCCCCTACCTACGAGTGTATATGGGGGAGTGGGGTGATACTCAAATGCAAAATCTTTGCATGGTTAGCGGTGCAGTATAGGCTCTGGACCTCGGATTGACGAGCTAGGCATGGCCTGCATGACACTACGACAGTTTGCTACACATGCCTACAAGATGAAGACACGGTAGACCATATCGTGCTTCATTTCCCTTACGCAAAGGAAGTTTGGCATTTATACTTCACGGCCATCAATATCACCGTTCGACAGCCACACACGGGTGACTCGCTTGAGGCGTGGTGGCTTCAGGCGCATCATGCCATCTCGGCGAGGGACAGAAGAGGCTTTGACACCATTGTCATTTTCGTCGCATGGTCCTTATGGAAGCAAAGGAATGCAAGAGTTTTGGGCGGTTGGAGCAACAGAGGAAGCTGCGACAATTGGTGCACCATACCATGGATGAATTTAAAGTTTGGGATGAAGCTGGAGTTGGGAGATTACATCAGTTCGTGAGTAGTTAGGCTAGTGTTTGCTTAGGTGTTGAGTGGTTCTTGCTAGCTTGATGTTCGCATCTATGCCTAGCTTATTGTAATTATGTTTGCTCCGTTCTATAAAAATATGATACGCCATTGGCGTACTCTCAAAAAAACTTTTTCTTTTACTAGAACAATGCATGTCCGTTGCAACGGGATATAAATAGTACGTTAGTTTATGATTTACATGTCCGAAATAATGTGATTGTGTAAATAAATGCTTATAAAATTCTGTCATGAGTTACCTTATATTTTGATTAGAAGTTTAATAATTAAATTAAAGGGAAATTGATTTAGAAAGTAAGTAAATTAAGGTGATTTATTATCATATACATACATGGAAGGTTGGACGAAGAGGTGGTGGGAAGAAAGATGAATGTTCATTTTAATTTTCTTTTATTCTTTTCTTCAATAAAAAATTAGAAATTAATTGGAATTTCAAAAACAAATCACAATCTTTAAAATGCATGTAATTTCAAAAATTGTTCGTGTTTTACCACAAAACTTAAAATTTTAATTTTATGCCAAAATTCAAAAAACTCACTATGAAAACAAGGAATTTTAGAAATTATTCAATTTTTTTAGAAATGATCGGAACTTCAAAAATTGTTCGTTTTTCCCAAAAATATGAAATTAGAAAAACAATTAAAATTGACGAAACAGGCTTGCGCCTCGCTATATTAATATAGCAAACACCTGATACAACCAACGATAGGTGTTGGGGCGTAAGCAGCACAGTCACACCCAAAAGAAATAAAAGAGAAAATACAAAAGGAATAAATGTTGATAACGGCGGACCAACGAGAACAAAGAAGCCTCACGACCGCTGCACCCGCCGAAGATCTCCCACCAAGCTCCTATACTCTGAAGCGATGGTATTAATCAACAACTCCAAGAAGGAACGCGGCGATGATGACGCTTCTGCCAAGGGTTTTCCCCGGTATGCGGCGAGGAGAACGGAAGGGTAGCACCCGACGCCCTCCAAGAAGGTCCGGCAGCACCCTCAAGCGCCACTGCGTCGGTGTCAGCCAGCCGATAGGGACTTCTCCTCATCCCAACCTTCACATGGGCGCTCCGGAGCATGCACCATATTGTCCACCATCGGCACACGGGAGGGCCCAACCTCCACCGTCAACGTCAGTAACCGTCCGGACTATCACGCCCAAGATGCGATTCTATCCCGATCACGTGACAAACTCGTGATTGGGGCACAACCACATTTCGGTCGCTGAGCAAGATGGATATCATTACGATGTACCATAACATCAGTAGATAGGGATACATACAAGTCATACAACTCCACATGAATACAACATCATCATACACAAGACATCCGACTATGGATGGAAACACATGAAAAGCACAACGACATCCATCCTACTATCCCAGGATGCCGACCAGGAACCTATCCCAAGGCTGACGAAGAAGAAGAAGAAGAAAGAACTCCAACACAAGGAACATCGCTCTCACGTCAAGTCATCGAAAACCTGCACCTGCAACTATTGTTGTAGTATCTATGAGCCACGAGGACTCAGTAATCCCATAACCATGGGTATCAAGACTAGCAAAGCTTAAATGGTATGGAAGGATAAGTGGTGAGGTTGCAGTAGCGACCAAGCATATGTATGGTGTCTAACTTACGATTCCAAAGATAGATGAGAAGCTACGTAAACGGTCGCAACTAGTAATGACCACTAAAGTGATCCTATCTACTGACATCCAAACATAACCCCACCATGTTCTCTTCTCAAAATGAAAAGAGACGATCACGGTTACTCACGCGATTGGTGTATTTTTATTTCGGATCATGTGTCAAGTTTTCTACAACCGGATATTAACAAATTCCAATCTGCCACATAACCGCGAGCACGGCTTTCGAAAGATCATAACCCTGTAGGGGTGTCCCAACTTAGCCCATCACAGGCTCTCACGATCAGTAGAGGTAAACCCTCTTATCTTAGGGAAGGCTCGAGCGTCCTTGGAATCCCGGTGCACAAGTTCTTCGAAGAAAGGAAAACTAGCCCAAGGAGATCTCCTGGTGAGTCAGACCCGTGTCGAGAGCCACGCGCTCTCTATCTACGGACTCATCCGTTTATGCGAAGTGGACGATAGCCAGATTACTCGAGTTGCCCCGAGGTGGCACCGCCGACTGCTAGGTAAGTGGGCCAACACTCAAGTCGAGCACTGACCTGGGGGGTTGAATTAATAATCCTCGGGTTTATAACTCCCTCGGCAAGTTTTAGTTATTAGTCAAATGGTAAAACCAAAGTTGGATCTCCTCGGGAAAGCTTTACTTTAAGCAAAGAAGCAAGAGGGCCCATAAAACCCAACCGTGTAAGGAACGCAAAATCAAGGAACATAACACCAGTTTATCGGTTGTTAAGGCGACATGAGTGGAACAAAACACCGAGCAAAAGGCCAAGCCTTCCACTCATTGCCAAGTATATAGGCATTAATTATAGTAATAATTATTGCGATATTCCAACAATCCAAGTTCCGACATGGAGCAATCTTCATCTTTGCCTGCAACTAGCAACGGTATAAGAGGGGCTGAGCAAGCGGTAACATAGCCACACAGCGGTTTGCTGGGATGGTGTCAAAGGTTAGGGGTTTCATGGCAACAATGAGAGGCTGACAGACAAATAGATAGGCGGCGCGACATATAGCAATAGCATCGAGACAACTAGCATATCAATGATAGAAATGAGATCCAAGGTGACGGTCATCTTGCCTGAGATCCCGCTAGGAAGAAGAACAAGTCCATGAAGAAGAAGAAGCCACGAAGACAGACCAAGCGTAGTCGATCGAATCCTCACGGTCGCAACGAAACGGGAACTAACGAGAAGAAGCAAACAACATGGTAAACACACAACTCATAAACAAGACAAGGAGCTAAACCAAGTATGATGCATGAAAAGGCTACATGATGCAAAACATGGCAAGAGATGAAGCACACAAGATCAACACACAAAGCAAGTTTAAATGAGGTCGGAAACAACATGCAACAATTCCGGTAAGTCCTCATACACAAATTTAGAAATTGGTCCAGATCTGAACAAACCTTAAGTTAAAGTTGTTAAATATCAAGTTAACATGCACCATGATGATGTACACGAAATTCTAGTCAAGTTACATATAAAGTTCATTTAATTCGGAGCTACGACCTAGAAGATATGAGCAAAACAAGTGAAGCATGGCATTGATGCAAAATGCACTCACACATCAAGCACAACACTCAAAACATGGATGCGAAATGACATGATGCATCTACATGCAAAACCAAGCAAGTTTCATAAAGAGCACACTCCAAACGGAGCCACGGTTCAACACATACACACGAAACAAGATTAAAGGACAAGCTGTTCAAAACAACAACTAGGCATCTTGCGAGAATCAAATTAACAAGTTACAAGAACAAGATTGACACAAGCATAGCATGAACTTGAAGTACAGATAGCATTCTTCCAATATCAACAAGGATCAAATCCATAGGCATCAAGAGCAATCCAACATAATCAAGGGAACAAGCAAACTTTATATCACAGATTATGACTTAGTGGAAAACAAAGCATATACATGAGCAGAGTTAATATGTTGGCATGTTGGAGGCAAGAAATAATTAAGCTACAGTGCAAGAACATGACAAGCCAAGGCATGGCATGCTAGCACATAACATGGATCTCAAGGAACACAAGATGGCATATACATGGGAGCAACAGGTTCATGGCATTCATCAAAACAAGATGCAAACATGATATAGCAGATTCTCATACTTAGTGAAAATCTGAGAATGCAAACAACAACATTATGATGCTGACTTTGGAGGCATATAACAACAAGCATATCGATTCTAATAAGCAAGAAAGGGGGGATGTGATAGCTTGTCTTATTATGGATGATAGACTACTCATATCAATAAGGAATTCATTTTTTCCGGGAGACCATTCGGATAGAACTCCAAAGTTAAGTGTGCTCAGCTTGGAGTAGTTTCAGGATGGGTGACTGACCGAGAAGTTGCTCCCGGGTGCGCATGAGTGAGGACAAAGTGCGAAGAAAAGACTAGTGTTGATCCGTGGGGCCAGTCTAGATCCCACCAGGAGTAACGACCACCGGCGGGTGTGTCCGGGGCATTACACGGACATAACAGCATGAATATACCAAACCCGTGGGACCATAGGCCCGGGCGAGATCCTCAGATGCTCGTAAAGCTCCCATTGTCACGCTACAAAAGGCACGCCGTCGGCGGTGCCGCCCCCTGTCCAAGCTACTCCTCCTCCTCACCACGCAGTAGGCATCGCAACCATGCCAGAGCTAGCCCGCTAGGAACCAGGTGAGGCCCGCAGGGCCCAGATCTGAGTTGGAGGTGCACCGCCGGCCACCCCGCGCCACCAATTCGCCACGCCGTCAAGGAGCAATACCGCCAGATTGCGGGTGTTGTGGAACGTAGCATGCGATTTCGAAAAATTTCCTACACTCACGCAAGATCTATCTAGGAGATGCATAGCAACGAGGAGTGTGTCTATGTACCCTCGTCGATCGAAAGCGGAAGCGTTTGACAACGTGGTTGATGTAGTCGAACTTCTTCAAGCTCCGACCGATCAAGCATTGAACGTGCGACACCTCCGAGTTCTGCACACGTTCAGCTCGGTGACATCCCTCGCCTTCTTGATCCAGCAAGTTTTCGAGGTAGTAGATGAGCTGTGTCGGCACGACAGCGTGTTGACGGTGATGGTGAAGTGATCCGTGCAGGGCTTTGCCTAAGCACTACAAAGATATGACCGGAGGCGTAAACTGTGGAGGGGGCGCCACACACGGCTAACAATTGATGTTGTGTGTTTTAGGCGCCCCCTCCCCACATATATATAGGTTGGAGGGGGAAGAGGCAGCCAAGGGGCGCCCCAAGTAGGCCGAATTCTACTTGGGGTCTTCCCCAATTCACCCCCCTTACCATATATTGCATGGAGAAGAAGGAAGGAGGAAGAGAGAAAGGAAGGGGGGCCGAACCCCCCTTGTTCCTTCTCCAATTCGGCCACATGCCAAAGGAGGGGGGGTGCGCCACCCCTTTGGGCTGGTGTGGTCCCCTCTTATGGCCCATATACCTCCCCCGGGGGTTCCGGTAACCCCCCGATACTCCGACAATTACCCGGTACACTTGATAACACCTCCGGTGTCCGAATACTATCGTCCTATATATCAATATTTATCTCTCGACCATTTTGGGACTCCTCGTCATGTCCGTGATCTCATCCGGGACTCCGAACAGGACTAAAAAGGTTCGTCCCAAGGGTGACGGCTAGGTCTCTAGCGAGTGAGGGGCGACTCCGCATCTTTCGCCGCCGCCGTCCTGGTAGTCCGCCGCCGTCCGGGTAGCTCGCCACCGCCTACTTCCCTCCATGCTCGCGTGAGGCCCCATCAATTGTGGCTGCCATCTCTCCTGTCAACAAATCCCCTTCCCCTCTCTCTATTGTCTTGGGGCCCCTAGGCGCGGCGTGATACGTCTCCAACGTATCTATAATTTTTGATTGTTCCATGCTATTATTTATGATGATTTGGATGTTTAATGGGATTTGTTATCCACTTTTATATTATTTTTGGGACTAACCTACTAACCCAAAGGCCCAGTCCACATTGTTGTTTTTTTTGCCTATTTCAGGGTTTTACAGAAAAGGAATATCAAACAGAGTCCAAACGGAATGAAACCTTCGGGAGAGATATTTTTGGAGCAAAATACGCACGGGAGACTTGAGAACCATGGAATAGGGCTGAGGTAGCGTCCACGAGGGTGGGGGCGCGCCCCCTGCCTCGTGGGCACCCCTTCTGGCCCCCGGTGCCCTCCTTCATCCTATACATACCTACGTACCCCGAAACTACCAGAACAACAGAGAAAACCCTAGTTCCACCGCCGCAACCTTCTGTTCCCGTGAGATCCCATCTTGGGGCCTGTTCCAGAGCTCCGCCGGAGGGGGGATCTTCCACGGAGTGCTTCTACATCATCATCATCGCCTCACCATGAGTTGTGAGTAGTTTACCACAGACCTTCGGGTCCATAGCTAGTATCTAGATGGCTTCTTCTCTCTCTTTGAATCTCAATACCAAGTTCTCCTCAGTCTTCGAGGAGATATATTCGATGTAATCTCTTTTTGCAGTGTGTTTGTCGAGATCCGATGAATTGTGGGTTTATGATCAAGATTATCTATGAGAAATATGTGGTTCTTCTCTGAACTCTTTATGTATGATTATAATATCCTTGCAAGTCTATTCGAATTATTGGTTTGGTTTGGCCTACTATATCTATAGTTCTTGCAATGGGAGAAGTGCTTGGCTTTGGGTTCAATCTTGCGGTGTCCTTTCCCAGTGACAGTAGGGGCAACAAGGCACGTATTGTATTGTTGACATCGAGGATAAAAAGATGGGGTTTATATCACTAAGTTTGAGTTTATCCCTCTACATCATGTCATCTTGCTTAAGGCGTTAACCCATTCTTATGAGCTTAATACACTAGATGCATGCTGGATAGCGGTCGATGTGTGGAGTAATAGTAGTAGATGCAGAATTGTTTCGGTGTACTTGTCTCGGACGTGATGCCTATATATAATGATCATGCCTAGATAGTCTCATAATTATTCGCTTGTCTATCAATTGCTCGACAGTAATTTGTTTGCCTGCCGTAGAATATCGCTATCATGAGAGAAGCCACTAGAGAACACTATGGCCCCCGGGTCTATTCTCAACATACCAATCTACAATCTACTTTACTTTTCCACTTTTTTCTTTCTGTTCTTATAACCAAAAATATCAAACTATCATCTCTATCAGATCTCACTTTTGTAAGTGACCGCAAAGGGATTGACATCCCCTTATCGCGTTGGCTGCAAAGTTCTTATTTGTTTGTGCAGGTGCGAGGACTCGCGCGTGGTCTCCTACTGGATTGATACCTTGGTTCTCAAAAACTGAGGGAAATACGTACGCTACAGTGCTGCATCTCCCTTTCCTCTTCGAGGGAATACAACGCAAGCTCGAGAAGTAGCAAGAAGAATTTCTGGCGCTGTGCCGGGGAGGCTTACACAAAAGTCATATACCAAGTACCTATCACAAACCCTTATCCTTCGCATTACATTTTTTGCCTCTCGTTTTCCTCTCCCCAACTTCACCTTTGCCGTTTTATTTGCCCTTCTTCTGTCGTGTGTTTATCGTTCGCTTGCTTCTTGTTTGCTTGTGTGTTGGATTGCTTGCTTGTCATTGTGGCTCAGAACAATACCAAATTGTGTGACTTCTCCAATACCAACAATAATGATTTTATTAGCACTCTGATTGCTCCTATCACCGATGCTGAATCTTGTGAGATCAATGTTGCTCTGTTGAATCTTGTTATGAAAGATCAATTTCCCGGCCTTCCTAGTGAAGATGGCGCTACCCATCTAAACAACTTTGTTGATTTGTGTGATATGCAAAAGAAAAGGGATACAGATAACGATATTGTTAAATTGAAGTTATTTCCGTTTTCACTTAGAGATCGTGCTAAAACTTGGTTTTTCTCTTTGCCTAGAAATAGTATTGATTCGTGGAATAAGTGCAAAGATGCTTTTATCTCTAAGTATTTCCCTCCTGCTAAGATCATCTCTCTTAGAAACAATATTATGAATTTTAAGCAACTAGATCATGAGCATGTTGCACAAGCTTGGGAGAGAATGAAATTAATGATACGTAATTGCCCTACACATGGTTTGACTTATGGATGATTATTCAGAACTTTTATGCTGGCTTGAATTTTGCTTCTAGAAATCTTTTAGATTCGGCCGCATGAGGCACTTTCATGGAAACTACCTTAGGAGAAGCTACCAAACTCCTAGATAATATTATGGTTAATTATTATCAATGGCACACCGAAAGATCTACTAGTAAAAAAGTGCATGTTATTGAAGAAATTAGTGTTTTGAGTGGAAAAATGGATGAACTTATGAAATTATTTGTTGCTAAGAGTGCTTCTTCTGATCCTAATGATATGCCTTTGTCCACTTTGATTGAAAATAATAATGAATGAATCTTTGGATGTGAATTTTGTTGGTAGGAATAATTTTGGTAACAATGCTTATAGAGGGAACTTTAATCCTAGGTCTTTTCCTATTAATTCCTCTATTAATTTTGGTAATTGCTACAACAACTCTTATGGAAAGATGCCTTCTGAATTTGAAACTAGTGTTAAGGAGTTTATGATTTCGCAAAAGAATTTCAATGCTATGCTTGAAGAAAAATTGCTTAAGATTGATGAGTTGGCTAGAAGTGTGGATAGAATTAGTCTTGATGTTGATTCTTTGAAACTTAGATCTATCCCACCTAAGCATGATATCAATGAGTCTCTCAAAGCCATGAGAATTTCCATTGATGAATGCAAGGAAAGAACCGCTAGGATGCGTGCTAAAAGCGAGAATTATATAAAAGTGTGTTCTTCTAGCTATCATGAAAATAAAGATGAAGATTTGAAAGTTATTGATGTGTCTCCTATCAGATCCTTGTTTTCTAGTATATATCTTGATGAAGATAGGATTGGAGATAATTCTACTTTAAGGTGTCCCAATGATTCGGAGTTTTTAGATCTTGAAGCTAAAATTGTTAAAAGTGGGAGTGAAGAGATTAAAACTTTGCATAGTGATGAACCCACTACTTTGGATTTCAAGGGATTCAATTATTATAATTGCTATTTGATTGATTGTATTTCCTTGTTGCAATCCGTACTAAACTCTCCGCATGCTTATAGTCAAAATAGAGCTTTTACCAAACACATAGTTGATGCTTTGATGCAATCTTATGAAGAAAAACTTGAGTTAGAAGTTTCTATCCCTAGAAAGCTTTATGATGAGTGGGAACCTACTATGAAAATAAAAATTAAAGATCATGAATGCTATGCTTTGTGTGATTTGGGTGCAAGTGTCTCCACTATCCCAAAAACTTTGTGTGATTTGCTAGGTTTCCATGAGCTTGATGATTGTTCTTTAAATTTGCATCTTGCGGATTCCACTATTAAGAAACCTATGGGAAGGATTAATGATGTTCTTATTGTTGCCAATAGGAATTATGTGCCCGTAGATTTCATTGTTCTTGATATAGATTGCAATCCTTCATGTCCTATTATTCTTGGTAGACCTTTCCTTAGAACGATTGGTGCAATTATTGATATGAAGGAAGGAAATATTAGATTCCAATTTCCGTTAAGGAAAGGAATGGAACACATTCCTAGAAAGAAAATCAAATTGCCATATGAATCTATTATGAGAGCCACTTATGGATTGCCTTCCAAAGATGGCAATACCTAGATCTATCCACGTATCGTGCCTAGCTAGGGTCGTAAAACGATAGCGCTAGTTGGGAGGCAACCCAATTTTTTTTTTTGCTTCTGTTTAGGAATAAATATTGCATCTAACTTATGTTTATATGTGGTTTTGTGTTGTAATTAGTGTTTGTGCCAAGTAGAACCTTTGGGAAGACTTGTGTGAAGTTTATATGATCTTGCTATGAAAAACAGAATCGTTAGCGCTCGCTTGAATGGTCACCAGATTTTACTGGAGCGTGCTATTTAGTTGATTCTTTTTGCAGATGATTAATAGAAAAATTCCTCACGTTTACCAATTTAGTTTGATTTTTTGGAGTTACAGAAGTATGCGAAACCTGCAGATTACTTCAGACTGTTCTGTTTTTGACAGATTCTATTTTTCGTGTGTTGTTTGCTTATTTCAATGCATCTATGAGTAGTATTGGGAAGTATGAATCATAGAGAAGTTGGAATATAATAGGTTTAGCACCAATATAAACAAAGAATGAATTCATTGCAGTACCTTTGAGTAGTGGTTTGTTTTCTTATACTAACGGAGCTCACGAGATTTTTGTCTAAGTTTTGCGTTGTGAAATTTTCAAGTTATGAGTATTGCTTTGATGGACTATGGAACAAAGAGTGGCAAGAGCCTAAGCTTGGGGATGCCCAAGGCACCCCAAGGTAAAATTCAAGGACAACCAAAATCCTATGCTTGGGGATGCCCCGGGAAGGCATCCCCGCTTTCGTCTTCATCCATCTGTAACTATACTCGAAGCTATATTTTTATTCACCACATGATATGTGTTTTACTTGGAGCGTATTGTATAATTTGAGTCTTTGATTGTTAGTTTGCCACAATTATCCTTGCTGGACACACCTATTTGAGAGAGTTAAATATGGCCTAGGAATTGATAGAACACTCTATGTGCTTCACTTATATCTTTTGAGTTAAATAGTTTTTGCTCTAGTGCTTCACTTATATCTTTTAGAGCACGGTGGTGATTATATTTTGAAGAAATTGTTGAACTCTCATGCTTCACTTATATCCATTTGAGAGTCTATTAAAACAGCATGGTAATGTGCTTAGGCTATAAAACTAGTCTTCACATGATAGACATGCAATCTCAATGTAGTAAAAACTTTCACATTAAGTGCATTGAGTATGATGAGAAGTTGGATGCTTGATAATTGTTTTGAGATACGAGGATAGTGATATTAGAGTCATTCTAGTGGAGTTATTATGAAATTGAGAAATGCTTGTGTTAAAGTTAGTGATTCCCGTAGCATGCACGTATGGTGAACCGCTATGTGACGAAGTTAGGGCATGAGGTATTTGTAAAGTGTCAACCTTTGTGTGGAGGTCGGGGGCGCGCGATGGTTAACTCCTACCAACCTCCCCCCTAGGAGCATGCGTTGATTGCTTTGTTTTGTTGACTCATAGATTTTTGCAATAAGTATATGAGTTCTTTATGACTAATGTTGAGTCCATGGATTATACGCACTCTCACCCTTCCACCATTACTAGCCTCTCTTGTATCGCACAACTTTCGCCGGTACCATACACCCACTATATATCCTTCCTCAAAACAACCACCTTATATATTCCTCAAAACAGCCACCATACCTACCTATCATGGCATTTCCATAGCCATTCCGAGATATATTGTCATGCAACTTTCCACCGTTTCGTTTATATGACACGCATCATATTGTCATATTGCCATGCATGATCATGTAGTTGACATCGTATTTCTGGCAAACCCACCATGCATAATTTTTCATACATGTCACTCTTGATTCATTGCACATCCCGGTACACCGCCGGAGGCATTCATATAGAGTCATACTTTGTTCTAGTATTGAGTTGTAAAACAATAAAAGTGTGATGATCATCATTATTAGAGCATTGTCCAATGTGAGGAAAGGCCAATAAAAAAAGAGATGGCCCAAAAAAATAGAGAGGGGCTAAAAAAAGAGAGAATGCCCCTCCAAAAAAATGAGAGAAAAGAGAGAAGGCACAATTGCTACTATCTTTTTCCACACTTGTGCTTCAAAGTAGCACCATGTTCTTCATGATAGAGAGTCTCATGTTTAGCCACTTTCATATACTAGTGGGAATTTTCATTATAGAACTTGGCTTGTATATTCCAATGATGGGCTTCCTCAAATGCCCTAGGTCTTCATGAGCAAGCAAGTTGGATGCACACCTACTTAGTTTCTTTTGTTGAGCTTTCATACATGTTTAGCTCTAGTGCATCCGTTGCATGGCAATCCCTACTCACTCACATTGATATCTATTGATGGGCATATCCATAGCCCGTTGATACGCCTAGTTGATGTGAGACTATCTCCCTCCTTTTTGTATTCTCCACAACCACCTCTCTATTCCACCCATAGTGCTATGTCCATGGCTCATGCTCATGTAAAAGTTAAAAGGTTTGAAAGAATAGAGTATGAAAACAAGTGCTTGGCTGAAATCGGGGTTGTGCATGATATGAATATTTTGTGTGATGAAGAGGGAGCATAGCCAGACTATATGATTTTGTAGGGATAACTTTCTTTAGCCATAGTTTTTTGAGAAGACATGATTGCTTTGTTAGTATGCTTGAAGTATTATTATTTCTTATGTCAATATAGACTTTTGTCTTGAATCTTTGAGATCTGAACATTAATGCCACAATTAAGAGAATTACATTGAAAAACTATGTTGGTTAGCATTCCACATCAAAAATTCTGTTTTTATCATTTACCTACTCGAGGACGAGCAGGAATTAAGCTTGGGGAAGCTTGATACGTCTCCAACGTATCTATAATTTTTATTGTTCCATGCTATTATTTATGATGTTTTGGATGTTTAATGGGCTTTGTTATCCACTTTTATATTATTTTTGGGACTAACCTACTAACCCAAAGGCCCAGTCCAGATTGCTGTTTTTTGCCTATTTCAGGGTTTTACAGAAAAAGAATATCAAACGGAGTCCAAACGGAATGAATCCTTTGAGAGAGATAATTTTGGAGCAAAATACGCACGGGAGACTTGAGAACCACGGAATAGGGCTGAGGTGGCGTCCACGAGGGTGGGGGGCGCGCCCCTCCCCTACAGGGCACGCCCCCAGCCTCGTGGGCACCCCTTCTGGCCCCCAGTGCCCTCTTTCCTCCTATATATACCTACGTATCCCGAAACTATCGAAACAACAGAGAAACCCTAGTTCCACCGCCGCATCCTTCTGTTCCCGTGAGATCCCATCTTGGGGCCTGTTCCGGAGCTCCACCGGAGGGGGGGGGATCTTCCACGGAGTGCTTCTACATCATCATCATCGCCTCACCATGAGTTGTGAGTAGTTTACCACAGACCTTCGGGGTCCATAGCTAGTATCTAGATGGCTTCTTCTCTCTCTTTGGATCTCAATACCAAGTTCTCCTTGGTCTTCGAGGAGATCTATTCGATGTAATCTCTTTTTGCGGTGTGTTTGTCGAGATCCGATGAATTGTGGGTTTATGATCAAGATTATCTATGAGAAATATTTGGTTCTTCTTTGAAGTCTTTATGTATGATTATAATATCCTTGCAAGTCTCTTCGAATTATTGGTTTGATTTGGCCTACTATATCTATAGTTCTTGCAATGGGAGAAGTGCTTGGCTTTGGGTTCAATCTTGCGGTGTCCTTTCCCAGTGATAGTAGGGGCAGCAAGGCACGTATTGTATTGTTGCCATTGAGGATAAAAAGATGGGGTTTATATCGCTAAGTTTGAGTTTATCCCTCTACATCATGTCATCTTGCTTAAGGCGTTACTCCGTTCTTATGAGCTTAATACACTAGATGCATGATGGATAGCGGTCGATGTGTGGAGTAATAGTAGTAGATGCAGAATCGTTTCGTTCTACTTGTCTCGGACATGATGCCTATATATAATGATCATGCCTAGATAGTCTCATAATTATTCGCTTTTCTATCAATTGCTCGACAGTAATTTGTTTGCCCGCCGTAGAATATCGCTATTCATGAGAGAAGCCGTAGAATATCGCTATCTACATCTACTTTACTTTTCTGCTTTTACTTTCTGCTCTTATAACCAAAAATACCAAAAATATCAAACTATCCTATCTATCAGATCTCACTTTCGTAAGTGACCGTAAAGGGATTGACAACCCCTTATCGCGTTGGCTGTGAAGTTCTTATTTGTTGTGCAGGTGCGAGGGACTCGCGCGTGGTCTCCTACTGGATTGATACCTTGGTTCTCAAAAACTGAGGGAAATACTTACGCTACTGTGTTGCATCTCCCTTTCCTCTTCGAGGGAATATAACACAAGCTCGAGAAGTAGCACGGCGCCGTTAATCACCACCAAACCCTAGTTCGTCGGGCTCTGTTCTCGATTCTATGGTTCACAGTTGAGGATGGATCGTGTTGAAGGTTTGATGAAAGGTTTGAAGCTGTCCGATTTGGAGAGGAGAGGGAGGAATATTGAATGGGGTGGGGGAGGCAAGGTAGGAGCGGGGGAGCCGAAGGCACTGGGGAAGCTCATGTGGGATAAACCGGCTTTGGCCGAGAGCATGGCGATTGCGCTGGGGAAAGTCTGGTGCCCTTTGAGAGGGATCAAATGCAAGGATCTAGGTGATAATGCTTTCATGTTCACTTTCCATCAACAATCAGGAAAGAGGAAGGCTCTTGATGATGGTCCTTAGATGTTTGGGAAATCCTTGCTGGTGGTTGAGGATTTTGACCCAAGCAAAAGCGTAAAGGACTACGCGTTCAGAAAGGTTCCAATCTGGGTCCGGGTGTTTGATCTCCCCCTGGGCATGATGTGCAGGGACACGGGTCTGACTATTGGAGACATAATTGGGGAATCCCTATAGGTAGATGCAGGCCCGGATGGTATGGCGGTGGGTAAATTCTTTAGGATTAAAGTACGTCTAGATATCTCGTAGCCAATTATGCGAGGCTTTGTGCTGGAAGTTGAGGATGAAAAGGAGAAAGGGAAAAGGAATCTTACATCGAAGGAGAAGAAGAAAAAGAAAGCGGAGCAATGGCGACGTTTTGAGTATGAGTTTTTACCGGATTTTTGTTACATATGTGGCATGCTGGACCATGTGGACAAGGAGTGTTCTGTCAGACTGGAGAAGGGGGAAGAGAAGCAGTTCGGTCCTTGGCTAAAGGCGTATATCCCAAAATCAAACAGCGATACTTGCAGGGGCAGATGGAATGATGGACGTAGCTCGTTCTCGGGTAGAAGCTATGCCAGCGGAAGAAACCCCAGTTGGGGGAACTCGAAGGGTCGACCGGGTAGTGATAGCGACAGTTGGAAAAAGAACAAACCTGATGCTGGTCACCAGTTGACAGTCAAAGAGCCTCATGATCAAGAGGTTACCAGCCCACTCAAGAAACACATCGAGCACCAGAAGGAGGGAGAGGATGGGCATCAAGGGAGAGATAAGAAGTAAAAGGAGAGCCGGAAGCAACTTAGTTTTAATGAAACAAATACAAGTACTTTTCAGCAAGAGGATGGTATGGAGATCTCTGAGGTTGTGAAGGTGGTCGAGCCGGTGACGCAGCCAACTATTGTGTGGGGATCCCGACTTAGAAGTCGAGATCACCGAATGCACGTGTACAGTGATCCCAGAGATCAATGCTCACTGAACACACAGAAGCTGAAATAACAAGAGTCTTACATCCATACAAATAGTATTACACGAATTAAGGCCATTATGGCCAAGTCTTACATAGATAGAGCCTCACGGGCTGAATAGCAAATAACTCAAATAGCGGAAGTCTTCGATAACGGGTAGAACCCATGCCATCTGCCTTAACCCTACAGGCATTCTGACTGGGATAGCGTCCTAGTTCGCATGTTCGTTTCCAAAGAACTCTTCCTCATATTCCTGTTCTTCCATGCCTGGCCAATTAAATAACCAGTGGCAAGCCAATGAGTACTTTGAATGTACTCGCAAGCAACCCATGACGTGGTTCAAAGTAATAATGCAATTGAATGACAATGAACAATCTAGCAAGGGCTAGAATAATCATTCTACTATCAAGTTTATGCATCAATAACCTCGCGTAACCTCGAAGACAGGTTACCGATATCAACATGAATAAGATTCAACTCATCGAGTCAAGTCACCATCCTTGACTCATCACACACATTCCAACACCGATGAAGTAAAATTCCGGACATAGTTTAAGTAGCACCACCCAACTGTCCATGACCATGGACACGGCTATTCGAATAGTTTTACACTCTGCAGAGGTTGCGCACTTTACCCACAAGATCCGGGGAACTTCCGTGTCATCCACGACCCGCGGTACCTCAAGTACCCGTGGTAAGCACCCGGGGTAAGCGCCCGGTCATTACCTTTCCTTAGACGACACTAACATAGAGTCCACTCGTTGGTACACGGCCCTCGGGTACAAACAATAGATTACGGGACTTGCCCTAATTTCAATGTCACGCGTACCCGAAGGGACCAACGATGTGTTCGGTGCCCTGTGAAAACAGTCATGGTCGTCTATCCAAGCACGACCCCGTCCCGGGAAAGACCTCAAGTCTCCCCGTCACTAGTAATGCGGGCACCATGCTAGTATCGACCTAAGTAATCAATAAAGCCCCGTCCCATAAGGGGTAGTGTGGTTGCACATGTTTGGTTGGGACGGTAGTCACACATAAATCTAATCCATCATTCCACTATGCACATGATATTACCGGCACATCACTTCTTTCTCAAGTGATGACCTAACACATCATCAGCCTCGGGCATTAGGGGCACCCGATGGGTTCATGCAAAGATTTCAACTACGAGGGTTCAAATCACACATGCATCATATAAGCATCATGACCAACTATTTGCATGTCATCTAGCACATAGTGAGATCATCAATAAAGCATGCATCATGTGGTGGTTCATCTAGGTTACCATCGTAACCCTATCATCATGCACCGGAAACAAACGGGTTCCGAGAACAAGTGTATCATGGTCAAAGGGCTGCTTGCCTGGATTGGCTTGGTCTTCAAAGTCTTCAAATCCTTCTCCTTCTTCTTCCACAGCAACTTCGTCAAATACGGGATCTATACGTCGCATAATAACCACGGGAAAATAAGAATACAAACAAAACAGAAAAATCAAAGTGCTCAGAAAAATGTCAACTCATTTTTGTAAAATACTAGAGGAATTTCTAAGGTGGGGAAAAATCTTAGTTGGAGTTTTGGAGTTACAGAATAGAATCCATTGATTTTTGAACAGGAGTATTTCTGCCCAAATTTGAATTTAAATTTGAATAGAACAGAAAAGTTTCATGGATTTGAGTGAAAGTGGTACCATTAAATAGGTTGGAATATTACAAGATTTTAGGAGTTGGAATTATTAAATTTGGACCATTATTCTTTTTTGTAGAAATGTTTAAAACATTTACAGAAAAGAAAAAGAATAAAAAGACCTGTGCAGCTGGGCCAGAGAGGCCACAGTGCACGGCCCAGGGCGGTCCAGCCCAGCCGCACGGGAGCCTGCGCGCGCACGTCAGGTTTTTAAACCTGACGGGCGGGGCCCGTGGGTCAGTGACAGAGAGGAGGGGGAGAGAGGTGTGGGGATGACAGGCGGGGCCCGCCTGTCATCTCCAACCTTGCGGCCACGGCGACGGCGAGCTCACCGACGAGTTTTCCGGCCACGGCGACGGCAATGGAGGCCAGGGATGGACTCAGCGTCGTGTCGCGGATGCAGGGGTGGTGGTGCGGCACGCCGGGGAGGTTTGGTTCGCCGGCGGCGAGGTGGGACGGCGGAAGCTCGTCGGGAGGTGGTGGCTCTGGTCGTTTCCGACTGCAAACTGAGGGGGAAACAAGGGGGAAAGGGTCAGTGGAGCACGGCGGTTCCGAATCAGTTGAAAGGAGAGGCAGGGGAGGCCCGTACCGCGAGATCACCGGCGGCCCGACGCGGCGGCGCTCCGGTCGATCCCGAGTACTGGGACCTCTTGGGGTCGAACTGAAGGTGCTGGGGGGCTCAGTGGAGTGGAGTGAGGCTGGTGGTGCTGCTGGAGAGGCTCGGGAGGGGCTATATATAGGTGGTCGACGGAGGCCCGTGGTCCAGTGCGCCGGCGAGCTCCGGCTCGAGGCTACAGCGCACGGGAGGCCAAGGGAATGAGTCCGTGGAGTTCCTGGACGATCTCCACGTCCAGCTGAGGGAGAAAGAGGAGCGGGGGAGCGTCTGGAGCGCGCGCGTGTGTGAAGCAGCAGAGTGGCCGTCGCGGGCGGCCAGCGCGCGTGCGACGTCGGCCACTGGAGGGCGCAGGAGGAGGGGGGACAGCGCCGGGGAGGTTGCGGACGTCGAGAGGCCTCGACTGGCGCGAAGGGGGAGGCCCGAGGCTGTCGGGGTCAGCGATTGGCCGAAGCCACAGTGCTTGTCTGCATTGTTGCGTGCTCCAGAGCGCGCGTTTGGCTGGCATCGCCGCGCTCTCGCCGTCCTGGTGAAAACTAGCATGTCCAGGAGCGTCTAGAAGGTCAGGGGGAGAGTAAAGAATTGGCCTGAGGCCTTGGATGCCCTGGAGATGCTGAGAGAGAGTGAGGAGGCTGGGGACTTGGTGAAAACTTGCTGTCCAGCAAGGTAAAACAGGGTTCTTACCCCTCAATCATGGAGCTGGGGTGCTGGGGAAGTTACTGGAGGTAGCTAGTAACTCAATGATCATGTGGTAAAAAGTACAGGCCATGGAGAAGAGTAAACGTGATCAAGTTGGAGGTTTTAGTAAAAAGCCAGAAGGTGTTTGATCAGTGTTTGGTCAAGTAAATGACCTCCACTTGATATGGCACTTAACAGGGTTGAAAGACATGAGAAGATAGGGTGCTTCACCAAATTTGGGCTCATTTGAAGAAACTAGCCAATGTAACTTTGGTGAACCCTAGAAATTAACAGAAACAGTTTCATCTTGATTGAGTCAAGCTAATCATCTCCCCTTGATGCACCACTTGGTGTAGCATCATAATTTGGGGTATTGATCATGCCCACAAAGTTTGAAGCTCCAGATAAAAAGTTGGTAATGTAAAGTTGTTCAAATTTGCATTTGAACAGAAAGGGTTTTGAGATGATCTGATCAAGTTGCTCTATTCCAAATCTTGTGCCATTTGGTCTAGATGCCTTATTAGGTCATTCTAGCATGTGCACCAAGTTTTAGAGCATTTGGACAAGTTTGGCTATGTAAAGTTGCTCAAACTTCAAATATGGACAGAATGGTTATGAAGGGGTTTGAGGATGTTTTCTTGCTTCCCAAGGCATGGGATTTGGCAAGATCATCAAATATGTCATGTATGACATGATAGAATTTCCCTGGAATTTTTGGAGAATATTTCCTTTGTAAATATTTCAAAAGCTTGAAATATCCAGAAAGGGTTTTAGAGGGTTTAGCCCATTATTTTGAACATGACCAAGTGTTTAAACTCTTATATATGGACAATATATGTCCTCTGAGTCTCTCTGAATTTTGGCAAATATTTTTGAAATAGTTAAATAATTTTCCCCTATTAAAGACCATTTCTGGCCTTAAGAAAAAGCTTTTAAATAAAATAGGAAAATAACTTTTAGAATTATACCTTTGTGGTTTCTGGGAGTCCTATGACTACTAGGTCTCAAATAAACCTTTTGAAATAATTTTCTCACCCTAAATCAAGTACTTGCAGTGCAAAACTCAATTCAGGGGTTTTTGGAAAACTAAATTTATAAAATACTTTTTGGCCAAATTAATTTTGTAAGAAAATACTATACTGTCATATAACACTTGGCATGATCATTGGGCAGAAGTTTTGGGTATGGAAATGAATCCTACAAGAGGTCATAGTTGACTTTAATGAGCACATGAAAAAGCACATGAAGAAAACTCAATTCCAAATAAAAGCCAAATGATGCTAAAAATTTTTGCTGGTCCAAATTTTCATGCTTTAAAGATACAAATAACATGTTACAAAATGCAGGGTGTGACAGACCTACCCCCCTTACAAGAATCTCGTCCCCGAGATTCCTAAACTAGGGCTTAAAAGAGGTCGGGAAACTCGGATCTAAGATAGTCTTCTCGTTCCCAGGTTGCTTCTGCTTCGGTGTGGTTGCTCCACTGGACCTTGAAGTACTTGATGGTACGGCTTCGCGTACGTCGTTCTGCTTCGTCCAGAATGCGAATGGGCTTCTCGCGGTAGGTCAAATCAGGCTGCAGATCAATGGCTTGGTGATCCACATCCTTGTAGAGATTGGGCTTGTCTGGAACTTGGAGACATTTCCGGAGTTGTGACACATGGAACACATTGTGCACATCGGATAGCTCAGGTGGTAGTTCCAACTGGTAAGCCACTTCTCCTCGTCGTGCAGTGATCTCAAAGGGTCCAATGAACCTTGGTGCGAGTTTCCCTTTGACATGGAAACGCTTGGTTCCCTTCAGAGGGGTTACCCGCAGGTACACATGGTCCCCGACATGGAAACTCATGTTCCGACGGTGAGTGTCAGCATAACTCTTCTGCCTTGACTTGGCTACCTTTAATCGCTCTCTGACTAGTTGGACTTGCTCTTCTGCTGCGCGGAGATTATCCGGTCCAAAGACTAGTCCTTCTCCAGTCTCTGACCAGTTGAGGGGTGTGCGACATCTGCGTCCGTACAACACCTCAAATGGTGCCATCTGAAGGCTTGACTGGTAACTGTTGTTATAGGAGAACTCGGCAAACGGGAGACAATCTTCCCACTTGGCTCCATACGCCAGGACACAGGCTCGGAGCATGTCTTCGAGAATCTGATTGACTCGCTCTGTTTGACCTCCGGTCTGTGGGTGGAAAGCCGTGCTGAAAGACAACTTGGTTCCCAAGGCTTCTTGGAACTTCTTCCAGAACCTTGAGGTGAACTGGGTTCCTCGATCTGACACAATCTCCTTGGGAACGCCGTGAAGACTTACGATTCGGTCGATGTAGAGAGCTGCCAGCCGGTTGCCATCATAAGTGGTCTTGACAGGAATGAAGTGGGCCACCTTGGTCAAATGATCAACTATGACCCAGATGGAGTCATGTCCTCTATTCGACCTTGGTAATCCAGTGATGAAGTCCATTCCGACTTTATCCCACTTCCACTCAAGAACCTTGAGTGGTTGAAGCAATCTAGCAGGTCGCTGATATTCAGCCTTGACCCTTTGGCACACATCACACTTTGCAACATAGGTTGCAATCTCTCTTTTCATCCCGTGCCACCAGAATCGTGCCTTCAAGTCTTGATACATCTTGGTTCCTCCGGGGTGGATGGAGTACGGAGTGTCGTGGGCTTCTTGCAGAATCAGCGTCTTCAGCTCGGTGCTGTTTGGTACGCAGAGGCGACCTTTGTACCAAACAATCCCGTGCTCGTCTTCGGAGAATCCTGGGGCCTTGTCCAGCTTCATCTTCTTCTTGATGCCTTCAATGCTTGCGTGTCCATCTTGTGCCTTCTTGACGTCGTCCATCAGGGTCGGTCTGACTTCCAAATGATCCAGAAATCCAGGGGTGACAAATTCCAAACTGAATTGTTCGATCTCCTTAAACAAGGTTGGCTGCCTTTCTTGAATAACGGCATTCAAAGAGCAAGCCTTCCTGCTTAAGGCATCGGCCACCACGTTAGCCTTCCCAGGGTGATACTGAACACTGAGGTCATAATCTTTGATGAGTTCCAACCATCTCCGTTGCCTCATGTTCAATTCCTTTTGGGTGAAAATGTACTTCAGACTTTTTTGGTCTGTGTAGATCTCACACTGTTTCCCTAGGAGGTAATGCCGCCATGTCTTCAAGGCATGAACTACTGCCGCTAGCTCAAGATCGTGAGTAGCGTAGTTCTCCTTATGGGGTCGTAGCTGCCTGGAGAGGTATGCTATGACGCGGCCTTCTTGCATCAGAACGCTTCCCAATCCGGTTCGAGAGGCATCACAATATATCACGAACTCCTTGTGAATATCAGGTGTTGCCAGAACTGGGGCGGTGGTCAATCTCTTCTTGAGCTCTTGGAAGCTCTCTTCGCATTTTGGCGTCCACTCGAACTTCTTGTCCTTCTTGAGGAGCTGAGTCATTGGTCGTGCAATGCTAGAGAATCCTTCCACGAACTTGCGGTAATAGCCCGCTAGTCCGAGGAAGCTTCTAACTTCCTTGACGGTCGTTGGAGATTGCCATTGGGTCACAGCTTCGATTTTTGCAGGATCAACAGATAATCCTTCCTCGGTCAAGACATGACCTAAGAATCCAACTTTATGCAGCCATAACTCACACTTGCTGAATTTGGCATACAGTTGGTGCTCACGAAGCTTGTCTAGGACCATCCTCAGGTGCTGCTCGTGCTCTTCCTCCGACTTCGAGAACACAAGAATGTCATCAATGAAGACAACAACAAACTTGTCCAAATATTCCATGAAGACTTTATTCATGAGATACATGAAGTATGCTGGGGCATTGGTTAACCCAAAGGACATGACCGTGCACTCGTACAGGCAATATCTGGTTACGAATGCCGTCTTCGGAATATCTTGGGGTCTGATCTTTAGCTGGTAGTACCCAGATCTGAGGTCGATCTTGGAGAATACCTTGGCTCCGCTGAGCTGATCAAACAGATCTTCGATCTTGGGAAGTGGATACTTGTTCTTGATTGTCACTTCATTGAGGGAACGATAGTCAATGCATAAGCGGATGGTACCATCCCTCTTTGCCACAAACAGAACGGGAGATCCCCAAGGGGAGGCACTTGGGCGGATAAATCCCTTCCTTAGCTGCTCTTCCAGCTGCTTCTTCAACTCGGCTAATTCTTCCGTCCCCATTCTATAAGGCTTCTTATAGATGGGTCCTGCTCCGGGCACGAGCTCGATGATGAACTCAATGTCACGGTCAGGGGGCATTCCTGGTAGTTCATCTGGAAAGACATCAGGATACTCACATACCATCGGTACTTGATCTAGCCCAACTTCAGACAGACAGTTGACTTTAGCGGCTTGAGCGGAAGAGGAGTTGGGAGCAAACTTGACTTCGACTCCTTGGTCATTGGTCACAGTGACTGTCCGATTGGCACAGTCTAACAAGCCTTGGTGCTTACTGAGCCAATCCATCCCTAAGATCACATCCAAGCCTTGCGATCTCAGGATGATAAGGTCTGCTAGGAAATCTACACCGTTAATGGTAATACCGACTCCTTTACAGCCTATCTTGGCTCTCATCTCGGCTCCGGGGGTTTGTACCACCATAGGGTTATTCAGGGGTGTAGGGGTCATGCCACTTTTTAATGCAAATCTTTGAGTGACAAATGAATGCGTTGCTCCAGAATCAAAGAAGACAGTTGCAGGTGCTGAGTTGACAAGGAACGTACCCAGCACGACGTCCGGTTCTTCCTGGGCTTCTTCAGCAGTGACGTGATTCACACGCCCCTTCCCATAGTTCGGTGGATTGCGAGGAGCTGGGTTCCTTGGTGGCATTCCACGGCCTTGTCCCTGGTTCTGCGCATTGGGGCGCGGGGCATCAGGCTTCTTGTTGGGGCACACCCTTGAGATGTGTCCGGGCTGACCACATCCAAAGCAAGTGACTTGGTTTGGATTGATCTTGTTGCCACCACTGGTATTGGGGTTGAAAGCTGGCCTGGGGTTGGCATACTGCTGAGGCTGAGGATTGGCACGAGGTGCAGGAGCTCTTGTCTGCTGATAGGTTGGCTTGGCCGGGGCTGACTGCCACGGACGAGGCTTCTGGTTGCTGGAACTTCCCTTACTGACCAACTTGCGCTTGCGAGTGTCTTCCAAAGCACGCCGCTTGTCTTCAAGCATAAGTGCCTTGTTCACCAGGTCAGGGAAGGATGGGCAGTCGCACACGACAAGCGAGTATTGCAGAGTCTGGTTGAGGCCTTCCATGAAGCGCTCCCTTTTGGCAGCATCAGTGCTGACATCTTCAGGGGCATACCTTGACAGAACACTGAACTTCTGCATGTACTCCTTGATAGTGCCACTTCCTTGCTTCAGGGCTCGGAACTCACGCTTTTTGATAGCCATGATTCCGGAAGGAATATGGGCCTTGCGGAATTCTGCCTTGAAGTTAACCCAAGTGATGTCTTGTTCAGCATGCATGACCTTGAATCCATCCCACCAAGCTCTAGCAGTCCCCCCGAGGCAGTGGGTTGCATAAGCCACCTTCTCGCGGTCTTCGGTGCATCCGACTAGTTCCAGAATTTCCTCAATGGAACGGACCCAATCATCTGCATCCAGGGGTTCAGCAGTCTCGATGAAGGTTGGCGGTGCATGCTTCTTGAACTCTGCCAACGTGGAACGTCCATTGCCATTCCCCGCCGGCTGGCGGTTGTTGGTGACAGCTTGAGCAATCAACTGAAGAGCTGCAGTGTTGGCTTGGCGTTCCTCTCGGAAAGCTTGGAGAAGCTGAGCCATGTCCATGCTTGGAGGAGGTGGTGGTGGAGCTTGGTCATTGGTTTGGTCGTGGCCTGCCTCTGGCTGAGAGGATGCTCCGGCTTCGGGCTGCTGGGTAGAGGTACCAGTACGAGTTACAACAGGCATCCTGTTGGAGCGGTAAAAGGTCTCATGACTCGGAAGAGGGAAAGCAAGATAGATGGGTGCCTAGTAAGGGGGTGGGTGTGACACTAAATCAAATCATGCAAGGGCCGAAAGGCCAAAACACATTCATTAAAATCCAAATGGGTGATGTAGTCGTTTACATATTCCCGAAGGAAGAATACGACTTACATCCAGACACAACAAAAGCAAACACTAGATGGTTTCATGTGAACCATACAAGGACTCGACTGCGCATAGGGGTTACACGACCTATCCTACCGTAGAGGTTACAACTGGCATATCCGAGTAGCGAATAATGCCTAAGCGGCGGAATGCTCGGTCGCGTATTCCGGCTCTTCTGGGTCTTCCTCCTTGTCTTCATCTGTCTGGGCTCCCTTGTCACTAGAGGGTGTGGGTGAGTGGAGGAGTTGGATACGACGGTGCTTTGTCGGTGGTGCAGGGAAAAGCTTGCGATATTCCCTTGCCGTCATCCGGCGTCGCCGAGGTGGTTCTTCACCCTTGGAAGATACATCCTCGGAGGGCCTTCCGCCTCGATATGCGATAGCGGATTGTCCAGAAGGTGCTCCTTCCTTCTTGATCCTGTTTGCCTTCTCTTGAGCTTGACGAAGAAGTGCCTTGGTCTTGTGAAGTTCTTCTCGAAGCTTCATTGATTCTGAGGCCAAGTCTTGTGCCAAGCTGTCGGCACACAGACTGAAGTAGGTCTGGAATCGAAGCGAGAGTCCTTCCTTCAGCGGAGGGGCTAGTGCGCTGCTTTCTTCTTCACCCTCCTTCCGGTAAGGTAAGAAGCGAGTTGTCATCTTGGCTGCCATCTCCGGAAGAAGCTCGCGGAGACGGGTTAATGCCTTGAGTGCAGCAGCCTCGACAGCGAGTGGTAGTGTTGCCATCTGGGGTCCCTCGAAGAACCAACTTGTGGGAGGATCGTTTGCCTTCACGATCACTTCCACATGGTACTCCACCTCAGTATCGCTCACCCAATGCTCATGGTAGGTGAGGATGGGTGCTCGGTGGAACTAACACTCCTGGAGGCTATCCTCGAGAAGTAAGGGAAACCCAGTGGTCAGGTGCTCTTCGGGTACAGCGACCATCTACAAGGGTGGAATAGGAGGGGTTAATAAGCTAATGAAATCTCAGGTTTAGAAAAGAAGAGAGGTTCAGAAGGTTTTTTGAAAAAGGGTCTCATCTAACTAACGCCCATGCTAACTAAGGCTTCCTACAGTCAGGATGGCTCTGATACCAGCTCTGTGGGGACCCCGACTTAGAAGTCGAGATCACCGAATGCACGTGTACAGTGATCCAAGAGATCAATGCTCACTGAACACACAGAAGCTGAAATAACAAGAGTCTTACATCCATACAAATAGTCTTACACGAATTAAGGCCATTATGGCCAAGTCTTACATAGATAGAGCCTCACGGGCTGAATAGCAAATAACTCAAATAGCGGCAGTCTTCGATAACGGGTAGAACCCATGCCATCTGCCTTAACCCTACAGGCATTCTGACTGGGATAGCGTCCTAGTTCGCATGTTCGTTTCCAAAGAACTCTTCCTCATATTCCTGTTCTTCCATGCCTGGCCAATTAAATAACCAGTGGCAAGCCAATGAGTACTTTGAATGTACTCGCAAGCAACCCATGATGTGGTTCAAAGTAATAATGCAATTGAATGACAATGAACAATCTAGCAAGGGCTAGAATAATCATTCTACTATCAAGTTTATGCATCAATAACCTCGCGTAACCTCAAAGACAGGTTACCGATATCAACATGAATAAGATTCAACTCATCGAGTCAAGTCACCATCCTTGACTCATCACACACATTCCAACACCGATGAAGTAAAATTCTGGACATAGTTTCAGTAGCACCACCCAACTGTCCATGACCGTGGACACGGCTATTCGAATAGTTTTACACTCTGCAGAGGTTGCGCACTTTACCCACAAGATCCGGGGAACTTCCGTGTCATCCACGACCCGCGGTACCTCAAGTACCCGGGGTAAGCACCCGGGGTAAGCACCCGGTCATTACCTTTCCTTAGACGACACTAACATAGAGTCCACTCGTTGGTACACGGCCCTCGGGTACAAACAATAGATTACGGGACTTGCCCTAATTTCAATGTCACGCGTACCCGAAGGGACCAACGGTGTGTCCGGTGCCCTGTGAAAACAGTCATGGTCGTCTATCCAAGCACGACCCCGTCCCGAGAAAGACCTCAAGTCTCCCCGTCACTAGTAATGCGGGCACCATGCTAGTATCGACCTAAGTAATCAATAAAGCCCCGTCCCATAAGGGGTAGTGTGGTTGCACATGTTTGGTTGGGACGGTAGTCACACATAAATCTAATCCATCATTCCACTATGCACATGATATTACCGGCACATCACTTCTTTCTCAAGTGATGACCTAACACATCATCACCCTCGGGCATTAGGGGCACCCGATGGGTTCATGCAAAGATTTCAACTACGAGGGTTCAAATCACACATGCATCATATAAGCATCATGACCAACTATTTGCATGTCATCTAGCACATAGTGAGATCATCAATAAAGCATGCATCATGTGGTGGTTCATCTAGGTTACCATCGTAACCCTATCATCATGCATCGGAAACAAACGGGTTCCGAGAACAAGTGTATCATGGTCAAAGGGCTGCTTGCCTGGATTGGCTTGGTCTTCAAAGTCTTCAAATCCTTCTCCTTCTTCTTCCACAGCAACTTCGTCAAATACGGGATCTATACGTCGCATAATAACCACGGGAAAATAAGAATACAAACAAAACAGAAAAATCAAAGTGCTCAGAAAAATGTCAACTCATTTTTGTAAAATACTAGAGGAATTTCTAAGGTGGGGAAAAAATCTTAGTTGGAGTTTTGGAGTTACAGAATAGAATCTATTGATTTTTGAACAGGAGTATTTCTGCCCAAATTTGAATTTAAATTTGAACAGAACAGAAAAGTTTCATGGATTTGAGTGAAAGTGGTACCATTAAATAGGTTGGAATATTACAAGATTTTAGGAGTTGGAATTATTTAATTTGGACCATTATTCTTTTCTGTAGAAATGTTTAAAACATTTACAGAAAAGAAAAAGAATAAAAAGACCTGTGCAACTGGGCCAGAGAGGCCACAGTGCACGGCCCAGGGCGGTCCAGCCCAGCCGCACGGGAGCCTGCGCGCGCACGTCAGGTTTTTAAACCTGACGGGCGGGGCCCGTGGGTCAGTGACAGAGAGGAGGGGGAGAGAGGTGTGGGGATGACAGGCGGGGCCCGCCTGTCATCTCCAACCTTGCGGCCACGTCCACGGCGAGCTCACCGGCGAGTTTTCCGGCCACGGCGACGGCAACGGAGTCCAGGGATGGACTCAGCGTCGTGTCGCGGATGCAGGGGTGGTGGTGCGGCACGCCGGGGAGGTCTGGTTCGCCGGCGGCGAGGTGGGACGGCGGAAGCTCGTCGGGAGGTGGTGGCTCTGGTCGTTTTCGACTGCAAACGGAGGGGGAAACAAGGGGGAAAGGGTCAGTGGAGCACGGCGGTTCCGAATCAGTTGAAAGGAGAGGCAGGGGAGGCCCGTACCGCGAGATCACCGGCGGCCCGACGCGGCGGCGCTCCGGTCGATCCCGAGTACTGGGACCTCTTGGGGTCGAACTGAAGGTGCTGGGGGGCTCAGTGGAGTGGAGTGAGGCTGGTGGTGCTGCTGGAGAGGCTCGGGAGGGGCTATATATAGGTGGTCGACGGAGGCCCGTGGTCCAGTGCGCCGGCGAGCTCCGGCTCGAGGCTACAGCGCACGGGAGGCCAAGGGAATGAGTCCGTGGAGTTCCTGGACGATCTCCACGTCCAGCTGAGGGAGAAAGAGGAGCGGGGGAGCGTCTGGAGCGCGCGCGCGTGTGAAGCAGCAGAGTGGCCGTCGCGGGCGGCCAGCGCGCGTGCGACGTCGGCCACTGGAGGGCGCAGGAGGAGGGGGGACAACGCCGGGGAGGTTGCGGACGTCGAGAGGCCTCGACTGGCGCGAAGGGGGAGGCCCGAGGCTGTCGGGGTCAGCGATTGGCCGAAGCCACAGTGCTTGTGTGCACTGTTGCGTGCTCCAGAGCGCGCGTTTGGCTGGCATCGCCGCGCTCTCGCCGTTCTGGTCAAAACTAGCGTGTCCAGGAGCGTCTAGAAGGTCAGGGGGAGAGTAAAGAATTGGCCTGAGGCCTTGGATGCCCTGGAGATGGTGAGAGAGAGTGAGGAGGCTGGGGACTTGGTGAAAACTTGCTGTCCAGCAAGGTAAAACAGGGTTCTTACCCCTCAATCTTGGAGCTAGGGTGCTGGGGAAGTTACTGGAGGTAGCTAGTAACTCAATGATCATGTGGTAAAAAGTACAGGCCATGGAGAAGAGTAAAAGTGATCAAGTTGGAGGTTTTAGTAAAAAGCCAGAAGGTGTTTGATCAGTGTTTGGTCAAGTAAATGACCTCCACTTGATATGGCACTTAACAGGGTTGAAAGACATGAGAAGATAGGGTGCTTCACCAAATTTGGGCTCATTTGAAGAAACTAGCCAATGTAACTTTGGTGAACCCTAGAAATTAACAAAAACAATTTCATCTTGATTGAGTCAAGCTAATCATCTCCCCTTGATGCACCACTTGGTGTAGCATCATCATTTGGGGTATTGATCATGCCCACAAAGTTTGAAGCTCTAGATAAAAAGTTGGTAATGTAAAGTTGTTCAAATTTGCATTTGAACAGAAAGGGTTTTGAGATGATCTGATCAAGTTGCTCTATTCCAAATCTTGTGCCATTTGGTCTAGATTCCTTATTAGGTAATTCTAGCATGTGCACCAAGTTTGAGAGCATTTGGACAAGTTTGGCAATGTAAAGTTGCTCAAACTTCAAATATGGACAGAATGGTTATGAAGGGGTTTGAGGATGTTTTCTTGCTTCCCAAGGCATGGGATTTGGCAATATCATCAAATATGTCATGTATGACATGATAGAATTTCCCTGGAATTTTTGGAGAATATTTCCTTTGTAAATATTTCAAAAGCTTGAAATATCCAGAAAGGGTTTTAGAGGGTTTAGCCCATTATTTTGAACATGACCAAGTGTTGAAACTCTTATATATGGACAATATATGTCCTCTGAGTCTCTCTGAATTTTGGCAAATATTTGTGAAATAGTTAAATAATTTTCCCCTATTAAAGACCATTTCTAGCCTTAAGAAAAAGCTTTTAAATAAAATAGGAAAATAACTTTTAAAATTATAACTTTGTGGTTTCTGGGAGTCTTATGACTACTAGGTCTCAAATAAACCTTTTGAAATAATTTTCTCACCCTAAATCAAGTACTTACAGTGCAAAACTCAATTCAGGGGTTTTTGGAAAACTAAATTTATAAAATACTTTTTGGCCAAATTAATTTTGTAAGAAAATACTATACTGTCATATAACACTTGTCATGATCATTGGGCAGAAGTTTTGGGTATGGAAATGAATCCTACAAGAGGTCATAGTTGACTTTAATGAGCACATGAAAAAGCACATGAAGAAAACTCAATTCCAAATAAAAGCCAAATGATGCTAAAAAAATTTGCTGGTCCAAATTTTCATGCTTCAAAGATACAAATAACATGTTACAAAATGCAGGGTGTGACATATTGATGGTGGTGCAGAAAAGGAAAGGAAGAGGGCAGCGGAGGAGTCAGTTGATGTTAAAACAAATAAGGCAATGATGTCTAAAAAGCGAGGGGCATAGGAGGTGCAAAATTCCATAGGCGTGATCGGGGAGGGAAGAAGGGAGACAATATGGCATTGGGTGTCACTGTGGGGAAGAAGCGGGGAGGGGATAGTATGGAGTGTGATGAAGGGAAGGAGGGAGACCAGAAGAGGGGGAAGACCGGGGTAGAGGTAGTACACACTACTGAGGCGGGGTTGCCTGAACAACCCTGCGAGAAGTAATGAAGGTAATAGCATGGAACTGCCGGGGGCTTGGGAACCCATCGGTAGTTCGTAGCCTTCTGGAACTCTAGAGGGCGGAAGAACCTCACATCCTCTTCCTCTCAGAAATGAAAAGGATAGATAAGGAATTGGACTTTCTTAGGTGGCATCTGAATATGGTTAACATGGTGGTGAAGGAGTGTGTGGGGCGTTGTGGCGGGCTGGCTTTGTTCTGGAGAAGGGGGATGGATGTGAGATTGAGGTGGAAGGGAAGGTATCATATTGATGTTGATGTGGTGGAAGAGGATGGGAGTAAGTGGAGGTTGACAGGGGTGTACGGTGAATCAAATGAGGGGGAGAAGGAGAATACTGGGAGACTACTTCGAACGCTGCATGGCCAATCAAGTCTGCCATGGCTGTGTTTGGGTGACTTCAATGAAATCCTCTTCACGGGGGAGAAGGAGGGAGGGCCGGCTCGGGCCCAGGGGTGTATGGAGGCGTTTCGGAAATTCCTAGAATACTGTGAATTGGAGGACCTGGGTTTTGTGGTTGATCCGTTCACCTGGCGCAATAATTGGCGGGGTGCACAAGGATACACCCGTGAGCGGCTGGACTGGGGGATTGCAACTGTCTCTTGGAGATGCATGTTCCCGCCGCATACAATAATAAATGGAGACCCAAGACATTCTGATCACAGGCCAATCATTGCGGTCCTTAATGGACAAACTCCACAGATGGATAACAGTGAGGCTCCGAGATGCTTCCGTTTTGAGGCTCGCTGGCTGTAGGAGGTGGCAGAGGAGGCGTGGAATACAGCCTTTGCTGAGGGGAGTGGATAGGTGGGGGCAGTAAGGAGGGTGGCGGCGAGCTTGGTGAAGTGGGATAGGGAGGTTCTAGGATAACTTAAACATAGGATTAAAAAAAGTGAAACGTGAGTTGGAGCGATGTAGGAGGGGAGCAATTGATCAGATGCATTCTGCAAAAGAGCATTTACTTCGGTATAAACTCAGCTGGCTTGAGGATCAGTATAATGTTTATTGGCAGCAGCGTGCACATGTGAACTGGCTGAAATTGGGAGATCGCAACACGAAGTTCTTCCATGCCCAAGCGTCGGAGAGGAGGAGGATCAATATGATCACAAGGTTGAAGAAGGAAGATGGAGGTGTAGTGGAGAGGGAGGAAGAGATAGGGCCCTTTATTACTAACTACTACAAAAGTTTGTTTGTATCTTTTGTAGGTCCTCTAAATGATGATATTTTCCGTCATGTTCCCAAGTCGGTCACCTCGGAGATGAACGAGGCCCTTACCAAACCATTTACCGGGGAGTAAATAAAGAAGGCACCGGATGCTATTGGTGATCTCAAGGCGCCGAGACCGGATGGGATGCCGGCCATTTTCTATAAGAAGTTCTGGCACTAGTTTGGGCCAAAAATTGAGGAGGAGGTCCTCCATGTGCTTAATGGTGGTGAGATTCCGATGGGGTGGAATGAAACAACTATCATGATGATACCTAAGGTAAAGAACCCTGAATCTCTCACGCAATACTGACCAATCAGCCTATGCAATGATCTATACAAGCTCAGTTCTTGCTAATCGTCTGAAGGTGATTCTGCCGGAATTAATCTCACCAACCCAATCTGCTTTCGTCCCGGGCCGTATGATTATGGATAATGTCCTTCTTGCCTATGAAGTTACACACCTGATGCATAAGAAGAAGGGGGGCATGCAGGGTCTTGTGGCGGTGAAAATTGACATGAGCAAGGCGTATGACCGGGTAGAATGGAATTTTCTAGAGAGGATGATGCACACAATGGGTTTCGCTCATGTCTGGGTGAGTCTAATAATGAAATGTGTCCGATTTATTTCTTACCGTGTGAAATATAATAAGAAGCTAACTGAGGTCATTCTCCCGCAACGAGGGTTGCACCAAGGCGGCCCTTTGTCACCATACCTATTCATCATATGTGCCGAAGCTTTTTCCATCCTTCTGTAGCGGGCAGAGTCAGACTGATCTATTGAAGGTGTTTGGATTTGTCAGGGGCCCCGAGCATAAACCATCTTTTCTTTGCTGATGATTCATTGATCATAATGAAAGCAACAATTGCCAGTGCATCCAAGTTACAATAAATACTTTCTCTATATGAGGTTCAGTCTGGGCAGCAGATAAACAAGGACAAATCTTCAGCTTTTTTCAGCAAGAAGACTGAGAACAACAGCAAGTAGCAGGTGCTCCAAGTACTTGGTATTCTCTCTGAATCACGAAACGAGCAATACCTAGGGCTGTCGGAGCATCTGGGATTAACAAAAAGCAAGGAGTTCGAATTCATCAAGGAGAGTATATGGAGGAGGATTCAAGGCTGGATTGAAAAACTGCTCTCAAAAGTGGGGAAGGAGACCCTGATAAAGGCAGTAGCCCAGGCGATCCCCACATATGCTATGTCATGTTTTGACCTCACAAAAAGCCTATGTGATGTGATTAGTGCTATGATTTGTCGGCACTGGTGGAGTCAGCAGGATGGACAACATAAATGTCACTGGATCAGCCGCGAAAAGTTGATGAAATCTAAAAGGGATATTGGACTAGGTTTCCGGGATCTGCATATCTTTAATATGGCTATGCTAGCACGACAGAGTTGGCGGTTCATCCAACAACCGAACTCACTGTGTGCAGTGGTTTTGAAAGCAAAGTATCACCTAGATTGCTCTATCCTTGAGGCAGTGGAACATGAGGGTATGTCATATACGTGGCGCAACATTCTTCGTGGTCGTGACCTGCTTAAAGATGGCATTATTTGGCGAATTGGTGATGGAAAATGTGTTAAAGTCTGGAGTGACCCATGGCTTCCGAGGGGAACCACTAGGAGACCCGTGGCACAACAGGGGCAATCCATCATCACCAAGGTGAAGGAACTGATAAATCCGCTCACGGAGACGTGGGATGAGGAGTTAGTTGTAGAGTTATTTGACCCGGAGGATGCTAAGGTAATTCTAGCTATACCCCTGGAGCCATATATGGAGGATTTTCTTTCATGGCATTACGATAAGAGGGGAGCCTTCTCAGTAAAATCTGCTTACCAACTTAGTCTCCGTCGTATCTATAATTTTTTATTGTTCCATGCCAATATTCTACAACTTTCATATACTTTTGGCAACTTTTTATACTATTTTTTGGGACTAACATATTGATCCAGTGCCCAGTGCCAGTTCCTGTTTGTTGCATGTTTTTTTTCCGCAGAATATCCATATCAAACGGAGTCCAAACGAGATAAAAACGGGCGGACATTTTTTTGTGGAATATATGTGAATTTTGGGAAGCGGAACCAACGTGAGACGATGCCCGAGTGGCCCACGAGGGTGAGGGGCGTGCCCAGGGGGGCAGGCACGCCCTGGGCCCTCGTGGCGACTCCATAAGGCGCTTGATGCCCTTCTTTAGCTGCAAGAAAGCTAATATCCGGATACAAATCGTGTCCAAAAATCAGCCCAATCGGAGTTACGGATCTCCGGGAATTTAAGAAACGGTGGAAGGCCAGAATCTGGGAACGCAGAAAAAGAGAGAGACAGAGAGACAGATCCAATCTCGGAGGGGCTCTCGCCCCTCCCACACCATGGAGACCATGGACCAGAGGGGAAACCCTTCTCCCATATAGGGAGAAGGTCAAGGAAGAAGAAGGAGGGGGGCTCTCTCCCCCTCGCTTCTGGTGGCACCGGAGTGCCGCCGGGGCCATCATCGTCACCGCAATCTACACCAACAACTTCACCGCCGTCATCACCAACTCTCCCCCCTCTATGCAGCGGTGTAACCCCTCTTCTACCCGCTGTAATCTCTACTTAAACATGGTGCTCAACGCTATGTATTATTTCCCAATGATGTATGGCTATCCTATGATGTTTGAGTATATCCGTTTTGTCCTATGGGTTAATTGATGATCGTGATTGGTTTGAGTTGCATGTCTTATTATTGGTGCTGTCCTATGGTGCTCTCTGTGTCGCGCAAGCGTGAGGGATCCCCACTGTAGGGTTTGCAATGTGTTCATGATTTGCTTATGGTGGGTGGCATGAGTGACAAAAGCACAGACCCGAGTAAGTAGGTTGTTTGCGTATGGGAATAAAGAGGACTTGACACTTTAATGCTATGGTTGGGTTTTACCTTAATGATCTTTAGTAGTTGCGGATGCTTACTAGAGTTCCAATCATAAGTGCATATGATCCAAGAAGAGAAAGTATGTTAGCTTATGCCTCTCCCTCAAATAAGATTGCAATAGTGATTACCGGTCTAGTTATCGATTGCCTAGGGACAAATAACTTTCTCGTGACAAAAAGCTCTCTACTAAAACTAATTTAGTTGTGTCTTTATCTTAACAGACCCTAGTTTTATTTACGTGCTCTTTATATTCTTGCAAACCTATCCCACAAAAACCACAAAGTACTTCTAGTTTCATACTTGTTCTAGGTAAAGTAAACGTCAAGCGTGCGTAGAGTTGTATTAGTGGTCGATAGAACTTGAGGGAATATTTGTTCTACCTTTAGCTCCTCGTTGGGTTCGACACTCTTACTTATCGAAAGAGGCTACAACTGATCCCCTACACTTGTGGGTTATCAGAGACATGGGATGAGGAGTTAGTTGTAGAGTTATTTGACCCGGAGGATGCTAAGGTAATTCTAGCTATACCTCTGGAGCCAGATATGGAGGATTTTCTTTCATGCCATTACGATAAGAGGGGAGCCTTCTCAGTAAAATCTGCTTACCAACTTAGTGTGAGTATTAGAGAAGCAAAAAATCACCAAAACGTGGGGACCTCCAGTGGTAGTAATATGGTACAGGAAAACTGGAAGCATATTTGGCAGCTAGAACTCCCGGGCAAGGTCAGAATGTTTCTTTAGCGTCTAGCTCATAACAGCCTCCCAACCCTGCTAAACATAAAGAGAAAGCACATTGATCTGGATACGTGATGCATCATGTGTTCCCAACTAGATGAAGACGGAGGACACTTATTCCTGAAGTGTAAGAAAGTAAAAGAGGTGTGGAGAGAGCAAAACCTGGAGGATGTGCTATCATCGCTTTGTGAGTGCGTTGATTCCCATGATATGGTTCAACATATATGTTTTCTACCGTTAGACAAGAGGCTCCGGACTGTGGTGCACCTGTGGGACTGGTGGACGTCCAGGAACAAGGCCAATGCTGGACAGAAACAACGATCAACATGCGAGGTGAGCATGTTTATTACCAAGCATGTGACAGAGTTTGAAGCTCTTTGAAGCAAGCCAATTCCACATCCAACTGTGCATCTGGCTTGGGTTCCCCCTGAACCAGGTGTTGTCAAATTCAACATGGACACCGCATACAGAGAGGAGATGGAGAGTGGAGCATGGGGTTTTATTGCAAGGGATGAACAAGGTGCCTTCTTGGCGGCTGCAGCAGGCAAGCTGGAGCATGTCCGAAGTGCTTTCCAAGCTGAGTGTTTAGGCTGTCTGAAAGCAATTGAAGGAGCGGCTGATCTGGGAGCACGTCGCGTCATATTCGAATTAGACTTCCTCACTATGACCGCTTCACTTAAAGGCCAGGACTACGATGCTGCTGATCTCGGCGTCCTAATTAGAGAAGCTAGAAGTTTGTGCCATGCTTCGTTTCAATCTTTTGAGTTTAGTTTCAGTAGACGGGGCTGTAATAAAATTGCGCACACTTTGGCGTAGTATGCTTTGGGTGTCGATGTACCCCTTTCTGTCTGGGCTAATGAGGCCCCTAACTTTGTTTCGGTGTTGGTGTCCACGGAGATGGGGCACCAAGTTTAGGTGGAATACATGTTATTCCTTTCAAAAAAATCTCCTCTTCATGTGCTCCTCCTTCGCTTATTTTTATCTTCACTGTTTCTTTTACTAGGGAATTACATGCGAGGAAGACGCCTGGAGTGTTTCTGAAGCTTGATATCACGAGGGCCTTCGACTCCTTGTCCTAGCCGTTCCTGTTCCAAGTGATGAGGAAGAAAAGTTTTGGGGAGGCTTGGATTAGGTGGGTGGCTATCTTGCTGCAAACGGCGAGCACAAAGGGCGTGGTAAATGGAGGCCTGCTACCTCTTGAGCATGCGTTGTACTCCCTCGAAGAGGAAATGGAGGTGCAGAACAGTAGCATAAGTATTTCCCTCAGTTTTGAGAACCAAGGTATCAATCCAGTAGGAGGCCACGCGGCAGTCCCTCGCACCTGCACAGACAAATAAGAACTTCGCAGCCAACGCGATAAGGGGTTGTCAATCCCTTTACGGTCACTTACGAGAGTGAGATCTGATAGAGATGATAGTTGATATTTTTGGTATTTTTGGTTTAGTAAAACAGCAAATAAAAGCAAGAAAAGTAAAGTAGATGTAGATTGATATGTTGAGAATAGACCCGGGGGCCATAGTTTTCTCTAGTGGATTCTCTCATGATAGCGGTATTCTACGGTGGGTAAACAAATTACTGTCGAGCAATTGATAGAAAAGCAAATAATTATGAGACTATCTAGGCATGATCATTGTATATAGGCATCACGTCCAAGACAAGTAGACCGAAACGATTCTGCATCCACTACTATTACTCCACACATCGACTGCTATCCAGCATGCATCTAGTGTATTGAGTTCATAAGAACAGAGTAACGCCTTAAGCAAGATGACATGATGTAGAGGGATAAACTCAAGAAATATGATGAAAACCCCATCTTTTTATCCTCGATGGCAACAATACAATACGTGCCTTGCTGCCCCTACGGTCACTAGGAAAGGACACCGCAAGATTGAACCCAAAGCCAAGCACTTCTCCCATTGCAAGAACTATAGATCTAGTAGTCCAAACCAAACCAATAATTCGAAGAGACTTGCAAGGATATTATGAGCACACATAAAAAGTTCAGAGAAGAACCAAATATCTTTCATAGATAACCTTGATCATAAACTCACAATTCATCGAATCTCGACAAACACACCGCAAAAAGAGATTACATCGAATAGATCTCCTCGAAGACCGAGGATAACTTTGTATTGAGATCCAGAGAGAGAGAGAAGAAGCCATCTAGATACTAGCTATGGACCCGAAGTTCTGTGGTAAACTACTCACAACTTATGGTGAGGGCGATGATGATGATGATAAAGGCCTCCGTGATGGACCCCCCCTCCCGAAACAGGCTCCAAGATGGGATCTCCACGGGAACAGAAGCTACGGTGGTGGAATTAGGGTTTTCTCTCTGCGTCATAGAGTTTCTGGGTTACATACGTATATATAGGAAGAAGGAGGGCACCGGGGGCCGTGTGGGCCAGCCTCGAGGCAGGGGGTGCGCCCTGGGAAGGGGGCGCGCCCCCACCCTTGAGGGCAGCCCAGCTGTCTCCTGACTTGGTCTTGACGTTTTCCGTGCGTGATTTTCTCCAAAAATATCTCTCGCGAAGGTTTCATTCCGTTTGGACTCCGTTTGATATTCCTTTTCTGCAAAACCCTGAAATAAGCAAAAAACAAAAATCTGGACTGGGCCTTTGGGTTAGTATGTTAGTCCCAAAAGGATATAAAATTGAATGATAAAGCCCATTAAACATCCAAGACTTCATAAATAATAGCATGGAACAATAAAAAATTATAGATATGTTGGAGACGTATCAAGCATCCCCAAGCTTAATTCCTGCTCGTTCTCGAGTAGGTAAATGATAAAGAAAGAATTTTTGACGTGGAATGCTAACCAATATATTTTTTCAATGTAATTCTCTTAATTGTGGCATGAATGTTCAGATCTGAAAGATTCTAGACAAAAGTCTATATTGACATAAGAAATAACAATACTTCCAGCAATACTAACAAAGCAATAATGTCTTCTCAAAATACCATGGCTAAAGAAAATTATCCCTACAAAATCATATAGTGTTGGCTATGCTCCCTTATTATCACACAAAAATATTCATATCATGCACAATCCCAACTTTAGCCAAGCATTTGTTTTCATGCTCTATCTTTTCAAGCCTTTCAACTTTCACGCAATACATGAGCGTGAGCCATGGACATAGCACTATGGGTGGAATTGAGGTGGCATTGGAGAAGACAAAAAGAGGGAGATAGTCTCACATCGACTAGGCGTATCAACGGGCTATGGAGATGCCTATCAATGGATATCAATGTGAGTGAGTAGGGATAGCCATGCAACGGATGCACTAGAGCTAAATATGAATGAAAGATCAACAATAGAAACTAGTGGGTGTGCATCCAACTTGCTTCCTCATGAAGACCTAGGGCATTTGAGGAAGCCCATCGTTGGAATATACAAGCCAAGTTCTATAACGAAAATTCCCACTAGTATATGAAAGTGACTAAACATGAGACTCTCTACAATGAAGAACATGGTGCTACTTTGAAGCACAAGTGTGGAAAAAGATAGTAGCAATTGTCCCTTTTTCTTTTCTCCTTTTTTTTTATTTTTTTCTTCCTTTTTTTTGGACCTTTTTTTTCTTTGGCCTTTATTTTTTCTTCTTTTTTTTGCGGAGGGGCTTTATAGATTCAGCCTTTCCTCCCATGGGACAATGCTCTAAAAATGATGATCATCACACTTTCATTACAACACAATATTACAACTCGATACTACAACAACAAAGTATGACTCTATATGAATGCCTCCGGTGGTGTACCGGTATGTGCAATGAAACAAGAGTGACATGTATGAAAGAATTATGCATGGTGGCTTTGCCACAAATACGATGTCAACTACATGATCATGCAATGGCAATATGACAATATGATGCGTGTCATATAAACGGAACGGTGGAAAGTTGCATGGCAATATATCTCGGAATGGCTATGGAAATGCCATGATAGGTAGGTATGGTGGCTGTTTTGAGGAACAATATGGTGGCTGTTTTGAGGAAGGATATATAGTGGGTTTATGGCATCGGTGAAAGTTGCGCGGTACGAGAGAGGCTAGCAATGGTGGAAGGGTGAGAGTGCGTATTCCATGGACTCAACATTAGTCATAAGAACTCATATACTTATTGCAAAAATTTACGAGTCATCAAAACAAAGCAATCAACGCATGCTCCTAGCGGGGAGGTTGGTAGGAGTTAACCATCGCGCGCCCCCGACCTCCACACAAAGGTTGGCACTCCACAAATACCTCATGCTTTAACTTAGTCACACAACGGTTCACCATTCGTGCATGCTACGTGAATCACTAACCTTAACACAACTATTTCTCAATTTCATAAAAACTCCGCTAGCACGACTCTAATATCACTATCCTCATGTCTCAAAACAATTATCAAGCATCCAACATCTCTCTCTATTCAATGCACTTGGTGTGAGTTTTTTTTACTACATTGACGTTGGATGTCTATCATGTGAAGACTAGTTTCTTTAGCCTAAACACATTACCATGATGTTTTAATAGACTCTCAAATAGATCTAAGTGAAGCATGAGAGTTCAACAATTTCTACAAAATATTACCACCACCGTGCTCTAAAAGATATAAGTGAAGCACTAGAGCAAAAACTATTCAACTCAAAAGATATATGTGAAGCACATCGAGTGTTCTAATAATTTCTAAGACATATTTAACTCTCTCTAATAGGTGTGTCCAGCAAGGATTATTATGGCAAACTAACAAGCAAAGACTCAAATTATACAAGACGCCCCAAGCAAAACACATAGCATGTTGCGAATAAAAATATAGCTCCAAGTATAGTTACCGATGGATGAAGACGAAAGAGGGGATGACTTCCCGGGGCATCCCCAAGCTTAGGCTTTTGATTATATTGAATTTAATTGGGGTGCCATGGGCATCCCCAAGCTTAGGCCTTTGCTACTCCTTGTTCCATAGTCCATCAAAGCAATACTCAAAACTTGAAAACTTCACAACACAAAACTTAGACAAGAATTCTCGTGAGCTCCGTTAGTAAGAGAAAACAAACCACTACTCAAAGGTACATCAATAAATTCATTCTTTGTTTATATTGATGTTAAACCTACTGTACTCCAAGTTCTCTATGGTTCATATCCTCTAATATTACTCATAGATGCGTCGGAATAAGCAAACAACACACGAAAAACAGAATCTGTCAAAGACAGAACAATCTGTAGTAATCTGCAGGGTTGGCCTACTTCTGGAACTCCAAAAAATTCAAACTAAATTGGTAAATTTGATAAATTTGTCTACCAATCATCAGCAAAAAGAATCAACTAAAAATCTCGCTCCTGTAAAATCTAAAGTCTACTTTAGCGAGCGCTAATGATTCTGTTTTTCACAGCAAGATCAAATAAACTTCACACAAGTCTTACCAATGGTTCTACTTGGCACAAACACTAGAAAACACATCTAATCAGAGGCTAGATGCAATATTTATTCCCTAACAGCAACAAAAACAAAAAACATAAAATTGGGTTGCCTCCCAACAAGCGCTATCGTTTTACGCCCCTAGCTAGAGACGATACAAGATAGATCTAGGGATAACCATAGTGGTACGATATGTCGCGAAAGCTCATCTCATATTCCCTACGTTCAGCAGCAAGCTTCCTTTGTGGCAAGCAAAAGTAATCAAAAGGGCTAAATTTAATGGGGCAAAATTCCCCTACATCAATCTCGGGAGGAACAAGTTCCTCCTTTGGCCCTTTGTAGTGGATGACCAATTCATCATTATAGGCATTCTTTTGGCAAAAGGCCATAAGCCTTTGTTCAAGGGAGAAGCCTAGCCCATTATTTTGGACACCAAAGTCATCATTTATCTCAGAAATTCTATCAATCAAGATCTCAACAGGAACCTTTTTTCTAAGGTTTTCATTAAAAGCAACATGATCAGGAGATCGCAAACGCATAAGGTCTTCTTGATTGAACAAGATAGCCTCTACAGGAGGTCGACCGACATCTACTCCGTAATGAGCAAAGATTTCTCTGGCCTCTTTCATGATATATCTAAATTCATGAGCCAAAAAGATAGTAGCTGCACGCTTAACGGAAGAATGCTCAATATTGGAGAACTCCAAAAATACTCTCTGAATACAAGGATGCATATGGATAAATTGCCTTTCAATTTCTACTATGAGAATAGATACGACATCCGCAAGGCTACTAGTTCTGTGAAGAATAAAGCCACCCATAGTGGGCAAAGCACCGACGCAAGTAAAGAAGTCTTGAAGAACCTCTTTTCCAATAATATCACCACTACCAACCTGGAACTTCCTAGTATGTAAAGTGGTAGCTTCATCCGGGGGGTCAACATGAACATTGCCCTCGGCATTGCTACCCTTCTCGATAAAATCGTCCCCAATCTTAGACATGAATGCAAGCAAGCAACACACGAGCAAACAAGAAGCAAGCGAACAAAAAACACACGACGGAAGAAGGGCAAATAAAACGGCAAGGGTGAAGTGGGGGAGAGGAAAACGAGAGGCAAATAAATGTAATGCGAAGGATAAGGGTTTGTGATAGGTACTTGGTATATGACTTTTGCGTAAGTCTCCCCGGCAACGGCGCCAGAAATTCTTCTTGCTACCTCTTGAGCTTGCATTGTATTCCTTCGAAGAGGAAAGGGAGATGCAACACAGTTGAAAGTGCAACTAATCCCCGGGTGGTTTTGGTAATTAATAACAACATATATATCATTGAACTAATATTTACTTGAGAATCATTTCATAGAAGTTCGATGATATGGGTATGGAAATGTCTGAAGAAGTGGACCCCTCAAAATGCTAAGACAAGCATTGGCAAAAGCTCAAGACTCTATTTTTGGTTTAGTGATCAAAGATCACATTGAGTCCATAGGAAAAGCCAATACTATTAAAAGGGGATGAGGTTGTGTTGATGATCTGGTTGCTCAAGTGCTTAGTGATTTAGCTCCCTCAACTATCAGCAACTTTCACTATTTAACACACTCATAAGTAATCTCGGACAAACCGATTTCTTCAACTCAGTCCCACCGAGATGAACCACCTCAGTTATTCTTCCAAACCCTAATTTTTCGGTCCATCCGATTTTGAGTTCGGTCTCACCGAAACTGGACTGCCAACCTTCTGTAACCAATTGACATCATATCGGAATATCCGAGTTGTTAATTTCGGTCCCATCGAGAATGGCAAGCTCCTACCTTTGACTCATATCGGACACACCGAGATGGTATTTTCGGTCCCACCGAAAACCCCAACGTTCACTATATTTGAACTTTCGGTCTGACCGAGTTTTCACTTCGGTCTCACCGAGATTGCTCAATTATGTGTGTAACGGTTGGATTTTGTGTGGAGGCTATATATACCCCTCCACCCCCTCTTCATTCGTGGAGAAAGCCATCAGAAAGTCTACCACTCCTACCATACACTTTCTGAGAAGAGAACTACCTACCCTTGTGTTGAGATCAAGTCATTCCATTCCTACCATATGAAACTTGATTTCTAGCCTTCCCAAGTTGCTTTCCACTCAATCCTTTCTTCCACCACAGCCATATCAGTGAGGAGAGTTGAGTGTTGGGGAGATTATCATTTGAAGCACAAGAGCAAGGAGTTCATCATCATCAACAACATCTATTACCTTTTGGAGGGTGGTGCCTCCTAGATTGGTTAGGTGTCGCTTGGGAGCCTCCGTCTTTGAGATGTGGAGTTGAACCAAGAAGTTTGTAAGGGCAAGGAGATCGCCTACTTCGTGAAGATCTACCCCGAGTAAGGCTAGTCCTCCGTGGGCGTAGGCCATGATGGAATATACAAGGTTGCTTCTTCGTGGACCCTTCGTGGGTGGAGCCCTCCGTGGACTCGCGCAGCCGTTACCCTCCATGTGTTGAAGTCTCCATCAACGTGGATGTACGATAGCACCACCTATCGGAACCACGACAAAAATCTCCGTGTCTCCAAACTGCGTTTGATCTTCTCCACCTCTCTTTACTACATGTGCAATTTACTTTCCGCTGCTTATACTCTAGAATTGCATGTGTAGGGTGATACTTGAATTGATCTTAATTGTGAAACTGCCAAAAACTTTGCATGATCAAAAGGCAGATTTTTTATATTGTCAAGTAGTCTAATCACCCCCCCTCTAGACATACTTTCGATCCTACAAGTGGTATCAGAGCTTTGGTCTCCATTGTTTTGGTTTCCATTGCATTGGACTCCATAAGCTTGGTTTCACAACCTAGGAGAGTATGGCGTCTAGTGAGGGTAATTATCGTAGAGGTCCTTACTTTGATGGTACAAATTTTGCTAGTTGGAAGCATAAAATGAAAATGCATATTCTTGGTCATAACCCAGCCGCATGGGGCATTATTTGTGTTGGTATGCAAGGTGATTTCTTCGAAGAAGGAAAAGTTCCGGATCGCGAAGCTACACCGGAAGAGTTGCGGATGTTGCAAAACAATGCTCAAGCTTGTGACATTCTCTTCAATGCTTTGTGTCCCGAGGAGTTCAACAAAATCAGCTGTCTTGAGAATGCTAAAGAGATTTGGGATACTTTGGTTGAAATGCACGAAGGTACTGAATCTGTGAAGGAATCAAAGCTAGATATTCTTCAAGGTCAACTTGACAAGTTCAAGATGAAGGATGGTGAAGGAGTCGCTGAAATGTACTCTAGGCTTGCTCTCATCACAAATGAGATTGCCGGCTTAGGAAGCGAAGAAATGACCGACCGATTCATCATTAAGAAGATTCTCAGAGCTTTGGATGGAAAGTATGACACCGTGTGCACTTCGATCCAAATGATGCCAAACTACAAGACTCTCAAGCCAACTGAAGTCATTGGAAGAATTGTTGCTCATGAGATGACACTTAAGGATAAGGAAGAGCTTCACAATAAGTCAAGTGGTGCTTACAAAGCTACAAGTGATGCTCCCACTACCTCAAGTGACAAGCTAATTTCCAATGAAGAGATAAGCCTAATGGTCAAGAACTTCAACAAGTTCTACAAGAATAGAGGCAAAGAAAGAAGCTCAAAGTCTAGATCATATGATGAAAAGAGATCTTCTAGTCGTGATCGAAACTGCTACAATTGTGGAAGACCCGGACACTTCTCAAATGAGTGTACGGCTCCCCACAAGAGAAGAGAAGAATCTCCAAGAAGAAGAGCAAGAGATGAGTCACCTCGGAGAGAGAGAAGGAGTAGAGATGATCATTATGAACGAAGACCCTCTCGGAGAAGCAAGGATTTGGAGAGGAAAGACAAGTCATCAAGGAGCTACACAAGAAGAAGACATCAAGCTCATGTAGGTGAATGGGTCTCCGGCTCCGACTCCGACAATCAATCCGATGGAAGCTATCACTCCGACTCCGACTACAGTCAAGATGAAGGTGTTGCCGGACTTGCACTCGTATCCTCCAACTCCAACTCCTACGACTTATTTGATTCACCAAATGAGGGAATTGGAAGATGCTTCATGGCTAAAGGCCCCAAGGTAACACACCCTGAATTCATTGACTTTGATAGTGATGAGGATGACTTGCTTGGTGAAGATGAGCTCTTGCATGATAAATCTAGTGAGCTTAGTAATGATGAAAATGCTAGTAGTCTTTATAGTCGAGATGAGTCGAATGACAATGCTATGAAGGAGATTGAGCGTCTAACTAAAGAACTAAACACTCTTAAGTTAGCTCATGAAACAACTCAAGAAGATCATAGATCTCATGAGAAGCTACGCTTCGAGAAGCTCACTCTAGAGCAAGAACATGAGTTTCTAAAAGCGATCAATGACGATCTTCGAAAGAAGAGTTCTTCATATCTTGCCAAACGACTTCTCTTGTCTAATTTCTTGCCACCTATTAAGACTAAGCATGACAAGCATAAGAAAAATTCTTCCTCTAGTAGTAACAATAACCATGTTAAATCCAATATTGTTGCTTCTAGTAGTTCTCTTGATTCCACTAACAATGTTTCAAGCCAAGTTACACTTGAGCAAGAAAATAGCTTATTGAAGGAAATCATAGAGAAAGGTGTCTACAAGAGTCTTGCCGGAAGCAAGAACTTTGAGGAGATTGTTCGCAAACAAGGAAGGCACCGGAAGAATCAAGGGATTGGTTTTGAGCGAGAGTTCAACGCCAAAGGTGTTGAGTGGGAAGAAGGTCAATACCCTACTCCACAGTTTGTTTCACAAAAGGAGAAGTATGATCCTACTTCTTCCAATGTGGAACAAGCTCAAGATGACCTTCCACCACAAGACCACAAGCTAAAGGCCAAGGACAAGCTTCAAGAGGAGATTGATGCATTCATTGAAGCACCTCAAGCCATGGTCAAGTGGGTTCCCAAGGACACATCAAGTTCTACTTCGTCAAGCTCAACTACAACCCCAAGGATTCCCATCAAGATGATGTGGATCCCAAAGAAGAAGAACTAGAAGGTTCTTGAGGGTGACTCCGCCAACAAACTTCACTCATATTCATTTTGGCAAGAACTTGTGCAATCAACTTCCACATCATGCACTAGTTCATGGAGTCACAAACCCTCTTGTTGGTAAGTCAAGGGACAAGGTAATCATTGCTTTCATGGACATCATCTTTTGTGTACTTCAATATATGTCTATGGATATTCCTCTTTGTTCCTTGTGGGACTAACCCATGTAGGTATTGAAAGTGCCCTAATCCAAAGGATAGCTCCCAACTCTTGATGATCTACATCAACATTGAGCATCCAAATCTTCAACATCTACATGAAGTCTTCTACGACAACCCAAGGTTAGTTTGACCCTTTAAAAGGGGTTCTCACATCTAGGGGGAGCTTTGCTCTAAAAGTTGAGCTAAAGCATCTCCAAATGATGTGAACACATAAATGCTTTATGTAAAAGTGGTAACCCCACTTGTGCTTAAACGATGAGTATGACCTACGATCAAATGTTCTCATTTGGCTCCTAAGTCAAAATACTAATATATAGATGACCTAGTCATCGACAAATTGTGTGCTAGTAGCTAGAGTATTGGTTGTGCATGTTTGACACATATTTCAGTTGCTATCTTATTGTGTGAGCATGTTGAATGCATGATTTCATCCATTCAAGGACATCCATTTGTTGTTTTGATTGTTTGACTTTTCTGGCCAAATGGATGGACAAGAATGCCTAAGCACCTTCCCTAGCTATCTATGCTTTCTTGTCTCAAATTCTATTCATGCTCATATCACAACTTTGAACAAGTCATTTTCGGACTCTCCGAGTGAGGAGCACTCGGAGCCACCGATCCGTCTAAGGCTGACTTCCAAAACCTTCTAAGTCCATTTCGGTCTGACCGGCTTCTCCATCTCGGTCCAACCGAAACGCTTAGACTGATCTAGGTTTCATCTCGGTGAAACCGAGTTTAAAATCTCGGCGTGACCGATATGTGTAACTGCACAGCAGTTAGCCATTTCGGTGTCACCGAGTTTTTCAACTCGGTCCCACCGACAGTATGGGGATATATATACCTGAGGGCTGCGTGCGATTTAATTCTTCAAACCATTTCGCCCCCAAGTCCCCTGCTGCCGTCGCCCTGGTCTTCGGATCGTCGCCGTCGTCGCCTGTGTGCCCTCGCCGCAGGTCTCCGCCGCCGTCAACGGTAATCCTCTCCGCGCCGTTGCCGCCGTAGAGGGACTCCACCAAGTTAGGGTGAGTCCCAATCCCTTTCGTGCTCCCCATCTGATTCTTGCACGATTGGTTTGCCATGAATCTATCCACGTTTGAGATATTCCCTAAACATCAGATCAGATCCTTTAGTTTCGAGCGAAATTCTTAGGTTTAGGTTTCCACGGAACACATCTCGGTGAAGCCGATTCTGAAAACTCGGAATGACCGATTTGGCCTCTGGCCATTGCACTGCACCGTTCGGTCTAACCGATTCGTGCAAATCGGTGTGACCGATGTAGAGTCTCAGTGAAACCCTAGTGTTTCGGTAGGACCGAAACCCATTTCGGTCTGACCGAAAGTGGTGTGTAGGCCTCTGTATACACTTCGGATTCACCGAAACTGAAAATCGGTTTGACCGAAATGCATTCTGTGAAAACTCAAAACTAAGATTTGAACTCATTTTTTTGCAAAAACCTCTGCAGTTGTGATAACTCTTCTACTCTGCCTATACCTTATCTTTTCACAGGTTGTCAGCCATGTCAGATGTCAGTGACAGCCAGAACAGGTCTGAATCACCGTTTGCAGAGATTCCAGAGGCTGATACTAGTCCTGAGGCTAGCAGTTCCAGTGATGATGGTGAGAGGAGCACCCCTAGTGGTTTGCCTCCTGCAGCCACCAGAACCAGAAAGAAGAGAAATTCTGATGATGAGGACTCTGACTTCGTTGCTGAGGAAGTTACCTCCAAGCCCAAGAGGAATGTTGTTGCCAAAGAGCACCAAGGGCAGCAGTCGAGGAAAGGCACAAGCAAGGTAAAGCAGTCAGCTGTTGCAAAGAAGCTAAACTGGGAAGAGCCAGCTCCAAGTAAGGTGAAGAAAACTTCCAAGAGGAAGAGGGTAGTATATGCTGAACCTCAAGTTGATGCAGCTGCTGCTGAAGAAGAAGAAGATGCACCCTAGCCTCCTCCTCTGAAGGCTAAGTTCATGGGTGATGCTATTAGGGCTCAAGCCACTTCTAAGCCCAAGAAGCCTGCCCAAGCCAAGGCAGCTCCAGCCAAGCCCAAGAGGACAACCAGGAGCATTCCAGCTTCTGAGAAGAACAAAGGTGAGATGCCACCGTTTGAGTCAGATGAAGAGCATGTGTTGCTTAAGCTCCGACCTAAGTTGCCACTCCACAATGATGCTCATCCTCAAGCTGAGGACATGAAGGCAAGGAAGGATAAAGGTCTCAGGCTATGGAGACAGTCTGATCCATATGCCGTGAGGAGAAGGACTGCTGTGGACCCCAGATTCCACACCAGAGAGCAGCAGGACTTCTATGAGACCGTGCTGATGGATAAGAAGCCTATTGTTGCTGACACCAGGTATGTTGACTGGAAGTACATTGACAGTGAAGAGCACCGAGACTTCTTTCCCCATGTGCATGAGAGCTTTACTGCATGTGGAGTTGCTGATTTTGTGGGTCAAGAGCTGACAGCTTGGAATGACGAGATGATCATGCAGTTCTACGCCACAGCCCACTTCTATCCTGATGGCAAGATCACCTGGATGACTGAAGGTCAGAGGTTTTCTTCGTCTGTTGAAGAATGGGCAGAACTTCTGAATGCTCCAGTACAGAGAGAGGACAACATTGATGTCTATGGGATTCCTAAGAAGAGCCATGATTCCATGAAGAACATGTACAAGGAGATCCCCGCTGCTGATTTGGAAGGGTGGAAGCTTGGCTCAGTGTACTATCTCCAGGCAGGTCTGACCACCACAAACACTATTTTGAGGCATACCTTGATGCCCAAGTCTGGAGACCACCGCATGATTCGAGGCTATTCTATCAACATGCTGCACATTCTCGATGAGAAGGCACCTTTCAAGGTGATGGACTTAATGGTAGAGACCATTAAGAGGACTGCAGCTGACCAGAAGAGGTCGTGTGGATTTGCCCCGCAGATTCAGATGCTCATCAATGCCAAGTTTGGCACGGGCAAATTCATGTTGGATAGGAAGCACTTGCCACTGCAGCCAGAGCATGAGGATAACGTAGTTGTGATGGATGAGGAGGATCCAACCTCAGTTGAAGGACAAGCCAAAATTGAAGCTGCGAAGAAAGCCAAAGCTGACAAAGAGGCAGCAGCAGCAGCAGCTAAACCAAAGAGCTTCGGAGAGCAGATTCTTGAAGCTACCCAAAGGATTGAGCAACGCCTGGCCAGCATTGAGCAATCTCAGGAAAGCCTAGAGAGGATTGTTGAGGACAAGATCCACGCTCTGGACGTGAAGCTGACTGAGATTCAGGTGTCCGTCAACAAGCTTGAGGCAGACATGGAGGAAGCAAGGCAGGAGAGAGCAGAGCTCATGCAGGACGATCTAGTCCAGGACTCTCATCGCCAGACTGCTCAGGTTCCCAGAGGATCCCGATCTGCAGCTATTCCAGTGACTGACTCTAGGGCTACCACTTCAGCACCAGCTACAGCTCCAGCAGTTACTCCAGCTCCAGCATCCACTCCTCCAGCGCAAACATCAGCAGAAGTCTTCGCCGATGCCGTCATTTCTACTCCGACATCTACCCAGACGGGAGCCGCCAGCAGAGCCCGCAGTGACGCTTAGCTCTATACCTTTTCGAACTTTTTGGTAACTTGTTGCCAAAGGGGGAGAAATTGTATAGATCATAGGGCTTCGAGAGAGAGAGTGCTCTTTCGTTCTTTTGCTGGTTTTCTCTGAGATACATTGGTTTCTTTCGGTCTTTCAATACTTTCAGTGTGCTTGCTACTACGTTTGATGCTACCTTAATGAGTGCTTGGTCATACTATGCTTTAATGTGTGCTTATTGCCTATCATATGCTATTCCTTATTGTATGGCTATTTACTCTTGTCTTGGTGATTGAGTGCATGTTATTCATTCTTATCATTCTGTGCGCTCCACCAAGATGTATGTGACATGGAAGAGTGATCCATAATCCTAATCGATTGTGCATTTGCATTCAAACGCAAATTTTAAATAATGCACAAATTTAGGGGGAGCTCTTGTTTATCACATACTTCTCAAAGCGATGATATTATTCATTGATTATATCTTTTGTCGAAGCTTTGATCTATATGTTGTCATCAATTACCAAAAAGGGGGAGATTGAAAGTGCAACTAATCCCCGGGTGGTTTTGGTAATTAATAACAACATATATATCATTGAACTAATATTTACTTGAGAATCATTTCAGAGAAGTTCGATGATATGGGTATGGAAATGTGTGAAGAAGTGGACCCCTCAAAATGCTAAGACAAGCATTGGCAAAAGCTCAAGACTCTATTTTTGGTTTAGTGATCAAAGATCACATTGAGTCCATAGGAAAAGCCAATACTATTAAAAGGGGATGAGGTTGTGTTGATGATCTGGTTGCTCAAGTGCTTAGTGATTTAGCTCCCTCAACTATCAGCAACTTTCACTATTTAACACACTCATAAGTAATCTCGGACAAACCGATTTCTTCAACTCAGTCCCACCGAGATGAACCACCTCAGTTATTCTTCCAAACCCTAATTTTTCGGTCCATCCAATTTTGAGTTCGGTCTCACCGAAACTGGACTGCCAACCTTCTGTAACCAATTGACATCATATCGGAATATCCGAGTTGTTAATTTCGGTCCCATCGAGAATGGCAAGCTCCTACCTTTGACTCATATCAGACACACCGAGATGGTATTTTCGGTCCCACCGAAAACCCCAACGTTCACTATATTTGAACTTTCGGTCTGACCGAGTTTTCACTTCGGTCTCACCGAGATTTCTCAATTATGTGTGTAACGGTTGGATTTTGTGTGGAGGCTATATATACCCCTCCACCCCCTCTTCATTCGTGGAGAAAGCCATCAGAAAGTCTACCACTCCTACCATACACTTTCTGAGAAGAGAACTACCTACCCTTGTGTTGAGATCAAGTCATTCCATTCCTACCATATGAAACTTGATTTCTAGCCTTCCCAAGTTGCTTTCCACTCAATCCTTTCTTCCACCACATCCATATCAGTGAGGAGAGTTGAGTGTTGGGGAGATTATCATTTGAAGCACAAGAGCAAGGAGTTCATCATCATTAACAACATCTATTACCTTTTGGAGGGTGGTGCCTCCTAGATTGGTTAGGTGTCGCTTGGGAGCCTCCGTCTTTGAGATGTGGAGTTCAACCAAGAAGTTTGTAAGGGCAAGGAGATCGCCTACTTCGTGAAGATCTACCCCGAGTAAGGCTAGTCCTCCGTGGGCGTAGGCCATGATGGAATAGACAAGGTTGCTTCTTCGTGGACCCTTCGTGGGTGGAGCCCTCCGTGGACTCGCGCAGCCGTTACCCTCCGTGGGTTGAAGTCTCCATCAACGTGGATGTACGATAGCACCACCTATCGGAACCACGACAAAAATCTCCGTGTCTCCAAACTGCGTTTGATCTTCTCCACCTCTCTTTACTACATGTGCAATTTACTTTCCGCTGCTTATACTCTAGAATTGCATGTGTAGGGTGATACTTGAATTGATCTTAATTGTGAAACTGCCAAAAACTTTGCATGATCAAAAGGCAGATTTTTTATATTGTCAAGTAGTCTAATCACCCCCCTCTAGACATACTTTCGATCCTACAACAGTATCATAAGTATTTCCCTCAGTTTTTGAGAACCAAGGTATCAATCCAGTAGGAGACCACGCGCCAGTCCCTCGCACCTGCACAGACAAATAAGAACTTCACAGCCAATGCGATAAGGGGTTGTCACTCCCTTTATGGTCACTTACGAGAGTGAGATCTGATAGAGATGATAGTTGATATTTTTGGTATTTTTGGTTTAGTAAAACAACAAATAAAAGCAAGAAAAGTAAAGTAGATGTAGATTGATATGTTGAGAATAGACCTGGGGGCCATAGTTTTCTCTACTGGCTTCTCTCATGATAGCGGTATTCTACGGCGGGTAAACAAATTACTGTCGAGCAATTGATAGAAAAGCGAATAATTATGAGACTAACTAGGCATGATCATTGTATATAGGCATCACGTCCGAGACAAGTAGACCGAAACGATTCTGCATCCACTACTATTACTCCACACATCGACCGCTATCCAGCATGCATCTAGTGTATTGAGTTCATAAGAACAGAGTAACGCCTTAAGCAAGATGACATGATGTAGAGGGATAAACTCAAGCAATATGATGAAAACCCCATCTTTTTATCCTTGATGGCAACAATACAATACATGCCTTGCTGCCCCTACTGTCACTGGGAAAGGACACCGCAAGATTGAACCCAAAGCCAAGCACTTCTCCCATTGCAAGAACTATAGATCTAGTAGGCGAAACCAAACCAATAATTCGAAGAGACTTGCAAGGATAATATGAGCACACATAATTTTTTTAGAGAAGAACCAAATATCTTTCATAGATAACCTTGATCATAAACTCACAATTCATTGGATCTCGACAAACACACCGCAAAAAGAGATTACATCGAATAGATCTCCTCGAAGACCGAGGAGAACTTTGTATTGAGATCCAGAGGGAGAGAGAAGAAGCCATCTAGATACTAGCTATGGACCCGAAGGTCTGTGGTAAACTACTCACAACTCATGGTGAGGGCGATGATGATGATGATGAAGGCCTCCTTGATGGATCCCCCTCCCGGAACATGCTCGAAGATGGGATCTCCACGGGAACAAAAGCTACGACGGTGGAATTAGGGTTTTCTCTCTGTGTCATGGAGTTTCTAGGGTACGTAGGTATATATAGGTAGAAGGAGGGCACCGGGGGCCGTGTGGGCTAGCCTCGAGGCAGGGGGCGTGCCCTGGGAAGGGGGTGCGCCCCCACTCTCGAGGGCAGCCCAGCTGTCCCCTGACTTGGTCCTGACGTTTTCCGTGCATGATTTTCTCCAAAAATATCTCTCGCGAAGGTTTCATTCTGTTTGGACTCCGTTTGATATTCCTTTTCTGCAAAACCCTGAAATAGGCAAAAAAACAACAATCTGGACTGGGCCTTTGGGTTAGTAGGTTAGTCCCAAAAATGATATAAATGTGAATGATAAAGCCCATTAAACATCTAAGACTTCATAAATAATAGCATGGAACAATAAAAAATTATAGATACGTTGGAGACGTATCAATGCCCTGGACAGAGTTTTGTGCACGCATGCGGACTTCGCCAAGGGGATCCCGTTTCACCACTTTTGTTCGTCATTGCTACGGAAGCCTGAATGGTGCTGTTCAGGAAGGGAGCCGAGGTAGGAGTACTTAGCAAATTCAATGGTATCTCTCCTACTCAGCGGCCGTCTATCTACGCGGACGATGTTGCATTGTTCATCAGACCAACGGAGATGGACTTGACATTCGTTAAACTGGTGTTGGAGAGCTTTGGAGAGGCATCGAGATTCGATGTCAACTATAATAAATCCAAGGTGATCTTGATTAGAGGCACGAAGGAGGACCAGCGGTATCACCTTCAGTGTGGCATTGGGTAGTTTCCATGCAAGTATCTGGGCATTCCTCTAGCGATACGCCAACTCACAAGAGCAGACTGGCAACCACTCTTGGATCAAGTTAAGAAATTTATCCCGGCTTGGCAACATGGTCTCATTCAAAGTCCTGGACGTCTTGTACTCATCAAATCTGTGGTGGCGGCGAGACCAATCCATCAACTCATGGTGCTCAATGCTCCAGATTGGGTGTTTGACGAAATTAACGCATGGATGAGGTCGTTTTTTTTGCCGGGAAGGATAAGGTAAATGGCGGGCAATGCCTTGTGGCGTGGAACACTATTTGTCGCCCAACAAGGTTTGGAGACCCGGAGTAAAAAATTTGAAGATGCAGACCCTTGCCCTAAGGGTAAGATGGGAGTGGTTGAGGAGGACGGACCTGACCAGACCTTGGCAAGGAATCCCAAGTGTTTAATCACAGTGGGAGCCGTGGATAGAGTTCTCTTCTGGAATGACCGATGGATGAATGGTTTGGCTGTGGGGGACATTGCACCGGACATCTTATCCTTGGTTCCCACTAGAGTACAGAACCAACGGACGGTGGGCCAAGCTATGGTGGACAACAGGTGGGAGATGGACATCAATGGAGAGCCACCTTTCATGGCCCTCTTGCAGCTCATGCATCTCAGAGTGGCTACTATGGATGCACATCGTGACCCGCAGGTACCGGATACATTTGCTTGGCCATGGGATACATCGGGACAGTACACTCCTCGCTTAGTGTATCGGACTCTATGCCTGGGGCTAGCAACTTCCCCTCCCTACGAGTGTATACGGAGGAGTGGGGCGATACTCAAATGCAAAATCTTTGCATGGTTAGCGGTGCAGTATAGGCTCTAGACCTCGGATCGGCGAGCTAGGCATGGCCTGTAGAACACTATGGCAGTTTGCTACACATGCCTACAAGATGAAGACACGATAGACCATATCGTGCTTCATTGCCCTTACGCAAATGTAGTTTGGCATTTATGCTTCACGACCATCAGTATCATCGTTCGACAGCCACACACAGGTCACTCGCTTGAGGCATGGTGTCTTCAGGCACGTCGTGCCATTTCGACAAGGGACAGAAGAGGCTTTGACACCATTCTCATTTTTGTCGCATGGTCCTTATGGAAGCAAAGTAATGCAAGGGTTTTTGGGTGGTTGGAGCAACAGAGGAGGCCGTGGGAGTTGGTGCACCATATCATGGATGAACTTAAAGTTTGGGATGAAGCTGGAGTTGGGAGATCACATCAGTTCGTGAGTAGTTAGGCTAGTGTTTGCTTAGGTGTTGAGTGGTTCTTGCTAGCTTGATGTTCGTATCTATGCCTAGCTTCTTGTAATTATGTTTGCTTCCTTCTAAAAAAATTTGGTACGCCATTGGCGTACTCTCGAAAAAACTTTTTCTTTTACTAGAACAATGCATGTTCGTTGCAACGAGATATAAATAGTACGTTAGTTTATGATTTACCTGTCCAAAATAATGTGATTGTGTAAATAAATGCTTATAAAATTCTATCGTGAGTTACCTCATATTTTGATTAGAAGTTTGATAGTTAAATTAAAGTGGAATTGATTTAGAAAGTAAGTAAATTAAGGTGATTTATTATCATATACATGGAAGGTTGGACGAAGAGGTGGTGGGAAGAAAGATGAATGTTCTTTTTAATTTTCTTTTATTCTTTTCTTCAATAAAAAGATAAAAAATTATTTGGAATTTCAAAAATAAATCACACTTTTTAAAATGCATGGAATTTCAAAAATTGTTCATGTTTTACCACAAAACTTAGAATTTTAATCTTATGCCAAATTTCAAAAAACACAGTATGAAAACAAGGAATTTTTGAAATTATTCTTTTTTTACAAATGATCGGAACTTCAAAAATTGTTCACTTTTCCCAAAAATATGAAATTATAAAAACAATTAAAATTGACGAAACAAGCTTCTGCCTCGCTATATTAATATAGCAAACACCCGATACAACCAACGATAGGTGCCGGCGGGGGGG